>OY294068.1:46824032-48024032 GCA_958510875.1 Endomychus coccineus
CCCCCAAAGCTAGAGAACGTTCTAGCGGCAATATGCTATATTGTTCAAATGATCTATTTGGCCTCCCGAACAGTTTGCATAAAACCGCATCTTATTTGGTTGAGTTCGGAAAATTTCCTGGGTTGGCAAAAAAAATCGTCTAATTTGACCGGACTATATGAAGAGTGAGGGAAGTGAAAAGGCAGTGAACAAAGTTGCTAAGACCTGCCGGGTCCCGTGCGAATTACGTGATAACACTTGTTTCCATAATTTCGTAGCCAAAAACATCGTATATTACCTTTCCTGTATGAGAATAAAGGACATGATATTCATGAAATAACGCATGAGTACACTTAGTTTCCTGTTAAAAAGTTAATGAGGAATTAAGAAGTTTGCACATAATAAGCTTAGAAACCAAGTAATTAATGCAAGTGCAGAGACATGTCAATTTTTATATTGCCATTTAGACCCTCCACCCCATCACCCTTGAGGACTAGCAACCCTAACTATAAAAATGAAAATATGAAAGTACCCTTTGCCATACTTCGATTGATAGATTTTTTATCCTGAATGCAATAAAGAAGTTTTTCACAATCAGTTGATAAATAACAGAAATATTTATCAAAACGAATCAAATATGAAATTGAAAAAAACAACAAAATTTTATGTTCATAAAGAGTTATAAAATAGTGGAAAAAATTATAAATTAAATTAAATGTTCCATTGCTGTCCTTAACGGGAAGACAATGACATAATCTAGTAACAAAGGCTTTTGAACATTGTCTACTATTGCTGGAGTAATTGAGTGAAACAAGAACAACATTTTATGTTTATAAGGAATTATAAAATAGTGGAACGAAATTATAAATTAAATTGAATGTGCTGTCAATAACGGCAAGACACTGACCTAATCTAGTAACAAAGGCTTTTAAACATTGTCTACTATTTCTGGAGTGATAGAATGAAAAAAACAACAATATTTTATGTTTACAAAGAACTATAGAATAGTGGAGAAAAATTATAAATTAAATTAAATGTTCAAATATTATCCTTAACGGCAAGATAATGACCTTATCTAGTAACAAGGGCTTTTGAACATTGTCTACTATTTCTGGACTGATTGAATAAACCCGAAGAGCTAGCTGGGTTGAATATGGAAATCTTGCTGGACATCCAACAGGTCCCCGTCTGTCAATCCACCAATTAGCAAATATTCGATAGAGGTATTCCCAAACTGGAAGTGTATAATGTGGAGGCGCACCATCTCTCTATAACCGAATTCTGGGATCAGGGCATCAGAACCTTCTTAATTAGGGAACAATACCTCTAAAGTAGATATCAGTTCATATCGAAGTTCAGGTATTGTTCACAATTCAGAGCTTCTTCGAAGAAGTATCGTCCCATGATAACAAATGATACGGAGTTTCTAGTTTACATACATCAGCAACGCCGCAAACTAATGGTTCTAGACAGCTACTTCGCTCTTTTCCCTAGACCCCATCAGTAGAACGAGAAAGTGATGACCTCCACGAGGAGATTGAAACAGCTCTCTACAGATATTAGTTTGTACCTTCACTGATCGACTTAGACTAGAGAGACCGTGTCATTGTTATTCGGTAAAAACAAAGTGAGATAAATGAGTATTCATATTCACTACCAATGAGTGATAAGATACCCCATCTACTCAATGAGAACGAATGGGATGACAACACGATGCACCTTTGAAAAGAAGTAACGTAAAAGAATACCCTCCAGAGAAGATTGGTTAAACAATAACTTATCAGCCTTGCCAACCAATGGTGAAATCTGGAAGTCGGAAGCTATGGGTAGGCGGTAGCAGGGATATAACGCAAGCGCCAAAGTAGAAGTAGTTAGCTCTTGGCAAATACGACACCATCCTCCAAGCGGAAATTCTGACAATAACGCGCTGTTCCCAAATAGCGTTGTAAGAAAGAATGCAAACTCACATCAGTATATGTACACACAGCAAGGCAGTCCTTTCTGCGCTGGGTATAATGAGAATAACATCAAAATTGGTGTGGAAGGGCATCAACACGTTGAACAATGTTGGCAGAGACGGAGGTCAAGCTCACCCTATTCTGTGTCTTTGGTTAGTCTGGAATGAGGGGAAACGAAATAGCTGACGAGCTTGTAAAACTGGGGGCAATAGAACTCCTAAAAGATCTCGAACCAGCGGCGAGCATCTCGAAGAGTAATATTAAAGAGACCGTTCACTGCTGAGTCAGAACCCAACGAAAGAGTGGAAACTAGTGAACGGTTGCAGGCAGTCGGAAGCACTGATTGAATCGCACACTAGGGAATACTGGACACAGAAACTGACAGAATACGGGTTGTTTAACTACCACCACCACAGGATAAACCTCAGCGATTCGCCTTTATGCAGGTGGTGCAAGCGGAAAAACGAAACATCAATGCACATTCTGTGCAGATGCGTAACCCTGATCCCCCCAAGACGCAGATTACTCTTCGGAGAGTTATGCTACACTGAGGAGATCTGATACTAGATCCGAAGATAGTGCGAAACCTCTACAGGGCATTAACCCAGCCCCGACTGGGAGTTGAGTATCTGGCTGTTTGTCCATTTCGGGCACCCGGTGAACCTACCACTGAACAAAGGTAATTACTCTCGAGTGGGGAACGCTTCACTAGGACGACGTTCAAATTATATATCACGAAGTGGTGTTAACCTCTTTGTGAATAGTTCACCTGGGAGAGAATGGTTAACACTCTCTAATAATAATAATCAAATTTTTTACAGATATTCCAAAGTTTCGCTAGCATTGTAGCTTCTTCGAACAGAAATTACAAAATACTTTGTAATATGTTATATGTTTGAAGAAGCTAGTCACATTTCTTTATCAAATTAACTTTCAATACTTATTTTATTCAAGTTTTGAATGGATTTCATCAAGTGATGGCTGATTCTATTCATTGGTTGTTGAATTATCTGTGGGATCAAATCACCTAACACTCTGAAGACAGTGAACACAAAAGCAATTATCTTTCAGTGGCTCATGGCTGTCATCTTGATTCATTCATGTTGAAATCATTGTACTGGTACTGACCTATATTCCCTTCAAGTCATAAATCATGGGAAATGCGGAAATACTAATCTATCAAATATTATTTTCTGAAGAGAACTACTGACGTCAATTGGAGAACAAGATGACAGCTTTGGAAGTGGATGTTGATCGTGAGAATAAATTCGTTTATTCTCTGGAAGTGGAAGTTACGCAATTACAAACAAAAACAGGAAGCGAAGGGATTTATCACTAAGAAGCGCCTTGGAGATACAAAAAGAGCAGAGTGAAAAATAGATAATACCTATGACAAATTAGTGGGCGATTCAACAGAATTCTATTTAAACTGTTTACAAATTCAATTGTAGATTCATTAGTATCCTATCTTAATGTTTCAAATCTCATAGAATTTTTGTTATCTACCTATATGCTTTCAGCAGAGGCAGAGACGGAGGTCAAGCTCACCCTATTCTGTGTCTTTGGTTAGTCTGGAATGAGGGGAAACGAAATAGCTGACGAGCTTGTAAAACTGGGGGCAATAGAACTCCTAAAAGATCTCGAACCAGCGGCGAGCATCTCGAAGAGTAATATTAAAGAGACCGTTCACTGCTGAGTCAGAACCCAACGAAAGAGTGGAAACTAGTGAACGGTTGCAGGCAGTCGGAAGCACTGATTGAATCGCACACTAGGGAATACTGGACACAGAAACTGACAGAATACGGGTTGTTTAACTACCACCACCACAGGATAAACCTCAGCGATTCGCCTTTATGCAGGTGGTGCAAGCGGAAAAACGAAACATCAATGCACATTCTGTGCAGATGCGTAACCCTGATCCCCCCAAGACGCAGATTACTCTTCGGAGAGTTATGCTACACTGAGGAGATCTGATACTAGATCCGAAGATAGTGCGAAACCTCTACAGGGCATTAACCCAGCCCCGACTGGGAGTTGAGTATCTGGCTGTTTGTCCATTTCGGGCACCCGGTGAACCTACCACTGAACAAAGGTAATTACTCTCGAGTGGGGAACGCTTCACTAGGACGACGTTCAAATTATATATCACGAAGTGGTGTTAACCTCTTTGTGAATAGTTCACCTGGGAGAGAATGGTTAACACTCTCTAATAATAATAATCAAATTTTTTACAGATATTCCAAAGTTTCGCTAGCATTGTAGCTTCTTCGAACAGAAATTACAAAATACTTTGTAATATGTTATATGTTTGAAGAAGCTAGTCACATTTCTTTATCAAATTAACTTTCAATACTTATTTTATTCAAGTTTTGAATGGATTTCATCAAGTGATGGCTGATTCTATTCATTGGTTGTTGAATTATCTGTGGGATCAAATCACCTAACACTCTGAAGACAGTGAACACAAAAGCAATTATCTTTCAGTGGCTCATGGCTGTCATCTTGATTCATTCATGTTGAAATCATTGTACTGGTACTGACCTATATTCCCTTCAAGTCATAAATCATGGGAAATGCGGAAATACTAATCTATCAAATATTATTTTCTGAAGAGAACTACTGACGTCAATTGGAGAACAAGATGACAGCTTTGGAAGTGGATGTTGATCGTGAGAATAAATTCGTTTATTCTCTGGAAGTGGAAGTTACGCAATTACAAACAAAAACAGGAAGCGAAGGGATTTATCACTAAGAAGCGCCTTGGAGATACAAAAAGAGCAGAGTGAAAAATAGATAATACCTATGACAAATTAGTGGGCGATTCAACAGAATTCTATTTAAACTGTTTACAAATTCAATTGTAGATTCATTAGTATCCTATCTTAATGTTTCAAATCTCATAGAATTTTTGTTATCTACCTATATGCTTTCAGCAGAGTAACATAACCTTAATAATGATCCGTGATTAAAAATTCAATTAGAGAGAGTCAGATTACTACTTCTAATCGGGATGGCATGAATAATAGCCATAAAGAACATGTACAGCCTGTAGAAATATCATAGTATCTCCTTAATAGGTTTTCAGCAAAGCTTCTTTATTATTGTGTGGGCGGAGCCCTTGAAGGAATTTAACTACTTCGAAGTCTAATAATTGAGGAACAGAGCCCTATCGGGAAAATTCTTATTCCACATTCTTAAACGTCGTATACGTTCCTATGTTTTCACCTCGAATTATGAAACTTATAGTCTAGGAGCTAGAACGATATTGATGGTCTGAACGTTAACCCGATGGCACTATGGTTTATCGTTAGAGGGCGGTTCAATGATCAATTCATCTCACAGACCGAATTTTCCCCGGATGCTAGATCTCGTGATACAGCATCCGCATTTTTTTTTCGACTGGAGGTTAACCCTTTCCAAGTTGCGGTTACTTGAAAAGCATGCCATTCTTATACACTTCCACCATGTGCTATCATTTTTTATCGTGTCCGTTTATCAGACCAACCAGTTTAATTTAACCCGAAAATGGACTGCAAGTTTTAACTCCCCCAAACCTGGTGGAAAATGTTCATTGGTGTTGGCAATTGTTAACATACCCTATGCCATCAAAAGTTATCGATCCATTTCCGAGGAATTGGCCATTATGTGGACCAAAAATGTTTCTTTTTTTCATTTTGTGGATAAAACTTGCGGGTTACAAGGTAACATGATGGCACCATGTTAAATAACTTTATTGGAGGTCAAATAAAGATATAAAATTATTGCCATCACTCATTGCCTGTTTCAACCCCCCAAAAACCCATCAAACTACCCTCCAAAACAAAAACGGGCGTTTCGATTCTAAACCCCGCCCAGAATCTCAATAATTGACTAATTTATCATAAAATTGGTCATATTATCCATATTATTCATATTTTTTGGGGGGTGGTTTTATTGGGTTTTGGGGGGTTGAAATAGACAAGGAGTGATGGCAATAATTTTAAATCTTCATTTTACCTCCAATAAAGTTATTTAACATGGTGCCATCATGTTACCTTGTAACTCGCAAGTTTAATCCACAAAATGAAAAAAAGAAACAGTTTTGGTCCAAATAATGACCAATTACTCGGAAATGAACCGATAACTTAATGTTCAGAACATCAATATCGGTCTAGCTCCTAGACTATTACTGTATATTGTGATTAATAAATTTCAATATTCTCACACTTACAATATATCTTGTTCACCGGATCAATAACATTCCGTCATGGATCAAGGACAGCCATTGTTGTCAGGTTGAGCAGCTTTCTATGGTTTTTAATACAACTACACATTTGATACAATAAACTGTGTTAGCAAATTTAGGAGTTATTTACTTATTATATCAAATTATACAAGCTATTTGTTATTTTAAATGTAATTCATCAACTGTTATATTGTTTACCAAATATGTTGACAGAAATAGAGTACTTTGCTTCTGGTTCTGCTGGCAACAAATCCAAATTCAATCTTACCAAAAAATGTATGTTTTTGTATTAAACGACGGAAAGACAGTAAATGGCAGAAGGAAGTATTTTTCAAGAAGGTTACTCAATGCTTTTTGAGAGTTCACTTGATTGATTAAAAATAAAACTGTCCATAACTGAAAGATTTAGAGAAATATATGAAAAATTAACTTTCGGCTTCAAGTCAATATTATTAATCCATATTGTGGTGTTAAAGTAAGCATCATTATTTATGGAAACAAACACTCAAAATACCTGGTGATCAAAATCCTCAAAGCAACGTACAATTTTCAAATATACTTTCAGTACTAGTACCTATACTAGTAGCATAAATATAATATCTCAACAAATATTCAAGTAGAATCCATTTTTTTTTGAAGGCGTAAGAGGTTGGAAGTTTATCTTTCATCTTCATCTTTGATCATGTGTATTTAATTTTCTGTTGCATACTCTTATGTATTCATGATATCGATATGGGTAATTTTGTTCTACATACTATGAAATGAAGAGCTCACTTACTTTTGTAGCATCAATTAACAACACATTACTTACGGAATTTAATTCACTCTTGAGTTAAATGATAAAGTGGAAGTATTTTCGGTTTCATCTTGCATATATTTTAGAAGAGTATTCTGATAACTGAATGTTTCTGAAAGGCTCACCGAAGTATTTTGGAGTTATCCTCGATGCTAAACTGAGCTGAAAAATGCACCCTAAAACAAGGGTGAAGGAAGCCGTTGCATCCTTAGGGGCATGCAGAAG
Organism: Endomychus coccineus; assembly: GCA_958510875.1. Classification (NCBI taxonomy): domain Eukaryota; kingdom Metazoa; phylum Arthropoda; class Insecta; order Coleoptera; family Endomychidae; genus Endomychus; species Endomychus coccineus. The sequence continues at coordinate 46,831,216 of OY294068.1, forward strand.
AGCCATCTCAAACACATGCGGTCTACGGCAACGTGTTGTGTACTGGATCTTCACGGCCATGATCCGGTCAATTATAAACTACGTAGCCGTTGTGTGGTGGCTAATTTCATAAAAAATTGAAATTCAAATCAATTTTGGAAGTTGGTTTGATACATTTCACCATGGCAATCGACATTCTTTGTGTTTGAAGGAAATATTAGTGTACTAGGAACAAAAACTGCTATATAACTTCCATGAAGTACCTACAATATAGAGTATAGAGTATAGATTGCGGCAGCTAGTTCTCAGTTCTTCTTCCCAGGAATTACCGACAGTATATACCATCTTCGAAGATCCATGCTTCGTTGAGATAAACAAATGGAGATATCTACAGCTCCATCTTTCAGTTTAATTTACTGTTGTGAAAAATGTATACGTTTCGCAGTTTACACAACCCACGACGTAAATGTACATAGAATGACAGTCCTGGGCATTGTGAGCTGTCAAGTCAATTTATCAAATCGGCAGTTTACATTTGTACTGTTAAAATGGAATATACCTAGCTTCACGAAGATAGTAAGGCGGTTATTCTCGGAGCTCGTTGAAGTGAATTGGTTGTAAAATAACCAAGTATGTCTTCATATCGTTGATTGGGTGAACAAGGTATGGTGTCAGATGTCCGCTAGTATTTGCTCACTTCATCATCGTACAAACAATGCTTTTTATTCGGGTATTGACCAAATGAATCAGGAAGTACATCGTGGGATGAATATGCAAAGCCGCCGTGAATGATAAAAATTTACAAGTATATGTAAATTATTTAATTCCAATAATTCTTGTTTTTCTCTAAAGTTATGAAGTCTCGTGTTCACGAATAGCTGATTAAGAGCAATCTTTAAAGTAAATTCCTGTGGAATTTCGAAGTTCATAAAGATAAATCAACTTTTGGAAAGCCTTAAAAATCTTCAATAAATTGTCTTCTTTTCATTCCGAATACCCAAATACCAAGCAATGGAGTCTACTATTTAATATTCGCTTTAATAGCTTTTGAACAAAGTTTTCTCTTTAATGTTTCATATTCTCGCAAACTACGAACGAATTCTCCCACAAAAAGCACGAAGATATCAGACATTAATTAACCACAGCATTAATTGCTCTTCAATTCAACCATCAGATGTAATTTAACTTTTAGATGTACTTTAGATGTTATTTAATTCGGAAGAAGTTACTATATAATATGAGCGAAACGGGATGTGGCTCTGATTTAACGCTGAACATTGATTGAACGTCTTGGGACTTCAGATAATACATGTTCTTATTTAATAACTATATAATTTCAAATTCGCCGGGAGAAATATCACACAGAATTAGTAGAAGGAGTAATGTGGGCAACTGCCATACTTAGGCAACCTTGAGAATAGTTTCAGAGCTCTTCACATCCAGAATTGAGGAACATACACTGCAACTTTGGAGACACTAATGAGTACGAAATAATCACCATTATTCACTAAAAATACTAATGAAGTACTAAGAACCTTTCAGCTGCCAAGTAGCCAACATCAGAGTAAACTAAATTAGAAAACAAAATGTATTTGTTGAAATACTATTTAGGGTTAATAATTGTAACGTTATGTACGTTACTATGTCTAATTGCTTGAATAATCTTAATAACGGTTCCGCTCAGAATTATAGATGATTAAACTTGGCTATTAAAATACATCTGTATTTTAATAGCGATTATTTTTATGTGCGAAAATTCGAGAAAGGTCTCGTGACACGCGATGAGAGGGGTGACTAGAAAACGGAAATCGACAGAATCTCATTTTGGCTTGTGAATTTATCTGAGTGAGTCGTATTCTTATCGTTTACCTTATCTGTTATTAATTGACTATATTGAAAGAGTATGATCGATAGTGAACACGTAATTTGATGTCTAATTGTACCTAGTTGTAGATGTGTATATTCTCTGATCGATGATATTTTTCAATAATAGTATGAATATCGACTCATCCAGGTGTTCATATCAGATCACTTTTGCTCTGTAGAATGTAAATTAGATAATCATTTACTATATTATTCCTCTTGTCTTAATTCAGAATCTATTTTATCAAGTTAACAGTCGGAATGGTTTATGTCGTTCTCTAAAGCTTGTTAACCCTATCAATTATCCACGTGGTTGCGTAGTATTCCGTGTCTCCTTTCTTTGACCTTAATCATATAAATTTATAATGGATATGCCTTTTTAAACTAGTCTTTGTGAGATAACGGAATAATTATTGATCTCGGTGAACTTAAATAAAGCTGAAATTCTCATTCACTAATATTCATTTAGAATCCACGATTATAATTTCGGTATACTGTACACCGTATTTTTTTAAGACTACCATTTTTTGAATATAATTTGTAATATAAATTGTGATAACTTCAATAAGTAACTTATTATCCAAATATTCTCTCTTAGATTTCAATTCTTATGATAATTTTGAATATATAATTTGAGAAGATAGCATAATCGGCTGTGGGATTATATTGATTATTCCTGCTGATTTAGTTATTTGCCCTCGAACTTGTGGCCTAGGTATTGCTCGTATTGTCTGTATTACAGGGCTCAAACGATCAAGACGTCTGCATCCTCTTTCCCATGCCGTGTTGTAGAGGGAAATTGCTGGCAGAGCACTTCCTCCAAGCTCAACCAAGTTTCAAGGACGGTAACATTTTTCCTACTTGGAATAACCAAATTTTCATAATCTGTTGTTTATATTCTCTAACCAAATCCAATTTCATCTACAATTTAACTTCATAAATATGAACCTTTGGTTGAAAAATTATATTCCTTTATGAAATTAATAATTTTAATTTCAATTTCCCTTGAAATTTGTTAATTTATAAAATAAATCTGTTATTAATCAAACTAATTTTGTTCCAATTATAATTCCTTAGAGGATTAAAACTAAATTGTTGAGTTGTCTTTATTTCTCTGATACAATCATCAATATTCATTCACCTCGTAGTGTTGGAAATTCTTGATTGATTATTCTATCTTGACTTGTTTTTGCTAAAGCAGTTGTCACTCTGGGTAATACGATGAATCAAGAAACTGAGGACACGTATCACTACGAGTCCTGAGTGTAAAATATCCTAGTGAGCTAGATGGGATCATTGAATACAAAAGGTCACTTCAAAACTTGAAGTAGCGCCCAACGAGGACGCTAGTGTTCAAAACCTTACCATGACCCCCACCCCACTTCAAAACCTTACATAATGCAAATAATGGATTACCCTCAGCTAGTGATAAATCTGAATTTAATAAATTGCTTTTTCTGGCAAACATGTTTCCCATCCAACAGGAATTTCTATATACAAACAAGGATGTGTAATAGATAATCTACTCTCCCCTTTCCTATATTTTCTTAAGCGACCTTGAAACCTCAAAATCAAAATTAAGTCAGTTTCCAAAAGTTTGGTATAGATATCTCGATGATATTTTCTCAATTATAAATAAAAATTTATATTTCGCTGGACCGCCTGTTTATTAAATCGAAAACGGCTCAAGGCCAATACATTTTGAGCATCATATCTAGTTTGTATCAAAATTTCAAGGGGATTGCATTTATCGTTTGGCCGCTACACATACCTTGTGCCATATAACCCAATTAAACAGAAGACGCCGTTCGCTAACGCTCACTCCGTCTGATCAATCTAGACTAGAGAAACCTGTTAACTGGCAAAAGCTAACAAAAAATAAATATTCATTTATTTCTCAATTGCTCCATTATGTATTCATATTTCATTTGCATTTCACTATTCAATATGAATGACTTTACACGTGGAAAGAGCAGAAACTCTACAATTTTTTTAATTCATCACCTCAATTCCGAACTTCTCAATGTTTAATAGCATCTTGTTTGATAATTAAGATTTTTTGAACAATGCGGCTATTGTCGTTTGATAAAGGAAATTAATAATGCGGTGATGTTTGATCGTTTGTTGGCAAAGTCACATAGTACAAAAGAGTTTTCTCCTTTTGATCTTCCGATCACGCAGTCTTATGCTTGTTTCACATGTCCATATGAAGCTATCATTACAGCTATACTTGTGTCATATTAGAAATAAATTATCAACTATCATGAGTACACGCATAACCCCCGCTGGGTAATTGAAATACAACATATTAGAAGGAAATAATACTAGCTACATTATTATCATCGGAAAGTAAAGGAATGTATTTAACAACTTGAAAATCGTGTGATTGAAGTAGCAATTCGAGAATAAGCGTCATGAATAAATCATGCATACATAGAAAGGTCAATAGAGCGTGAATCATGTAAGTTTATCTTAAAGGGGCACGCCACTGTCATGCAGATATTTCCTGTAATCATTCAAAACGCATTGTGAAACGTTAAAACCACAAACAATAATTGCTCTTTTATTTCATTTCGTATCGACCCGTTTCTTGAGGTAAATACACTGTATTAACGACTCTACAATTTCTCATTAGCACTTGTATTTACAATGAAATAAAGCGTTCTGTTCAGACAACTTGACTCAATAGGATATTAAGGAGTGTAGATAGATAATATAGAGAAATCGGTGTTGCATAAACTGTAATTTTCCATATGTAAATAGTAGGTACTGTCGAAACTTTATACGTCATGATGAAGCCTTCTATTTTTCTTTATTTGTTTGTGTTCATCATAATGCTGGCTTCATATAACTTCTACTTCAAATATCGTTGAACTGAATGAATCTACATTTAATGCAATTCACTTTGTGGAGGTGTTTGAGAAGGTATACGTTCCAACCATAATAGCTAGTACAGCTCTGAAGTTTAATGATGAAATGAAGAACCCTGTCACTATAACTTTGAATTTTAATGAGAATAGAAATTTTCCTCCAGCAAATTGGGTTTAGTTTGATAATGATGCGATGAATATCGAAACAATTAGTATTGTTCCAATAAAGTGTTGGCAAAAATGGAATACAATTCGTATTCTCATTATGTTAATGAACAAGCATAAAACAGCTTCATCCATCGAATCTTCAAATTTTTTTGGATATGTGTGTAATATTCTCGATGATAGTGATTTGTGTGTATCGTGTTTGAATAATTGGAGCTCAGATCACGGTATTCAAATGTGTTATAGTCTAGGAGCCAGAGCGATATTGATGGTCTGAACATCAACCCGATGGCACCATGGCTTATCGTTAGAGGACGGTTCAATGACCAATTCATCTCACAGACCCAAGTTTCGCCAGCTGCTATATCTCGAGATACAGGCTCCCAAAATTGTTTATTTTTTGACTGGAAGTTAACCCTTTTCAAGTTGCGGTTACTCGAAGAACATGCCATTATTATACACTTCCACCATGTGCCATCATTTTTTATCGTGTCCGTTTATCAGGCTGACCAGTTAAAATTGGACCAAAAATGTACTGCAAGTTAACCCTTCCAAACCTGGTGGAACGTGTTCATTGGTATAGGCAATTGTTAAGATACCCTATGCCATCAAAAGTTATCTGTCCATTTCCGAGTAATTGGCCATTATTTGTACCAACAATGTTTTTTTTTCTCATTTTGTGGCTAAACCTTGTGGATTACAAAGTAGCATGATGGTACCATGTTGAATAACTTTATTGTGGATCAAATAAAGATTTAAAATTATTGCCATCACTCCTTGCCTATTTCAACCCCCCAAAACCCCTTAAAATCACCCCCAAAACAGAAAAATTGAAAAAACGGTCGTTTCGATTTTAAACCCAGCCAGAATATCAAAAATTGACTAATTTATCATAAAATTGGTCATATTATCCGTATTATTCATATTTTTTTAAGGGTGGTTTCAAGTGGTTTTGAGACGTTGAAATAGACAAGGAGTGATGACGATAATTGTAAATCTTCATCTGACCTCCAATAAAGATATTCACCATGGTGCCATCATGCTACCTTATAATCCGCAAGGTTTAGCCACAAAATGAGGAAAAAAACCATTGTTGTGCCAAATAATGGCCAATTACTCGGAAATGAACCGATTACTTTTGATGGCATAGGGTATCTTGACAATTGCTAATACCAATGAACATTTTCCACCAGGCTTGGAAGGGTTAACTTGCAGTCCATTTTTGGTCCAATTTTAACTGGTCAGCCTGATAAGCGGACACGATTAAAAATGATGGCACATGGTGAAAGTATATAAGGATGGCATGCTTTTCAAGTAACCGCAACTTGAAAAGGGTTAACCTCCAGTCAAAAAATAAACAATTCGCGGAGGCTGTATCTCGAAATCAAGCAGCCGGCGATAATTCGGTCTTTGAGATGAATTGGTTATTGAACCGTCCGCTAACGATGAACCATAGTGCCATCTGGTTAATGTTCGGACCATCAATATCGCGTTCGCACACGCCCCTTAATTATTTGTTTCAAATGAAGGGTACACAACAGATTTTCCTGAGAAGTAAATGTTTCCTTGATTTTCCATCCTTTCTCAACAAGATTGGTCTCTTGTACAACTAACGGTTTTCGACAAAATAAATTAAATCAACTCCATTACATATCCCAAAACCACTAAAAGTCGGGCTAGAACTAGCAACAGTGCTTCCTAAGTTGGTAAACTTTTCAGGTGTGATGCCTGAAATGCTTCATTAAAAAAGTTTTTATGAGCATATTATTATATCCTGAAGTGCTCATTTGCCACATATTACCCTAATTTCTGTACACCATCTAGCCAAATGCCAATACGAATATAGATTACAAGTAACCTGACGATCTACGAAACTCTTCAATAAAAATAACTGATTACTACAAAAAATAATGAAAATAGTCGCCATTGCAAGCTTCTACTTGTCGCCACAATGACTTGCTAGCTCGCTCAAGTACACCGGGCCTGTTACGAATAGTGTTACAGGAGTGTATTATTCTGCAGATCTTCTATGGTCTCAACGTGAGTAGTGTATACTAGTTCTTTGAGGTGGATCCAAAAATAAAAATCCAAAAGATTTATATCTGGAGATCGGGGTGTATCCCCCTCCCTATCCAGCGATTCGGAAATGCATTATTGAGGTACTCTCGAACAATTACAGTGAAATGAGAACGGGCTCCATCGTGCATACCACAAGGAACGTCTCATTATTGATGGTAAACATTTCAGGAGTTCAGGTAGCACATTAATAAGAAAATTCAGATAGGATTCACTGTCCAATCGATTTGGAAGGAAATATGGTCCAACCAAATAGTTGGTAATACTATTTCTTCAGAAATTTGCCTCATCCGTGAACAAATTATGCGCCGAGAAATTTGGAAAAATCAAATGTATTTTCTCTAGCCACCGACACCAATCAAGTCGAAGAGAAAAATCACTAGGTATGATAGAGCCTGTACACGTTGGATGTGGTAAGGGTATATTTGGTTCTGCCTAAAAATGTTTCAACACTGACATTAAGGTCGCTAGCAATTTTTATTGTACTAATACAGGACTATTTAAAGGATGTACTCCTCGAGCACCGGAGTTTTGAAAGAGGCCTACCAACGATATTTTCACTTTGTGAAAACGTGCCAGCTTCTTGTAATCGGCGATGAAGTTGAGTAAATGCGTTCGAATACGGCAAGCACGTTTCTGGATACCTTCAAGCATACAGCTTGTAATGAGCTGCCATTTGCTAATCCATAGCAGAAATGCACTAGCTAATAAAATTTATCTTCCAACGAATAACAAACAATACATACGAAGTTAAACAATAAGTAAATGCGACAATTTGACATTTGGTAAATTCGATATGTGTCATAATTTACACATTTTTAGAGCACACCTTGACATCCATGTAGATTGTAGCTCGGTTTTCAGCGGTTTTGAGATATGCAATGATGTACAAGAAAAATTTAAGAGATCAATTTTTACACTACTATTTAACCTATAGAGGTGTCCGAAATTCTAATTTTAAAATTCAAGTGGAAGCTGGAAGAGGTAGTTTATTTTCTGTGTACATTCTGTGATAATGGTGTAAATAGTAGAACTGTTAGAATAAATGAAGGTTAAAATAGTTTCGATACAATACACTATTGATTTTTAGGGTTCCTTTAAGAAATGCTACGTCAACGAAGAAATAGGTGCGAATTGTGTTACGTCAAAACTACAGCTGACCGTTTTAGTAGTTATAACTTTACAAATAATGATTATTCATGTAATTGTTCAGAAACATATCGGAAATAGCTAAAACCTGATGTTGTGTGCTTAGGTGATCATCAAAAGCACCATTCTGCAGAGGAAGTTGCCGAATCATGAACTTCACATTCACCTAATGATTATATCTCAGATTCAAATGATAACTGTATCAGTTGTATCCTGGAAATGATATCTTACATGCTGAACATTGCTCCATATTTTCTCTTTATTGAAAATCACAATGAAAATCAGGAGAAACTTTTTTTAGTCAAATTAGAAGTACAAATGAATCTTTCACATGCTACAATGTCATACATCATACCCTGTTGATTATTCTGTAACCAGAGGATGACAAAACTCGAATAAAATCAGCAACGACAGATTGCAGGTGTCCACTAGCATGATATTTGCGAGTTAAAAGTAGTTGAAGTTAAGGCAGAACGCAACCTCCTTTGAAATTAATCGGATATTATTCAATACATGTATCTCATGTAGTCAGATAAGTGATAACGTACCGTACCGGATTGTTGTTAATTTGATTGCCAGCTATGTATTCCCAAAAAACTGCAACAGCATTGTAATAATCCGACGGATTATTACTTTTGGGTCCTTTAAATAATTCAATTTAATTCGAATTGGAAGTTTTATAAATTATTATACCTTGAACACAATATACCAGACAGGCCTAGCGACTGTAATTCGAACCATCTTTCCATGGCCCCAACTTATAGGCCAGCCAGGAATCATGTTTTGCAAACGTAGCACATTACGAGGCATGTGGTACTTTTTCCTGAGTCAGGAGAAGTTCACGTGGAGTTGAAAGGAGCTGTCACGCGCCTAGTCCGATTTCTATAGGTCGTTTTAATAACGCATGGGCAGAGACTGCCCCCATTGTACTAAATGAAACATATTTTTTAAGCTTTGCGCGTGGGGCCCCCGCTTCAATGGTTTCATAAAAACTGATCACTTTGAGGGTACGGGAGAGTTCTTCACCACCTACTCGTTCGGTAAGGTAGGTTTTCACTTGTTCAGCCAGCCTTTGCTCCTTTGGGGATAACCCATTGTTGCATTAATTTCAACTCATATATTTTATTTAGATTCCACACTCAAAATAATTGAAATATTTTCAATTTCTTTTTAATGTTGTTGAGATAATGTCTCTATAAAGTGATGAAGTAATTTTCCAGTAAAGTCATGTAGAACCTTAATTCGGATTAATTATTGTTCAGAGACCATATTTTTTGAAATCAATTAATATCCTGTTTTTCAAGATACAAACAAACTAAACTGAAAAAATTTATAGAGATTAAATTAATTTATAAATTTGTGTTCATATAAACCAACTAAGAAATTATTTAGATTCAACCTAGGTTAAATTTTGCTTGTAGCATTGTAAAAGAAAGAAAACCGGAGCTGTAGCTAGCTTGCGTAGGGGTAGTTCTGAGCATTTAATTGGCTCATAGTTAGAACTCGGTTGTGTAGCAAAATTAAACGTAGAATTTGTGCAACAAGGGTTATGTTTCCTAGGGATCAGGCAGTGCTGGAATTGTTCGCGTCTTTCGCGTTTCGCGGAAAGTGTTTGTTTTACTTAAAATCATTTTGTGACAATTACATAATATCCATAATTTAATCTGACATAGAACTCGAGTGCGTAAATTTTCTGTGTCTTATTCCTACAAGGGATTTGAGAGGGTGAGTGCATTTTGATTGCCAAAGAACAACTGTTATATTGTCTTCAACCTCTGAATCGGCGATATAATATAATGTGGTTATTTAACTTTCAGATCACGCTCCGCCCGCCAATGTTTATTTTTTTGATATTTGTTATTTACAGACATTCAGGATAGTGAGTTCAACTGTAATTCCGCTTATCGGAGATCAATTAGGGGATATGACAGGATGTCAGGTCGTTAGGCCTACCCCAGGTTACCAGAAAGATAGGAATCCTTCTTCAATCTATCAATCATGAGCGTGATCGAGCGTGAAATCGATCACTGTTCCGTGTGTGCTACTTAGTTTTCACTGATTCCAACTCTCTTAGGAGGAGAACCTGAGCAGGAACTCGCTCACTGGCGAAAGGGGTAGAACTAGCGACATTGATAACGGTGTCCCAGGTTCCCACTTGGGGTGAACCTGAATCAGACCAGTCTTCAAATTTAAATGTATTCACGTAACCAAATTTTGAACTAATTTTATACTCGTTTGTTGTGTTGTGATGTGCTAAATTTTATTCACTTTCATCCAATATGTATTTATCATTTAATTTGATTAACGAGTTTAACTGGTAATTCCTAATCACTCTCTCAGCGTATACGACCTTCAGAACTTACGCTTGAATAGATATAAAGATATTATTGTACGTAATTTGAAGAGGTTCCTTGGAAGGAATCGAGGCATTGTAGTCAGAAACAGCTTTTAGGTGGGTTGAATTATAAACCTAATGGTGGCGCTTAAAAGAACCTTAAGGGTACGCAGATCAACTAAGATATTTGATACCCTAGCAGGTACCTAAAAACAATCCTCAATTCATAGAACACGTCGATGAGATATTAACGCTACCTGAAATAATACCCAGCCGACTGTTACAAGTACGAGATTCAGCGGTGATATAGACTTTCAAACCTATTCCCTTGACTGGCAAATTTAAATCTGGAGTAATTTCAGATTTATAAAATATAACGCTCGGCGCACTGTTATAGCATGCATTTCTACTTCCCTGACTATACGTAGTATATAATGTAAAGGAAGTATTGTAATGTGTCCAAAAAAAATGTGAAGTCACAGTCTATTTTATGCGTTCACTCTGTAACAAATTTTGATGATAGTCATGAGTTCATGACTATTTGAATAAAATTTCAATATAACATACATCATATCTTAAAGTTTTTCCACTAGAGAAATCATGTCCAACATATTTCCTAGTTCTCCAATCTCACATTTGACCCCCAAAAAAGTCGGAAACCAACCACGAAAGTGAGGGAAGTCTCGTGATCTATTGGTCACAGTTCATCATCTTCATCTGCTCGTAATCGATATTTGGTAAGGTTACTAGAACAAAAGTCAACAAGAAATTCATGGCATAAAATTTTAGGAAACCATATATGTATAACTATTGAGCAATATTCCTTGAATTCATAATTTCTCAAACCGTATTGGGGGAGCAAGAGAGTATGCCCAGGGAAGTATTTGAAAATACTGAACTATTCTACTATGTATGTTAAAAGTTTAAATATTCGGCTAAAACAGCAGTTCAATACAGAAAGTCTGGGATGAAATGACGCCTGTAGTTGAGCTATTAATCGCTTAATCTCCAAAGTAGTCAGATCAATGGTGTATCAAAACGAAACTAGAAACAAGATGCAGATAGGAGCTTTATCTCAATTTATTGCCCGTTTTACGAGCCCGGTATTTAAAGTTACAACCAGCAGCTACAACCAGGTGATGCAAATAATTTACATTTAGATTCAAATGACCGATTTACTATCTGGATGAAAGGGTTGCGTTTTCAATTCACGGTGTTTATATCCTCACTTCTTGGCCACTATCTACATCGAATACGCAAGTAAAACCGAGAAAACCGCATAGTTAAACGGTATTGGGGAAAATGTACTTCTTTCGAATCGACCCATTTCGAGATCAAATGCGGATACACGACATAATAAATACATTTCTGAGCATAATTTCGGAATGGATTAATAATTCATGAAGTTTGCAAGATGCTCTAAATCAAACGCCGATATTCCCTCAAGTTTTCTGAAAACATTTCTATATTTCTTAAGTCTCTGATTCCCGATTATCGCACATGATGTAATCTTGTGAATCGATCAATGAACTAGACGCAGTGTTTTGCAACCCAGGGGTCACAAATACTTGCACAGTGGATTCCGCCAGGTAGAAGTGAAAATCAAAAATTGTAGGTCCCACATTACAATAAAATACAACAATTTCAGTGAGAATATTGTGCCTGTTGAGTTTTTAGTAATTTGTCGAATCGTGGTTTCATTTTTGAGACGCCAATAACCAAATCATTTTTTAACTGGAGCCTATTTCTCTTCCTAGTTTTTGTGCTCACCATTGAAGAGAACGTTAGCTCGTATAGGTAGGGAGCGGAGAATGGCACTAATAATATCAAAGCTTCCCTTGCCAGCTCTAAAGATTTCTTTCTTCTATTTATTCAAAGAAATAATTTTGCGAATCGAAAACTATAAGATTTTTTTTCATATTCCTGGTCAGATCCAGTTGTACAGACATATCTAAAAAAGGACTTAGAATCCATCTATGGCCATTGTCAGCTTCAGCATCCAACACTAAAAAGTAACTTAATACTTTCACTTCAAAATTATGCAAGCTATGTATTATACAAGGAATGTGAGAACTAACTTCCAACGATTGGATTGGTGATATTTCTTCGACAATCTTCTGAACGCTAGGGAAATAATAATGTATCATTTCTTGCAAAGACGTTAACCACAACGAAGTCTTGCAAGGAATCCTGTGATTTCATCCTTGGTCGTTAGAATATTTTCTTCCCTCCGTTGAAGGCTTTTGTTTAACATATTTATCTAGTTAAAAAGATCAGCCAAACAGGGTCACGTTTGTTTGGGCTACAGAATCAGAGACTATTTTCACGTATCACCCTATTTCCGATCACACTCCTACCATCTCTAGGGCTGAACTCAAACCTGATAGGCATCAGAAGTATCACTATTAATCGGTCTTTTTCCACTATTTTTACATGTCCCCTAGCTAGCGGAACAGGAGGATGGCATGATTCTTAGTAACCCCATATAGAAAGTGATTTCCCTCTTGTTTTTAAGGATGGGTGTGCGAATATTATTAAGAATTGTATTTATCTGCTTTGAGGAATGAGAGAAGGACATGAGGTGGGATGTAGAATATGGCTTTCTTCCTTTTGTTTTGAAGGTCAAGTATGCAAAATTTCATCAAGATCGGAATAAAATTGTAGATTTTTGTCACAAAACGAACAATACTTCTTTACATAAATAGATAGTGATGATTGAAAACTTAAGAAACATGAAGTTGGTCAAGCTTAGCTCCTGTAACGCGATATTTTTGGAACAAAATATATCACTTATCTGTACGCTTTAACAGAAATTTCATACTCATCTATACGAAAAATAGCATAAATTCTCACTTCCACCACTATAGGGGTGAGTGGGGACCATTCGGTCGTGGGGATCATTGTTCCATCATTTATAACTTGAAAACTAGTGGAATTGGGCGCCGTATTTTGATATACCTATGCGTTGGCAATAACAGTTCCTTCTGGAGTATAGCAGATTCTGCCAGTTGCAGATGCAACAGAGTGTTGTTCATTTGTGAAGTTGTTTTCTATTAAACAAAGTGCTGTTATTTATTCCTTTCATATCTCAGTTTTGAATTATTTCAACACAAACTACATTACGTCATATATTGAAGCCGGTTTTGAAATATGTTCTTCAAAACGGAATCTTATGCAAAAAACATCTTTAGTGTCGAACCGAGCGAAAAGACTTAATTCCCGCCAACTGAATGATTCGATGAACAATAACTTCCTTTGACCAATTCAAATTTAACGATAATTATCGGAAAACGTTCGGCCCTTTCCATTAAGCTCGAAGAAACGTCAACACTACGCGAATTCGGTTCGTTCGCCTTGTTTGTTCTGTTCGTTCGGGCTAAAATGTGTAAGTCTGGATGCACCATTAGAGCGCGATGTCTCGGCAGCTCGTACATGCTGCCTGAGGCCATAAGAGACATCAGTCCAACCAATATTTTCGTCTTTGGCGTTGCCTAAGACTGCTGGATTGAGTTCTCGCTTTGATATATTGATTGATATTAATCGACTGATACTACAAAGCCTGAAAACATTAATAGATGAAATGTGGATGAGACATCCCAATATTATTGTATCTGTAGCCGAGTTTTGAAAAAATTTTGGAAAAGTAATTGATGGCTTATTCGCATTCGTTGATATATTACAGTGGGAATTCACCCATTGAATACTAATTTATAAATAACGCTGGTAAATAACTATAAAAGTTGACATTTAAATGGAAATTTTATTTCGATAGCAGGTTGCAATTGACGCTAATTGAATTTTTATTAGGGCTTTTTATTGTTTGCCAGTGCCAGTTGGTTTTTTTCGATTTAATTACACATTTGCGTCACACTCAAGGATTACTTCAGAATAGAAGTTCGGAATGGAAAGCTTCTCACTGCTATGAAACAAACATTTTTAATACCATTTCTTGATAAACTTTTCAATGATCGACATAAGAAGTAATTTGGAAAAAGCCTTTCATCTCTCCATATGAGTGATTCCCAATCGATAAGAGACTATTCGCACAGTATATGGGAAGAGAAAAGCTGGGAAACACCTGGAATAACAGCATAACGTATATTTCCTTCTTTCGTATGGTTTCTTCGATGAATTTTCAGTACATCCAAGATCCCGCTTCAATTATAATTCTTTGTTCATAATAATATTTATAGAATACCAAACATTCAGAGACTTTTTGTAATGATGAAAAGAAAATACAACGTGAGCAGCACGAACATTCATAATTCTAATGTAAAGTTAAAAAAAATATTGATGGTAGAAGCCGTTACTTATGGTAATTTATCATTATGATTCATTTTTATACCACTTTTAATAATAACATGAAAACGTCACTATAGTTTCAACTCCGGCGAAGTGTCATTATTAAGCAGATACAAAATTAGATTTTTGTGTCTGTTTGATATTGGCACTTCGGTGTTGAAACTACAGTAACATCTTTATTATTATTAAAAGTGATATAATAACAAAGTAATTGTTCTTTCATTTAATCGTAAAGTGATAACTTTTTTTCGGTAAAAATGCTCAATATATGCCGATCGACCCTTTTCAAGAGACTGAGTTTGTATGTGCTAAGCGAAAGCAGCTTCAGAAAATACCAGGAGAGAGGATATAGAGTGCAGTCACATTTAATTAAGTGGAATTTCTAAAAATAGTAGATAATGAAAACTCACCAGAAGGGATAAAAAAGTTCTTTCATCATGTTGCGGCGTACGAAGTAGCTTGGAGATGAGCGAAAACTGGTAACTGTTTAATATCCTTTCAGCTTAATAATGCCGGGTAACCAACAGGCATAATTATATTAAGTCTTGTATTCTCAAAGACGCATCAGGGAGCATAACGATCAGTAGTGGAAAGTAAATGGTTGGTTTAGAACACTATACATTTCAGATTGTTTCTTAGAAGTTAAAGGAGTACGAAGAAAGCACATTGCTGGTGAAAAAAAATTCATTGGGATTTCTCAAAAATATTTCTGTTGATCAGATTGAGCAACCCAAGCTGACATTACAGTAGCGGAGCAAATTAGACTGCACAATAGAAAATAACGATGAATTGAAATCGATTTATGGAACGTGGTATCAAAGTTAGCAAAATTGGGTCAGGGTATCACCAAATTACAAAAATAAGGGGTTACTTAAATATGGCATTCGTAAAACTGTATTAGTAAGCTCATCAGCACCATCGGTGTTGAAAATATGAGAGTCTCGACATCAAGACCGAAGTCGGTCAGATTTCACGTTAAATGAGGACTTATTTGATGATTACAGAGAACCTTAAAAAATAACTATCTTGAACTGTACCTTTAAGCAAACATCGTTTTCTTAGTTTAATAAGGTGTGTTTTAAATTTCAAATTATTTTTTGTATGCTTTATATTCTCTCTATTTTTGTAGACTTGTTTACCAAAATAAGTTACAAGAAAATAATTTTTTGTTAATGGCCATTTTATGAGAGACTAAAGCAATCATTGCCCGAGTGTAATTATTCGTAATTAGACTAGTGCCAGATCATCGCTGTAATTCGTTTCCTATTGGTCTAAATTTGTAATAATCCCGAAGGAAATAAATAAATTCTCCATAATTCAATATACATCTAGGTATTACCCAGTAAATATTCCTTTGAGAATTATTCACACATAATGAAACTGTGCATTCATATATCACGACTGAGAATGTTTTTTAAATACAGAGTAAGATAAGTGGATTATTTTATTTTATATGCACTGAACATGAATCTTTATGTTAGAAAAGATGCCAACATCAAGACTGAAGTCGGTCAGATGTTAGAAAAATGTCACGCTAAATGAAGTTGATGTCAACAGTGGATCCAATTTCACCAAAAATAACTAACTGAACAGTTTATTGAGATATAACTCTATCAATCATCGATTAAACATTACGTTTGACCAAACGTCGTTTATTTTAGGATAATGAGGTTTGGTTTTAATATTAAATTAATTTTTTGTATGCTTTATACACTTGAAAAGCTACTGTTATCACTTTTAAATATTTCTTATCAAAATCAATAAGAAATTTTTTTGTATCAATGGTCATATTTATGAGAGATTAAACCGGTAATTGTACTTGTGAAATTATCGATAATCACACTAGTGAA
Source organism: Endomychus coccineus (assembly GCA_958510875.1). Classification (NCBI taxonomy): domain Eukaryota; kingdom Metazoa; phylum Arthropoda; class Insecta; order Coleoptera; family Endomychidae; genus Endomychus; species Endomychus coccineus. The sequence continues at coordinate 46,847,805 of OY294068.1, forward strand.
GGATTGTCACTGAAATTCGTTTCCTCTTGGCCTAAAGTTTGCAAGAAGCTCCTATTCCATGAGGTGAAAATTCCCTAAAGGAAATACATGAAAATATAATCTTCATATTATTCGTCTAGGTATCAGTCATCAGTGAATATATTTCTTTGAATTATTCACAGATAATCATACCACGCATTCATATATTAGTACTAAAACTGTTGATTAAATACAGAGTAATATTGGCATATTCTATTTTGTAAGTGCATTTACAAAAATCTTCATGTTTGCAATGATGAGAGTGGTAACATCAAAACCGAAGTCTGTCAGATGTTAAGAAAATGTCACGCTAAATGTAGGATCAGACCTTCAAAGATAACTATAATAATATTTGTTTTTAATTTTAAATTAGTTCTTTGTATGCTTTCTATACTTGAAAAGAATTTCTTACTTCTTGTTGTATATTGTTTTATTAAAATGAATTACAAGAAAATTATTTTCTATTATCAATGTACATTTTTATGAGAGATTGAAGCTAAAGCAGGATTATCGCAATAATTCGTTCCCCATTGCTCTAAAATTTGCAATAAGCTTCTACTATATTGGGTCAAATTTCTTTGAAGGAAATAAATACGAATATACCTACTTTGTATAATTCAATATCTGTCTAGGTATTAGCCAGTGAATATTCCTTTGAGAATTTTTCACAGATCTCCAACCACTCATTCATGAATAAGGACTAAAAATGTTATTCAAATATAGGATAAGATGAAGTTGTGAGTAGTTTATTTCATATTGTATGTGCACTGAACATCAATCTTCATGTTTGTTGAATTATCAGTCAAAATTCATACACTCCTAACGGATATTGTAAAATCTGTTAATCAATCAACAACGTTCCAAAGTTTCATATAACTGTGGATTGATTATTAGTTCTTTCATAAACGCTTTGATGTTTCATCAGTTTCCATTACAGTTGAGTGGAAGAATCTGGAGCAGTGGCGTAGCTACCGCCAGTCAGGGTGGTGCAATTACCTATGAGTTCCAGGCGCAAGGTACCTCAAGGTCAAAAAAGGCTATTTTTTTTATGAGAAGAGACACTTTGAAAAGACAAAAAAGTGACTTAAGATATTTTCAAGTATCACCTTTTCTTAAAATTATTTTGTAGTCGTCTTATATAATTTCAAACAATGTTCGTAAATGCGTCATTTCAAAATTTGGGGTAACTGATATTCTTACGGAACATCAGTTTCAACCATTCCGTTCCATCCAAATTGTATAATTAATAACATTTTCTTGTACAATAAAGACGGATGCAGGCAACCTACAATTAGATGGTCTTTGTCCTGCTATGTAGTCTACCAAAAATCATTCCCTCTTGGCTATTAGATGCAGATTATTTAATCTTTTCCAAGCTCTCAATAATTTTAACGAGTAATTGAATCTAAGCGAGAAGACTCGTGAAAAGAATGGAAACGTTTGAGTTTATATCAAGTTGTGTAGCATTGATAAATTCTGATTACAACTATAGTTGCGTCACGTAACTTGAAAAAAAATTTATATCGATTTTTGGCAAGCCCAAGTAAAAAAGACCAAAAGATATTTCAACGAATTTTGCGAAGATCAACGCTTATCTGATGACGGAAAACGATTCCCAGTAAATGTGGACCTAACTTGTTTGGATATTGTAACTAAGCAACTGAACAGTTCATTTGTTGGCTTGAATGAAATAGTGGATATGTACGATCATTCAGCATCATACTTCAATACAGTTTTCTGATCAGGAATGCGAGAAATTCATCCAGAAATATCATGACGATGTAACTGCTTAACAATCAGTTATTGTTGTTGATAAAACCCGATTATTCTCATCATTAGTTGAGAGGTAGATTAATTCATGTTGAAAAATAAAGATATAGAAGATTCACGATATGGATGTCTTGCAAATAATAGTTCAGCTTGAGCGTTCCATGGAAAGATCGACACCATTCTGTCATATTCCCAAATTCATTGAATTATCTCCTTGTTTCCACATTTTGGCTGGAGTAAATTTAGATTCACTAGATTCAAGATTCACATTATCCGTGTTCATCTGTTTTGTTCACTTAAATCTGCTGATTAGTTTTTGTTAATAAGTTCTCCCAACCAATATATTTATTATAAATGATAGTGATGAAGAAGTAGATAAGAATTATTACTATCATTTTCAAAAACTATGAAGTATTACTTTTCCAAATATCTAGTCAAGATTAATAACGATTCTTGACCCAGTTATGAATCATATATGAATTCTCGGGAAAAGGTCAAACTAACACATATGCTCATTATTTTCATTTTTACGTACGTTTCGATCTCACGACCATCATCGGAAGACGTATTATGTCTAAAACCGGATTTTTAAAATTAAATGTATCACCACAAAGCGTCCTTATCGCACCAATTTCAATTGAAAATGCCCACGTCGCCCAAACGAACAGAAATACGAATAATCGAACTCATGTCAAACAAAGTCTGTATACGACTGAAATCAAAAAATATGACGCTCAAGTATCCACTTTCGAAATGTTAAAGATTTATGAGGTAATAGAAGAAGGTTGTCAGACCTTATTAGAAATATTGTAATTTGAGCATCCTACCTAAAATATACTTTTAACATTATAAAGACGTATGTAGGAATTTGCGAGGGCTTTAATAATTTAAATTAGTATAAATCTGACTTAATGACTGGTTATCTGTTCTATGGTTTAAAGATTTGGAGTCACGTTTTATGTGAATCATCTCCAGAATACATCTTTTATAATAATTGGTTTCCTTAGTTAAAATATCAACATTTTTGTAATCGAATTGATGGTTATAATAAAAGCAGTGTTTAGCAAAGACGGTAATACATATTCATATACTTAAAACATTAATGTGTGACAGTTTCGCTTATACGTATTTCTGTTCGTTTCGGCGACGTGGGCATGTTTAATTCAAATTGGTGGGATACAATTAGTTTTGAGAAATCCTTTTACAGACATTACGTCTTCTGGTGATGGTCGTGAAACCGAAACGTACATAAGAACGAAAATGATGAGCATATGTATTGTGTGATCTATTTCCCGAGAATTATATTCAATAAAGTATCTACTCAAGTGTTATTTTCCACAGGCATATTCATATTTTTTATTCAAATCTTCTGCCATGTTTATAATTTCTACAATTGAATTAACGAATATCAGGAAAGCCAATAATTAGAACAAGCGCTAATATAATAGATAACCATATGGCCTTAGGTTGTCGGTCATTACATGAAACACGAAAACGTTCTAATGACTAGTCAAAATGTAAAATGATGAAGATTGAAAATTTGGCATATTTTAGAAAATCAAGTCCTTTATAAAAATAGTTGAATGATGATTTTCAACAGAAATTTGCATAATTTTAGGTTTTATTATTTTATATGCATACAAAATCGATCTAACATCTCTCAACTAGTAATTTATGGTTAATGATGCATGAGTTCACATGACATGCAACACAAATTTCGAGAGCTTTAGTGGTATGTTTAACATACTTTCAAGTCATGCTAGACGATCAGATTTCCATTACGCAGAATTTAGGATTGATACCACCTACTCTCTCAACTCTTCTCACCCTTGTTTTATTACTCAGATAACAGAGCTTTGATGTCATCGTCAGCTCCTTCAAACTAAAGATGACATCTTAACGATAATAGTATATTGTTCAGACGATTTAGAAATGGACGGTTATGAAGTGGAATCATTGAGAAGCATGAATAAGGCAAGAAATTTCATAGGACTTCAGACTATTATATATTACAGATACAAGATAGATAACACTACATTCAAGAACTAGTTTCATTAGACATGGTTTTAGTCTCAAAGAACGAGTGCGCTGAATCTGGTTCAATTTGGTTCCGCTTCTTCTGAAGTTGTTTTAATTTTGATCATATTTTTCAATAAAATGAACCATTTGCGTATCGTTCTGGAAATACTAAAGGATTGAGATATAGAAGAAGACACTTTTTATAAGCGTGTTGCCAAGTCTAATCGTTGATCATGCCGATTATTGTAAGAAATGGATAAGCTTTCTTGAACACTTGTAAAAGTTTTATTTTGACGGTTAGTATTATCGGTGTCGTAAATGAAGTCACCATTCTAATTATGTTTCTCTATAGTCGTGACTGAAAATTTGAGATGTAAACGATATTACTGTCGTAGTTGGAGTCACCATTCTAATTATGTTTCTCTATGGTCGTGAAAGAAAATTTGAGATGGAAACGATTACGTTATTATAAATAAACTGCCGTAGTTGTTGTTACACGATTGTTACTACTTCCATATAGCTCTTACAGCATATTTTGTAATCAACATAAAATGTGCGCTAGAGATACTTACGAAGCAGTCCTTCATAATGTGTCAGAGAATGCAGACATAGTAATTTTGAGTATACTTCCTGGAAAACCAAGTCAACACTATGGGCTGGTGTATAGCAGGTTCAAACAATAGGGTGTGTCAGAAAGCTTCCACAATTCAACGGAAGACGTCTCCTTGGCTTATTTTTATGAAAGGGACAGACAAATAAAGTCCTCCACTCTTTGGTTCGTGTATTCTATGGCGAAGAGCTCATTCAATATTAGTTAGGTAAAAATATAGACCTTGAAAAGCTTCGGTATCAACAGTCTTCAAGAAACGGGATATACTTAGGTACCCACAGTGATTTATCATTTTAACTGCAGATTTGAAAAATGGGAAAAGACAATACGGTAAATGGAGCCCCCAAAACATGAAAAATGTCATGGAAGAGTACAAAAAGGGAAATATTCGGCTGAATAAATGTTGCGAAAAATACAGTATTCCAGAAAAAACATTTATTAGACATATGAAAAGTCAAGTGGAAAGAGGACTAGTGGATACAGGAGTTGAAGAGGAATTAGTTTCCCACATCCTGAAAATGGAAGAGTTGCTGTTTGGAATGACGATAAGAGTAGAATAAGCATGAATAAAGCCGTGGAATGGTTTTCGGGAAATGGTCTTTCTGTGAATGAGAACAAAACGGTAAAAATACTCTTTTCCCTGAAGGTAACAACTAATTTTGATGAATATACAGAAAATTTAGTTGTACATATAGTTGATAGATTTACTTGGAATGTTCATGCAGATAAACTCATGACAAAATTGAGTAGCGGTATTTTTGTTTTGAAAACATTATCTCAGTCGCCATCTCCTTGTGTTATTAAGGCAGCATATTTTTCTTTGATTGAAAGCCAGTTACGCTGCGCTATTTTAGTTTGGTGTAATTGTTCCAAGAAAAATGAGCTTTTCAGATTACAAAGGAGAGCGATAAGAATTGTTGCGAGTATTGGTTATAGGGACTGCTGTAGAAAAGCATTCAAGGGATCAGGTATATTAACATTCCCAAATCCGTATATATGTATATATGAATGTCTTAAGTATGCACATAATTGCAGAGATGAGTTTTGAATTTAATATTGTGATCTTATTTATATTTTATGTTGACGAGTGTGAACATATTATGTACATAACTTGAATAAAATGTTCTATCTATCTATCTAAGTGCTATTCGGAAGCATGCCTACGATATTGTAGAAAACAATCCACACTTGAGAAATTCATTCTACAAAGAGCAAAGAGCAGGCAGGAAGTGTTACTACTCTTTCATGAAGAGACATTCCAAGACATTCCAATCTCAGCCAACCATCAAGTATTCCCATGGCTCGTTGCAAGGGATTTACCAGAAACAACGTCTATGATTTGTTTGACGTGCTGGGAAAAATCGTTAACGGAAACAAAATAGATGCTTTATTAGTCTACAATGTGGACGAAGCGAGTTTCTTCACGATGCAGAAAAATTCCTCAAAGTCGTTTCGTAAATAGGCGCACTATCCATTGGGGAAAGGGGAGTCAATACGACACTGGTTGTCTGCACCAGTGCTTCTGGCAATTTCGTTCCTTTAATGATTATTTTAAAAAGAAAGAGGATACACCCCGCACTTGCCAAAGGTGCTCCACCTGGAAGTTTGATCGAGGTATCCCATTCTGAATACATCAATTCAGAGCTTTTTGTCAAGTAGTTGAAACACTTCATATCATAGGTGACACCAAATTAAGATGCCAAAGTTTCATTAGTATTTGATGCTCATACGATACATTCAAAAAACTTGGAAGCCATCAATTTGGCACGTGAAAATGGTATACTGATGCTCCAGCTACCTGTTCATACCACTCATAGGCTATCGCCTCTAGATATCGCCATCTTCAAGCCCCATGAGACCTATTATGAAGTTAATGCGCTGTAATCCGGGAAGGCAGGTTACACAGCTTGAAGCTGCTGGACTGATATCTGAAGCTTATCAGAAAGCTGGAATTTTGAGTGATGAAGCGAGTGGTTTTCGAACTACAGGAATTTGGTCACTTGATCATTTGGTATCCCTCAAATTGATGAAGATCGAAACAACTTGTCAGATGTCGGTGATACAGTTTCCGAAAACAATACTGTTTTGAGAGACGATGCAAGCATCTCTTTGAATGTAGATGCATCTGAAAATGCTTTGAACAGCAGTTCAGCCGGATTGCGGTTTTCTATTGACACACTAAGTCCAGTTCCGACGGGAACATTAGAGTATGAAAAACGAAAGACTAGTGTAGCTCAATGAGTGAAGGTATTGACTTTCAGTCCCGATAAAGACAATTTGGAAGAATTGAAGCAAAAGCAAGTGGAAAAAGAGATGTGGAGTCAAGTGGACTGAGTATTCTATTTAAGAAAAAATCTAAAACTTCACCAGGCAAAGAAATGTGAATATTGTTTTTGATAACGAAGAATGGTACTGCTCTCTTTGTAATGAAAAAAATGTTATTGAAGATATGGTATGTTGTCTAGAGTGCCATTAATGAGCACATGATATGTGTACATGATGTGACGACGAAACTTCTACAAAAATGTTTGTATGCGACTTGTTGATTTGTATCCTTTCGTGACATGTTTCCCAATTTATTAACAATTGTTATAATAATTATATGTTTATTTCCTTATTTTTATGTCTTATGTATGTGTTGTTGTTTTGTCAATAAACTATTTAACCATTTGAACTAGATACCATTTTAATGCAGAGTGCGATTCGGGCAACACATGGTGCGATTTGGGCATCCAGTTCCTCCAATCGCACCACTTGCAGGCCCAAACAAAATTGCTTCAAAAATATATTTGCAGTGGTAGTGATATGCTTACACTGTGGAATTTTCTACCTGAGATATTAAATCATTTGTTAGTAATGATAACTTCATACAAAATCATGTTTCTTGTATTAAATCGAAAAGTGGTGCGCTATAGGCAATCTTACCTTACCAAACTCAAAAAATATGACTGACATTTATAGGAGATACATTTCCTTCCAACCTCTATGAACTCCACATGAACGATTAATTTTCTACTATCAAAATAGAAAGTGTTTAATTAAGCCAGTTCGGATTAACACATTAGGAAAAAGAAAATATCTACCTTACTTGAAGAGGCCGGAACTGAAATTTCGAATAGTACGTACTATAAGAGTTAATTAAAAACGAAACAGTTTTGTCGAATCACATTTTGCAAAGAGGAGTCGCCAATACGACATATTCCCCATATTACAATCAGATGATGTAGAAATTTCCAAATTTTGCTCCAAAGATCCAATCAGGTCAAAATATCATTATAGAAGCGTCTAGTCTCAGTAGAATGCCACTATCACTGTACATTATGCGAATGATAATTGAATTTTTGAATTTTGATGATGATCTTCGATCCCTAAGACCCCATATACAAATTTTTAATAGGATCAGACTATAATCATATAACTCGTCCTCCATCTTGATTTACGAATTTTCACTGAAAAATCATGATCTCCGACTTCAAAAACTTCCATATACCAATTTTGAAAACAATCGGAACATAATTAGAAAATTCGTACGCCACCTTAGCCGTCATCTTGAGGTTTTTGAATTATGTCTAAAAGATCATGGTCATCTCCGACCCCCCAAAATCTGCTTATACCAGTTTTGAATAGAATCTGAGCATAATCACTATAATGCATTCTCACCAGAATGATGAACACCTACCAAATTTCAAGTTCATTGGAGGACTAGAAGTGGTCAAATTCACTCGCAAAATTTCACCCGAACATACAAATAGATAGCTGAATAGATAAACAAGGCAAGTTAAATAAAAACTTGCAATGAGTAAGAAGCCTCAAACGAATCACGTTACATAATTTTTCGACGACCACATGCGAAAATGACAAATAGCACACTATTTAGTTACTTCGAAAATGACAAATATCACCCTAAAGATGAAAAGTTGAATATCACACTAGAGTGATATGTGTATCTATAGCTATATGTATTGCATAATGAAATTGAAGTGTGCTTTGAAATTAATATTGCGAAAACGTCAGATAAACTTTAGAAGTGTCAGTTTTGCATATGCATCATTCTTATCATATACAAAACCGTGGAAATAGTATCTAAAATTAACGTCACTAAATATACTGCTTGAAAAGTCCAAAAGAAGGTACGAATACGCTTACGATCAATTTCTTTCATGGCGAAGAAGAGAACTTACCCAGTTATGTATGAATAACATTGAAGGTTTGGGGACTGCGGCTGTCATTCAAATTAATAATACAAAAAATAAATGGTGTCGCAAGTTCACTATTACTGGAAACTTTTATAGCATATATAAAAAATATGCCAATCTAAGACCGCCAACTACCGAAACACGCTTTTTTCTCAATTATAAAGACCAAAAATGCACAAAACAAGTAGTGGGCATCAAAAAAGTTGGAAATATACATAGAGTAGTGGCTAAATTTTTAAATCTAATGGATCCTGAAAAATACACAGGGCACTCATTTCGCCGTTCTTCTGCTACTGTATTAGTAGTTCCAGGAGGAGATCTTACTTCTCTGAAAAGACATGGGGGTTGGAAATCATCCGAAGTCGCAGTAGAATATATTGACGATTCTGCTACTAACAGGTTGAATATTGCCAATAAAATTATGGGTGCCATCAGCAGTACTTCGAAAGCCGTCACTCCGCCTCTTCGAGAAACTGACATCGAGTCTACTACTGTACATAGTGTACAAATAACAAAGATAAATCTGTCTATCTCCTTTTTGCAAAGTCTATTACAATTTACTAATTGTAATAATAATAATAATATTACTTTTAATTTCTACAATTCTAAACAGTAATCTTGTTCAATTTTTCTTTGTAAAATTCTCAAAATAAAGTGAAAATATATTAATTTTTTTGCAATTATGCATTAATCTGTAGTCGTCGGAAAAATAGTGTACATTACTTGTGTGGAAAGTGTCATTTTCCACACCAGTAACGTAATATACTATATACTCTGTCACATTGAAATTATAATGTATTTAACAAATCTATGATTCATACTGACACCTACTGTCAAGCTCACTCTTGAAATATATCCATATTTTCGCATGAACTATCAAAATTTGCCACAGAGTGAAGACATAACATAGACAGTGAAGTCATATCGATGACGTCATTTGAATCTTAAAATAAGAGTTCCAGACAGTACCGCGGGTGAAATATATGCTCGTGATATACACACACACACACACACACACCACGAGACACAGAGACATCATGTCAAAAACAGGTCAATTCAGAAATGCTCGAAACGGGAAAATTGTTGTGGTCCGATTACAATACATCCCTTACACTATTTATTACGTAGCGAGGGAAGTAAAAATAAATGTACAATGACAAATCTTCCCTAGACATTACCATTAAAATGGAAACAAAGGTTTCATGAACGAAAATGTTGCCTCTGATATTGTCGGATATAATAATCCAGATATTCACAATAATTTTGCATAACCGTTTAGCTGGTAGTTGTTAAGTGGATTACGAATGATATTTGAGACCTAGTGTAACAAATATGAACTTGATGATGGCTTATCTATTGCCTTCATTGAAACCCTCGCTCAAATCAAAGGTGCATTACATCAAATGAATATATTTCCACCGGTTTCGATTCGGATATCCGATTTGCTTCAGCACCAGTTGTAATTACGTCACTGTTCAACCATGCAATAATTACTTATTAGCTAGTTGTGAATATAGGATGTATAACCCAATAACTATCAATTACTTGTACCAGCATGGCAACGTCTATATGTTACAGACCTTTGAACACAATAATTCTAATGCTTCCGATATCTGAAGCTATGAAATTTAACAGTACATCACAGTTTGCTACTACGTAAGAAGGACATATATAGAGTATGTGAAGTTCGGTCATAGTATTCTTTTCTAAATTTATTCTCTCCGGTTTTTTTCCATGTTCTATCACAACAGAAATGTAAGATAGTTGGTCGGAAGAAGATATGTCGCCCTGTTTGCTATTTCAACCGATTTCGACCTAAATTGTTACATAATATTGGCTCATAATCGGGCCTCGTGATCTGCCTATCGGGGCTGCCACTTTTTACGGAATATGACCTTTCCACTAATCGTTGCGGTTTTCATTACATATTCTTGGAAAAATGTTGATAGCTGTATCACAGAGCTTCCCCGCAAGATATGTAAGGTACTATAAGCGAAATTTTTTTTTACGACGACCTACCCGAAAAACATCTCGCACTGTGAACTAGGGCGGAAAAGTTCGAAATATTTCATTTCATACTAAAATGTGTGGATAATGATATATTTCACATTGTTACTCAATTGATAGGCAACTGTGACAATGAAAAATCTGCTAATATATTGATGACATTATAATGTAGGTGTGTTCAATTGTGTTACTAATTTTGAGTTGATTAAATTTATAATGGAGATACCTATTTATAAGTCCTGCAGAGTAGGGCGTCAGAAAAGTTGGTGCACAACTCTTGAGGAAACTGACTGACCGACTGACTGAAATGTGTTGGTAATGATATATTTCACACAGTTACTCAATTGATAGGCAACTGTGAAAATGAAGAATCTGCTAACATATTGATGACATCATAATTTAAATGTGTTTAATTGTGCTACTAATTTTGAGTTATTTGATTTATTATGTAGATACCTATAAGTTCTACAGAGTAGGTCGTCCGAAAAATTAGTGCACAACTCTTGAGGAAACTGGCTATTTCAAACTCGGGTGACCTGATTATAAACATCTTGACACACTCGTATGAAATATGCTATTTTCCGCACTAGTTGCATAATATGATATTGTTCATCGTCTAGACTCTAGCCAATAGTCCAAGCAATAAGCCGGGGAAAAGGCCATTATAAAAAAAAAATATGGTAAGCTAGAATTTAAAATTTTTTTTTGTATTTTGTTCCTAATACCCCATTGATTATTCATGACTATCAAGACCGCAGGAGTCGACCTTTCTACCCCGAAAACGGGGTTTCAACCCCTTAGAGGAGCATTCTTATAAAAACAATCCAAAAGTTTAGAAAATCAATGATACAAGAGCCGAAAATGACCCCTAGTATGTTTTCTGGGTTGCTGATCACGATAACGCAGTTGGTTTTCTCGGAAAACTCTCTCCAGATGGGAAATTTGGAAAATTTGGGATTTTCCTGGGGGTTGTGAATGATAAACATAATGTTGTTGCAAAAATGACCTATAGTAGGTTTTTTGGGTCGCTGATCATGATTCCGCTGTTATTCTTCCAAAAAACCTCTCTCCAGATGGAAAATTGGAGAAATTTGAAATTTTCCTGAGACGGTTATGAATAATAAAGTATAATTTTGTTGTGAAAATGATCTCGAGTAAGTTGGTTGGGTCGCTGATCACGATTCCGCTGTTATTTTTCCCAAAAAACTCTCCAAATTCGGGAAATTTGAGACTTTCCTGAGACGTTTATGAATGATAAAGTATAATTTTGTTGCAAAAATGACCAGTAGTAGGTTTTTTTGGGTCGCGGATCATGATTTCACTGTTATTTTTCCCAAAAAACTTTCTCCAGATGAGAAATTCGGGAAATTTGAGATTTTCCTGAGACTTTTATGGGTGATAAAGTATAATTTTGTTGCAAAAATGACCTCTAGTAGGTTTTTTGGGTCGCTGATCACGATTCCGCTGTTATTTTTTCCAAAAAACTAGAGAAATTCAAGATTTTCCTAAAAATGATTCATTATCAAATTCATTTTCTAAAATTCTATTATGATCATCATAAAACATACTAGGGTTCATTTAAGGCTCTTAATTCATTAATTTTCCAAACTTTTGGATTTTTTTCACAACAATGCCCCCCTGAGGGTTGAAACCTCGTTCCGCGTTCTTGATAGTCATGAATGATCTATGGGTATTAGGAACAAAATGCAAGAAACATTTGGAAATTCTAGCTTAGTATAGTTTTTTCATTTATTTCCGGTTCGTTGCCTGGACTACAATATAAAGTTAGCTAAGAAATGAGGCATACATGAATACCTATATGAATATAACTATTTACCCCATGTTGACTTTTGCCAGATGACAATGATAAGATCTCTCTAGTTTAGATTAATCAGTAACGTCAGTAACGTTACAAACTTATAGTTCTAGACATCTGCTCAGCTCTTCTCATAGAGTTCATCAGTAGCTCGAGGAAGTTTGCATCGTTACTAAAAGATCTCTGTTGAAATTAGATATAACCGGTCAATAGTATGATAAAAAGAACCAAATACCTCACGCCATCTACGAATAGACGTCCCAATGAGGAATCAAACAATGAACGACATTGACTAATAGATTTCTTGAACTTTCCAAAAGTCACAGGGAATGTACTGATCGATCTAGAATGGAGAGCCTTTATCATTGTTATCTGACAAAGGCCAACATATAATAAATGATTATTTCCATATACTCATATACTTATTTGTTTGGTACATACTGAATTGCGTGCGAGCTGGATCTAAATAATAAACTAATAAAATCAATTCAGGAACTGAATCTACTTCCAAAACAACACTAAATATTCTCAATGAAGATACTGGTAACTAGACTGAACATAAAGATAGTTACCAACATTATACGAAAATTATACGTCTCAAAGTTTCGTTGATCCCTTCATAGACTTACCTGTCATAGCCTACCGTGATTGTTTGCATTATTCAACTATCTACAATAAATTACAATTCGTATTGTCCTGCTATAGGCCAGTACTAAGAGAAAATATTAGAATTAAAAAAAATAATTCGTTACAGCAATCTGACAGCGGGATATTGTAGAACAAGATATTATAAGAGAGGGATAAATAGATCGAATCGACAGCTGCTATCCGGGTTGGAATGGGGTGTGTTTTTAGGGGTTGAAAACAGTTTTTCATGATTTCTGGCTGAACCGTGCATTTTATCAATAAAAATTGAATAAAAAAGTTATAGAGAATGAAACGATCTACAACTTTTGTATGAACTATTTTTACCCTCACCTCTAAATTTTCCGACTAGAATGCGAAAAACCAATTTTTCGGTTTTAAATTTTTTTCGTTGACAAATAGAACTTCATGAAGCTCAAACTTTGGCCAAAGATACCTCTATTTATTGCAAAAAAGCAGTAATTTTTTCGGGAGGAAATATATGAAGGTTCTTGTTGAATTTAATTAAAAAAAAAAAAACAAATATTCAACTAAGATTCCTCTTAAAACTACGCATCCTACAGAGTTCTGTTTTGGCTCACTTACTCTATGCTACGTCTACTTTCGATAAACGGTAAAAAAAGATATACTGCAACGGAAAAAATGGCGGGAAAGTTGAAAAAACCGAAAAAATCGCTGTTTTCGTGGTAATTTGCATATTTATCGTTGAATAATTGTTATTAATTAAAAAAATCATTTAATTTTTTTATGTTTATGTAAACTATAACATTATTTCCTTAATTATTGCATAGATTGAGTTTTGATACGATGTCATGCATGTCTAAGACAGCAAATCATATCTGGTATATTTGTATCTTCGTAATCGCAGGATACGAATATATGACTTCTACGATCGTCGTACATGGGATTGTTGCTATCAAACAAAACATAAGAAATGCACATTCTCAATATGCATTTAAAAATAATTCTAGTTTTTTACTCGAAATCAATTAGTTTACTAATTTTTATAAAAAATGATACGTCGTGCAAAAATTGAAGCAGATCCCTCCTGTTTTTAGTTAGTAAATACTAACAACATGAAATTCATAAATGCGGTAAAAAAAATTTAATATTATTTTGAACATGCTCAGAAAACTAAATTGAGAAAAGTATGCATTCCCATAGATGTATTTTTCTCTAATCTTGCTTTCGTCGCAGAGCGTTGTACTTCTTTTACGTTCAGTTCAACAAAACTGATTCTTCAGTGTTTTCGAAAGTTTCATTGAATACTGTTTCAGTTATGGTACATTGATCTGTTTCCATTTCTTTCGAGTCACTTTGGTGTATGGAAATTTGTGGAAGTTCAGCATTTGAGCAATTTTCTAAATTAAAACAATTCAAACATAAGTTGGTACGACTGTAGGATATGCCGTCTCGACCTGTCATTGGCTTAGAAGGCCTTTGGTTGCGTTCGCATGCTGTCTTTAGCTTCGAAAACAGCTCCTTAAATTTCTCATATTCGTATCCTGCGATTAAGAAAATACGAATATAGCAGATATAATTTGCTGCCTTAGACATGTATGACATCATATCAAAACTCGATCTATACAATAATTGAAGGAATAATATTATGGTTTCCATAAACATAAAAAAATTAAAATGATTTTATTAATTAATAACAAGTATTCAACGATAAATATGCAAATTACCACGAAAAAAGAGATTTTTCGGTTTTTTCAATTTTCCAGCCATTTTTTCCATTGCAGTTTACTTTTTTTTCACCACTTATCAAAAGTAGTCCTAACAACGAGTGAATGAGTCAGAACAGAACTCTGTAGGAGGTGAAGTTTTGAGAGGAATCGCAATTTGTTTTTTTTTTGTTTTAAATTAATTTTAACAAGAACCTCCATATATTTCCCTCCTAAAAAATTACTGCCTTTTTGCCACAAATGGAGGTATCTTTTGTCAAGGTTTGAGTTTTATTAAATTTTATTTGTCAAAGAAAAAAATTAAAAACCTAAAAATTGGTTTTTCGAATTTTTGTCGAAAAATTCAGAGGTAAGGGTAAAAATGGTGAGTGAAAATGTTTTAGATCTTTTTATTCCCTATAACTTTTATATCCAACTTTTTTTCATAGAACATACGGTTTAGCCAGAAATCACGAAAAACTGTTTTAAACCCCTAAAAACACACTCCATTCCACCCCGGATAGCAGCTGTGGGATCGATTTATTTTTCCCTGTTTTACAATATCTTGTTCTAGAATATCACGCTGTCAGATTGCTGTAACGATTCTTTTTGTTGTTCAAATACTATTTGTACTGGCCTATTACCTAAGTCTAAATTATTCAAATTAATTATTGGAAAATAGGCTGAATAACAGTCAAGCGTAATTTGAAGAGATTGGTACAGGACTAAAACATGAAGTTATGCTTGAACCTATAAACATGTCTTCCAACCCCAGTTTTGACCAATTCTAAGAGTTGTTAGTCTTTAAAATTGTCTACATACAATTACACGTTGTATGATGCAAGCAACAAAAAAAAACGACATGCATCATATGGGACGAGTCCAAGGCTGTTTGGGGTAGAGAGGGGGCTGATAAAATAGCCTCTGGTATGCTAAAATGAACCTTGGCAAATATTAAACCAGATTATGAGCGCATTAATACTATCTACTCCGATAAATCATAATATTATAGTTGTTATGACATACTGTTTGATATGTCAATGTTTCCTGCGATAAAAACTATGGATCACATTTTTGCTGAGTGAGCACATTCATCCGGAGTTTGATGCTTACCATCCCCTTATTGAAAGAGAACGACAAAAGACCACTGACGCCATTGGACCTGATACGAATGTACACTGGCAATAATTCATTTCAAGTGGTAAAGATGGAAACGAGGATTTTCAAAGACTTCCAAAAAAAAACAGAATCTGGTGAAATCGTCAGTATTCCACAAAAATGGTACATTTACAAGTGAGAGCAGGAGCGAATAACAAATGCGTGTTTTGTATCACAAGTGATTTTGGTTTCGAGCAAGTGAATTTGAACAGAATGACGAGTTATTTATCCGCGAGAAGTTCCACCGATGAGAGATGGCCCAAGTCTACGAAAAATGCAAGCGTTTACAAAATCTACTGAAGTGGGTACCAAAGGAGTTCCACCAATACTACAAAAACTTGATACAACATGATACTGGCACAGTTGCAGACAAAGAAGAGGAATAGCATTTTTTGGTTCATCATTTATTTTCAATTTGGATTTTGTTTGGTTTCCGAAAATTTGGACGGCCACGTCTGCTTTGAATCTAGAGAATCACAGTTTTATTTTGAGGTATACATATAAGAATGCAGTTCAGCTTGTTACAATGTTTGAATATTTATACCGGTGTCGATTGAAGGACTTGGGAACATTTCAACTAGAACATATGAATAATATCAAAAATACGTACTTTCAGATATTTGTATATCTATGTTATTTGTGTCTAATGTTATCAGGGTAATACAAGTTTATATGTTCGATAAAATGTGTCTTATCATCTTTGCATCTTATTAGGCCAGCATTGGCTCAAACCCTGGGGCTGATGAGACCATATTCGAGGCAATTATCAATCAATCGCTGATCATAAATATTTTCATAATTAACGTATTTGGAAATATAGTCTAACCTACAATGATGGAACGTTGAGCATGTTATGAGAACCACATTAAAATTCATTAAATCGTCAATAATATTCACAATATCCCTTAAGGGGCCTGAGTCCCTCACGCTTCACCGTAAAGCCAACCGTAAAACTTCAAAATAGACCGTAATAATCAAATAATTGAAGCGCTCTTAATTGGTAATAAGGTATCTGTTTGTCATTTAAAAATTAGTAGAAATTGCTTCTAGAATAGGTTGATTGAAAGGGGATAAATATAACATTCCGCAAATGATTCCCCTTATATTTTTCACAGGATACGTTGTTCATGCTGGAATCAAATTCATTCGAATAGCTGTCAGCTGACACAATAATTGATCGTATCATAAACCACAATCGTTACATTCTAATGAATTGATTTTATAATAGGGGAGAGACACTTTATAGCGCTCGAAATTGAGATGAACTGAATCTTTAGAATGGTGTTATCTGAATAAAGTAAAAATATTCCATGGCTGACAGAATGAATAATTTACCACGAAAATGAAATAGCTTAAGATCCTTTTCAACAGAAGTGTACATTAAATCGTTCGTTTATTTAGCTTCTAGGCAAAAAGGAATATTTCATTCAGCGGTTGTGTTCTAAATCAGTCGAATAAAACTAATACTTCAATGCTTTGAGCTCATCGGATAAAGCACGTTCTTTCAGGTAGCATGCAAATTAAAGAGTGGCGCGGCGTTGGCGAGTCCCGCATTTGTGGATTTATAGACCGATTAGGGAGTTAGTGGAATCCAACAACAATAAAAACCACCTTTCCTTTTCAGACGCATTCTGGTGCTCATGAAGTTGGAGCCATGCCCATGCCCATTGAATATGAGAGCTTGAAAATGATACATACTTGTATATTAGTGAAAATATCACACATTATAATAAAAAAGGATAAAAAGTAATAGGTGTTTGAAAGTCTAGAAATTTAGGAGTGAACTATCATCATACGTTGATAAACAGACGGTCGTAAGTTAGAGTTAGATAATGTCACTTCGAATTACAAGAGATAGTTTGTTCACTATGTAAATATCGTAGTTAGATTAGAAGCCAGACTTCGAGTGAAGGAAGCAATTTCACATTTATCGGAGATTTGCAACTTGATTGAAATACACTTCTTATGAGCTCCTTTGTCATGGGTCTTCTTGTAAAGATACTGAATTCAAAACCAGCTCCTCCCAATAATAAAAATTCTCAAAACAATTGGTTTATTTAGCAGTCAAATGAATCAATAGTGAAATAAATATAACAAATGTTGTTGGTGCTTACAAATAAGTAGCAATTACAGTATACTAGAGAACTACTTTCATTAGGAAGGTTTTGGTGCACGACTTCAAGTTTGGGGATCCCAATGAGCGAGTGCGCCAAAATACAGAATTAGAACTTTAAATTGAAATTTAAATCTGGTACAGAGCAACAAATCATTTATAACCTTTGGCACCAGACACAAAAATGCGCACCAGCAATGAACTATTGAGGATCATAAGAGACAGAATACAAAATATAAATCACTACGTAAGTTATTAAACTTTCACGGAGGAGTCAATCAATTATATACAACCATAAATATATAATAACAACAAATAATATACAACAATATACCAGGTGTCCCAGTATACATGTTCCTCAGTCCAATTGTCGTTTTCTCCATCAAATCAAATGTAAAATACAAAGTGTGATACATCGTTGGAAAGATAATTTTGAGTAGAAATCAAAAATTGCAAAAACTATACAGAGTGCTATTTGAAATAAAAAAGTCAGAGTCACTTCCGATCAAACCGGAAGTGACTTTCAATTTTTGTTTTTCTCAGTTGAAGGTTCCTTGAACGAATTGGAGATCATGGAATTTTAAAATTTTTATCTTCCGAAATGGCTGAGATAATCCATTGGAAAAGTTATACTGGGACACCCGGTATATGACAATGCAAACTCTAAAAACCTAATCAATCTATTGTGGATCGTGAAGATGATCTGTGAACTCCTTAATGCTGTATGAACAATTCATAACAAGCATGTGTTTTAGTTTGGATTTAAACTCTGCATAAGTTCTAACAGTACGCAGCCATTAAGGCAACATATTGAATATAAAACAGCCTGAGTATGCAGGGCTAAGCCTATAATTTGAATGCTTAAATTTTCTAAGTTTGATGGAGTCTTCATGCCTAGCTAGTATCATGGTCGTGTTTGTCTGCCGTCTTTTGATAACCATGCTTATTTGCATGTACAAAACAGAGTAGTTTCAACAAATATATAGCTGGTGCTGTCAGAATTTTTTTCACCTTATTCACCTTAAAGGTAACTCTGCAAGATTATCTGTACTGCAGATTACACATTGATCTAATAATGCGCTTCTGAATGACTAAGACTCTATCTACCTCCACAGCTCGACCGTACACAATGATACAATAGTCAATTGCCGAATACACTAAAGAGTAATACACATTCATTAAGCTATTGCTGTATAAATCATCTTTTAACATTAATATTACATAATATGATCTACTTAGTTTCTTGCAAATAGCATCAACTTGTTTTGTCCAATCCAATCTATTTTCGAAAACAACAGCCAAGAGTGTTGTGTGGGTATTTGTGAAGATATCAACATTGTTTAAATCAAACTTAAAACCCGTATTTACTCTGTATTTACCAGTAAGTTCAACTTAATGTGTTTTTTGATAATTTACAATTAGCTGGTTCATGTGACACCACTCATCAAACTGTCTCAGGATAATGGCAACATGTTGTTTGTTATGATCAGCATCTTCATGTGTGACCATAATAGTCGTGTCATCTGCATACACGATTACTTTTCCGTGTGTTATATAGTTTGTTAGGTAAGTAGTGTACAATATGAACAATAGCGGTCCGAGGTCACAACCCTGAGGCGTACCAAGTTCTTCATCATATACCTTAGAAAATGTGTCATTTACTTTCACCTTAAATTGTCTATTTGTAAGTTAAGTCAACAACCACTGATTCACTCATCCTCTAAAACCCATGTGCCTCAGCTTCTCAGTGAGAATAGTCGGGTTTAGAGTGTCTAAAGCCTTACTCAGATCATAAAATATGCCAATGGTGTACATATTTCTATCAACATTATCAGATACATGCTGCATGAGTTCCACAGTAGCAGTTTCAGTTGATCTTCCCCTATAAAAACCTTGTTGATTTAGTGATAATATTGAATATTTACTAAGGAAAGACATCAGTCTACCATGCATAACTTTCTCCAATATTTTTGAAAATGTACAGTAAAGATATTTGCCTATAGTTTTCAAGTAATTGCTGACCACCTTTCTTGTACACCGGTATTATAAGTTCTGTTTTCAACAGAGACGGAAACTCACCCTGCTGTACAGAGTAATTCATAAAAACTGCTAGTTGTTGAGATATCTCGTTAACACATTGCTTCAATAACTTCACTCACTGACACTTCATTCAAGCCTGAAGATACAGTATTCTTCAGCCCAAGAATTACACCGTTCATTTTTCCGCATATAACATAGTGTTGATACCAACATCAGTCGGTGAAGTGCCCTGCAGCCGAGTGACTGAAGATGCAAAGTATTCACCAAACTTATTTGCAATCTGTTTTTCATCAATAATAAAATTATTTTCATAGTTCAATGTAATTTTATTGGTGACAGCTTTATCATTACTGCGTTTCATGTTTACCATACCCCACAGTGTCCTATTTTGTTTTCGGAATTGTTTAGTAAATCAGAGAAATATTCATGTCTTTGGGTGCGTATAGTTTTACGCAAGGCATCTTTTTCATTTTTATACGAGGTGTTAACTTCATCGTCACTTAACACATTTCTAACTGTATTCAAAAACTTCAATCTATTAAGCTCTGCTTTTATTACATCAGGATAACGATAAATGTTTTCATAACATAATCTAGATCTTTGTTTTTTTTATGTCTAGGGAAAGCTACCTCGAAACACCACATAAAATGATCATAAAAAGTATTGAACTCCTCAAATATACTAACAGACACAATGAAACGTGTTCCCTGATGTACTATTTTTTCTGCTCCGCATTTTAATCTACGTTTTTCTAAAAAATAGATTGACGAAATAAGTGATTTTCGTTTTTCAATTTAAGGTTGGTACTATAATTCGAATATCACTACATAGTATAAAACAAAGTCGCTCTCTCTGTCCCTATATCCCTATGTATGCTTAAATCTTTAAATCTGCGCAACGGATTTTGATGCGGTTTTTTTTAATAGATAGAGTGATTGAAGAGGAAGGTTAATATGTATAATAACATCCATTAAATAGTGGAGAAATACTGTTATTTTTGGGGTTTCTAATGTGATGTCGTAAATAATTACATTTTTTCCGCTTACATTGCAAACGCAGGCTGAACCCTACGGGATATATCAAAATAATGTACTGAGTATCGTACACATTGAAAAGGTCTACAGAAAACTCCGCGATGGTATATGTCTATCTCTTATGGTTATCCCACAATACCATTTTTTGTCATTTACAAATAATGGCTAATTTTCGAAGCGATTTTAACCAATACAGCATTAATCCTTATCCAATTAAATACCTTAAATACATTGTTGATTTAATATAGATCTGTATGGCCCTTTACAGCATATGATTTAAATGAATATTTTCGAAGATATTACAGATTTAAAAATTGCGGGACGTAGCGTTTGCGGTGGTACCGGCCGGCCGTGCGGGAGCGTGCCTATAAATAGCACTTTGAATTTATCAGCATTGCACCCGTGTGAAGCCGGGCGGGTCGCTAGTTGTATATATAATGTATACTATAATTGAGGAACCTCAAGATAAATATTTGTTCTTGTTTTTGTTTGTTTCTTTGTTTTTGAATAGATAGAATGATAAGAATTTCATATCAATTATGGAAAATTGCGAGTGAAATACAAGTTCATGTTGAAATGTCAGAGTCAAGAATCAGTAACGCTAACTTCTAAAAACTAAAAATTCCTAGAATTTGCGTATCGTCGAATGAAGCTTCGAAAAGACTGGGGGGGGGGGAGGTTGATAAAAATATTTTCCTAGTCGGTATTCAAATAATTGCAAATGAGATTTGTTCCTAAATTATTTGGAGGGTGGTTCATATTCACATTCAAAAACTACGATAATACTTAGATATTTAATTTCATTGGCTAATGTATTAATAATCTTGTCAAGTTGAATCGAATGAATTTGAACTATCATAGCTCTCAAAAGGAGATAAGTACCTAAATCCTAATATTACATTCACGATCGAAATTACGAGCAATAATAGCTTAAATTGTCTCCACCTTTTTATTTTAATGGCATCAAATAAACATATACGCATCCCGTTGAATGATTTATAGCTTGGTGAACATTTTCATGAATAATGATCATTTCAGTTCGGAACTGAATGAAATATATCATGAACAACAGTGGTGATGAGGAAAATTATTGATTCAGTTTTGAAAATGAAAGAAATGAACTATGATCAATCGATCACTGACTTCTTTCACTTTTGTAAGAAAAACAGGTTTGAACACTTCTGCGGCTCAAACGTATGATTGTAGGAAGAATATATTGGAAATGATTTGGAAACCGGTAATGGAAGACGTTAAGATGAATATTATATGTTACTTTGAAATTTCATTCAAATAGTCTGCGTAATATATGTTAATATTGTAGGTTTTATATTGGCACCTGCTGCTAGGTTGACTTTCGAATTATTGACATCATAATATAACCTTGTTTTATCCTGATACTTGCTGTCACATGGATTATCAAAATTTGTCGCAGATTAAACTTATAAAATAGACTGTGCAATAAAGTCACTCAAAATGAGAATTTCGGACACTTCGCATGTGAAATATGTATACGTGTGATATATTTATAATCGGAAAAACACGGTTGTCATTACGGTTGGATAAAATACTAAAATTCCCCTTGAAAGACTGAACATGGATGTAAAAATAACAATCGAAACGGGGAAATAATAAAGTTACTATTTTAACCACTATATATAAAAATTCTCGGGAAATAGGTCACATCAATACTTTGTTTTATATTTTCGCCTTTACGTACGTTTCGATCTCGTGACAATCATCAGAAGACTTTTTATGTCGAAAAGGGAATTTTTATATTTAATTCATACTGGGTCAAGAATCTTTATTATATTTCCAGTACTTTAAAGCGCGCACGCGTGCACACACACACACACACACACACACCATCTTAACATACCATCCATGATTATACAGGTTTCGGCATAGCTTATTACCCATTTTGTTCCATTATGAACACAAAAATGTTTAGGTTATTTCAAGTTTCAGTTGTCAAAATGGAGCGTTGGTCTACACAACATCGTGTCTTTCGTGTTAAGCAATTCATTCAATTTAATTCAGTAATCGCTGTTCAAAGTTGTTTTTCACCTCATTTCAATGCCGGTCGCTGGCCTCAGCGTAAGACTATTTTGGCTTGGCGAAATAAATGGAGGCAAGTGAGATCTATTATTGTAGACAAAAAGTGTAGTGGAAGTGCCGGTATTGGAAGTAATGAAGAAAAAGGTAAGAAATGCAGTTATTGTTAGTCCGAGAAAACCCGCTGTTAAACATGCTTGGTTTGAGTGATCGAAGCACGAGAATAATATTAAAACGCATGAATGTTCATCCATATCGGATCGCAATAGCTCGCTCAGGAAATGAATCATCATTATGAGATTAACAGACTCGAATTTTCTCGTCTGATTCATGATAATCAAAAAGGTATCGAAATTAACTCTTTCATGAGTAACAAGGCACATTCTTATCTCAACGGCGATGTAAATAAGCAAAATTGCCGTTTTTTCGCGTAAGAGAATCCTCGGGAAATTCATCAGCAACCTTTACATTGCCTTCAAGTAACTGTAGTGTGCCCTTTCATTAAATAATTGGGCTTATTTTTTTTGAAGAGAATGGTCAGAACAGTGGCCATTACTACTGCGCGCTATGTTCAAATGATGCAGACATTATCTCAAAGATGAAGAAATGGGATATTACTAGTTCCAGCAAAACGGGGCAACAAGTCTTACGGCGAGAATAAGCATGGACATTTTAAGAGAATCCTTTCCAAACAGACTCATTTCAAGGAATGTTACGATTCCATGGCCAGCAACATTCCCATATCTTGCAACTCCGAATTATTCCATTTTGGCCTATTTTAAATTGAAGTGTTCGTGAATAAACCTAGAAATTTAATTGAACATTAGAAATGGAATTAATACTACCCCACGTTACATTACGTTTTTCAAAATGTTTTGTAAAAATTCGCTAATCAATTAGAAGAATGCATTGAGAACAATGGCGATTATTTACGGAGCACTATATTTCTTTATAGTTGAAAAAAAGTAATAAAAGTGACCACAAAGCGAATAACTACCTAACAAACCTAACTAATACACAATTTTATGAGATATACTAAATTAATTACTACGTTATGAGATCAAATTAAATTAATGTATAATTGAATAGAACAAAATAATGCAATATAAAAACCCTACTTCGCTACTAATAATACAATTGCGAAAATAAGTTTGTATACAAGACCGTAGTGTATTGTCGGTCTGTTTTTTACGTTTTCAAGTAGAACTGAGCAACAAATCTATCTGTGTATGTGGATTATAGCATCCATTGCTTGAATGAGATCTCATAGACCCCCATTTTTTTTTTCGTTGACATGGACCCCTGGGGATCGATATAGATCACTTTGGGTATCACTGATGTAGATGATATTCCAAATGTCAAATCGCACATTTTATTTCTAGATCCAGGGGAGCTATGAACCCCTGAATTTATCCCAAATGATTGAAGTAACGCTACATTAGTGAAATTTCGATTCAAAAAGTGTTGTATTTCGAAAAAGTGCAATAAAGTACAACAAAATGTTTTTACGCAGAGCTGTATTTTTTCAAATAGTACCAACGTTGAAGTATCGATTTCCATTTTATGGATTCCGTTATTAGGTATAGAATTATTTTGATCATTTACGATAATTTAAAAAAATGACGGTTCTGACGATTGAAATATCTACTATGGGGTATCATTGGATTCAGAAACTTATATAGATCTCAAAAATGTGATGAAATAAATCGAAGGAACTTTATTCGATTTGATGGATGAGAGTTCATGTTATTTCCGGAAGAACCAGAAGTTTTGTCAAAAGTTCCTCTTAGTAAGAACTTCTAATATTCCAAATTTCAGCCATGAAGGGTTAAAAGGTGTTTGTTTCATGAGTTGTGTGTCACGCAGTATGGAATTATATTCCATATATCCTCACAGATTCCAAAATATTCCATTCATCAATGTATATGCAAGGTAGCAATCTATTTTGAATTTTTTAATAGTTAATAAACTGTGAAAGTTGATCTATAATAGTGGATTTACACTCATTATGGGAATCAATTTCATCATCAGTTCATTAATGGTTCACGTAATAACTTATTGTTAACTTCTTCCACTTAGTAATTTATTCATCAGCCAGATTTACGGTTTTTCTGAGAAAATTGCATTGAAGGAACTATTGAAAAACTACACGAAAGCTGCGTAACCTGTTCTCTGCAGTAATAATTTTCGTTATGTAATCTATATGTTAAGGAGATATGATGCATCGGATTGGACCGCATCGTTCCCCGTTTTCATATTATCGGTGAATACCTCGAATTTAAATTGCTCCATTGACGGAATATTCGAAAATGCAAATATATGGGATGTTCCTTCTCTACATTCGCAGGAATTATCCTTTATTCAGTCCCTTCACCTCGTAGACCACACGTCTGATAAGATTTATTTCTACTACCACAAATATTTTCCTCATTGTTGGATCGCAAACAAAATTATTCCGTGGATGTAGCTGTAGGGAATGAGGCATTTTAGGAACAGAGGATTCAATGCTTTATTGCACATGGTTGATTGAAGGGGCTATGGTAATTTATCAGATCGATAATGTGGATGAATGAAGACATAACATGGTTCATATATGATGTGCTCCTTCCACCCACTATATTAGTGTTCTGTTTTTAGTGCAGTCATTTTGCGGGAAGTGTGACTTTTTTGTGTAAAAGAGCGAGGAATATTATATATTTTCAAATATATAAGAAATTCCTCCAATGTCGGATAGATATATCTTCCGACTTTGGAGAAATTTTTTTCCCCACCTTTTTATACACTCATCCCAATTCCGAAAAAAGTCTAAAACCCAAGAAATTTCGTAAAATGACTGTACTATTCCGTTCGTTCGCATTATCAAAGTTGTATTAGTCTGGTAGCCTGTAAAAACGATTTCAAATTTATGCACACTTATTTTATGAGATGTGATAATGGATATGTTCATCTTTTTAAATTCAGGAAAATACGACGTTGTCATTCTAATAGCCAAAAACTTTAGATAACACAAATAGTAAAAAATTATTAAACAATTTTATTGTAAAAAATATGTTTAGAATAATTTGAATTATGATTATAGTCTAGGAGCCAGAGCGATGTTGATGGTCTGAACATCAACCCGATGGCACTATGGTTTATCGTTAGAGGACGATTCAATGATCAATTCATCTCTCAGACAGAATTTTCCCCGGCTGCTAGATCTCGAGATACAGCATCCGCATTTTTTTTTGACTGGAGGTTAACCCTTCCCAAGTTGCGGTTACTTGAGAAGCATGCCATTCTCATACACTTCCACCATGTGCCATCATTTTTTATCGTGTCCGTTTATCAGGCCGATCAGTTAAAACTGAACCGAAAATGGACTGCAAGTTAACCCTCACAAACCTGGTGGAAAGGATTCATTGGTGTTGGCAATTGTTAACATATCCTATGCCATCAAAAGTTATCGGTCCATTTCCGAGTAATTGGTCATTATTTGGACCAAAACTGTTTCTTGTTTTCATTTTGTGGATAAAACTTGCGGGTTACAAGGTAACATGATGGCACCATGCTAAATAACTTTATTGGAGGTCAAATAAAGATTCAAAATTATTGCCATCACTCCTTGCCTATTCCAACCCCCAAAACCCCCTAAGACCACCCCCCAAAAAATATAAATAATATGGATAATATGACCAATTTTATGCTAAATTAGTAAATTATTGAGATTCTGGCAGGGTTTAAAATCGAAACGCCCGTTTTTGTTTTTTGTTTTGTTTTGGGTGGTGGTTTTAGGGGGTTGAAATAGGCGAGGAGTGATGGTAATAAGTTTGAATCTTTATTTGCTCTCCAATAAAGTTATTTAACATGGTGTCATAATGTTACCTTGTAACCCGCAAGTTTTATCCACAAAATGAAAAAAAAAACATTTTTGGTCCAAATAGTTTCCAATTACTCGGAAATGGACCAATAACTTTTGATGGCATAGGGTATGTTAACAATTGCCAATACCAATAAACATTTTCCACCAGGTTTGGGGGGGGGGGTTAGCTTGCAGTTCATTTCCGGTTCAATTTTAACTGGTTGGCCTGATAAAAGGAGACGATAAAAAATGATGGCACATGGTGGAAGTGTATAAGAATGGCATGCTTCTCAAGTAACCGCAACTTGGAAAAGGGTTAACCTCCAGTAAAAAAAAAAATGCGGATGCTGTATCTCGAGATCTAGCAGTCGGGGAAAATTCGGTCTGTGAGATGAATTGGTCATTGAACCGTCCTCTAACGATAAACCATAGTGCCATCGGGTTAATGTTCAGATCATCAATTTCGCTCTGGCTCCTAGACTATTACTAGGAATTAGTGAAATCTAGGGATAAAATTATGAAAACCATATGATAATTGGGGTAGAGGAGAAACTGTACAATATGATGAAATTGTTTCGTGTAAACTGTAATAAGCAGTATTATATGATATATTGGTAGTTTATTAATAAAACTAAATTATAGCAGAAAAAGTTGGGTTATAATTGAAAGCAATTTGAGAGTTTAATAAATTGATATTACCCACGTGAGTTCATTTTATTCATAAATTATACTGTAAAATTGATTTCAATTCTCAGAATTTTCAAAAAAAAATCTTGTTACATAGAATATTTTATACTGATTTTATAATTAAAACGTATATGTAAAATATCTATTTGAGAAAATTTCAATAAATTTTACAATTGTTGAACAAATTTTGACATAGATTTTCTTTAATGCAGTCATTCTTATATATGCCTTTGACTCTGAATGAATTGTGAGAATTAAACCATTTTCAAATTTAAATATTGGAATAATCATTATTTGTACTTGCACTTGATCACAATTAATGGATAAATTTTGAAAAAATTATTTCCGTTTCTGTGTAACGTTTCTTGTTGAATTCATTCTGCTATCTGACATATGCTTCAGATTCTAATTGAATTGATTTTGATCAATCTATTGATATAAATACGAAAACTATATTTTATATTGTATAGGGTGATGTGAACACACTGTTTATAATAACCATAAGATGTGGTAAAATAGTATATATTAAATGTGATTGACAAAATAATAAATTTTTGAAAAACAATTTAATTAAATACAATATCGTAATGGTTTTATAATTGAAAAAAAAATATTTTAGCAAATTTTAATATATTTCGCAATCGTTGATTGTTCATTGAAGCCAATCTTATATATGTCTGGAGATGAGGTGTAACATTTTTCCTCGAAACCTGGTAATACCGATGTAAATAGAATGTGGGAATTAAACCAAATTCAAATTTAAATATAAAAATAATCATTGTTTGTAATGGAACTTAATCACCATTACTAATCTTGAAGTGATTTTATGTTTATAATCATAAGTAGTCAATTCAATTGAAAATAATTAATTAACAGTTTTCATTGATTGATTGATTTAACAAATTCACAAATCTGACAAAAAAATACCTATGATGCCCTAGTCTTAGTAGGTATATATAATGGTGGGTACTATCAGATAAAATTCCACTCGGATGTATTAACTTTGTATTATCGTATAAATATTGAGGAGAGATAAAGAAAGATGTAGGATGCCTCTCTGGAAACAAAGGATTAAAGCAAATAAAACAACTGAAAAGATCCAAGTAGAAATGGAACATTCGAGTAAATCTTACCAATT
Organism: Endomychus coccineus; assembly: GCA_958510875.1. Taxonomy (NCBI): domain Eukaryota; kingdom Metazoa; phylum Arthropoda; class Insecta; order Coleoptera; family Endomychidae; genus Endomychus; species Endomychus coccineus. The sequence goes on from OY294068.1 coordinate 46,876,616, forward strand.
TTATAGACAGGGGCGTTCGGTTAATAATGACCCTGTTAATAGAACTCGACAAGAATGAAATTGAACAGGCAGAGGAACTTACTGGTTAAATGGGAGGCATTAGACATATTAATTTATCCCTCAAGATAAATACGTACATCAAACTTTCGAACGCCGTTTTATCTTCTAATCCGGCTTTTGTATATTAATCGATTTGCGAGGATCAAAGCCGGAAATTTATTGCAAATAATTTTTATTATTGATGTGGCAATTAGATCCTATCGCTCTATTTGAACATCATTTATCTGTCACTGCAGGGCCATTCCAAGTTACACAGTATATCGGGAATACCTTCCAGTTTATTAGATGCCTCTCTATTTTGTTAATGTGGAATATTAAATATTGAAAAACCAACAGATATGTCAAGTATGTACCTTTGTACTCGTAGATTCTTGTTCATGAGCTGCATTCTTAGCTGAGCTTCGTGGCTACTTGAAACTAATAACGGAAATTCCCAGGCAGATATTAAAGTAGAATTTTATCAAGACGAAATGAGAAAGAATAAAATAAGATTCTTTCGTAGACTTCATGGATTCCTGATATAAAATATTTGGAACAAGATTTTCTGATGACTGCTATAAAAAGTAGAAATTCTAAATGCACTATACAGGAATGTGTATGATGTTGTCGAGCGAGAACTCACATGGTTTGGTCTTCTTCGTGTGCTTAAGCAAAATAAACCGATATGATGATGTTATAAATTGTCAAGTTGTGCACAAAATATACATATAAGTGTATAAATATGTATATCTAAGTGTTACATATATTAAGTGTGAACCAGTCATTCAAAACATGTATATGTCCACCATATACCGGATCAGAATCCTCTAGAATTATTGGAAAAGGTTGAAACTGTTCAGCTAGATTGGAAACAATTCTTCCAGAAAACTTCGAACTCAAAGAAACGATGAAAACACTCCAACAAATACTTACTGTAAGACTATCCAATTTAAATAATGAAACCAGTGCATTGAAAAATATGGTTGAGCAACAAAGCAATGGTATAAAGAATCTTTCTTATCCAAAATAGCGGGAAGATATCACTTCAGATAAAAAGAAATATATCCAACTGTTGAAATTACCAGATGTGCTTACAGGGAGAATGAATCGTTACGAATCTCAAAGAACACATAAAATAACAATAATAGTCGAGGAAATAAAGCATTCCACATTCCAAACCTGGCGAAGTTGGATGGATTGAAATGCGGTTTTCTGCATTCGATTCAGAAAGTGATTTAGAAAATTTATTCGGTATTTTTTTCTCTGCGGAACAAATTTATTACATTTCTACAGTCAAAAAATGCATTTTTCAAAGTACTTTTTTTCAGGAGAATGGAAAAAACAGACTCGAATTGGTTTCTCGGGAGTTTTTGGGGTCGCTGAACACGAATATGCTATCAAGAAAATTCCCTGAGTTCCCCTTGGACCTTCAACGGGGTATCAGATATCGATGAAATCAATTAACAAATTATTTTTAATGTTCAAGAGGTGATTTAAAGGGAGCTAGTGATGATTACGACGTGAAAAAACTCTCCTGCAATACCTGGTGTACCCTGACTCCGGGTAACCACGTCATCGTCTAGGAATTTATGAATTTTTCTTGATTAAATGTAACAAATTCTATCTCTCGGGGGTTTTCAAAGTCGCCGATCATGACTGTGACACTCGCAATTTTTTGAAAATTACGTGAGGGTGTTCCCGGGTACCTGGAACCCCTATGTATCTATGTCATCTTCTAGGAATTTGAACAACACTGTACATCTAACTAGACTAGATTCATCGTCTATGACTGAAGAAATAGTTAATTACAACATTTTCACGAATAACATGTGAAACTATCAATTCAAAACAACCTACTATATATTCTCCTTTCAAATTATCATTCCTGAGTGATTTTCTATAAGCAGTAATGAATCCTTTTCTCTGGTCTCAAGGAGCAGCGGTGAATACATTCTTTATGAAACGTCAGCCCAGAAACGGGCTACGTCAAAGACCAACATTGAATTGGAACTATTCCTAACTTCATACAATGTTTTAAGGTTAAGTGTTAAGCTCCCGGACATAAAATCTTCTAGAAAAGACCATGAACATGAATGTTGTAGAGTTCATCTTCCTAACTTGAAGGTAGTAGTGATTAGCTATATATAAATCTCCATGAGGTAACATCTTAAACATCATATAATATTTTGGATAATATTTTACACTCCCTAAAATTCAAACTGAAAACTTATTATATTTATTTGTTAACTTAGGTTGTTTAGTGGGTTTGTTGTTGTGTTCATCCATCATTTCAATGAGTGACTGGAATTAAGTAATTTTTATCGTAATTAGTACTTATGACTGATTGATTTTATTTTTGAGTACACTAAGAATTCAGTTACTTATTCAGCACCATGATATCAAATTGTTATCAAAGTTCTGCAATAAATTGAGCAAGAGAAAAATAGTGATCTTTCAAAAGGGCACTACTATCTATTAGAATATCTACTTTCTCTTTCAGTCATATGTTCAGGCCACTACGATTTGGAGAGATGTATCAGAGGAAGAAGATGATTCTGAGGTTCCAGAACAAATAGCAATTTTTCCACCTGAGACTGTCCAGTTCAAGCCTCAAGCCTGTCCTGAAGATGCCACCTGTAATGGTTGGCGAAACTTCGGCATCAAGTCGAGCTATTGTGACGCGGAATCCATCCGTAAGCCAAGATTTTTCAAGATTAGCTATCCGCGGAAGTCTACTATTCAAGATGTTGCATTCTTATGTCTATGGCCAGTTTATTATATATCTTAATAATGGAGCACTGGACAGTTTTTTTTGGAGATACATCAATAATGTATGTAGGTGAACTTTCGGATGATGTATGCAATTTAATTAAAAACACAATGTTACCATATCTTTAAGAACAAATAATACGGTAGGCAAATATATTGAAAACAACAAAGAATGAAAAAGATCAAGAATCGGGAATATACAAGGCATAGTGATAAATTCTATATAGGCCAGACAGGAAGATCTCACAAAACTAGAAGTAAACAACATTTTAATCAGAACAAAGGAGATTCAAAAGTTATAAACCATATTAAAGAAACTCATCATCGTTTCAAAGTTGATTTTGATTTCTCTATAAGTCAGTTAAAAGTGAAGTATTAAGCAAATTAGAGAAAATTGAAATTAATAAGTTTAAAAATACAGGGAACCTTTCAAATGATCGAAAGACTTCACCTATTCTCCACTATCAAATTTATTTGTAAGAAACTGTTATCCTACTTTACACGTACCTCACTCATTCCCTCCTTCTTAATCTCAATTTTAATATTTAACGAATGAACCTAGTTTGATAAAGCCACCGTGTGATGACACATGTCAAGTTTTGTTAAAAAAAAAACAAAGCTTATCAAAATTTATTAAAAGTGTATTTTTTATTAAAACTCTCTATATACAGGTCCAGCTTTGAGTTTATTCATCAGAACTTCCTCAGTTTTTTTATGGATTTAACACCGAGGAATTATTCGGATCAATTTGATATCATCATTCCATAATTTCCATGATTATATACTTCCGTTAATTTCCGAGAGAGTTTTGCCGAAAGTTGAAGGTATACAATGTTGAAATTTACGGAGGGAAAACAAAATTTAGGAAACTTGCAGTTTAATGACTCCTTTAATGAAATTCTTCCTTCTATTTCCTTCTCAAAGAGCTGCTGGGGCGGTTTATTATATTACCCTTGGGTACAGCAAGGTCTAACGTATTTCATGCAGGAGTGTGTAATGTGCACAAAATGTCAACAAGTAATTACGGAACATATAGGGTAATACGCCAAGCGATCATTGCTTACTTAGTCTTAGCTTACTTAGGATTAGAGTAGTAAAACAGATTTTTCAGAATATAGGTGTGGTTGGCATTGCAAATTTAGTATATGAGTATATTACCACATTATTCACGTTTCGTAATACCCATAATTCAAGAATATTGTCGATTGTTTGCGACTCAACAGAGTAACTGGATTATACCTCTATTTGTTTATCCACATACGAATTTCGATTATAAATACTGTAATTAATTAGGCTTTTCGATGAGAGGTCAAACGGTATCCAAGAGCGTTGTACCAGACCATGATTTATATTTTTTATCGCATTTTTACGAAAGCACTCTGGGGATCTCTAATATGAGTATATTCGTTGAAATCGGTTCCACGGAGGGGGGAAAAAGTGGTTATCCTCAAAAACCTCTCATTAATGAGCTGCATCATGTCATGCCATTTTTTTAGTGTGAAGCTCTGATTCAAATCATGTCGCATTTGAATCTGATTTTGAATGATGCTGCTTTATTTCCTATTCTGCAAATGTTCACACAAAACTTTTACTGTACATCATGGTTTTATAGCTGTGATAACATATAGTCCAAAGACAAAATAATTTGTTGAGAGAATAATCATCTCAATGAGTTTTTGTTTGAAACGTTCTTTATGAGTGTTCTAATTTGAGAAAATATTCGAGGGATAACAAACTTAGTCGAGGAAATAAAGCATTCCACATTCCAAACCCGGCGCAGTTGGATGGATTGAGATGCGGTCTTCTGCATTCGATTCAGAAAGTGATTAAAAAAATTTGTCAGGTATTTTTTTTGCGAAAAGATTTATTGCATCTTTACAGCCAAAAAATGCATTTTTCTGAGTGCACTTTTTGAGGTGAATGAAAAAAACGGACTCGAATTGGTTTCTCGGGGATTTTTGGAGTCGCTGGATACGAATATGCTATCAAGAAAATTCCCTTAGTTTCCCTTGGAGTTCTACCAGGGTCTCCGGGCATCCTGACGCCCTAGACACCGATGAAATCAATAAAAAAATCATTTTCAATGTTTGTTAACTGTTGAGGTGATATAAAGGTTGCTAGTGAAAAAACTATCCTGCAATAACTGGTGTACCCTGAGTCCGGGTAACCACGCCATCTTCTATGAATTTGCACAGCATTGTGAGTATCATAATCGTGATCGGCGACAATAAAAACCCCCGAGAGCCAGGATTCGTTACATGTTATGAAGAAAAATTAACAAATTCCTAGAAGATGGCGTAGATAAACTGGGCTTCAGAGACCCGAAAACACCCCCAGGTAATTTGCAGAACATTGCGAGTGTCATAGTCGTGATCGGCGACTCTGGAAACCCCCGAGAGCCAGAATTTGTTACCTTTTATGAAGAAAAATTAACAAATTCCTAGAAGATGACGTTGAACAGAGGGCTCCAGATACCCGGGAATACGCTAAGGTAATTTGCAGAACATTGTAAGTGTCATAGTCGTGATCGGCGACTTTCAAATCCACCGAGAGCCAGAATTTGTTACCTTTTACTAATAAAAATTGACAAATTCCAAGAAGATGGCGTAGATAAACAGGGCTCCAGAGACTCGAAAACACTCCAGGTAATTTGCAGAACATTGCGAGTGTCATAGTCGTGATCGGTGAATTTAAAACCCGGACTCAGGGTACACCAGTTATTGCATTATTCATGTAGTAATTATCACTAGCAACCTTTATATCACCTCTCGAACAGTTAATAAACATTGAAACTGAATTTTCAACTAACCTCATCCATATCTAGTCCGTAAGGATGCCCGGATACCCCGGGGGAGGTCCAAGGGGGACTCAGGGAATATGTTTGATAGCATATTCGTATTCAGCGACCCCAAAAATCCCCGAGAAACCAATTCGAGTCCGTTTTTTTTATTAACCTCAAAAAGTGCACTCAGAAAAATGCATTTTATGGCTGTAGAAATGCAATAAATTCTTTCCGCAAAAAAAAATACTGGACAAATTTTCTAAATCACTTTCTGAATCGAATGCAGAAAACCGCGTCTCAATCTGTCCAACTGCGCCAAGTTTGGAAGGTTTGGCCTAGTTTAGTGCTTTATTTCCTAAACTAACTTTGCTATTTATGAATTCGTTTTCAAATTTAGCAGCTTTATAATTATTGCTAAACACTATTCAATTCCACTCCACTACTTTTATTCTTCATGTTCACCACCTGCGCATTGAAGGACACGCAGCGCGGGCTACCTGCTGTATGCGGTATGCATGTCCGACATCAAGCAAAACGTGCGCAGGCGATTGCGTTCGAATTGAGCTGTTTGTAATTTCACCCGGCAGTGCACGCTTTTACCCAACCTCTAACATTTCTGCGCAAATTGTTCTGATTTGATTGATGTATAGTGAAATTTTGCAGACGTGTATATTGTGCTTTATTTGTTTTGTTTTATTTTTTGTTCAGTTTAAGCTTGTTATTTAAGATGAATTTGGTAAATCAAAATTTGAAAAAACCCGTTCCTAGACGAACACTTGACTTCATTATAAACGAAAGTAGTAAAATTGAAAACACATACTATAAAAGCATGTTTAATAATAATATGTAGAAAGAATCCTAGACCTATATATGATGTGAATTTCGAACTGCATCATTTTGTTCTTCCTATCTATTGTAGAAGAAGTTCGAAAGTTCGGGTATTCAAGTGAGTATAGAATTTTTGGGGGCTTATTGATTTAATGGCAAGCATAAATTAGGCAATTAAAAACCATACTTAGAGCAATTCCTCATTTAAAGACACTTCAAGACTATTCAAAATAAATTGCTTGCATGTATGTTAGCGATTTATCGTGAGGAAATAATAAACAAGTCTCCCCAGGTATGCGGAAAGCATATAATAGATAATTAAAAACGTGAACAAACAAGATAATTGTGCGCGCTTTATATAGTGATATTAAGAATTAAGGTTGCTCTAAGTCGAACAGTGACAACACGTCTATCACTCTTACAGTTGTTTCGCTTCTCTCATAAGCTCAATTGTGAAACGAGTAGGGTGATGAAGTCACTATTCGACCATCTCCGCCAGAAGTATACAAGACCCCACTTGGAAATACTGAAGCTGCAAGGGATCAAAATGTTATCTACCAGCAGATAGATGTGTTCGTTATCAATCCAGTGCACTGATATGCACTTCAGCCTAACCTAATTGTGACAGAAAACATTTTCAAGGGTCTTTCACTTAACCAATACGTACATCTTTCACGACTAGCTGTACTTGAAAAAGCAATTGCCAAAAACATTTTCGTCAAGCAAACTCAGTGTTATTCAAAAAAGCAAGTAGGCATCGTAAGGTTGATGACATTTTGTCAGTGTTGAAGAGAAATTTGCTGGATCTTCGAAGCGTTTTGAAAAAACTGATCCCTTGTCAGCTAATGCTGATGCCAAAGAAATATGCGATGTTATTATTTCCCAAACTGAGGAAAGATTTGCAAGTGTGGAGCACTTGAACATCACCAACTAGTCGATATTGCCGAATTCATAGCAAGTTCGAACAATTTTCCCAATCTACAATTAAACACTGTGGTGGAAACGTATTGTACGCTAATGAAGACTATCTTCAGGACTGAATTATCAATATGAGAAACTTCACACTAAAATGATTGAAAGGATTGTATGTGAAAAAAATCAACGGAATGTATCTACTAAACGCTATTAAACACGGAATTTTCTAAATTTGGAAAGCCGTTATGTCAAAATAGGCACCTGCCGCCATGGAACTCATCAGTGAGAGATCGAAACAGCTGTCTGGAACTATAAGATTGCGACGTTACTGATCGATTTCAACTAGAAAGACCTCATCATTGTTATCTGGCAGAAGCCAATATGAGATGAATTCTTTAACTAGAACGCATTGAAATTTTCAGACTGATATGTCATTCAGTTTTGTTTCGACACTCATCGAAAGCAAGCAACCTTGAACATTTTTGTAAACATGGGAAAAAGTGAAATTCGCGTCTTGATTGAACATAGTTTCTTGCGTGGAAAAAACATTACGCAAGCCGAAGCATCGTTTGCTAAGCATTATGGGGACTCGTCACCATCAATTGGAACGATTCATAAGTGATTTACTGATTTTCTTTGTGGTATTGTGACCACAAAGAACGCCGAACGTTCTGTCCGTCCAATTGAGGTAACAACGCCAGAAATAGTAGATAAAATTAATGGTATGATATGGACGAGTTGGAGTGCACGAGATTGCTGAGGCTATGGGCATCTCAACCGAACGGGTACGGAATATTTTACATAAAATTTTGAATATGAAAAACCTACTTGGCAGATGGGTGCCGCATTTGCCCTCTGTTGACGACAAGCGTGACTGTGTAACAACTTGTGGTTGGCGATGTTCAAGCGCGATAACGAGAACTTACGCAGTTTCGTAACCGTGGACGGAACATGAATTCATCATGATACACCAGATACCAAAAGCATTGCAAAAAGTGTAAGATATTATTCGATCACGTCATATTTCAGCAATATAGCACTTACAATTCTGGTCAGCTATGTTTGCAATTCCTCTACAAACTCTTCAGTTGCAATCGACTGAAAAAAGGACTTCAAATTGGATGTATTAGTATAACAACAGATTGCCAATAACGTGTTTATCAATCATGTTCCGACATTCACTATCACGGGTAAGAGCTCCCACTTGTCTGTAAATGTTCATCCACCAATAGCATTAGCCCCTCATTCATATTATTCTATAGCGTATGTCGGTTTACATGGATACAATAGTATCTCTGACATTGAAGACGTCTTCATCAAATTTAGTTATCAAAATGAGAAGGGTGAGGAGAAGGTAGTAACCATACCTACGGGTCCTACAAGTTGACAGACATTGCAAATTTCATGCAAAGAGTAGTTTGTAATCTACAGATGAGGCAAGAATAACATGACCGGAAATTATCAATATATTCTAAAAACAACACTCTACATATAGATTTGGAGAGATTTTGGAGTGAATTTCATTCTGATTCATAAGCGAACTATTCGTCAAAAAGAAATTGACACCTCGTGAAACACATGTATCTCATCGGCCTATAAGCATGATCAAAACTCAAACTATTAGAGTGGAGTCTAACTTAACACCAGGAGCATATTATGACAATAAGTTAACTCATACGATTGATATGAAGCCTGAAAACCTTATTGACCTACCGGTCATCCACAAGAGAAGGAATCATTATATGATTTGAGTTGAGAAAAAAGATTATGGCTTCCAACAAAAAATGTTAGACCATTACTTGCCAACATTCATTATACACAATGAATTAATCTGAGAAGGTTGTTGCCGTCACTAGCAATGGCAAACTTGCATGAATTGCTCTACGAATTGGTTCGTCATTCACCAAATTCTCCAGATTTAGCCCACTGCGATTTTTGTCTATTTCCAAACTTGAAGAAATGGTTCGGCGGGAAGAAATTTGGCTCTAATGATGAGGTCATCGCTCAAACAAACACATATTTTGAAGGATTGTCGAAATCGTATTATTTAGAAGGGATCGAAAAATCAGAAAAACGTTGGACGAAGTGTATCTGGCTACAAGAAGATTATGTTGAGATATGAAATAAGGTTTGACCAAATAAATCCTTTCTTATTTCATTTTTAAGGGACTTTTCACCTTGCCCTCGTACATTGAAAAATTAGAACTTCCAGATCTTAATAATATAATAAAAATATAAGTAAATGACACAAAGCGTTAGCAATAGAACTTTTGTTGTATAACATAACTAATCAACATGATAGGGTCTCAGTGAATCAATAGAGAGCATTTTTAGTTAATTAACTCTTGTCATAAATACAGGTGCGGAACGAAGGAAAATGTATCTTGGGATGTAGTTAATACACTGTCAGAGCCGGAATACGGTTACCACTTAACTATGTCGCCCTTTGGCAGCTATAACCGCTTGAGTTACATCGATGTACCTTGTTCGATATAGATCGAATTATACTGGGCTAGGCCGTTGATTGAAAGAGTTTCTTTCAATCAACGGTTAGGCGGAAGTATAGAGCCTGGAACAATTAATGTGATTGGAGTTAAATTTCATTTATGCAATTAGGTACGTATTATACATTGACAAACTGTTATGTGTCGAGTTTGAGTGAATATTATATAATCACGTTTTTGATTGAAATAGAAATGTCGATGCTATTATATATTTATTTCAGAAGTTGAAAGTATTCAGTTTATGCACTGCCTTTGATGTATGAAAAAGAATTCATTTTAGTTTTGAATCCTCAATTAAAATCATTTATGCATTATTGAGTGACATATGATATGATCATCATTTTATAGTGATAACAGGGAGCGCAAAAGTCATGACCATATCGATGCTCTCATTCAGGAACACTTTTACATTTACTGGTGAGCGCTAGAGAACCACCATCAAGGACTCCTTGCTGCGGCAAGTTGAATTTAGAGAACATGTGGTTCCAGCAGGACGATGAAGAACAAGCCCAAATATGACAGCGACTCATTGGAACAACATTTGAACCTCCAAATGGACATAATCAGCAAATATAACCAAGACTTTTGGGTCACCTATTATCTCACCTTCACTGGAGAAGTACGACGATAATATTCTTGCTTGAGAAAATCACATGGGATCGAATTATTGATTGAACCTAGAGGTGAAACTAGCTGTGGCTGTAATGACAGAATTTAACTTCCCTCAAAAACCTCCGAGAGATGAAAAATGTTGTTCTAAAATACGGCCGAGGAACTAGAGCAAACAAATTTTGAACATCGTATTTACTATTTTCATAATTCGTTTGTTGATCAATAACAGTTTTCTTTAAATTTTTTGACTACACGAGAGCGGAACCTATAATGTTCAAAGAACATCGTGTGAGCCAGCGGTTTGAAGGTTATAGGCATAGGGAAAGACCTCACTACGCAAAGAGTTCCACAACTTCGCTATTCGATGAAAAAATGAAGTCTGGTATCTCTCGTGGTGGAACAACAGACGAGATTTCAGGTGAACACCGACCATGGAAATCTCTATAGAAAAGTTAGAGATCGCTCACCTTTCTACTATGTCTTAGAGAGGTCAACGAATTGGTAAGTGTGACATCATCACTCAGGCGAATGGGTCCCTTCTGGATAGAATCCAAGAGCTTCAGCGTATGTTTGTGAGTCAAACTCCAAACATAAAAACAGTACTCCAGAACAGGTCGAACCTGTGCTTTGTAGATCTTGAGTAGCTGCTGGCCTGTGAAGTAGCTCTTGGCACGGAATAGACAAGTTTTTGTGAAGCGGTTTTCGTAATGAATCTCCCATGATTATACCATGAGAGGGTGCTGTTGCTATTGATCTCGAGCATGGATATGGAAGACTTTATAGGAATAGTTGTACTTGACATCATCACATTAGGGATTGTAGGATCCGCCATCCTGGAGAAGACGCAAGAAGTTTTGGTTGCATTAAACTCTACTAGATTTTCAGATCCTCATTCCAAAATTATTGCCAGATCTCCATTTATTGCGTCAACTTGTCTTTGTCTCTCCCCTCGCTTCATTGTAGGGTATAGGAACTCCAGATGAGAAAGCGGTATGAAGTGTACCATCATCTGCAAAGCTGGTCAGGTGGTCACTTCCAGCAGATCGTTTATATGGAGCAGAAACAAAGTTGGTGCCAAGATGGATTCACCGCCTCATCTGAGATACTTCCAGTGTCGATTGATTTTTCTTGAACCTTATAAGAGATCATTTTTCGGCTTTAACTTGTGCATTATGTGTGTCTTTCAATAGAAATATTACGTAAAATGATTTGAATCATGCTAAGTGAGACCAAATACCGTTTCCTACATCTTCAACAAGTAAATATTAATAATAAGTCATTTCAATTCGTGACTAAAAATCTCATCGTATTGTAATATTTCACCTTTAGGTCAGTAACCCTGGGTACCACGTCGGTCTCAGGCAATTTACAGAAATTTTATCGTAACCAAATTATCTCAAAATTGTTACTCGAGGACTTCTAAGGGTGCTGAACACGAATATGATGGATAAAAATTCTCATAATTCACCTGGAGGTGAGTAACCCGAGGTACCACGTCGGTATCAGAAAATTTACAGACATTTTATTGGAACCAAATTATCTCAAAATTGTTACTCAGGGACTTCCAAGGGTGCTGAACACGAATATGATGATTAAACATTCTAATATCTCACCTGGAGGTCAGTACACCTGAGTACCACTTCGGTCTCAGGCAATTTACAGAAAGTTCATTGAAACCAAGCTGACTCAAAATTGTTACTCGGAGACTTTCAAGGGTCCTGAACACAAATATGATGATTAAAAATTCTCATAATTCACCCGGAGGTCACAAATCGTGGGTACCACGCCGGTATTTTTTATCAATACAAACCAAAGTTTTCACCTCAGTAATCAGTTACTTCATTCTAAATCGCCACATTTTGGACAGAATACATGTATTGGTATCAGATGAAATTATTTCATTAAATGCACCGTGGCTAACACGTTTCAAATTTTGAATTTTTGAATATAATAGCTGCATTTTTCATATTGAGGATGACTACGCTCTCTTACGAATGCCGTTCAAAGTCTTTATTGCACATTCAGACACACTTATGCAGGTTATGAGTAAAGGGCGGAATATATGCAAAGTGCATATATTTGCATATTTTGCATATTTTTACAAATTTCATAAAAAATTGCATATTTCGGCAAAAATAGAATTTGTGTGCATATTTTTATGTTTTTCGTTTTATCAAAAGATTAAGTGGGACCCTTGCAGATAATTGAAATAATTTTAAAGGTGGGTAGGTTTTATTATTATATGGTTTATGGACCCATTTTATTATTATATGGTTTATTGCCGGCATTTATTGGATGTTTGGTAATTTCCAAGTAACAGCATATCCCTTGGTGAACAAATTAATTTCAAATGTAAAGAAAGTGTTTTTAAAAGCACCTCTAAGAGTGCAGATCTATAGAGAGAAATTGCCAGGAGTTAGTTTACCTTCAGAGCCCGTAATTACTCGATGGGGAACATGGATTAAAGCCGCGATATTCTACGCAGACTATTTTGAAGTCATTGAAGACATAGTTTTAGATTCAGAAGACAATTCACAGTGTGTAGTGCAAAGTCAAGCAGTATTCAAAAATGTTAATTTAGCTAAGGAACTTGTTTTTATTAAGGTTAATTTTAGTTTTATACCAGATATAATAACTTCGTTATAAAGTAGGAATATGAGTTTAAGAGAATCAATTAATATTGTTGAAACTTTTTCCGACAAATGCAAAAAAGTTCCCGGTGATGTAGGAAATCAAGTAAGAAGTAAACTCGAAGTTATTGTGGGAAAGAATGAAGGCTTTAAGTATTTAATGGGAGTCAAAAATATTTTTGATACTAAACCATCCAACGAAGTAATACCTTGGCCTTATAACTTACTACCCAAATTAAAATATTGCCAGATCACATCGGTAGATGTTGAAAGATCTTTCTCTTTGTACAAATATATTTTTACAGACAGAAGGCAAACACTTTTATTGGAAAATTTTGAAGAATATATCGTTATAAATGCATTTTATACTATTTCAGGTTAAAAATTTTACCTATTATATTTTTCTTTTAATTTTTTTCCATGTTATATTCAAGGCATATAATTGCATATTTTGACAAATAAATGCATATTGTTGCATATTTCAAAGGAAAACTATGCATATATATGCGCATATTTTAACTGAATTGACGTGCATATATTCCGTCCTTTAGTTATGAGTATATGGGAATTCTCAACTAGTATCTACATTTTGGATTAGTGAAGAAAAGCTGCTTTTGGAATGTCAAACGCCTAGAAATTCGTAGAAATTCGCTCCGATCCAAACCGTTCCAACCTCTACCACTCTGGTCAACTTTTGTTTGCAATTCTCAAAGTTGTATACTTATTATATGAAGCGTAATTGAAACAAGAAAATATTTCAAGAATACACCCATAAGAACATTATTTATATCACATAAATTACATTAATACCTATAAACCCACACATACATGTCGTGTCCTTATCAGTCTGTTTGATGTAGGACAATTCCTTTCTTGTTATTCTTACTATTCTGTAGAGAGTATCTGCAGGTAAGTGTAAATTGCAACCCAAGGTTAGGGCTCGGAGAGAATTGTTCAATTCTAATACAACTACTATAAATTTAATTTGTAATTAGTTTTATCAGCTCCGAGCAATTGAACGGCTGTGTGCTTACAGTACCGTCCCTAACATTATTGTCTAGCGGATGTGAAATAAATTGGATTCACATGTGAAAGATTTCGTATAGTTCGGTCATCTATTTGGCTGTCTCTACTTTATGAGTCTTATGACAATAATTACAACTGGTTTAGGAGTTCATTATGACAATAGCTAATTTGTAGCTGGAAGATCCTCAGTGGATACTTGAAACAGTGAAAAATCTTGTCTTCCGGATGGATTCCGCGTCACAATAGCTCGACTTGATGCCGACGTTTCGCTAACCATTACAGGTGGCATCTTCAGGGCGCGGAATCCATTCCGGAAGACAAGATTTTTCAAGATTAGCTGTCCGCGGAAGTCTACTACTATCCAAGACTTGAAACAGTATTTTTAGTCCATAATGGCGTTTTTTTATAGGATTCTATAATTGATAAGCTTACGTTTCCAATCATTTCGTTCAATAATGCTAAGAAGTACGAAATAATCACAAATGCTATCAAGGTACTAAGGAAAGGGGAGAGACTTAAAATTCATAAGCCAGGTAATTCTATGATATCAATGATTCCAAACATTGATTGTTCTTTGTATAACATAGCGAAATAGTTGATGAAAGGATTCAGAAACTCCCAACCTTCAGCAAGTTTGTTTGTAAAAAATCCTTTCGGACTGGTTGAGAAATTGAAAGATCTCAAACTTGAATCTGGTAATAACCTAGTTTCATTTGATGTTGTTTCACTATTCCTGAGTCGATAACAATTTTATAGGAATGGCTTTCAAATATCAATATCCCCGATACAAACTATCAGAATATACTATTCATCTTTATGTATTGATCAAAATGGTTCCACTCCCAACAAAAATTTCTACAAACAAAACGAGAGAATGTACAATGAGTAATTCACTATCCCCTTATCTTGCCAACATTTGACTAAGCGAACTTTAAACCTTGAAATCAAAATAAAATGAATTTTCAAAAAATTGGTCCGGATATGTCGATAATGTTCTCGCAATTATGGTAAGGATTTTGATTTACATGTTTTCTTGTACATGCTTAATAATCAATTTTATTTGATAAATTCACTGTAGAATTAAAAACCAAAAACCGATTTCCTCTTCTTGGCAATAATATCATCAAAGATGGTTACAATTTGGAATTCGACATATACAGAAAATCAATTCTAACGATTAGCTATATTCCTGCGAATTCATGTACACCGCCTAATTATAAAAAAGCTCCATTCATTAGTCGCCTTCACAGATTATAGAAGATGCCTCCTTTGAGCCAGATTAGTTAAGGAGCTTCAGCAAATAGCGACGGACAATTGTTATGACAAATCATTGATAAATAAGTTAATTTCTAACTGAAAACGAAAAATGGAATGTAACCATCTAACAAAATAAGAGCCATTACTTTCAAATAATTCAATGGAATTCAAAAGTTTCACATGTCATCCTTCAGTAATCAATGAACATAATATTTTTTTTTTCTAAATTTGCAATAAAACCAGTTCATAGATGCAAGAACAAGCTCCAAAATGCTACGTGGTTCAAACTAGAAGGAACATTTTAACTCGTTATTATTCTGCCCATAAAAGAAGGATAATAGTAGAAAACCAGCATTAGTAGAACCTATTTTAAATACAGGCAACACCATTTCTTCACTTTTGAAACAAAGTGCGGACATATATCTAGGTAATTTAGAAGATATGGAAGTGTATAATAAGCGGAAAAGCAATTTATTGAATTCAGATTCATCTCCCCTTGTCTCCATTATTAACCTTAAATAGTATCTGAACAGGTACATTTTGTTCTCTAGTTTAGTTTACTCTGATGATGGCTACTTGGCAGCTGGAAGGTCCTTAGTATTTTCCATGACATGGCAGACGCATCTGAAAAGCCACAGAAAATAATACGGACGGAATTAAAGAAGAAAGAAGACGAAGCTAGCTTGAGTTCTATGGATGTCAATAAAATTGATTTAACAATGTTCATGAAGCTTTGGATTCATACGAAGGTGAAACAAGTCACGGTGAAGATTTTTTATTAAAAATGAAGTAGGTTGTCCTTAAGCGTGTTGAGTGAAAGTCAATCTGTTTATTCAGATGGTACATTTCAATATTGGGCAAATTATTCACCTCAAATATTTACTATCCATGTTATGTATAGAACAACTTGTACAAGTGGGGTGCTGCTTGCTGAACAATTAGAAAACTAAGTCATCTGCTATAATTTTTCAATGTATACGAGATTTTATTCCAAAATATGCAATGTAGATTTTGAGATTGGCATTCAGATGTCCATTTTGAAAGTTCGGCAGTTGGCTGATATGATGTCGTTTCCATCTTGTACAAGCATGGTACAAAAAAAAAATTTATATACTACTTCTTGACCCAGTATGAATTATATATAAAAATTCTCGGGAAATAGGTCACATTAACACTTTGAGAATACCAATATGCAGTCATATATTTTAATAATATTACTGAATAGCGGATTCTTACTACACATTTTTTTTTTATACTTTAATACTGACGATACAATTTCGATTATTCGTAGTTCTATTCGTTTCGACGGCGTGAGCTCTTTTGATTGAAGTTAAATTGTGCGATTTGGACGCTTGTGCTATAATTAGTTTTAATAAACCCCTTTTTAGACATAGTGAGTCTTCTGATGATGGTCGTGAGACCGAAACGTACGTAAAGACGAATATTTAAAACAAAGTGTTAATGTGACCTATTTCCCGAGAATTTTTATATATAATACATATAATGATGCAACTTCTGAGATCGGAGAATTTGTCTAGATTCTCATTTTTGAAACCTATAGAAGTTTTTGGCATGGAAATGGCAGGAAATAAACCTGATGACCAAAGTTACAAATTTGTGTCATTACTTTGTCGAAACCTGCACAGACAATCAAAGTGTCCATCCGCAATTTGGGCTTCTTGAACAGCTTGTCTTTCTAGAAATACAAATGCCTGCGAATCAGTTTACTGGCTCTTAAACCAATGCTTTCATTCCAATCATATTATTATTCTATTTTCCCCTTTGTTATGGTCCTCATTTATTTTCAATTGGACTCCTACACAAACACATGCAGTGCTGAAAAATCTTCACTTCCGTAAATTGGTAAAATCAAAAAACAAGAAATTGTTCTTACCGGAAAAAAATGTCGGCTCTGGAAAACTAGGGAAATTTAAATTACAAAAAATTGTATGAATTTGTAAAAGGAGTTTCTTATCATGACAGGCTGAAATCTATTAATAAATAGTGGTTTATATAAGTTTTGCGAATATATTCTATATTTGTACATATTGGGTATTACTATATGATAATAATAGTTCCTCATTACTAATATGTACCATGACTCATTGATTTCATTGGCACACACATCAGTCGTTTGTATGGCAACTGCACGTCCCACAAATAACTCATCCGAAATTTATATCCGACATAAAACCCTGACCTTTTTCTAAACTGAAGTAGGGTCGGTTTGTGACCAGCTTACTTTCAATGAATGGTCATTACCTCAAGTACGATTATTCAATTTTTCAATTCCAAATTTACTACATTCAATATAATGGCACAAGAAATGTCTTAGTTCCTCAGAGGTCATTGAAAATGTCGAAGTACTTAGGACTCTAATAATCACTACATTTATATTTTTTCTTTTTTACGAAGCTTATAACTTCTACAGCGATATGCAAATTCTAGTACATCTTAGTTTTTAGAAGTTGGTATTGACAAGCAGTCAGTAGTATCATCAAATCAATAGAATTATGGGGTACGGGATTTTGGTGGTGACAGGTGTCCGACCTAAGTTTCAACTATTTCACTCGATTTGGGAGGAGCTTACCCATCCAAACTTCTTTGTTCATTCCAATAAAAAATTTGATCAAAATTGGAATAACTTCAACATAAGTGCCACAAAATTGAACCTGTCAAATCAATAAAAGAGTCGAAATAGATACTCCAAAACTGTCTTTGTTTTCAATTAAAAAGATTCAATAAATGAGTTTTAAATTTGAATTTTTGTTATCAAAAACGTATTTTGAAAATGTGGAATAAAAAAATATTATAAAAGAAATCGTTTCATTTGGAAATTTAGCGCACTCGTTCCTCGGAGAACTCCAGCTCCAGTTCTTCAATACAGTATTATCAAGCTATAAGTTGATCAATACAGTACACAGGTCAACAAAAAAAATATTTTTTTGCGGGTTTCTGTTCTCTTGTTTAAATTCTGATTGTAGACATTGAAAAACACTTAAATATTCATATTTAGTTCATAAAGTTTGCTTTGGTCAGATTTACGACGATAAGTATGATTGAAAAAATGCTTAAAAGCTTTAAAGTTATGGGCTGCAGAATGTCTCATAAACTTCATACGCTACATTCTCATCTGGACGAATTTAAAGACAACATGGGGGCCTACTCCGAGGAACAAGGAGAACGTTTTCACCAAGACGTGATGGACTTTGAACGGCGATATCAAGGGTAGTACAACGAGAATATGATGGGAGATTACATTTGGGGTTTAATACGAGAGAGCTCATACGAGCATAGAAGAAATACAAAAAATATTCACTTTTAGACATTAATTTCTTGTTATTTTACATCTATATGTTATTGTTTATCACAAATCTTGAATAAAAAGACTCTTGTATCTAAAAAAATGTTTTCTAATTATAATTTACATTGGAA
Organism: Endomychus coccineus; assembly: GCA_958510875.1. Lineage (NCBI taxonomy): Eukaryota > Metazoa > Arthropoda > Insecta > Coleoptera > Endomychidae > Endomychus > Endomychus coccineus. Next base: position 46,895,413 of record OY294068.1, read on the forward strand.
GTGTAGAAAAAATATAAAAAATTGGAAAATTGTTCTAGTTTCTACAAAAGCAAACTTTAATCGGAAAATGAATTTTTTTCCTTATTTTTGTCGTAGGAGAAACCAAAATTTAACATGTAGAAGTTAGACCCAAAAATCGTGTTGACCGGTGGTATTATAAAGCTATAAGTTGAAAGTCAGGAGTATGTTTTTCAGAGTTTAGTGATGATTAACATTCATGAAATGTTTTAATGATCCTGCTTATTCTCTATGAACCGCAAATGGAGGAAAACATCTTCTTGAATTGGAAATGTTCAACACATATCTAAGTGTTTCTTGTATCTACTGTTCTAAGTCTTAAAACCTCGTTAATGCGAGTAAACATTGACGACAAGCATGATATCGCTGGAATAGAAACGGGAAACAATTTCTCAAGCAAATATGTATTTTATTCAAGACGCATAACTGAACGTGAATTTCCATTTCAGGAAATCCTACACCGATAAAAATTCTCATTTGAATTTGATAAAAATCAGAGAGATTCTTTCTTGAAATGTTTAACTTGAATGGAAGATTGAATACCGAATATGAAGCCTTGACATAAACAATTTCAGGGGAGATATAAGATTGATATTGTGATATTGTATTCAGATAAATTTGCAACATCATTATGTAAAATAGCGAATTCTGGGTAGTGAAATTTTCATTATGAGACAACATGGTAGCTGTAGCTTTACCATGATGATAGCGTTTATTTTCGACGATCTATCATAGCAGTAAGTGAACCTATAACTCCAAGTCCGTGATCGGATTCACTTAACACCTTTTGCAATGGCTTAAGGGATGTACCAAAGATGGAATCTACTCCAATTTGATTAATAATTTACTAACAATTCAATGAACAAATTATTATATTCGTTGAATCATCTTGTAAATGATATCCTACGGGTTTGTTGAGCAGTGGCGTGGACAACGCCCCCGCAACCCATGCGGTGAAAATCAAAATGTTAATTTAGAGTGTTGCAGAAATACTTATTGGTATATAATAACAAACAACAAATTATTTTTAATTTTCAAAATATGTTGATAATTTTAGTTAAAATTCAAAGTATATTTGTTATTTTCCTTTTCCCTTTTTTTTAGAAAAATGAAGGGGCGCAAAGAGTTTATATGAGGGGGCGGAGCGGAAACTATACTGTTTTTAAGGTCCCTGGTGACGGGAAATGAAAAACCGATATGAAACCCGGAAAATGACGGTTAAATGAAAATATAAGGAATTTGTTAATATTTACTAATTTTCTTAGAATCGTAAAAAAATTTCGAATTCGCTGAATGTGAATCTGGAGCAGAAAAAATTAAAAATCGAGATAGTGACCTGAAAATGTCGCTATTTATATAGTAATAGCAAAAATAAGTAATTTCTTAATATTTACTGGGTTTCCTTGAAATTGGTATGCAAACGGTTCTCGAAGTCGCTCATTGGGAATCTGATCTTGGAAAAATAAAAAACCAAGATGCCTACTGTAAAATGTCGGTATTTATCTAGCATTTTCCATAATTTTTTGAAGCGAAAAAAAACGTATTATAATGTGAAGAAATAAAACAAAAGATAATGAAAATATTATCATTTGTATTGAAATGTTACCTCCTTATTATTTAGAAGTGGTTTGTCCACAAGCTTGGCTATGAAGTCTTTAACAGAATGTATTAATGAAGGTTACGAAAATGGAAACTTTACCAGTGTTCTATTCTGTGACCTTAGTAAAGCATTCGATTGTGTCTCCTTTGACCTACTAATTAACAAGCTTAAATATCATAACTTTAGTGATAATAGTATAGATCTTAATAAACGTTTTTTATATAACAGAAAACAGAAATTTGTATTAAAGCGTGATAAATCTGACATACAGGAAGTAAAAAGAGGGATACCACAAGGTTCAATTTTAGGCCCTATACTTTTCACAATTTATTTAAATGATTTACCATATAATTTTCCAAACTGTCAGTTTACAATATTCGCAGATGATGCAACTGCAGCAAATGAAAATAATAAGTTGAGCACTATGATTGGTGAGTTGGAGGAGACGCAGTCGGAAATATCTGATTGGTTCACAGCTAATCAGTTAATGATAAATGAGGGGAAAACGAAGAAACTTATTTTTAGCCTTAGAACTATAGATATTACAGATAACCCAAATCCGTTAAGGTTTTTAGGAGTATACATGGATTCCAAGTTGTTATGGGAACCACATATAAATATAGTATCTAGCAAATTAGTAAAAAATATTTACCTATATATCCTAATCACAGCGTACCACTCATTGATACACTCTCATATAAGTTATGGGTTATTAAATTGGGGTCATTCACCACTTGCAAATAAAATATTTAAAATGCAACGTAAAGCTATCCGAATACTTGATTATTTAAATTACAAAGATGACTGTCTTAGTAGCTTCAGGAAACTCAAAATTCTAACAGTTCCGTCTGCCTACATTTTAGTCTGTCTATTACATACGAGACTTAATGTGGATAAGTTTACCACACAAGAATCTGTTCACTCACATAACACCAGAAACAAAGACGACTTACGGGTAGATTATCATAGATTGCACAGAACCAAAACAGGTTCTAGTTACTATGGACCAAAAATATTTAATAAACTTCATGTAAAAGTAAGACAATTGCCCATAAAACAATTAAAAACAGTTTTAAACATTATTTTATTGAAAATTATTTCTACTCGGTACCTGATATTTTAAATAATGGATTTAATATGTGATCTATTAGTTTATGTTTCTTTTAACTTGTTAAGTGTTCTTTTTTTAATCTATGTTCAAGCAATTTAGCATTTAATAATTGCGTAATTTTAAAGTGTGGATTTTTATTCTTACACTCTTAAAGCTCAGATATTCTATTCTTATGCAATTAAAATATATAAATCATGATGTAATACATTAGATTTTTAAGTGTTCTATGCAATGTAATACTTCTTGAATAAAATACTACTACTACTACTACTACTAGGTACTACTACTATTAATAGTTCCTTTAATTCTCTATTCCATATATTATTAATTAAACAAGATTCATGGCGGAGTTATAATCGTTATATGTATATAATATTAAATATAACAATAAGTTATTACAATAAAATTATTTAAGCATAATATGCTATTAAACATTTTTGGCTGAGCTTATTTGATTTAATACTAACTTGATCGCAACTTAATAATTTCAAATAAATATGACTAGCGTGTAAAGGCCCCGCACTCTTAAGGTGCGTATATGCCAAGCCCCCAAAATGTTTGAAAACGTTTGTAGACGTTTGCTAACAGTTGCAAACACTTACATATCTGTTGGTGTGGACGTTAATCACGTGCATTCGCAAACGTTTGCTAGCGTTCATCAAAACAACTTTCATCAGAAGAATTCGAACATTGTTTGCGCATTCTATGAAATTACTGTGGGGCGGCTACATAAACGAGTGTGCATACGAGAATCATAAGGTTTTTGTAGGAATCTTCTGTATCCAAAAATCCAAGCGTTATTGCCAATCTAACATCCACAGGAATACAGTTTCTGTAATTTGTACGGACCGATTGGCGAAGTTAGGAATTCAAAATTTTGAGGTGAATAAACCACTCAGTGGCGTTGAATCTCAAGTTTTTGGAAAGTGTGATACCGAAATCTGTGCTTTCTATTTCTTTTTTAATTACTCTTTCCTACAGCGAGGAATTGCCCACAATTTTAGGTTACAAGTATAATGATTATTTTGAATAGTAGACTTCCGCAAATAGCTAATCTTGGAAATTCTTGGCTTCCGGATGGATTCCGCCTCACAATAGCACGACTTGATGTCGACGTTTCGCCGATCAGAAACTGATTCTATTGTTTCTGTAGCAGTATTAGTTGTAGGAAAAAACCTTCACGCTACACAGTTCACTGCTTTTACTCCGTTCTGGCGCCTGACTCTGCCGTTGTGTGATTATGTGCGAAGTGAAATTTTCGGGGATGTGCTGAGAACGTTATATACTGAGTCACAGTTCAGATTATTTGGATGTTTCAGAAGTTCTATCGCCTCAAGGATTTTTTCCTGATAGGAGGTTGGGGCTCGGGCTAGGATTCTAGTATTTTTGAAAAGGATTTGATGATTAGTGTCAAACTTGTATTCCGCAAGTGCAGATCTACTGGTGCCACGAATCCTTATACAGCGCTAATGTTCTTTCACACAAGTAGCTACTAAACAACCTGTTCCACCAATGTAGACTTTACCGCAAAGAACAAGGAATGCTATAATCCTTAAAAAAGTTAATATTTCTACTCGATTTTTCACACTTCCAAAACTATCCTAGTTTTACAAACCTATAAAAAACCTTCCTCCTCTTCATGTAGAAGGTGCTTATACAGTCCACGTTCTTGCGGTAATGTCTGCATTGGTGGAAGAGGTCGTAAGTAACTACTCGTGTGAAAGAACATGAGCGCTGTTCAAGACTTCGTGACACCAGTAGATCTGCACTTGCTGAACACAAGTTTGACACCAATCATCAAATCCTTTTCGAAAATACTAAAATCCTAACCCGAGTTCCAAACTTCTATCATCAAAAATCCTTGAAGCGATAGAAATCCTAAAGCATCCAAAGAATCTAAACCGTGACTCAGAGAACATTTGGTTTAGAAGCTCATCCTCGAAAATTCCACTTCGCACATGATTACACAACGGCAGGGTCAGGTGCCTGAACGGTGTTAACCACCGGAATAAAGGCAGTGAACTGTGTAGCGTGAAGGTTTGTCCTACAATAAATACCGCTACAGAAACCAGTAGAATTAGTTTCGGTTTAACCCTCAAGTCTGCCCTGAAGATACCACCTGTAATGGTTGGCGAAATGTCAGCATCAAGTCGCGCTATTGTGGAATCCATCCAGAACCCAAGATTTTTCAAGTAATGATTATTACTTGTTATTTTTTTTTTTGGCATTAGGCAGAACTGCCAATCAGCCAGTCACAATAAATAATGAAGTTGAAAAGAAAATTTCATAATAGCCTATGCCCTAGAGTACCTAATGCAAGAATGAATATAACAATGGGATAGAATACTGGGTCACACGCTTCTCGGTCTTGGCCGGTAAGAGCATTAATAGAGACAGACAGGCAGGCCAGGTAGGATAGGTCCTTCAACACTGGGATAGACAAAAGGAAACAAATATATCTAGCTAAGCGATAAACAAATATCACTGTCCGAAAGAGATTTTATGATTATACAGGAAACTTTAACATTATTCAATGCTAGCAAATGTAGTAGGTTAATAGGAGACGGGATTTGGCGTTCATTGATCAAAGATTCAGTTAGAATTTCCGAAGAATGATGATATTTTTCACATTCGAAAAAAAGTGATCCAAATCGGCTCTAGTTTGACATAAGTCGCATAAATCGGAGGGTATTATACTTGTTATTATTATTACCTAATCCGTATTACTTTACCGGGATATCAAAAATTATCTTGGTCAAGGGTGGTTGTGGAATCTAAAACGTGTGTCTTACTTTACGTTTGAAATAATTATGTCACTGTCACACTGACATCATCAATAACCTACAAATTTCATACCTATTCATTTCAGTTGTAAAACAATAATGAATTACAAATTATGAAATATCGGTTTCAGTAACAAGAAAAACTAAATTACAGTAATTGTTGGAAATGTTCCCCGTTTTGTTCGATGCATATTAACTAGCGCACCCGTTCGAAAATAGGCTTCAATCATGAAAATTTTGTGCTGATCCAAAAACTGGATTAGAAAAAATTTCAGCACAATGACTCAACAGATTTTGACACAACAAAACATATTCAAAAATTTAAAGTAAGACACACGTTTTACATTCCACAACCACCCTTGACCAAGATAATTTTTAATTTGTAGTTCATTATTGTTTTACAACTGAAATAAATATGTATCCATTTTGTAGGTTATTGATGATGTCAGTGTGACAGCGACATGATTATTTCAAACGTAAAGTAAGACACACGTTTTAGATTCCACAACCACCCTTGACCAAGATAATTTTTGATATCCCGGTACGTCTATTTTTGAAGCATTTACTCTATTATTATAATACATTCGTGAAATTTATATCAGATGTATGGTCAATAATTCCAGTAGCGATAAACTGCCATAGCGATGAATCGTCAGCAGGAATTGTGGTGCGATGAATTGGCGGTAATTCAATCCACGAGACATAGTCCACATTGAGCGCACTCACAAACCCCACACATTACTTACGACGGTTTTTGTTATAAAACATGATTATCGTTTCTAATTTAATTGGTGTAAGCCAAAGGAAAGTTGGCCAATCATTGGGATGGCAAGAAATTTTCCAACAAACGATTGAAAAAAATTATTCATTGATTTCATGGCAAGCGATGTCACTGAAAGCGAAAACCCGACATACCCAAATACAGTCCCACCTCAAAGCCGCTTTTCATGAAATAAACGGCATTCGATAAGTATTGCAAAGTCTACATGGTCTGAAGGTGTGCTTATGATTTGAGTAACAAGCTACCAACCGAATCAGCAATAAAAATGAGTGAATAAGATAAATGTCCGAATTTCACTTAGAAAAAGCTGTTAGGGGGTTGTCGAAGTCAGAAATTTCATATGTGAAGTTAAAAATTGATAAAAATTAGTTATAAGCTATTTAGAAACAGATCAGCAATAATTTAGCAAACAAATTTGTAAACGAAACGAACAAATTTTTACTAGGAAAAGGAAAAAGTCTTATGGAGGTTTTGAGATCAAAAATATTATTAATATTTTTAAAATTAATAATCATAATTCAAGAAATAGCAAATGGACAAAATGAATGAATATTACGTTAAAAATTAATAATTTTTTTTACCCTTTTTTCTACGTAAAAAAAAAGTAAGTAGAAAAACTTATTCAATTTAACTGATATATTCGTCACATGATATATTTCACTACTTTACGCTCAATTTCATTCTTATTGAAAAGTAGCCTTTTTCGTGAAATACGCAAAACAGCTATAATGACTGGAATGAGTATATTGGTTCATAAACTTAATCAAAACTATTATTTGTTTCTGCATAGTACTATTATTGTAATAATTATTTTTCGTTCAATTATTACAGGCAATTTATTACTGTTTCTCAAATAATTTTTTTATTTGTTTTTAGGAATCATAATTGCTTTTTTTTTAAACGGAATATACTAGTGATTCATTGTATAATAGCGGAGGTTAGAATAAAGGAAATAGATTTTTCAACTGTGATGACAACTAGGGTGTGCTTTCTTTGGTAGGTTAAAGAGGTTTACTTGAATCAAAAGGTAGCTTCAGTCGAAAGAGGTGATGGAAAATTATCAATTTTAAATATTGCTGAAAAAATTCACGTTCATACTGATTGTCTTCAAGTTTATACACATGGGCATTACATCCAGTGAGGAGAAAGCAAACTATAATATCTCTTCCAGCTCAAAAGTATAGCTTTTTAAAACATGACGATTATCTGATCCTTATTCATTACTGGAAAACAAATTGTTTTACATACGTAGAAGAAGCTAATGATAAAATATGAGGTTCTCAGAGGCATGACGTGAAGAGATATATTCTGCTGCAGAATATAAGTCCAAGGAAACGGTAATGGATCTCATAAAAATTAATAATGAATTTTGATCCAGGAACGAATTATATGTAAATGTTTTTTCTCAAATATCTCCTAAAGATCATACACAATTTTTAATTTCACGAAGAATGGGGTGGATCTTCATTTTTTGGCATCTCTTATGCTTATCTAGATTCAATATTAAGACTTGTACATTTTCTGTACATGGCTGAGTATGGGATTCTTAGGTTCCGGACGCTAAACGGTAGATACGTCTCTGTATCGATTTGGAAACTTTGTTGACTAACATTAGAAGTCGCTCATGACAGGCAATACGGCATAAATCAATGTATGCCACAATCGTGATAGATCGCAATGATTCTGTTGTGGAAAGCTGAAAGAGAATTCGATTTGTATTTCAAGTAGTAGCATACAAGAATTGTTCCAACCACTTGAGAACTTATAAGATAGGTCTACTTCATTTGATGGAGACTGATTTCATTTTAATTCAGCATCCGTTGATAAAATGAGCCTTCCCGGCTGAAGTAATTAATCTTTCTTTACAAGGTATCCTGCTGGAATTCATTATTCAAGATATTCAAAACTTTTAATTATTGTCGCACTCACTACGCATATAATAATTGACTTTATGTTGCTATTGTGCTTCACCAGTCTTTAATAACGGAATGTCAAAGGCATATGTTTCCTGTGAAGTAAAATTATTACAAACAAGGACGTATCAAAGGTCGCAACATTGAGTTACCATATAAAACTGGTAATTATTTACAAATTTCAACAATCCACTTGCCTTTGTGAATGAGTAGGTATACGTTTGAAGTTCATTAATCACTGTTTTTAATCATAGAATCACACTTGAAGACGAAACAGGCACCTCAAAGAACAAATATGCATTTTGAGTAGCTGACCATTAACTATTATATTACCATATTCCAATAGGAATTTGAATATAATTAATTCATAGTTGCGGTAGAAGATACACTCACGGACAAAAAATTGTATATTCCTATTTGTACGTTTCTTTTCTTATTCATGACACCAACATAAGATCGAAGCTTACCGAATGCCCGAAAGGCTCCAGTTCGTTTTGGACTTTCGCCAAAGCAATTGGTAGACATTTCTCTTCCAGTTCATTCCCTCTCCCAACCAAAGATGATGGCACACTGGTTACCATACCACAAGAAAAAGGCAACTTTTTTGCCGGAATATTTGCAGCAATATCCACTTTGAATCCACAAGGGAAGGACTCTGCTAATATTGCTGCCATCGGTGGTCTTATGCTTAAATTGTTCTTTCGTCAGCGCACAATTAGGCTCATCTTGCTTGATCTCAATACCAAAAGGGCTATAGGGCTAGATGCAATTCCTCCTGTGGGTCTCAAGGTATATGCCCCTGAATTGACACCAGTTTTCTGCAGCTTCTTTACCCTTTCATACAAACTTGGTGTATTTCAAGCTGGAAGACAGCTGGAGTTCAAAAAATTCCAAAAAAAAAGGAAAACCTTATCTAATGATTACGAATCCATTACACTATTACCTGTGATCTGTAGAGCGATAGAGAAAGCAATCAACTCCGAGCTCATCCAATACCTAGAGATCTTTAAAATCGTGAATGACCGGCACTGACTTTCGGCAGCAGAGATCAATAGGACACCTGCTTGCCTACGTAACACATGTATGGCAGAAATCTAGTGGAAAATATGGGGATCATCTAGCAGTAGCATTGAATATCTATTTGACCGAGTCTAAAACTTAGCCTTCTTGGAAAATTTCCGTCATATGGTTTGCCGCCTCAATTTAGTCGCTTACTATCGAGTTTTCTCTGAGATAGATCACTCTGTGATGGTTGATGAGGTACACTCTAATGCAATGGCTATCCACGATGGTGTTCCACAGGGATCTGTCTTGTCTCCAACTTTGTTTCTGCTCCATATCAACGATATGGTATAAGTGAACACCTGTCCAGTCGACAGCTTTGCAGATGATGGTACACTCCATACCACTTTCTCCTCTAGAGCCCCTGTACCATCCCATGAAGCCAGAGAAGCAAAACAGGGACAGGTTGATGCAACTGATGGAGATCTGGTTACGATTTTGAAATAGGGATCTGATAGTCTAGTAGAGTTGAATGCAATCAAAAATCCAGCTTGTATCTTCACCAGGAAGGCGGATCCCACAAAAGTTTTTAAAATTTTTATGTATTTTTGGGAAGAGTAGGTTAGTAGGTTATTTGAATTGACGTTCCTTCTTTCTTGCACACATGTATTGGGGTAGGAATTACAGCACTTGCCTTTCCGTTTTTTGTTGCTCGCGATGCCACAATGTCCAGGTACCCACATCCAAGTTATTTTGTTCTGTCCTTCCTCGGGAGAGAATCTACTAGGCCGGAGAGAAACTGGCGGTAGATTCAGCAAACAACACCTCTTCGCGGTTCTCGAGACAAGTAACCCTTCGGGGCCAAACTAACGTTGCCACTGCAAAAGATCCGGTGAACTGGGCACCGCATACATTTCACCTCTAAAACCACGACCCCGTGCCTTCTTATCTCAGGGATGCTGGTCGGAACGGATTCACGGACGTGGTAGACACATGCGGAAGGCCAAACTTGAACGAGGCCGGCGATGGTTCGTAAACGTAGCTTAGGCTAACACGAGCAGGCGAGTGAGGCTATTCCTCATTAGTCAGGGGGAATAGCTAGCAAGTACCGTGCCTGTTGCACCATAGGTAACGCAGGTTCTCGCTTAAAGTAACCTCGGCCTGCCTGAGCAGGGGCAAAAAAAGGTACCGCTGCGAAACGTCAGGTAAACGGTGCACCACATGTCGTTTACCCATAAAAACCACGGCGCAGTGCCTTCTTATCCCAGATGGCTGGTCGGAACGGATTCACGGCCGTGATGGCATATGCGGTAGGCTATTTGAACGGAAGCCGAACGTTTACTCGTAGCGTTCCTGGTGAAACAGGTAATTACGAGGAGGTGGAATTGACCATAGCCCAGAAGGGGCAGTATATGAGTCTAGCAAGCAAGCTCCATCCTGTGTATGCACGGGACAGGGTCCTAGGTATGCCTGAGATGGGACCGTCTAAAGTAGTCCCGCCGGGGGCGAAAAAGCCGCCTCTGCGTGGGTATTATGCTGCAGCACATGGCTTTACTCATAAAGTCCGGTGACTGTGCTTCTTATCCCAGATTTCTGGGCAATTGATTCGCGGCCGGGGCAACAAATGTGGAAGAACGATGATAAGAGGTCGACGGCGACTCGTCAAACGGGAGCTGTTATAAATTATAACACTAACACGAGTAGACAGAGGGAGAGGGGCCCAGATGGTTCAAAAGACCGTCTCCTCTCCAATTAAGGCGTTGGTCTCTGTCGGGCAGTGGCGTGCTGTTAATGTTAGGGGAGGGCAAGTCACAAACAGGTCCAGAATCCACTGGACGGGCAGGCCGGGGGGGACCGAGGTCCTACCCCACAGTTATCAACGTGTCCTTCCAGCGTCTCGGGAGAGAACTACTAGGCCGGAGAGAAACCGGCGGTAGATTCAGCAAGCAACACCTCTTCGCGTTTCTCGAGACAAGTAACCCTTCGGGGCCAAACTAACGTTGCCACTTCAAAAGATCCGGTGAACTGGGCACCGCATACATTTCACCTCTGAAACCACGATCCCGTGCCTTCTTATCCCAGGGATGCTGGTCGGAACGGATTCACGGACGTGGTAGACACATGCGGAACGAGGCCGGTGATGGTTCGTTAAAGGTAGCTTAGGCTAACACGAGCAGGCGAGAGGGCTATTCCTCAGTAGTTAGGGGGAATAGTCAGCAAGTACCACGCCTGTTGCACCATAGGTAACGCAGGCTCTCGCTTAAATTAGCCTCTGTCAGCTAGAGCGGGGTGAAAAAAGGTACCGCTGCGAAACGTCAGGTAAACGGTGCATCACATGTCGTTTACCCATAAAAATCACGGTGCAGTGCCTTCTTATCCCAGATGGCTGGTCGGAATGGATTCACGGCCGTGGTGACATATGCGGTAGGCTATTTGAACGAAAGCCGAACGTTTACTCGTAGCGTTCCTGGTGAAACAGGTAATTAGGGGGAGGTGAAATTGATCATTGTCCAGAAGGGGCAGTATATGAGTCTAGCAAGCAAGCTCCATTTCGGGTATGCCCAGAGGATCTCAGGTATGCCTGGGATGTGACCACCTCAAGTAGTCCCGCCGGGGGCGAAAAAGATGCCTCTGCGGGGGTAGAATGCTGCACCACATGGCTCTACTCATAAAGTCCGGTGTCGGTGCTTCATATGCCAGGTCTCTGGGAAATTGATTCGCGGCCGGGGCAATGATATGTAGAAGACCGATGATAAGAGGTCGACGGCGACTCGTCAAACGGGAGCTGTTATAAAAATAACACTCAACACGAGAAGAAAGGGGGAGAGGGGCCCAGACGGTTCAAAAGACTGTCTCCTCTCCAAGTAAGGCGTTGGTCTCTGTCGGGCAGTGGCGTGCTGTTGGAATAGGGGAGGGCAACTACGACGGGTCTAGAGTCCACTGGACGGGCAGGTCGAGGGGATTTATCCACCCCACAGTTATCAACGTGTCCTTCCAGCGTGCTGAGCATTCGAGTTCGGGAAATCTCGATATAACTTTTGAGCTCAAGAGTACTTTCAGCGACTTCTGGCTGTGCATATTCTGATCCATGCGTTATGCATACCCCCATCATGTTAATGATCATTGGATGGTTGCATATATCTCTGCCTGGAATACGGAAGTGGATAGTTTCTTTCCTCACTGTATATTCCAGCCCCAATTAGTTCCCCGGTTTTAAGTCTGTCTGTAAACCAGTTCCTGGTGCCAGGAATACCTCGATGTAGTCATCTGTTCACTCCCTTCGTTCCTGTATAAATACCTCGAAGTTAACGTTGAAGGAATACTTGGTCCGTTATTTTCATTTCAATAATATCACCTTCAACAATTTCTTTAATTCTTTTAAGTAATAATCTTCTACTCGTGTCTTATGAATTCCATCTTCCCCACTCTCAATCAATGGAAAGATTGTAGTGGTCCTTATTATTGATAAGATTGAATTTGTAAATTTTAGTTGAATTGTTATGTTATTATCGACATTGAATGTATCGGAAAATGGAATGGTCCCTATGACAAAATCTGTGATTATTATGGTACAAAGCAGGTCTTTGCCTGACCACGAATAATCGCAGAATTGGTCGTGCGATGTTTACTAGTATGATATCTGAGGTGCAAACAGGCATACAAAAGAATGTTGTTTCATTCCTAGTTCTTCATTTACCAACAGAAAACTTCTATCCTCTTTCGATTTTGTTCATATCTTTAAATAACTTATATCTGTAATGAAATATACTTAATTCGAACTAATTTGGATGTTTATGACAAAGATCATAGTTTAGTAGGCATTGCATCGTAAAAGTTTGTATCCAACGCGGACTGTGGATAAACTAGAAGAAAATAACTATTAAAAGTTTGATTTTCACTATTTTAATGAATAAATGTGGAAATCAAACTTTCAATTATTGTTATTTTACCTAAAGTTTAAAATGTATTTTATTTCTGACCGAGATATTATAAGCTTATATCGTCATAGTTACACTATCAATAATGAGGGTCATAACTCCCTTGGGACATTATAGATTCTATAATTCCCTCTACCTTTCACAAGTAAAAATGAAATAAGAAATGCTAATATACATATATTTAGAAATCTGATGACATCTGTAGGAGATAAAACAGCAGACTTTTTTATATTATAACTCTTACTCTTCCGTTTCAAAAAAGCCTCTAGTTCATTGAACTTGGTGATATCTCGTTTCTCATGTTTAGTCACCATCGATTTTAGCATTGACCATTTAGTCCATAAAGAATTCGGACTATACGTTTCTGACAGCAACGAATAAACACAATTACTACCAAATCTACCGAAAAACATAGAAAATTCCTTACCAGTTCTTGAAAATATGCCAGAAATACAGTTTCAGTGGCATCTTTTGGCATAACATTTTTCCGTGTCAGCCACTCCAGATATATTTTATATTCTTCTTTGTATACGGCTTTACTTTCCGATGGGAATGATGATTCTCTTACTTTTTCAGCATTTTTCAAAATATCCTCCATTATATTTGGGGTAGAAAACAGGTTTTTAACGCAAACACAACTTGATAATAAAGCTTTGTTTGTAAACAAGTAACATAGCAACAACCTAGCAACAAAAAAACTCCTATAATCAACGGTACCTGATTCAAATATAGCGGGAAGGTAATGAATTGGTGCATTTATTCCGTTTTAAAAATGAACAATATTTTATTGAAATCGGTCAGAAATAAAATTATCTATGTACCACGGGAATTGATGAGCCTTAATAACCTCTGGCAATTGCTGTCAAAGAATGAAAGAACAATTACTTTGTTTTGATGCCACTTTTAATAATAACACGAAAACGTTTCTGTAGTTTCAAGACCGGAGTGCCATTGTCAAATATTGTTATTATTAAAAGTGGCATCAAAATAAAGTAATTGTTCTTTCATTTAATCATAATAATGAATCACCATAGAGTAACGACTTCTCTCATCGATTTTATGAATACTAGAATTATAAACAATACGCTGTTTATATTAAAGCTTATCAATACAATGTTGAAAAGATTTATTTGACCTGCGGCCATTCATATGTATGTGTACTAGGGTTAAGGAGAGAAGAGCATATATCGAAAAATGAAACTATTCGATCACAACCACCTCCCTCTTGAAATATATTGATTCAGTTGAAATAAAGTTTAAAAACACTGAAAATTTACTTCGACGGATCAACTACGAAAACTAGCAAAAGAAATCAATTCAGGGCATCGAATTACATAGCTCCATTAATTTTAATCATACATTGTATTTTATCTATCAAATCTTATTTACACACTGATTCAACCATCTAATAAATAGTTACATGAAGTTGCACGGAAGCATATACGCTACACTCCTAATGTAACTTTAATAGCGGCTATCTTTTTAATAAGCCATTTGTAATAAGGAAGAGAAACGCCTTGGAGCATCTTTCAGATATAAGAAACTTGTAACATCTTGTTTTGATACGAAATTAGTCGCCCGTCAATCTTGGCCTTATTTCATTTCACTGGTGAAAGTTAGAACTGAAATTAATTAGTTGGAACCTCATAAGCCGAGGTATTCTATATTTGTTTTATTTCACTATTTGATTGCCGGTTATTTGTTACTGCCAGAAATCTACAGTGACGAAGTGAACCTGTTATTTAGAACTGGTAAAGAGTGTATTGCACTGAAACGGCTCAATTATCGCAGTAAATACATATGAATTGAATAAAATAATGCAAATAATGTGAACAAATCGTAATAATTGATCTATTGTATATAATAGAAACTGAATTTGCAGTACTTGAAAATAGAATCACCTCCATTCACTTATCCACCCAAAACTTATTCATATAATAATAATAATAATAAATCATTCGAACAAGACTATACAGCAATATGAATTAATACAAAAACATAATAATAAAGAAAGAAGCTCATTAAATACTTTAAGAATTGTTCTTAAGCGATAAGAGTTAGTACTATTAATTAACAGAGGGAATATGAATCCAAACACATCAATAGTTGAGACATATTTTTATCAACTAATAGTCCAGGAAAGCGAAAAAAAAACATGTAAGTTCGAATCAAAATTTTGTTTTGCATTAGCTTCAGGAGGTTCTCAGGATCATTCATACTCTTAAAACCACTCGGGAACCCCAACCCCACCCATTGGGGGCGAAAATGGCCTGAAATCTCCAAGTCTTGAATTGTATTTTCTACAAAAAAGGGTATTTTGGCATTTCGGGTCGCTGAACACGAATCTGTAGCCACATTTACTTGCAATCCATCGTAGGGGTGGTCAAATCGACAAAATTGGCCAATTTCGCACCCCTAATATGTTATTTTGGAATTTACGTGTTTTAGGCATTTCGAATGCAACAAGGAGCATTTTTGGGTCGCTGATCACGAATCCGTAGCCACATTTACTTGCAATCATCGTAGGGGTGGTAAAATCGACGAAATTGGCCAATTTTGCAATTTACGTGTTTTTGGCATTTCGAATGCACCAAGGGGTTTTTTTTTATTACGATTTCGAAGCCAGATTCACTTCGACGTAATTTTGAAATGCAAAAATAATAAAAATTTAGAAGCGTGTCAAATTAGCCATTTTTGTAAATTTCCCACCCCTACGATAATATTCGAGAAAATCTGGCTTCGGAATCGTATTCAGCTACACGAAAAATCTCCTTAGTGCATTCGAAATGCCTAAAACACGTAAATTGCAAAATAGCATATTAGGGGTGCAAAATTGGCCAATTTTGTCGATTCTACCACCCCTACGATGAATTGCAAATGAATCTGGCTCTACAGATTCGTGTTCAGCGACCCAAAAAACCTCCTGGTGCACGCGAAATGCCAAAATACCTTTTTTTGTAGAAAATACAATTCAACACTTGGAGATTCCGGGTCATTTTAGCCCCCAATTGGTGGGGTTGGGGTTCTCAAGAGGTTTTATGGTGTATGAATGATCCTGAGAACCTCCTGAAGCTAATGCAAGAAAAAATTTTTGATTCGAACTTACATCTTTTTTTTATTATAGCTTAAATCCCGGTTCACAGCCTGGACTATAACAGTGCCAATTGAAAAGGAACTGGCAATTTGTACCATCAGCAGAATGCAACACATTATAGTCGAAGCTCACGGCATCACCAGCATATAATATATCAACATTCTGTTATTTATTTATTCATTATCAATTATATCAATGTTTGTTCTAAAACCATGAAATCATGTACCTTACTAGATGTTTTTGTTCATTATATGAATTGTGGTTAAAAGTCAAACGTCGATTAGAATCCTTAAGTTTTCCAAAGAATTCAAAATCTTGTCTTCACAGTGCTATGTTATAACAACAATTTTCTATAAGCTTCAGCTTTTCTAAGTTTATTCTTCGATTATGTTTCATACAGCAAAATGTAAAAATTAATATAGTCCAGGAATCGTAGATTTCAAGTAGAATTTATATCCGAAATACCTTTTTTTTGAGTAATGTTCGGCAAGTCAGAGGAAAATTAAAATTTGTGAATGCGTTAGGTTAGGTTTGACTGAGATAGTTGTTTTTTTTGTGAATAACTCATATTATCATATTATCGAAAAAGGTGTAAGGGTATTTTTGCTGAAATAAATACATTCATCCTTAGAAACCATCAACAATTTTCATCCAATCGCATTGATTTCCTTCTATTCAAATATAACCTGCTTTAGATGCAAACCCGATCTTCACCAGGGTTGTCAGAGCAATATGCTCAGTTTGTTTATTAGCTATTCTCGAAAGTGATAAAAAAGAATTGGTGCTATTTTACTCCCCTCACTTCACGTAGTATATAGTGTGAGCAAAGAATTGTAATCGGCTTAAAACATTTTTTCCGGATTTTCGCCGTTATATCAGTTTTGGGCACTTCAGAATTGTTCTAGACTATTTTTGACATGATGTGTATCTCACTCTGGACACGATTGCGCCTTTCCTATTAATTGCATGGATTTGAAATTTCACAGAGCTGGAACTGTATTGTTTTTGGGCGCGATACGGTTTCGAGTGGTATTCCTGAGATCTATCTTCATTTGTTCGAATTGAATTATGGTATTTAATTGTACCATAAGGGCAACCGTGTTTTTCTGGTTATGAACGTATATCACACGTACATATTTAACCTGCAGAAGTGCCCGAAATTCTCATTTTAAGATTCAAGTGACGTCATTGTTTATTTTATGTTTTTATTCTGAGGTAAATTCCGACAGTTCATGTGACAGCAAGTATCAGTATAGAACAGGGTTATATTAGTATGAATAATTGCGAATGTCAGTATGATAGATAGAGTAGTGAAATATGTATGTCATCCAAACATTTCCGAAAGTAATAGTTATTAGTCCAGTCATTGAACCATTTAGCCTCGGACCCCAGTTAGGAAAGATAGATTTCCAATTAATAAACGGCATTCAATTCGTAGTTGTCAGTTTTGGAAAGTTTACATGATCCGAAGGCGTGCTTATGATTTCAAGCAAAAAACTAGCAAACGAAACAGCAACAAAAATTAATAAATGAGATAAAATTTTGAATTCCATTTAGATATGGTTTTTAGGTGCTTTACGAAATCGGAGACTTCATATATGAAGTTAAAATTGATAAAAAATTGTTATAACCAATTTATAGCAACAAATCAGTAACAATTTAGCTACAAATGAGCAAGAGAAATTTGATAAAATTCTCTCTCCAAATACCTTATCAAAAAAGGCAGAAATACTAGAATGGTTGAAACAACATAACATCCAATTTGAACAAGTAAGTAAAATATTTCGGACAGATTTTCATGAAATAGTTGTCCGCGGACAAAAGCTAGTAAATGATATACAGGGTGTATCAGATTGAGGTCCGTTTCTTCGAACAGAATATTCAAAAAATGATTCTAAGGGGGGTCTTTGATACAAAATTTCTCAATTTGGAGCTTTCCTGCTGAGTTATTACCATATACAGAGGGAGTTGAAAATACAGTTCTACCAACCTTGAAATATGAAATTTGTTGTGTGGATCCTACTAATTCTTTGGCGTTTTTGGGAAGAATACTTATTGGCTCCTGCCACCTACAGGGTGTTCAATCAGCAGTCACTCCTGAAATACTCTGTTAGATCTATTTCATGAATCGACTTATTTTAAAACAAAAAATCCCCACATGTAGTTCCCTTTAGAAACTGTCCATAAATATATTTCATTCCATGGAGTCATTATCGAGCAAAAAAACGGGCTTCATTTTTACCATGATGAACACCACATCAAATTGGTAAAAAATATACAGTAGGCCTCTGTTACATTATTAGACACTGTGAATGACGGGTAATAGCGAAAATAAATACATGTATAACTATTAAAAGAACAAGAAAAAACTACATGAATTCTTCGAGAAGCTGTCCTTCATACTGATTTCATACCTGCCACCGTAAAACCAAATTGAAATTTACGCTACGTAGCAATTGAAATTCTTTGTTGTAGATCTTCTAATCAGTTCTTTCATGAACCATACCATCATATTAGCATGGGGGTTTGCATCTGCTTTCATATGAATATTGCGATACTTGAATATCAAATTTGCAATAAATATTAAATTTTACTTCATGATAGTAAGTTAAAATTGATGATAACCGAGGAAACTATCTAAATTTGCGTGATTCATTTGTCACATGATATGGTGCACTGCTTCATCTTCGAATTCATGCTTATTGAAAAGTATTTTTTTTAGTTACAATCATTAATTACGTGATCAGTGACTTCATCGTCTGGTTTGTTCGACTAAGGAGCTCATAAGAAAAGTGGAACAGCTATCTGGAACTAGTAGATGTGTTGTCCCTGTTCAACCAGGAGAAAGAAAACTATTTAAACGTCTAGGTATACATGAATAATGAACTAATGATTGAAGAAGAATTGATTTGCTAATTTTACAGCCGCAACATTATAATATTGAAATACACTAAGTTAGTGGATGTGAATTTTATTATTATTTATTCGGCATAATGAAAAATTGAACATGCAATCAATATATTTCAATGTAATTCTCTAATGTGATCAATTCTATCTGATTTCTGAAATCCAACTGTATTTTAATGGAATATGAAGCGCATCATGTACCTTAAAATAATGTAGAGATCCGTATTTAGAATGTAACTTTCGAATGGAAATGTGGATAAAATACAAATATTTTCATAAGACTCTCACTTTGTTTACGTATAATCGTGCAATATGTAGATTTCGACTTTTTCAGTTCTTCAGAAATATACTACTGCAGACGACGCTTCAAAATAAAACCACATTGATTCTCATTCTAAAATAAATAAATATTCAATGTTTACTTATTACATAGAAGTGAATTTGTACAGTACTGTACCAGATGGGATGGAACATCTTGAGTATATCACGCTGAGAAATAAAAGTTAATGATCAAAAAAGTACTTCACCGACATACCGATCTGTGTTTCGGGATTAGAGTGATTCTGGAAATTTATTAGCAGAATAAAATAAACAAATACGCCTTTCTGAAGAAACGGAGAAGCGGAAATAGGGAGATGAGATAAATCGGGGAATACAAACAAACAGTGCTGCAAGTCATATTGAAATTTCGAATTACGCTTCAAGCCTTTTATTCGGAAATTCAATGAAAATCCCTGTAGTATTGCTTCCGGCAGGCTATGAGACTTAAAAACATCAAAATGTCTGTTCGTGATGGACTAGAAATATGTAAATTGAACTCGTATAGAAATTTATATTTGATTCAATATTATACTGATTTGAATAAAATTCGCAACAACCAGTGAGGAAATTATCAAAGTTTCAACACTACCTCGGTACTTTTCGTGATTTTCATCTGAACCGTTCCTGTTTTGAGTCAGTTTTGGCTAAGAATAAATGAATTCTTGTCAGTTCCACTTTAACATTTCTTCAGTAAACATTATCTACGATGCCCAGAATTCGGCAAGTTCGATATTATGGTTCATTAAGTGATTTTAAATGTGCCCGGATTATTGATATGAGAGAAGCCGAATTTTTTCCCAAGGAAATTATCAACCCGTAAAGTGGCAAATGTTCTGACATGTTAGGACAGGTGGTCTGAAGAACGTGCCCATGGGCTTCGCCGCGGATCAGGAGGTCCTAGGGGGATCACAGATCATAGAGGACGGCTTTTGAGAATGTTTGAAGTGAGAGACAGATTTTCTTTAAGACGGGTCATGGGTAATTATTGTAGGCAATCTTTTGAACGAAAATTGTATAAAATGTATGAGCTTTATTCTCACCCATGAACTGGAATGGTGTATTGAAGGAATTCATTGGATACAGGAATGGCATCATATAGTCTCTAGCGACGAGTCACCATTCTGTTTGTAGGCCCATGATGGACGAAGAAAGGTGAGACATTTCCGTTGTAAACGGAGGAACTTACACTACCTGTTAAACGTCAGACTGATGCAGTGTAATATCTTCGTTGGTAGATTGAACCAACTTTTCAAGAAGTTAACGCCTAAACTAACATGGCAAAATTATGGACACATATTTCTGTGTGCTTGATGTTTCCATGACATGTCCTTCACAACTATAATTCTCCAATCGAACCGAACTGGGTTACTTACCACCATAATCCACCAAACAATTTTAACGCTCTGCGAGTTCACTTACAAGATGCCTTTGATTCAGAGTGTTCATAATCTAGTAAAGGAGTGCATATCCAATCATTTTGGTGCAACTGATTGAAAGATATTTCTCAAAACTTAACCTTTCTTTCGCTACATCGAAAAATATCTTATGTGAAAATTTCAAATGAATTTCTTCATCAATTTGGGCGTTGCGGCTTATTCAAATCAGTATAATACTAGATATTGACTCCATTCTTGAGAGAAAGCTGATATCTTTTAATAGTTCATGCTGTTTGAGGCATCCTGAGAAAGAAGCCAGCTCTATCCTTCTCTTGGAAGCATACAGACAGAAAGCTGTGAAAGATCAGCCATGGCGGGTTCACCTGTATCCGTATCCTTTTTCGGGCTCCATATCTAATGTTCGGGATATTGTTGAGCTTGAGGTAACTCCACTGCTTTGGTGAGCACGAAAGAAAATCCAGGAGCAGAGCAAAAATGTATGCGCAATTACCCGGAAAGCCGGCTATTCTTCAAATTTACAGGTAGAACGTATTGATGATATGGAAGTATTTCGTTTTTGATGAAGAAACAAAATTTGTCTATACATCAGATCAACCCATATTTGGAATCCTTTTTCCCACGAGAGTAATAGACAAGAACTACCAATTAATTTTCATCGCATGCGCTTTGTTTAAATATTGACATTATGAAATCTATTTCCTTCTTCTTATGAATTATTTTGGCTCTATTGCCCTGGATATTTTAGATATCGTCTTCTGAGAGCTATACTAATCGAATAAGTATGGGCTTCTGATGCAGGACCATAGGTCACAACGGACCAGGAGGCAGTGGAAAATGCGTTATCGAAAAACCAAAGTCTATTCACATTTTCAAGCCCAAGGTGATGGAAATGATGTCCGAAACTCCTACAGATCGAGGAGAATCATGATTCCATATGAGTTCTCTACATTGCCCATACCTATAGCCTTTTTAATTTCCATGATGATCTAAATTATGATAAGAACATTTTTTGGCGAAATCATAGCATAATCACATGCTGAGCGATTGTTCTCTAGAGGTGATCCGAAATTACTGACTAAACGTATCATCAGTGAAGAAATCAAGATTTCATTTGGATTTCACCGTAAATGCCGGATTGTTTATATTGAGCAGTGTATTAAATACCAAGAACTTATATTGATAAAGTCTTTCTAGTCTAGTAGTTTGCAACAGTACCGAACGATCCTTGTTGAAGTTAGGCAAAATCTGCCCAAAACATGGCAAAATATCTCTCGTCATCTATGAATATATATCCCACTTAGAAATCAAATGTCAATGTGGTACATTGCTTGTTGTGACTTTATCATTGTGATCTGGCAAAAGTCAACATAAGATGATGATTATATTCATATATTCTTTTGTTTCTAATTCATTGGTTTGGTTTGGTGTCGCCATCTGGCAAAATCTCATATGCCCTTCAACTTTTGTTTTATTTTCATTTTTTTTTGTGGCTGAAAGAGACAACTCTAAGGCCAACTGATACTATTTTTTTTTTGTTTATTTATGTGCAACATCTCAAGTACTTCTCTGACTATTCGGTTGTGTTCTACTGTTAAGATTCTATAATCGTTCAAATTGAACGTATATTTGGTTTGTGTTTCGTGTTTCTTTAACGCTGTTACATTTTTCGAATACTTATGGCCTTTCATTCTTTCCGAAATATATTGTGGTGACTGTCCGATATATTTAGATGGACACTGAGAACATGATAGATACTTCATAAACACTATGTTTATTTTATCTTTGGGTATTTTAGCTCTTAATTGACTTTAAATTGTTTGTACTTTTGTGTGCTACTGTAATATTATATTTATTTAAAAATTCATCAATTTTTTCCGATAAGTCTTTTACATATGGGATTGGAACATATTTATTATTTTTGTTATTATTATTTTCTTTATTCATGTTTTCTCTTTTATTATAAAACTTATGAACATCATATCACCATATGCTGATAGTAGCCACCACAGGTTGAAACATCCTACGCTGCTAAAAACACATAGATCACGGTGATCAATTCTCATCATTCCAGTCTTCTTTGTGATGAGTTAACCGTAGTTACGTGTTCATCTTTCATTATTGTCGCTGCCTATTCAGGTTACATTAGTTTGCGGTTGACGAGCGTTCCCTACGGTTACCTTCTGTGAACTCGATGCCATTTTATGTTGTTGAGAAAGACAGATAAGATAACTAAGAGCTACACCTTCAAAAGTGAGCAAAGAGGGCAAATTAATTGTTAAGGTGCAATAACATGACTTCCTCCTATCTATCCTCGGGAATACATGAATATATCTTTTGATTTTTAATTATATTTCTATAATCAATTTGATACGAATCTCAATTTGTTTTATTTTATCTTATGATTACGTACTCACAGTGTATTATTCATTTCCATTTGGACACACATCAATTTCGAAATCAACCAAAATGGTGTGTTATTATAATAGTCAATCATTATTTTTACAAATCTACTTTTACCTCAATCAATTAGCTTCTGTTTTCTGTCTGTTATATTGGAATAGAATTCAATATTCATTCTAAATTGAATTTGTTAATAATTATTTCATCATAAAAGTGAATTAATAATATCTTAATTAGGTTGACATCTCCACCTAATTGATGTGAGGTGTAAGATATCTTCGTGTGATTCTTTGCGAGAATAGATATTTTAGAGAAACTAGATGTAGGTAGTTTCAATCCGAAAATTATTTGTATGACATTTTCGGATATACCTGGTGGATCTAAGATAAGAGCATCCAGTAATTTTTGTTTATACCAGAAGTATATTAAGACTTTCTTATGTTTAATAGAATAGTATATTATGGTGTATTTCGATAAAGCTGCCCTTTGAGGATTCTTTAACTATAGGTTTACGCTACCTTATATTGAGTGTCTTATGAGACACTGACATTTTTATCACGAAAGAAGGTGCGATTCTGCTTCGTAGTGATGAAGAAAACTTATTTGTATAACTTCCTGTTGTTCCACTGCTCTTCAAGTTTTATTACCCATTTTCTATATCTGTAACGAACAGTTTTTGGAAAACTCATCTTCCACAGTACGGATTATAGATTTCTGTTGAGTACCTTGTGAAACGTCACAATTTAATGGTAATCATATCTCAGTTTGAAAATAGTGCTTCCGTCTTACTGCGGCTTACTATTTTTCGTTTTCCACGGCACTCTACACTGAACATAATACAAAGCCATAATCCGTACATTAAAACTTGAATAGGTCAAAAACCGTTCGTTATTGGGTATAGGAACGGTTAATAAAACTTGAAGAAGAGTAAAAATATTTGTAACTGCAATAATATTCGCAACTATCTAGAGATTCGTTCGTGATAATGGAAATTTTGAATTAATGATTAGAAAGACTCGATGAGGCGAAATTGTATACAATAGGCCGTATAATCCTGTAAAAATTGCTTAAAATTTATAATTATGAGCGAATTTTGCCGCGTCATTTTAGTGTCAACATGTTCGGTGTGCAATCTCTCGTTATTTCTTCCTCATTCAACAATTCATGGCCAATTATTGATTCAAAAACGAAATATTAGAGAATTTATTTCAAATTTTTTGAAAATTATTATCCTGATGTTTTTGAGGTCGCTGATTTTGAATACGATATTTAAAAACATCCTCCATGTTTCTGGGGAATAGTATGTCCTGGGTGTTACCTCTTATCCGAGGAGATTTTTGGAAAGTTGCACTGAAATGGTGTGATCGCTGATTACAAATATCATGTTTAAAAACTTTCTACATGCACCTGGGGGCGGAACGCCCTGGATGTCGCCTCTCCTCCAAGGAATGCAGGGAGATTTGCTCTGAAATGGAGTGAAAGTTGTTACTCAGGGGTTCTCGAGGTTGTTGAATACGATTATCTTGTTGAAAAACTTGCTTCATTCACCTGGAGAGCAGTACGCAATGGATCCTATATCTCCCCGAAGGAATTTTTTGAAATGGAATAGAAATCGTTACTCAGTGTTTCTCGAGATCGCTGATTATAAATCTGGCTACAAAAAAATTATCCAATACACCTGGTTGTTATCCTTAGTCTTACCTCACTTTCAGGGAAGTATAGAGAATGAGAGACCCACATATTCAGGCATTACGAGACCCAATTTAAAACTATTAGTCAGTTTTGACATTACAATCTTAATCAGTGATTTTGAGAATTCCGAAATAATAAAATTTTCAGTGGTTATTCCAATTATTTATAAATCTATAAGAAAATCAATAATAGGTAATAGGTTGAGACTTCGTTGGTACATTACACATTATTAGCTAATATTGATGACCGATTTGTGATCAGGGTCCGCGAAGACCCCCAAGAAACGATCTTCACACTATTTTAGTTCAGATAGTCACCCTGGAGGTGAGGGCCCAGAGCGTACTACCTCAAGGTGCATGGAAGGAAGTGTTTAATTAATCATGATATTCGGAATCTGTGACCTCGAGAACTCCCGAATAACGAATTTTACTCAATTTAAAAGCATATTTCCAAGAATTCCTCGGAGGAGAGGTGAGACCCAGGTGCATGAAGGATGAAATTTTCAAACATGGTATCGTAATCAGCGACCTCGAGAACTCTGGAGTAACGATTTTCATTCAATTTGAAAGTAAATTTGCAAGAATTCATTGAAGGAGAGGTCCCAGGTGCATGAAGGAAGTTTTTAAGCATGATATTACTAATCAGCGCCCTTGAAAACTCCTGAGTAACGATTGTGATTCCATTTCAGCGGAAATTTCCAAGAATTACATTGAGGGGAGGTTACACGAAGTACTCTGAATAACGATTTTAGTTCAATTTTGGAGCGAATTTCTATGAGTTCCCGCAGAAGAGTTATAAAACCCAGAGCGTACTGCCCCCATGTGCATGGGAAACTTTGTAAACATCATATTCGTAATCAGCGTCCTCAAAAACCCACGATTAACAATTTTCAGTCAATTTTCTCATATATTGCTTCATGAAATAGATTTTGTTGGATAAAGTCATACAATTGGCCATAAATTGTTGAATAAAAAAGGAAACACAAAAGATCGCACTTTTTCCTTATCAGCTTCTAGTTTAGGGGACTCTCTTGAACAATTTGTTACCAAAATGAGCTCAATAAATGCTATGCAGCAAAATTGCTATGTCGATTGCTAATTTTACCAGACCAGTAATTGAGAACCCAATAACACTGATTTTGACAGGTTAGACTCTCCTTTTCTCAGTACCAGTAATAAGAAGAATTGAATAATGAAGTTTCAAAGGTTTTAACAGTTACAAAATGAGCTTGTCACGTCCTTTGTAAAGTCATTATCAACTTAGAAAGGTTGAAGCTGAACGTCTTTTATGCTAAAAGAAGTCGTAGGTGAACATAATTTTTGTAACCTGCGAGTGGAACAACGTTCTAGAATGGCAATTGGTGGCTTGCTTGAGAATATCCGCAACATTACAATGCCATTGGTGGAGAATAAACTGCGGATCTTCATTAATCCAGTCGACAGCATAACACTGGAATGATGTGGGAGACAATATTTGATATGCTATATTTATGACTTTTACGATACAATAACTCCGATATTATTAAAGAAATATCAGCAGTACCTCATCGATATATGTTTAAGCTATTCAAATTGAGTATAATCGATACGTATAGCTTATAGTAATGACGTGTGAATATATCTTTTAGGCCCAGAGCTATTGCGGCAGATTATTATCCACATATTATGTATGTCATTACGTATTTCGGTACGTGCGCCAGAGCTTTATTTCTCAACAATTTTATGTCTTTACAATTCTTACTTCCCCGTTCAGTGTTTACGATGTCGTAAACTTTCGTAGCAGTTCTATTAAAATTTATTAGGAACCGAGGTTTATCATATCGTTATACAGCAAAACACTATTAAGTGGAGAAAGTGATATTTATTTACACATTACATATTTTCATAACTTATTCAAAGTGTAGTAAATTTCAAATTTACACAAAGCTCCTAACATTTGATTTAGAATTAATGCAGATGAAATGCTTCACTACACTGTGGCATTCTCAAAGCTAGGAAGTGTAAAATGAAGCTAAATCTAGAATTATGTTCTTAAATATAAGAAATCAATCTGAAATATCGGGATTAAGGGTGAAATTGTGATTATTTCAATAGGTGATTTGCATAATTAGAGTCCTCTTTTTGAGTCTGCAACTTGTCAAAGGTTTGTGGAAGCTCACACTGAAATTGCGCCGAGTTTTTCCTAAGTACAAGGCATTATAATCATCATACCTCAGTCTGTAAACTTCAGATGTGATGACGGTAATGTACGGGTCGGCGTAAATCAAGTCCGGCATCTATTAATTGCCTTTCTATGTAGGTACATTTAGTCCCAGGTGTTGTTAAGGTCTACGTAAACTGAGTCCCAGGTATGTACCTGCTTGTGGGGTCTCATAATCAGCATGTTGTACCTGCTGCCTAGGCCAACCACCCTTTTGTAAGCAAGTATTTGCACAATAACCAATAATGATTGTTTATTGAATGTTAATATTATAATAGCGCTCATAATAACCAATAATGATTGTTCATTGTACCTCCTTTGTTTGTAACCTGAGCTAACCTAACCTACTAGCCTAACTTTGTTGCTATTGAATGCAAATATTGTAATCGCGCTAATCTCAACACTCTTTAATAACCAATACTGATTGCTTATTGTACCTCCTTCATTTGTAACCTAATTCAACATAACCTACTAACCTAACTTTGTTAATATAGAATGAAAATATTGTAATCCCGCTAATCTTAACACTCTCATAATAACCAATTATGATTGTTTATTACCACCTTTGTTTGTAACCTAGCCTGACCCAACTTAACGGAATCTAAACTTATCTACTAACCTAACTTTGTTGATATAAAATACAAAATTGTAATCATGCTAATCTTAACACTCTCATAATAACCAATACTGATTGTTTATTGTATCCGCTTTGTTTGTAACCTAACCTAACCTACATACCCAACTTTGTTGATATTGAATGGAAATATTGTAGTCCCGCTAATTAACACTCTCATAATAGCCAATAATGATGGTTACTGCACCACCTTTGTTTGTAACCTAACCTTACCTATCCTTACTACCTGAGGTAACCCAACCTAGCCTAACCTAACCTAACGTGATCTAATAACCTATTTTTTGATATAGAATGCAAAAACTATAATGGCGCTAATCTTAAAACTTTCATAATAACCAATAGTGATTGTTCACTGTATCACCTTTGTTTGTAACCGTACCTAACTTAACCTAACCTAACGTAAGCTAACATAACCTACTAACCTAATTGTTAATATAGAATGAAAATATTTTAATCGGGCTAATCTTAACACTCTCATAATAACCAATACTGATTGTTTATTGTACCACCTTTGTCTGTAACCTAACGTTACCTAACTATAAATAACCTAACCTACATCTATTTGTACATACCGGCTAAAACCTCTCATTCTTCATCCTTATCCCGGAACCGCTTTTCGCATTACTTCAGGATAAGGACTGCGTTTTACTTGATGTTTCCTTTCTGTTTATCGCCTTATATTTGGATTAGAGTTCAGGAATTTCTTCCTGCTCCTCTTGTTCTTTGTTGAAGATTATGATTTTCATAAGGTCTCCGTATTTAGTCCATGATTGTTCTTCTTCGATCATTTTCTCTACCACTGTTTTTAGGACAGTTGCTTCTTCTTTGAAATTATCGATTCTTTCTCTTTCGTTATCCCATCTTGGGCATACTATTATTGTATGTTCGGGAGAGTCAATGTTATCGCAATACGAACATCTGTTGTCGTTTGCCAGTTTGGATCTGTGTAGATAAGTCCTGAAGCACCCGTGCCCTGTGAGGACTTGGGTTAAATAGTAATTCACTTGACCATGCTTTCTCTTGATTCATTTCTCGATGTTTGGGATGAGATGTTTTGTAAACGATGCTTTTGTTGAGGTGTCCCATCTTTCCTGCCAGCTATGTAATAAGTTGATCCTGGCCTGTGATTTAGTCACGCCCTCGTATGTTTCTCTGCGTTCCTGTGCTACTAAATGTAGTGGAGGAGAGTCCGCAAGCATTTCTACCGCTTCGCTAGATGTAGTGCGATATGCACTACATGTTCTGAGGTTGAGTTTCCTCCCTAGCGAGTTCAATTTATTTCAAGTACTGTTGACCATATATATTGAGCATATAGTGCCGTAGATATGGCTACTGAGTTAATCAGTCTTCTCTTACCACTCGATGGGCCGCCTATATTTGGCATGAGATTGCTTAACGCCTTCACCATCTTATCTGTTTTCTCGATGGTTTTATTTAGATGGTCTTTGTATGACGCTTTTGTGTCTATCCACACGCCAAGATATTTAATAGCTTTTTGCGGCATAATCATGATCTCCTTAACCTTGAAGGATATGGGGGGACCACCCTTTTTGTTGTTATAATCGCCGCCAATGATAGTCCCTTTGAGGTAATCCAATGATTTATAATCCTTATGGCCCCATTTACTCTTTCACGAGTTCCTGATGGTCTCTAGCTATTGCAACGACCGTTAAATCGTCGGCAAAAGCTACTGTAGATACTTCTTCTGGCAAATCCAACTCTAGGACTTCATTATATTGAATGTTCCATAGAGTAGGACCCAGGATTGAAACATAACCTAACCTAACCTAACCTAATCCAACCTAACCTAACCTACTAACCCAAATTTGTTGATATAGAATGCTAATATTGTAATCGCACTAGTCTCAACACTCTCATTTCTAAGAATATTCTGAGGATATTTACGTAGAATGAAGAGTGAGACTCCATTTACGAAGTATGATTTTATCAGTGGGACTGATTTTACGTAGAAATATGGAAATGGGAGTCAATTCACGTTTTCCAGTATAGTTCATAGAACAAACCGGAAGTACTCTAATTATGCGAATAGCGTATTGGAACATATTCACAATTTCATCCGATATTCTACGTATTCAAGAAGAAGCACATAATCTCAATATTCTAGAATCCATAGAAATTTAAAAATGACCAAATCGGTACCCATAATTCAACTCTTGTCAACAATTTTGTGAATAATCTCTCAACCAAACGAATGCCTATCCCCATCCCTTGATTTATACCACATTCAGAATGATTTCTGATATTTAAGGACATAATTTTAGATTCGAAAATGCCATAAAAATTTGAACAATTCGCCTGAGGGAATATAAATTTTCAAAGCAACAAAAATGAGACTCAAGCATATAAGAACAATAACATAGCTTCTAAGTACATAATGCCAATCATTGTCGATAAGTGGTTAATGTTTCATTTTCATAGATGAACAGCACGCTGCAGTCTTCACAAGGAGGATTACGTGAATCAAATTTATTCAAAGGCTGTTTAGGGTCGTTTTGTGTAACATTGTTTTCCAGCGTAAAAAAGCAATCCTCGTAGAGGTCTTATGGAATTATTGAATTTATCTACAAAGAGAATTCTGTGCTTGAATCGGGATAACATCAAAGTCGAGCAATTAAGTAACATCTTTTGTGTCGGTACTATTTATATAATAATAATAAGCCACTGAATTAGCTCTATATCACTGTATACAGTAGAACTGGTTTTAAAACTCGCACAGCGGGAGAGATGGGGAATCTATTAAGCACTGAATTAATATGTCGATGAAAGTTTTAAGCATAGTTTTGCAGTGACATCTCAGTTTTGGAACAACTGTGTTTGTCATCCTGAAGGAGAGATTTCGAGGTGTTATCGAGTTAGATTGAGACGTACCTATACATTGAGGCCTTCTTAACAATGTTTGTTTGTTGAAATTTCTTTTTGACATGTATATTTTCCGAGATACAGACAGATTTTCGCGACGACGTACAACATTTTTAGTACAATGATAACATCAAAAAATTCGCGAAATAGGTTAAATTTATATGTATTATTGTGAAATTTTTTTTAAATCTTCAAACAAATTTTGTAACTTTAATATTGATTCTTGACCCATGTGTGAATTATATATAAAATGCTCGGAAAATAGGTCACACTAACACATATGCTTATTATTTTTGTCTTTACGTTTGTTTCGGTCTCACGACCATAATCAGAGGACGCATAACTGTATAAGCGTGAATTCTTAAAACTAATTGTATCATCACAAGGCGTCTTTATCGCACCAATTTCAATTAAAAATGCCCACGTCGTCGTAACGAACAGAAACACGAATAATCGAAACTGTAACATTAAAACATCAATTTATATATAATTCATACCTAGGTCAAGAATCATTATTAATGAGATCAGTTGTAAATTTGTTCTTGTATTTTCACAGTTGATAATTGATCCCAGTTGATTATGAAACAGTAACTTCAAACATTCTATCAGAATATACAAATAACTGTCCACAGTATGGTACAAATGTGGAAGATATTCTTCATATTACAGCAAAACTTGTCTACCATTATACAGTATAAATCCACGTCCATGTTGACTCATGTGCAAACCACAATCTAGAAAGCTTTGTAGACGCTTCTTTTGTCGGTATTCAGAGTATTGCGTAATCGGCCATATAGGTGTAAGCTACCAACTAGAATCATCCACCAGTTACTCAATATTTTACAGATAACACTGAGAGAGTGATCAAAAGAATAAGTACATTTTGGCATCCTAAAGGTATAATGAAGAAATACAATAAAACACAAAGTTGTGGAAGGACAGGAATACACTGTCCGGACTTATCCATTTATTTTGGAACAAGACGAACGAAGTGTAATGAATTTATGACAAAGTTAAGTTGAAGGCCACTGCGGGTCAATTGATAATTCCAAACCTCTTAGTAAGACCGGGAAGTAGATGCGTGGTGATGGATTCAGAAGGAGGAGAGTACTGAGAAAGAGATAACTGACCTAGCATTCTCCTGGCCAAGTATGCAGCAGCGAAATGTAAATAAATAATTATATACCGTAAGAATAGTAGCTTACGTAACAAGTCCCGAAAGTGGTTTTTTACTGGACGAGTGAGCCGCAAGCGAGTCCTGCAAGCCTGCGAGTCCAGTAAAAGCACTTTTGCGACGTATTACGTACAATTTTTTTTTTAAAACGGGCATTGTTGTACCATGAACTTCATGTTATTCAGTTGCACATTTCCATAACAAGAACTCTTTATTAATCAACTTTTCAAAAATTTGGTATGTTTGTTCATATCGTGTCCGGGACTTCGACGGTAATAAATCAAACGTTGCTTGGATGGCCGCCTTAACAATTTCATCTGGTATAATTTCATCTTCCATTAATTCACAATCAAATGCATCATTTTGAATATCCATTTTATAATAAATGTCAGGTTTTCAACTAAACGTCAAAATATGTCAAGTTATTTTATAGTTTTAAATAATACAAAACTCGGTTACTATAGAAATCAATTGACCGCTATCTTAGACTAACTATTTTATCATTTTTTTCATTAAAGATAGGCCGGAAAGTAAATAAAAATGAGTCCGGTACAAGCTTTTACCGGACTATCACAATAATTTTCTGGCTCGGTCCGACAAAATGAGATTTTCTGACCTAAAAATAAACCGGAAAGTACTAATTTCTGGCCGGTTTTAAAAAAAAGTTATAAAATAATTCCCTGCAAGCCAACCGGGTCCGCCATTCGAGGGATTACGAACTATTCAAAGCATAATTAGTGTATATGAAAAAGATCAGACTCCGTTTCACATAATTGCGATTGTTTGTGTTTCTGTTTGTTTCGACGACGTGGGCATTTTTGATTGAAATTAAGTCGATAAGGAAGGCTTGTGGTGACACAATTAGTTTTGAGAATTCACGTTTATACAGTTATACGTCTTCTGATGATGGTCGTGAGACCGAAACGTACGTAAAGACAAAAATAATAAGCGTATGGGTTAGTGTGACCTATTTCCTGAGTATTTTATACATACAATTTTGTAACTGGGTTTTTAATTTCTTTAATTCATTGATATTTCTTTATCGTAATTGTACAAAGAAAATTATGTATTGATTTTTGTTTGTTTTATAATTTTTTTATAGTATTTGTTACCCAAGAAGTGTAACCATATATTTTCTTATGTTTACACAAATTCTACAAGTTAAGGGACCTATGATAAATAAGGGGTGTTTTCCACCCCTCCCGATCATTCCTGCATATATTTTTTAACCTTTTCTATTGTATAATTACTATCCCATTGCACGGTCTTATCCAAATTCATGTTGTGGAAATCAAATAAGAGATTTTGGTCATTTTATTATTTCATTGACTGGAGTAATCGTATTATGGATAACATTTTCTATTGATTCTTTTCGTTGGGTACTTGCATAATGATGAGCTACATTCGAAGATTATAATTTATGATCTTGACGCTGATAGCACTAGCCGACAAAATTTGATTCTTTCTCTGTCCCTGGGACTAGACCGACATTTTCGATTATTTGGGTGTTAAATAGTAGGAAAGTCGCCATCTAACCCCCAGACTTTGCTTTTGTGGTTAGGATACGTGAAAAGGCATTTTTTAAACTTTTTTTACTATAACTCTGAAACAACACAAGATAATTTGAACCTGATAAAACTGCTTGAAGGCTTATGAACAGAGCTACATTTGGTATATAAATGACTTTTGTAGAATGAAAGAAAAAAACGCAAAAATCGCCTTTTTACAACCACTGTTGAAATTTTAATTGGTTATAAAAAACTGCGCTAGATAGCTCAGATCAGTT
Source organism: Endomychus coccineus (assembly GCA_958510875.1). NCBI lineage: Eukaryota > Metazoa > Arthropoda > Insecta > Coleoptera > Endomychidae > Endomychus > Endomychus coccineus. Next base: position 46,929,043 of record OY294068.1, read on the forward strand.
TTGCTGACCTGGAAGCAAAATGGCCTACAATGTCTGTATGGCACATCTCTGTCACTTGCTCAGAAAAGTCTTTTAAATAATGGGTTTTGTTTGAAAAAATCGCGAAATTTGCATTTCTAGTGCGTAAAGAAAATAACCTGATTTTTTAAAAGAAAAATGAATATTACGTCGTTCAAGTGACCGATGTTTACGATACAGGAATTAAAGCCCCTTCTATAGTCTTTTATATGCAACAAACGGATTTCAATTGCATGGTGCAGTTCCATTTTTCTATTACAAAAAATGTTCGAAAAAATGCAGCTTTCGTGATTTTGACTTCCGATCAAGTGACAGAGATGTGCCACTCAGAAATTGTAGCCCATTTAATAGACTTTCAGGTCAGCAGAATTGATCTGAGCTATCTAGCGTAGTTTTTTTTATAAGCGATTAAAATCGCAAAGGTGGCTGAAAAAACGCGATTTTTGCGTTTTTTGGCAGAAAAACTGATTTTTATCAGGGTTTCGTTCATTCTACCAAGGTCATTTATATACCAAATGTAGCTCTGTCTATAAGCTTTCAAGCAGTTTTAGCAGATTCGAACTATCTTGCGTTGTTGCGTTGTTTCAAATTTATAGTAAAAAAGTTTAAAAAAATGCTTTTTCACGTATCCTTACCACAAAAGCAGAGTCTGAGGGGTTAGATGGCGACTTTCCTACTATTTTACACCCAAACAATCGAAAAATGTCGGTGTAGTCCCAAGAACAAAATGGCTGTTGGCTAGTGTAGTGATTCCAATTATTGCTACTTCTAATATCGAATATTGACGGAACTAATAACCAAGCAGCTTGCCACATAAGCGGTGATAACATTTTGAAACACGCATGATGATATGTATTTAGTTTCGGTCACGGTACGTGGCGGAATCTCCACATTGTTCAGCAAATATCGTAAAATTTATTTCGTCGTAACAAGGCTCCGTTAACTTATTAATTATGATTGAACCGGAGTAACAATTTTATAGCTATTGTGTAATATTATGTTTACAGTTATTGAGCTAAGAAGGAAGTGACTGGATTGTTCCTGACAACCAATATATTGTCAACATTCTTGCCAAGCAAAAACGGAAAATATAAACGTTCTCAAAACTCTGCGAACATTCAAGAGCACCCCCTAATTCTACTTTCACACAACGAGAGTTTACCTTTGCCCTATCTTCCTGCAAATATACAGCGGCGGGCCCAGATCAATACGGTATGTAACATAAAATAAAATACACGTCCGCATGATCGAATATGATTAATATGAAAGATAATCTTCCAACTTGTATGGCTCCAAAAAATGGATTCTAATTGAAATATTATATCAATTCTACTGAAATAGTGTTACTGAGATTATCGAAAGTAGATTTGAAAATCGTGGGTTGATTTGAAGATTTTGAGAATCGGGTATTTTAGATGCTTGTTTCCATAAATAATAGTGCTTACTTTAACATCACAATATCGATTAATAACACAGGCCTACATTTTTTTTTCATGAAAAAGTGTTTCAAGTTTAATAGGTGACCTATAGTAAAACCAGAGGTTTTAAATTAAAAACATTAGAATCAATAGAGACTTATGAAGGTGTCAAAAACTCTTATGAGAATATCCTCAATGATCCGTTAGACCTACAACAAAGTGATATTTTCATGCGTCTTTCAAACAGCTCTTAAAATAATTCTCATAATATCAAATTAAAATCACACTAATTCACAAATTGTTTACTATGTAATACTGTACTGTCTTGCAAACCGCTCTTAGAATAATTCTTAGAATATTAAATTAAAATCACACTAGATCAAACTGTTTCATTGATTTCTCCATAATTTTCTATTATTTTGATAATCGCACTTCGGTGTTGGAACTATAGTTACGTTTTCACGTTAATATTAATGAAAGTGGTATAAAAGTGTGTTTGAAATTTTTCATAGAAACCGCCAAAAAAATTGAGAAAATATTTATTGAAACTGTATTTAATAGAAAATTACACTGCAAAATTGAGTTGTTCATTAAAAACAATGCAGTATAATCTACTTTAGACAATCGTTGGTTTTTTTTAACTAAAATCATTCAGAAAGCGCAGGAAAATTGTCGCACAGGTATTTAAAGCAGTCACCTTGTTTATTTGAAGCTTTGACAAACTGCTTCATCAATCCTAACTTTATGTGAAGGGGAGGCAAAAGAACTAATTTTGGGTCAACTAATGCATCACGCAGCACATTTTTTTGTCCAGGTACAAGTGTTTCTCTAAGTGGCCATTCTTTCTTAACGTAATGTAAATTTCGTGCTCGACTGTCCCACTCGCACAAAAAACATGGATACTTTGTGAATCCAGACTGCTGACCCAAAAGCATGGATATTATTTTGAGGTCTCCACAGAGTTGCCAACGATATTCGCTATACTTTATTTTATTTAGTAACAGCTCAAGATTCTCATACGTTTCTTTGAAATGCACGGAGTGAGTAACAGGTACCGAGGCATAAGTATTACCATTGTGCAACAAGACACCCTTCAGACTTCTCTTAGAAGAATCAATAAATAACCTCCATGATGTGGAATCGTAATTGTCAGCTCCCAGTTTCATGACTACTTCAGAAATATTATTACAATACACCAGTGAACCCTCTTGAGAGAAATATTGCGCGAACTCTTTTTCACGATGCCTATACCACTTTCAGTCGTGATCCTAATATTTGTGCAGCATCCTTCGATAGGCCCAAGTCTCTCACTAAGTCATTTAGTTCAGCTTGGTTAAACTGTTGAGGTTGGTCTATGTCAGGATTGAATTCGTCTTTATCGGTTTCTTCGTTTGAACTTTCATCTCATGATTGCTGTTGGATGGCGTGAAGAAAAGGTGGAGGCATGAGAAGTCCTGGTCCATGAGGTACAGGTCGTTCAGCAGGAGGTAAATCGGGATACTGAATAGTTTATTTTTTGAATTGAAACCCTTGACATCGCAGGAGCAAAAGTAACAGTCGTTTCCATGGTTTTTTTGTTCCCTCCATACCATAGGAATGCCAAAGGGTAAAGAGCCAAGTGTACCTTTTGTCCATTTTCTCAGTAGCTCGACACACTGAAAGCACACTTTGTGTGGAGCCCAAGGTTTGTCCTGATCCCCCAACTTTACACCGAAGTAAGCGAAATAAGCTTTCTTGATGAATTCTGTTATGTTTCGTTGATGCTTTGCTATCGTTAAATCACCACACACGTAACAAAATATATCAGGCTTGTTCTTGCATTTTCTTGATGACATTATGACGCAACAAACACTAAGAAAACAATACACAACTCGATGCTACAATCAACTGACGCTAACTAACTATTCCGTAAACAACTTCCGATGCCATCAAGTTGACATTGACAGATGCGAAAATGACACAGTTGTTATTGAAATGAAATAAACATATTATACTAAAATATTTCCTATCGATGTATCAAGTATTTTAAAGAAATAATTTTAATGCAATTTAGGAAATATCATTAGGGTACTTCTCTAGTACAAAATATCTAACAAGGTTTTTTTAATTTTGTGAAAAATCTTGACGTGATAGGCTCAAACCAAATTCACATTCAGAATCAACGTACCCGTATTAGCTAAGGACACTCATCAAATTCAAAATACCAAAAATCATGTCGGCCTGTGTAATATTAAGTGGAAGCTGAAATCTTCATTCAAATTTTTCAGGTAAAGGATTAGTTTCATTTAAAAATTAATCAAACATTTTGTATCCTTCTTCAACTTCCTAAATAACACTTTATGTTGCCATGCACTGTCTCTTCCGCCATTTGATACCAAAATATATATACCAGATATTATTGAAATTGTTGTCGATGCAGGCAGAGCCAGTAAGTATGTACTTTATTTTCCCTCACACATCTGGGAAACACTACAATAGTTTATGAATTATATTTGAATTTACAGAGAACTTTTATTAATTAATATAATAAGTGAAGATCACCTGAATTTATTTGTAATACAGTTCATTGTCTCAAATGGGTAGTTGTTTTAAAAACCATGTAAACTTGGTCAACCTTACAACAATGGCTGACCTTGATCCATGTCAATTCTTTGTTTAGGCAAACAAGCTATACAAGTATGTATTCTATGGTAAAAATAATTCATAACTGTATTACTGTATTGTATGTATACACGAGGGCAAGGTGGAAAGTCTCCGAAAAATAAAACAGATGGCGCCACAATTGGAAATCCCATAACTAGCACGCATTGAAATTTTCAGACTGTTCCGTTCTGTTTTGACAACCTTCGGAAGCAGGCAACCTTGAAGATTTTTGTTAACATAGAAAAAAATTAATTTCGCTTCTTGATTAAACATTATCCCTAGCGTGAGAAAAACATTAGCCAAACCAAGCATCCCATCATTAAATATTATGCGGACTCACCATCGATTCGAACGATTCACAAGTGGTTCACTGATTTTCGTTGTGGTAGTATGACCACAAATGCCGAACCTTCTGGTCGTCCAATTTGGTTACAAGCCAGAAGTCTTCGATAAAATTCATGGTATGATATTGAACGATCGGCGAGTTAAAGTGCACGAGATTGCTGAGGCTATGGGCATCTCAACCGAACGGGTACAAAACATTTCGCATACATTTTTGAATATGAGTGGCTATCTGCCAGATGGATGCCGCATTTGCTATCAACAAGCGCGACCGTTTGTTTGGCGATGTTCAAGCGCGATAAGAAGGACTTTTTGTGCCGTTTCGTAGCCGTGGACGAAACATGGATCCATCACAACACAACAGAGAGGAGAGAACAGTCAAAACAGTGGACTTGTCCTGGCAAATCGAAGCCGAAAAAGGCCAAAGTGGGTTTATCGGCCAACAAAGTCATGGGGACAGACAGTTTTTAGGGATGCACACGGTATCGTCCGTGTCGATTATTAGTCCAGGCAACGAACCGGAAAATAAAAAAAATATATATGGTAAGCTAGAATTTCAAAATTTTCCTTACATTTTGTTCCTAATACCCCATAGATCATTCATGACTATCGAGACCGCGGGGGTCGACCTTTCTACTCCCCCAAATAGGGGTTCAACCCCTCAGAGGAGCATTCTTATAAAAACAGTCCAAAATTAATGAATTAATAGCCAAAAATGAGTCCTATTATGTTTTTTGGATCACTGATCATGACTCCGCAGTTAGTTTCCTCGGAAAACTCCCTCCAGATGGGAAATTTGGAAAATTTATATATAATATATAATTTATAATTTTGTTGCAAAAATGACCTCTAGTAGGTTTTTTGAGTCGCTGATCACGATTTCGCTGTTATTTTTCGGAAAAAACTCTCTCCAGATGGAAAAATCGGGAAATTTGAGATTTTCCTGAGACGATTATGAATAATAAAGTATCATTTTGTTGCAAAAATTACTAGAAGTCATGACTAGAGGTCATTTTTGCAACAAAATTGTACTTTAATATTCATAACCGTCTCAGGAAAATCTCAAATTCCCCCAATTTTCCATCTGGAGAGTTTTTTTTGGAAAAATAACAGCGGAATCGTGATCAGTGACCCAAAAAACCTACTAGAGGTCATTTTTGCAACAAAATTATACTTTATTATTCATAACCGTCTCAGGAAAATCTCAAATTTCTCCAATTTTCCGTCTGGAGAGACTTTGTTGAGACAACATTACAGCGGAATCGAGAACAGCGACCCAAAAAACCTACTAGAGGTCATTTTTGCAAAAAAATTATACTTTATTATCCATAACCGTCGCAGGAAAATCTTAAATCCCCCGAATTTTCCATCTGGAGAGTTTTTTTGTACAAATAACAGCGGAATCGTGATCAGTGACCCAAAAAACCTACTAGAGGTCATTTTTGCAACAAAATTATACTTTATTATTCATAACCGTCTCAGGAAAATCTTAAATTTCCCGAATTTTCCATCTGGAGAGACTTTTTTGAGACAAAATTACAGCGGAATCGTGAACAGCGACCCGAAAAACCTACTAGAGGTCATTTTTGTAACAAAATTATACTCTATTATTCACAAACGTCTCAGGAGAATCTCAAATTTCCCGAATTCACCATCTGGAGAGAGTTTTTGGGCAAAAACAGCGGTATCGTGATCAGCGACCCAAAAAACTTACTAGGGGTCATTTTCGACTCTTAATTCATTTATTTTGGACTGTTTTTATAAGAATGCTCCTCTGAGGGGTTGAACCCCCAGTTGGGGGGGTAGAAGGGTCGACCCCCGCGGTCTTAATAGTCATGAATGATCTATGGGGTATTAGAAACGAAATGCAAAAAAAAATTGTAATTCTAGCTTACTATATATTTTTTTTTATTATGGCCTTTTTCCCGGCTTATTGCCTGGACTATATCTTGAAAAGAGCGGAACGATCACCGGCGTTTATTATGCAGAGCTGTTGGATCGATTCGACCTCGACTTGAAATGAAAACGGCCGCATTTGGCAAAGAAAAAAAGTGATCTTTCACCAGGACAACGTGCAGGCGCACATGCCTGCAGTCGCAATGGAAAAATTGCATGAATTGAGCTATGGATTAGTTCGTCATCCACCATATTCTCCAGATTTGGACCTCTGCAATTCTTAGCTATCTACAAATTTGGATAGATGGCTCGCGGAAAGAGATTTGGCTCCAACGATGAAACAAATACTAATTTTGAAGGAATCCCGAAATCGTATTATATGGAAGGAATCAAAAAATTAGAAAAACGTTGGACGAAGTGTATCGGGTTGCAAAGAGATTATGTTGAAAAATAAAATAAGTTTAGACGGAATAAATTATTTCTTGTTTGATTTTTCAGGGACTTTTCACCTTACCCCTTGGGCGTATTCCAGATACGCCCAAGTAAGTAGCAAGGAAAGAAGATGTTTCAGAATTATCTCTATTTCCTATGTTATGACAATACAATTCAGTAAAATGAATCTAATGTGGTGAATTGAATGAAATGATATGTAAAAACTTGGAACCCTTATACAATCCTATAGCGAAAGTGAAGCATAGGAAGATCTTTTCATGACGTACATTATACGATTTACAATGTTCGATAACAAACTAACGTTCTACTTATACAGCTGAACAATTATTCCCAACATCCTCAACTAATTATTCGTTTTTTATTCTCTTCAATATTCCAAATATTTCGAATAACATTAGATGTTTCTTGAATTAGAATTGTTGATCGTTTCTGAGAGATGGTAAAATGATTCTCCAATGAGATGTTGAACATTTTTGAACTTTAATCCGCTAGCTGACACTCGTCCTTATGATATTAATGATTATGGTAAAATGCCTTTACGAGAATGTTAGAAACCATTCGCATTTAATATGCTTGAGACTCTCTCAATTGTTAATGTATAGATACTGTTCTATGATGCACAACTCATTCGAGACATTTCAGTTTATGGTGACTTTCGACGTACTAGGTCATTTTTCAGATGCGAGTCTCAATCGATATGTTATCAATAATGCAATTTCTATTAGATATATATATTGCAGGAAAGAAATTCGTGCTGGACAGTCATACCATGCTATAAGATATTTTTCCTGTCCTCTTACTATTTGCCGCTTTCTTTGAAGAGTATAGTACATTAGTTGATGAGCTTAATTTCTGATGGACTTGCAGAGCGGACTTTTTTGTTCAATACAATTTTTTGACCAAATACAAGATTTTATAATACGGGGTGGTTAGGAATGACAATTAATTATCACATGTTTCTGATTATCAATAAATGTGAACACATTTTTGAAGTTGTTCGCCCGGTCCTTTTGATCCATCAACACCTACAATCGTCCAACTATTGTGATCGACTCTACTTTCTCCTATGTTTGTTTGACATTTTCCGAAAAAATTTATCCTTTTATGATTGAATGAATGAGTTTATCTGCTTAAGAATCCTAATATACAAATATTACATTATTACATTAATATTAATTACATAATGAATTCACGTTCTACAAAAAAAAAGAGTTTAAAGTAATTCTGACACTAAATGAGATTTATATATTAACATTTGAAAAGTTATTTGAGTAATTGCTTTATTATTGTACTATATTATTAATTTGTTAGTTTTGATTCAGATATATATAATTTTTTGCAATTTTTTATGTTTTAGGGTAACTTATTGAATTGACTTAATTATAAAATAATAAAAAACATTCGAAAAAAGCAAAAATTATACCTTACACCGGTATTTTGGTATCCTTTGATGTTTCTAATACGTTTTCAAATATCCCTCCCATTGAATGTCAAAATTTAATCACAAATATCTTAGAAAAGTCACATATTAATCATTTGATAAAATCATAAATAGAACAGGCATTTGATTCATGCCTCAGTCAAAATTACTGTCATTTATTATTATTAACAAATTTTATACTCAAAATAACGGATTAGCTATGGGTTCTCCATTAAGTCCACTTCTCGCAGATATTTTTATGTCTCAAATAGAAGATACTATAATGAGTTCTGCCATAACTAAAAAACATATTCAATTTTGGTACAGATACGTAGACGATATTTTAGCCCTCTTTAAAGTTACATCTAGACAATTAGATGGTTTCTTATAATTCATCAATAATATTCATCCCAACATAAAATTCACATTATAGACAGGAAAGGATCACAAAATAAATTTCTTGGACTTGACATTATTACATCATACTAATAGCATCTCATTCGACATTTACAGAAAACCTACTTTCACAGATACAGTAATTTCAACCTCTTCACATAGCCCATTTAGTCATAAACTAGCTGCTTTTCATTCAATGATACATAGCTTACATACACATAGAGCCTTTTCCTTCCCTTATCTCAAGAAAATCTCAGTAAAGAATTAGATACAATTAAAGTGATTGCTACAAATAACGGTTTCGGTCCTCAAGTAATTCCTAAATTGATAAATAGAAAAAGACAAAAACTAATTTACAATAGCATTTATTTCTTTATAAAAGACAAAGATAACTAATTAAAATATGTTTCTTTAACTTATTTTGGTCCTGTAAGCGAAAAAATTGCAAACATTTCATCCCATCATAACTTGACCATCAGCTTTAAACTCCCAAACAAATTACCTCATATTCTGTTCAATGCAAAAGATAAAATTGACAAATTTAGAAGACCCGGAGTTTATAAACTAACTTGTTCAGAGTGTGATAGTTTTTACATAGGTTCTTGCCGTAACATAGCAGTTAGATATGAAGAACATTTCCGATCCTTTAAAAATAATAAAACCGATTCTCCATTTGCAAATCATATTTTAGACACAGGCCATACCTATCCTAATTTGAATAATGTCCAAATTTTACATAGTCAAGATAAAATTTCAAAACTAAATATATTAGAGTCAATGGAATTTTTCGAAGGAATGAACATGTATGATAATGAGATCCTAAACGATCAACTAGATTTATATCACAGTAATCTCTTCAATGTATTAATAACCTGATTTTCGTATTTAAAGTCCGTTAGTAAATATACCCGCACCACCGCACCACGGAATTACCTAATCACCTTACCCCTCTCTGGTTATTCCTAGAACTATTTCCTATGGTAATAAAATTTTTTTGTATTCCTTCTTCAACCTTCATATAGTAGATATAATATTTGTTAAATTCATACCTTCGTTTTCGTCTGAAGATGACACGTTTAGGGTTGAAACTATAGTAACGACTATATTAAATATTAGTGATAGTATAACAAAGTAGTTTTATTTATTATTTCGTTAAAATATGAAATAATACTTTCATTGAACTAGTTAAGCTGCATCTTGGCAGATGGAAACCAGTGATTTGTCTTGTTTCGTAATTATGAGTAATATTTTGGTATATAATGAATTCTCCAGAATATGATGGTGAAATATCATTAATAGTTTTGAAAACAAATAATATTGCTGTTTTGTAAAACCTGTCTTGTACTGAAAATCACCGTAATGCACTTAGCATGAATGCTATACTGGTATAACGATTGCATTTCAGAATCACTCCCGTGCCTCAATTTGTAGATTTATTAATGCAATAATTTTGTTTTGATCAAAACCATATATAGCTGTGTACTGCAATAATCAAAAAGGAACTGTATAATAGTGTTATATATAGTGATCTTGGCATCAGTTGACAGATAAGTTGAAATTTTTTTGAAAAAATGAAGTTTCTTTGCTATTTTTTTCTTGTTACATATGTGTGACGTGCATTGAATGATGAACTGTTGTCGGAGATGAAACTCAGATACTTAAACTTGGGTATAAGTTCAATTTTTTGGTTATTGAATTTCAATAAGCAGGAGTGATTCAGTTGTTTACATTTGTAAGGTGATGTTAGAATCAGGTTTTGTTTTGGATATATTTAATTTCATATTGTTGACGTTCAAGATTTTGAGTTTTCCTTCTAACCAAGTATTCATTCTAGTTGAGGCTACATATAAGCTTTTATGAGATACAAACAACAGTGTATCATTATTCATCAGTAAATGAATTCATAAAATCACAGCTGTGACTTAAGCCGATATCATTAATGTAACTCAAAAATAGCAAACGACATAACACAGAACCCTGAGGTACACCACATTTTGTATTAATAGGATTTGAAAAAAACATTATCAACTTTTGTGAATTGTTTAAGTAGTCCTTAAGCCATTTCAGTACAGTTCCTTTAATTCCGATAGCTTCCATATATCACGATCAATTGTTTCAAATGCCCTTCTTGAGTCCAAGGAAACAGCAGCAGGCCCCACAAATGAATAGAGCTGAATCCCGCTCAAATGCATCATTTTATTGTTAAAGTAGATACTGAGAATTAGATTGACAAACTCCTTGTGTTTTGTTTCAGCTCAACAGTAACATTTTGGCGAAATGAACATGCAAATACACTTACTACTTTCATGTGTCTCAGCTTAGGAATTGGGAACTTACCTAGAAAAAACATCCTCCAATTAGACAAAAATACAAAAAGTAGAAGACAAAGGATGAAGAAATACATGTTACAATTGTTTCGCTGAAGAAAATCGGACGTTCCTTGATATTCATGTTTCTTAGTGATGATAATTTGAGGTACTTCATTATATGACCGTTTAGAAATTAATTAAACACTTCCATCAACTGTCAAACTAACACTCCACGTAGATCAATGAGTAGGAAGTTCACGCGGGTGATAAATTACGTAACATAGATGGAGCAATTAAGTAATTTGATCAATTTCCAAAACTATCCAAGTAGAACATAATATTGAGTAAACTTTCATCAGCTTATGACCCTGTATACGTACATGTATTGGAAATATAATATTTTATACATATCCAATAAGATTATACATATTGATTTTGTAATAACGAATGAGTAACATACATGCACATAACATGATAACAATTAAACCACAAATCATTTTTCAATATTGCATGATATTGAAACACAATTTCCCTATACTGTTGCTGAGGTGACATTAAACAATATCTGTTAAACAAATATTCAACATGACAATGTTGTCAATGATATTGTTCCATCAAATATGTCATAATATTGGAATAGAATTACAATACAATATTTCTGAGGTGACAGGTAACGATTTTGCCGACAATAGGTGTTCAACATTCGAATATTGGTGTAATATGAATTAACTGTAACGGAGTTTCGATGCTGAACATTTTTGGACGATGCTACCCACGGTCGTATACACAGGTCTGGAAACTCGAGGTTGTTACCTATGTGAGCAGTGAGTCCGCTACGCGTCGACTTTCGCGTAGTACCAAAAGACGCCACGTAGGGGAATCATAAAAGGCGTCACGTAAGAGTATCATCTTGATCTCTATGAACAGTATTCTGTGACAAGTGTCAGTTGACTTGTAAACACAATTTTATACTGAAGTCTTAACGTTCACATCTCGATAGCGCTTCCTGCTCCGGGATTTTCAGTTGGCCTATCGAAATTAGAAGGTTCGAATTGTATAAAAACACAATTGCATCAACGAAAGACGTCCTATGTAATTAGCTACGAACGTAATCATTTTGACATATGCCTTGAAGAGCTCGCTACGCGTCAGTTAGAATTTATACGTTCTACCTCGATCTTGTTAATTCGGGGCCGTTTCATGCTCCGTGCGGCCGGAGCTTGTTGTAATAAAGTGTTTTCGGCTATAGGCCGCTAGCTTTTACCCGGTTTGAGTATATTTTAGTAGCTAGAAAATTCCCTTTGTTACATCGCACGTCAGACGCTAGTAGCTGACAGCTGAGAATACCTCAAACTGTTTTAATTCAATTTTCCCATTTAATCGACATTTTGAGTCCGAGACTATGCTATTTAGTTGGCCCCGTTCATAAACTAACGACATGAAGCGAAAACCGCATGCGAAAAGTCCTCGTTAAGACGTTCTATGTACCGTAAATTTGCACTTTTCTAACTCGCGAGCTACGCGCTCCTCACGTGAACGTCATTCTATTTATCGAAAATTAACCAATTCAAAACAGTTTTCGACCCAGTTTGGGGCTATCACGACCTTTTGAAAGGTTCAAAGTTGACATTTCGACAATTATAAGCTATGCTTAAACGGTGCAAATGAGCATTAGTAACACTGCTTGCGATTCCAAAAAGAAATCGTTCTACCCCCTCTTGATCCAAGCGCCAGCTGGTGGCTGAGCGAGGGACTACGAGTTTCACGACGCGTAAGCGACTCAAGTCAACCATAGATTTTCCAGACCTGTATGTACGACCGTGATGCTACCAAATAACATACGAACCACTTCCGGGAGAAGGAGGGTGGAGGTGTAATTCTAGCGATTTAAACTTTTTTTCACCATTGTATTCTCTCATCACACACAGTTGAAAGTCGGAATAAGTCGAGGCGACACAGATCCTTTTTCTCTCGCGACTCCACTAAAGTGCACCTACCGACAAATTATTCTTTGGGCACTACCTCGGTACCGAACACGAACACGTTTTTATAGTTTGTACCCTATTTTTTCTTACTTAATGTTGCTCAAACTTCAACGAGAAAAATCATCTTATGATTTTTTACCAATTGTCACCATCTATCAAACTCTGATTGACTGTGAGTAGTGTGAGTTAACCTCTAGGTCATACACATGACTTTTGCAACATAGATGGCGGTTGATTCACTATTCAATTATTATTTTTGTGACGATTGATATTATTAGATACAATGCTACATATGGGACAGGGTTCTTATACATACTCACACAAAATAAAGGCTAAATTCTCAAAAGTAAAAGACGAAACAGGAAATCTCATTTGATGCTGTAAAAATGAAGTAATTATCGTAATTGTTTCCTGAACGTTTGAAATTTTGCTGAGTTGTGGTGCAACACTATTGTGCTAAGTGTCAAAAATGAACATGTCCCTAAGTGGTGATTCATTCAAGTTAAGTAGTTAAGGAAAACATCTCCATTATGATTCTCTCATTTATAAATAAAACCCCAAAAACTGATGACTGAAACATACAAGCCCGCAAATATATTATGCGTCGGCCCATCGGCTAATGGGACTGTTCGTAAATACTGGTCCTGCTTGCAAGTTTGCAAATAATGTGCTTTGATCTTATTTGTTTTTGCGTTTCTTCCGCAACCGATCAAGTGAGCAATCGCCCAATTCCCCAGTCCGGGGCTGTAAGTCACTCAGTATCACAATTCTCGTTTGCGGATGTTATATGGTTGGGACTATTCGCGCTTTGAATAAACAAAACGAAAAGTTTCATTCTATCGCCATTTTTGGAACGGTGCTCACCGTTAATCAGGAATTCTGGTTTTAGTAATTTTTAGCAATGTATGATTGCATTCACACTTTGATCGTATCAGTAGTTATCGAAATTGCTATGAAAGCTAATTGCAAATTTCTTCCAATCTGATGGAGAGCAATACTTACCCTAACGCTTTATTTTATACAGTGTGGTTCACAGACGAGCCCAAAGCTGGCGAGACCGGTCTATTCTTGAACATCTAGGATGGAAGCTTCAGTTTGCCTAGGTGGTCATATAATTGTTTTCCAGGTCGAGGTCTACGCAATTCGGACCTGTGTCCTAGAGAACCTGAGACTAAACTACCGAGATAGGCGGATTGATAGCCAGGCTACTTCTAGCCATAGATTACATCTTGTAGTCCTGTGTTTGAGGGCAGGGAGGCCCTGTCTGAATTAGCCAAATGGAACAATCTTCAACTAGAGTGTGTACCAACTCATTCTGGCGTGAAAGGAAATCAAGTGAAGGTCACTAAGTTCCTCCGGCCATGATCCAACGATTGGAATCTCTTCGACCACTATGTTACGCGCCCCATTAACTCTCGGTGTCGCGTAGTGTCCCTGGTTTCAGGCATCCGAAGTATCACGTTATTGCGAAGTTCTCGAAAACTCTTCTCTTCATGAGCATAAAACTGGACTCCTTACCGGCCACTGTCACTTGAACAGGCATCTGTTGTTGATGATCCTGGCGATAGCGGAGAGGCTGCCTCCTCTGCAACCACTTTGGTTGAATGGAGCAAGTACAAATTACCGGCCACATCGAATGTACATTTTTTGTATTGCTGAATAGCTAAGCTAGTCCGATTCATTCAACTCTCGTTTAAATATTCTAATAATTTAGATGATTATAGTCAGCGTGTCAATGGAATATTATTCCGGTCGCAGCAATCTGTTCATCTGTAGGAAATAAACCAGAGAATTTTCCACCGCAATATATTTTATCACTCAGTCTAATCAAATCATCACATCTCGGTTTCTTCGATTTTCCTTTCTTCGTTCTTTGTATTACATTGATCATCCAAATAATTCTTTATTTCTAGAACAATAATTGACACAGTAACTATAGTTGTTTGCTGAGAATTGCTTCCAAGAAACAATGCATTAATATGTCGAGATTATCTGAATGTTCTGTTCACCTATTATATCCGATCCTACAACTTCGATCAAGTGAAGCCCGATGTCGAGGAGACATCGTGGTGTTAATATTTGAATTGAGAGGTGAGTAATCGATTTCAATTATTTCCACTCAAATGGTTTTGTTATATTAGAATGTGAGTAGAAATGAAGTAATACATAACAAGTGGATGCTATATTTATGCTTCACACATCTTGCTGAAACGCATTATTTTAGAGAAAATTAATCTTGCAGTATACCTTATTTCAAGCTAATCGTCTGTTGTTTCAAAATAACGAATCATTTTTAAAAACACCAACTTTATACCGATCGAGCCTTCATCCCCAAAGTTTGAGAAAGTACAAATATCCTGCAAATGAATTAATTATCGAGAAAAACAATATTGAACAAAAAATCTCAGCTTCACTATTTATCGGGAGGAAACTTTATTGAGGCAAGTTGACTGAAATCACCTCATTTACGTACGAGGAAGCGTTTTTTTCATACTTTGACTACACGAGAGGTAAGCCTATAATGTTCGAAGAACATCGTGTGAGCCAGCGGTAGAATGTTGGAAGAGGACATAGACATTCGATTTTGTCTTGAGGGTTTGGAAGTTATAGGCATGAAGAAATATGTCAGTAGCCAAAAGAGTTCCACTACTCCGTTGGTAGGAAAAAGTTCGGCTGGTCTCGAGTTCGGCAATGTTGCTAGCAACTTCACATATGAAGTTTAATATGCTTCTTTGAGATAATGCTAATAATTTGCAGAGAGTATTTGTTATTGAAAAAAGACTTATCTCAGATTATTGTTTAACATACAACCAATAGTTACATGTAAACCTTGTTTAATTTCGAATAAATTGTTGACTAGCTATCGAACATGTGAGAAAACATACGTTTTGGAACAGTATCTCATAATCATGCAACTTGATGGAAATCAATTCGTTCAACTATCAAAAACCTTCGGTTCAGCTTTGCAAACAAGCTTATAACGAGCTTCCTATAGAACTAACGAGCACAGAAGAACAATGAGATAAGAGGATTCTGAGTTCGGATTTTTACCCGATAGAAGAATATTTTAATTGTATCAAATCAATGAAAATATTACTTCTATGCCTATACAGAGAATTTTGTATACGGTTATACTTATTTTTCAAAGGACCCCGCAAATTCCTTACGAGAATTGGGTCTCTGTGGATATTTCTGAATGTTCGATATTATATACTCCATGTAATTCTGAACAAATGTTACCATTGCGCCAACCCCCAAAAATCAACAGATTCTCTGCAGGAGGGGTTATATTTACATTTTACTCATAATAGACTATTTATTTCTGAAGACGGGAACGATATTTTAATATGCTCCATCCTAGTTTATGTTGCATAATATGGTTCTTTCCACATAAGAAAATGTTGAAGCCCCCCTAACCCCCAACCCCCTTTGAATAAAAAAAATATACCTTTTTCTGGATCACTTCAAAAATCATTGGAGAATGTTTTAATAAGCTGGAATACGGAATCCGCACTTGTATTTCGAAAATCAACTTCCCCCCCAAATGGGGGATGCACAAGAAGCGTAGTTGGATTTTTCTGAATTTTCGATATGATGTAGTCCATGTAATTCTCTTATCCATGCGCAAAACCCGAGAAATAAACAGTTTTTCCGCTGGGGGGTTATATTTACATTTTACTCATAAACAGACTTATTCATTTCTGAAGGCGTCTACAAAATCCTTACATGCTTCGCTCCAGCTTATGTTGCATAATATGGATCTTCTTACATGAAGAAATGTTGAAGCCGCCCCCATCCTCCCAACCCCCCCTTTGAAAATAAAAAATACTAATTCCTGGGTCACTTCGAAAACCATTGGAAAATGTTTAAGTAAGCTCAGATATGGAAACTGCACTTCTGTATCATAATTGCGTCTGTTATCCACATTGAGAGGAGGTCTGTTTGCCACATTTCGCCGGATAGCTGCTATTTCACATTTATTTGCGTTCACTACTCCATCGATTCTTGATAGTTGCGCTGGGCGAAAAGATCTGTCGCAAACGTAACAATCCCCACGATTTAGGTACGTCATTAATTTTAGTAACCACAACCCGTAAGTAAAACTACAATAATGCAGAAAAGCCCCACAATAATTACTACTAATAAACAAGATGACAAGACGCAGTGCATAAGTTTGACAGTTCTTAGGGCAAGATGAAAGATTGCTCATAGCCGCCTCTAAATTAATTGCAATTGATAAACGTGCGTTCATTAGAATGAAGAAGCGAATGTAGTCAGAGCAAGCGTAGAAATTGAAGGACTCATAAGAAGTGCCGTATGCGTCCATTTCAATCGAGATCATTTGAAGCCATCTTCCCGCCTTACAAAAATGCAAATAAACTTCAAATAGCTATATGAATAGTTATCTGGTGAAATGTGGATAACAGAAGCAATTATGATACAGAAGTGTGGTTTCCGTATCTGAGCTTATTTAAACATTTTCCAATGGTTCTCGAAGTGACCCAGGAATTAGTATTGTTTATTTTCAAATGGGGGGTCGGGGGGATAGGGGAGGCTTCAACATTTCTTCATGGAAGAAGAACAATATTATGCAACATAAGCTGGAGTGAAGCATGTAAGGATTTTGTATTCGCCTTCAGAAATGAATAAGGCTGTTATGAGTAAAATGTAAATATAACCCCCCTAGCGGAAAAACTGTTCATTTCTCGGGGTTTGCGCATGGGAAAAATTTGTTCAAAATTACATGGACTACATCATATCAAAAATTCAGAAAATCCATCGAAGTTTTTTGTGCATCACCCATTTTTGGAGGGGGGGGGGAAGTTGATTTTTGAAATACAAGTGCGGATTCAGTATTTCAGCTTATTAAAACATTCTCCAATGATTTTTGGAGTGATTCAGAAAAAGGTATATTTTTTTTATTTAAGGGGGGTTTAGGGGTAAGGAGGCTTCAAACATTTTTCATGGGAGAAGAACCATATTATGCAACATAAACTAGAGTGTTAAAATATTGTTCCCGTCTTCAGAAATAAATAGTCTATTATGAGTAAAATGTAAATATAACCCCTCCTAGCAGAGAATCTGTTCATTTTTGGGGGTTGGCGCAATGATAACATTTGTTCAGAATTACATGGACTACATGATATCAAAAATTCAGAAATATCTATAGAGACCCAATTCCTGCAAGAAATTTGCGGGGTGAAATTTTAACACATGTTTCTAAAAAATAATTAATTGTATCTAAGTATTAAGAATTTCAACATGTAAGTAATGACTTGTGCATCTGTAATTCATCAGTATTAGACTATAAAAAATCTATCTATCTATCTCTTCTTTACTGAACGGAGTATTACAAATTCTATGCATTAGCATTGCAATCTCGATAACTATAAGACATAGAGAGCTGGTTGAACAGATTACAAAGTTACGCATTTTAATGCTGAATGATTGAAATTGAGAAAATTATGATTATTTCCGGAGATATCCGGAAAAATCGATAAAACCAATATTCTTTTATTTTTTTTATGATTTATTATTGATTAGTATGAGAATCGAAAAGCACTTTGTCATGCCCTTCAAGAAAATATTATTTCACAGATACAACCGATTCTCACATCAATTTTATTCTTTTAACCTGATCTGGATTTTTTATTCAATATTTGATGATATTTTCACCTCCTAAAACTAACGATTATCACACTTGTCTCTAAATCGTTTGCTATAGGAGTTCAAATATTTTTTTAGAATTGAAGACTAGGTATTGACTTTGAAACTCTACAAAGTGTGCCTTAACAAAAACATAGATTCTAACATAAGATTCTTGAAGAAAATAATTTTATTTTTCTGATTCGACGTTTCGTTATTTGGATTTCATCATGACAAACTTCGAATCACCCTGGTATCTTTTATGACAAATTTTGAAAGTTACTTCTCAACAAAGTTTGATTAGTTTCTAATTGCTTCCACATAAGTAAAGTTGGTTTCTCGTATCGTGATTTTAATGAAAAAGCACATTTCTTCAACAACTTGAGCTTTATTTATAAAATTTCTAACAAATCAAATATGCTTTTCTAGATGTTCAAAGGATTACCCCGGACTTCAATACTCCTGTAGATTTTTATTGTATTTTATGTTATGATGCGAAAAACGTATTTAATGGAAATATTCAGTTCTTCTAAGTTATTAATTTCGGTTTTGTAAATTACATTTCTTAGCGCGCCCCACAAATATAAATCTAACGGTGAAAGGTCGGGTGAACGCGCTGCTTGACCATAAAACCAGCATTTCCGATTGGTGTCAATGTCTTGTTTCGAAGCCTACTTCTCAATATTGATAACAATAATGAAAAAATCGAATAAATCCCATGGAAAAAGCTATTCAAAAACGAAATAAAATTCCAGGTTCGTATTTAAAAAAAGAAAGTTGATTTGGGTATCTAAAAAACGAAACGTCGTATCTGAGAAATGAAATAATTTTCTTAAGAATGTGTTCTTTGTTGAGATAAAAAATAATTAGCAATGAAGTAGAGAAGAAAGAAAAAAAATGTTATTTGAATTTTTTCAATCTATTTTCACCAAATAGTTCACCATTAAAATGCACAACTTTATCTCCTTCAAAGCAATTCTATATCTGTTATATTTATCGAAATTTGTAACACCCGTGTAAAGATATAGATTAAACTTTTCAAATTATGCAGATAACTCAGATTAGCTTATCCGTATTATTGATCACTTCTCCTTTTTTAAACCCAAGCCGACTTCAAATTTTCGCACAGAAGTTTTGAATAATAATTCGCTAACAAGAATGGTGCGATTGTTCCTAATAAGCCAGTCAACTCGTGGCACATTAGCTTTATTCACCGGTGACGTTCCCGAGCGTCTCCAGTGTGTTATATTCCCTACCTCTTACGGCGTGCCTTAAATGGTTTACTTCTTCACTACTTCCTTTAATGCTCTACTCTCTCACAAAAGTTCATTACCAACTATATGCTCAGAATTTTATTATTCACTCCACGTTCCCTTTGATAAAGAAATAATGCTCAGTTCAGACGAAGGAAAACAAATTATACAGGAACTCGATATAAGACATTTCTCTTAGTCGAAGCAGATGGTTTCTTCTATAATAACATGAAGAAGATGATCAATATGCTGCAAATTGAGTGATATTATTGATTATTACTCAGGAACAAAATGATATTTTCTAAAATTTGTCAATAAGCAAATTAATGAATCTTCAGCATTTTTAATTATTATCTACGAGGGCAAGGTAGAAAGTGCCATAGAATAAAACAGATGTAGCCACAATCGAACATCCTCTGTGATATATGTGATGTACCATCTTTAATTTAGAACTTATTAAAAATTTCAGTCTGATATGTCATTCAGTTCTGTTTTGCCACCCATCGAAAGCAAGCAGCCTTGAACATTTTTGCAAAAATGGAAACAAGTGAATTTCGCGTCTTGATTGAACTTTATTCCTCGCATGGAAAAAAAATATGGGCAGTCACCGAGCACTGCTGACAGAAGTGAAAACTGACATTATGAAGTAACCAATTTATTTTGGGAATTTCATCCAAATTCGTATGATTTCGCCAGTATCATCTCTTTCTACATGACACAATTTTCCGACAGTGCCATTGGACAATCTATCCTCAACATCTATGTTATTAGTTATCATGTATGGTCGGTTAAGAACTAAAATTAACTCGTATGGTAATCCATCCATATCATCGGTTCTCATTTTATGCAACTTCCGCCTGACGAAATTCAATTGTTCAGCATTATGACAATCAACGAAGACATCCGATGTCACAGATACTATTGTCTACGGAGCTTAGTATGGAGTTGTTGTACTCGTTGTAGCATCCGAAATTACAATTTAATTATTTTTAAATGAAAATTAATATAATTAGTTTTTCTTTAGTTTTCACAACTGTCAGCATTTCAATCAACATAGATTCATATTCTAAAATTGTTTATTTTCAGTATTTTCAATTATGTTAATTATTATTAATTATTTACATGTCTTACCCACGTACAAGCAACACCTGTTGCTTCTGTGGGTTTCTTAATGTTTATTTACACAATGGATAGTGTTACTATTATTATTTGATCAATAAACATATATTTGATTTGATTTGATTTGATTTTGAATTATATACATTTTTTTATCTAATAATAAAAAACTTATAATGGGCGGTACAATCCCTGTAAAGTGTATGGATCGGTCCTCGTGCAGACGGAAGTTATATTTTTATTAAATTTATTAATTGTACAATGTGTACTTAGTATCATAACTACGTGCAAGGTTTTGAATATTGTGAATATGATTCTTGTCATAAGAATATAACATTAGTGATGTGTGTAATACTACTAATACGAAAGTACAAAATTTTATTTCAAATAATTATTTGTGGTGTAATTTACGATCATCCTGACATTTGACGGAAATGTTTATATGTTTACATTTTGCGTTTCTTTTTAGATTATTTGTTCATTCATATCAATAAATAATATGTTTTGAAAATAAAATAGTGTGTATTTATTATAATGACTATCGGGTTACATTCATACTCTTTACAGGGATTGTACCGCCCATTATACGATTCAAAAAAGAGTAAAAAAATGTATATAATTGTTGATTGAAATGCTGACAGTTGTGAAATATACACATCACTAATGTTATATTCTTATGGCAAGAATTATATTCACAATATTTAAAACCTTGCACGTAGATACGATACTAAGTACACAATGTACAATTAATAAATTCAATAAAAATATAACTTTCGTCTGCACGAGGACCGAGGATTGAGTAAATGAATAACGTCGAGTATCCGACTCAGATATGCATACGTTTGTAAGCGTATGGAGAGACTGTCTGCCGCCTGACCCGAGTAGTTGCGCACGCAGCAGTATACATGATACCTAATATATATATAGCTACAGCGTGATTGTACTCCTGGTTTTACCCCCCATCTGAAACAGCTCAACGCGCCTAAGGAAGTTTTCACTCCAAAAATTATGCAAGCCAACGCATCGCTTGTTAAACATTATGGGGGCTTTTCACCATCGATTGGAACGATTCACAAGTGTTTTACAGATTTTTCTTGTATTATGACCACAAAGGACGCCGAACGTTCTGGTTGTCCAATTGAGGTTAAAACATCAGAAAACGTAAATAAAATTAATGGTATGATATTGAAAGATCGGCGAGTTAAAGTACACGAGATTGCTGAGGCTATGGTCATCTCAACCGAACGGATAAGGAACATTTTGTATACATTTTTAAATATGAGAAAGGTATCTATCAGTTGTGCCGCATTTTTTGTCTGTTGACAACAAGCGCGACCGTTTCGTAGCCGTGGACGAAACATGAATCATCACAACATACCAGAGACCAAAGAAAGGTCGAAACAGTGCAAAGTTGGTTGCGCACGGCAGAATGCACACGGTATCGTCCATATCGATTACCTTGAAAAGGACAGATTGATTACCGGCGTATATTATGCAGAGATGTTGAATCGATTCGACGCCGACTTGAAGCGAAAGCGGCGGTATTTGGCAAAGAAAAAAGTGCTGTTCTACTAGGACAACGCATCGGCGCACAGGTTTGCAGTCGCAATGTCAAAATTGCATGAATTGGGCTACGAATTGGTTAGTCATCCACCATATGCTTCAGATTTGGCCCCCTGCGATTTTTATCTATTCTCAAACTTGAAGAAATGGCTCGGCGGAAAGAGACTTGGCTTCAACGATGAGGTCATCACTGAAACAAACGGCTATTTTGAAGAATTTGCCGAAAGGGTATTATTTGGAAAGGTTCGAAAAATCAGACGTTGGACGAAGTGTATTGGGCTGCAAGGAGATTATGTTGAGAAATAAAAAAAGTTTTGACCAAATAAATCATTTCTTGTTTCATTCTTCAGGGACTTCTCACTATGCCCTCGTATAAATATGAAACCATCTTCAAATTTTTGTTTTGTTGAATGTTGGGTATTTTCTTCAATAATGTTATTTACCATAGACTAATCTGTATATCTGATTCGAATATATGGACGAATTACGCACTACTTGAAAATGCCATTTCAATAATCTTAAGTCGTAATGAATATTCGTGCATTATTTAAATAAATGTATATCCCAAATCATCTTCAATATTGTGAACCGGTTTCTGTAATATCTTTGTTGAGTGCGTTTTAAAAGGAGCAATAGGAACTGATTTTGTAATGAAATTCATTAGCCTGATATAACGTTGACTACGAGGTGGGGATGTTTGCAGGGCCGTAGCCAGGAAGACCCAGGGCGGTTTGAGCCTTTTCTGCAAGAATTTGAGCCTGCTCTCAGTACCAGATAAAATCGTGAAAAATTCCTCAAAAAATGTTGAGCTTCAACAACAGTGTGTAGTAGCGTGTTTCACCAACGCGCGAGGACAGCATACTGTGGGTCACAGAATATGCATAATTCTGTGATGTAACATGTACGTATGCCAACGCCAACATGTTAGGAATACTCACTGGCGATAGTGAATAGACTTGGATTTGGTGCCTCGCATGCGCTAATTGGAATAGTTGTAATAAAAGTCTCAAGAAGAAATATTGGCATGCTAGACCAAGAGACCATTATGAGAATATTGAGCAATAATTACTGATACTCATAGCCTGCTTTTTGTTCAAAGAATATAACAAAATTTGTGAAAAAAATAGCAAATGTAATATGTTCTTTTATTTTTGAATGACATATTGTTCTAACTAACGGCGATTTTTCTAGACACCTATGTTTTGTTAACTTCTGGATCAAGCTTATTTCTGTTATACTTATATCACGGTACAGTACAGTATGAGCTGATTATTCCAGTGCAATCATTATTTATAAAATCATTCGAACAATTGAACAGAAATCAGGAGATGGGGATCAAGATGATCAGCATTTTAAAGTAATATTTTATCAAATACTTGATCTCGTCTTGAGTGAAATGAAAAGACGATTTGAAGACCATGAACTGATAGTTGCAGTTTCTAGCCCTGAAGAGGGCATTGGTTTGGACAGAGTTGAATATTTGCAAACTTTAAATATCAACCTTCCATCGCAAGAAAAAATAAAAGTGGTTAACAAATTCGTACAAAACCATAAAAAAAGAAAATGTGTTCGATGAATTTTCAGACAGAAAATAACATTCCGAGATACATATAACCTAGTAGCGACAACAAAAACATCCGGTTGTAGCACCGCTACGTGCGAACTTTTTTCGTGTTGACAAGAATAAATCGACCACAGCGACTATCTATGTGGAAACAACGAATGGCGAATTTAATTCTGCATGCCTTCGAAAATGACCGCACAAAAGTCTTGAATACGGAGTTACTTTCAAGAAAATTTCATGAACAAAGAAATCGGCTGCCTCAATTATTCCGAATGTTAATTGCCCCATTATGGGGATCTCGAGAACCGTAAGATATACAGCTTTTGTTACTTTATAAAAACATGAATATTCAATTTTGGCATACACTATAGTTTTACAGAATCACACAATCAGACAATGAATGAAATAGACTAATTAACATAAACCTAGCTCAAATACTTCACCATCGTATCATCAACATAATACATCATATCTATTTGTTCAAAATAAGTTATAGATAAGATAGAAAAAGTGAAAATTTAATTATCTTCTGGATATCTTTCCAATCATTACACAGTTTTCAGCTCTATTTATGGATTATAAGCTGACCTGGTTAATCTGCAACATTTTAATAATATGAACAAAACTGTAACTATTAGTTTTTGAGAAACTCATACTGAGACAATCAAATTGTTTGCATGTGGAAAGTTTTTGATTTTGTTTTGTTCCAACAAAATATTTACAGTTATGAACACATCACTTTGGTAATTATTTGTGCGATTTACCTGTAATTATGTACATGTGTTCACTGTCCAAGTATAAATTCGAATTCTGTACTATTTCTATAAACATAATTATTCACTTTATTCTTTATTGCATGTATTTACATAAATTAAGATCTCAAAGGCAAGAATATACCGCATTGTATGTTTACCTTATTTGTTTACGTCATGAATAATTATTATTCCTATTAATAATTGTCATCGATTTATTGCTGAATGATTAAGGAACAAGAAAATTAAAAAAAATTCCATGCGGCACTATACGGGTGTTCCGCTCCCTCACACTTTTCAGCTATCCTTTGCACATTTCCAAATATCCCCCATTTCCCTTTCAAGAATCTGGTCCCCCTAACTGTACTCTCGATACTTTCCATTACTTTTTTTTGCTTTGCGCCTACCCTAATAGTAAGCCTTCCCTACGTGATCTGATCAGTAGGGCTACGGCCCTGTGATGTTCGATACGTATAAATTCTCGGAACGATCGATATTTTAATCAACGATGCCCAATATATTGTATCGATACTTTTAATTTTTTGAATGGATACTTATTTCGTAGGTATCGCAATACCCCAGATCAGCTATGACATAGAAAGAGATGAGTATTTATTAATCTTTCAATTGGCTTGCGACCTCTAGTGTCAACGAGAAATACCACATGACCTAGGCGATATACTGATTTAATCAATGCTGATATGAGAGTAGAATAAGTGATTCACCCTTTGTTGTCTTTGTTCAGAATATAGATTTATACTCGGATCAAATGATTCCAATATTGGTGAAGTCCCGAGAAATTCATATTCATGTCACTACATTATGATCTGCATAATAACTTTCATCATTATAATATTAAATTTAAATGCCTTGGAGAAGAAGCAAAGTGTGGAACCTTACTTGTGAAATCCAAATTCGGTGGGAAATGTAGAATATGTACTTATATGTGAAGTGGAAAGTGGTGGAAATTCAAAAATTTTCAAAATGGCGGCACAATAAATTTAAAATTTTATTTTAGAATAATATTTAATTATTTACTTGTCTCGTTAGTCATGGTATGAAGTAACGTTGGGATCTTTGGTATTGTTTTCAGTTCAGAATATATGTTTTGAAAATTTTACATGATACATCATTTGGTTTGTTAGATATTAATTCATTGTTCTAAATCATACACTATTATATTGACATAGTCACATTACATCGTATGTTTTGTTCAAGAATTACTTCACCTTCACTTCTTGGCTTACATATTTTGATCTTATTTCGGCTACTTTTGCTTTGTATGTATCATAAACCACTATGTTATGAAGATCAGAAATTACAATTATAAATAAAATGATCGTTTTTTTTTCTTGACTACACGAAATTAAAAATGAATGCACCCCCCTGATCAGTTTTCTACGTCGGTTCTCCCGGATATGATCTCGTAATTTGTACAGGAGTGCTTTATAATATAGCTCGTCAATTGTGGTATTTAATTTTTTTAAGTCTATTCGAAGAATATCCTCACAATCTCAAAAGATCCCAGGCATGACTTATTTTGTCGAGTAACAGACTCTTAACATTCTAGGTGGTGCTCCTCCTTCTTATTTCTATTCCATCGACAACTTTTCGGACAACGGATCATGGTGGAGAACCATGGCTTCATCTTCTTTGACATTTTCCTTCAACAGGTCCATAGGATTTTTTTCTACACCAAAGGACCCAGTACATTCAACACAACGCTGGCTTTACACAGCTGAGAGTTGTTGAGGGACCAAGTTTACACTAATTTCATCCATGTCCAAATGTTCGCGGATGATTTGGATAACCCTTGCATGTGACACCCCCGACAATTGTGCTGTTTCTTTTACCTTCAAACGGTATCATCTATTTTGTTCATTTTTATGAAAGTTATGGATAACAGTTAAGCATAATATACGTTTCCGTGATAATTTACAGAAGGAACCTACTTACATCCAACTTTTCTCTACATAAAATGTCTCTACAACTGTTACTAAATAATTATACAATATTCGTAAGCCTGCTGTCTATTTCACGCTTCGTTCCATATGAGTGAGCTATCTGACTATGAAAATGAATATTATAGTATGTTGTGAGAGACACTGTTGTGTATGTTTGCATTATTCGCCCTAAAGATGTAGCAATGTCAATCCATATTTGTTGCAAAGTTTATTTTGGAACTTTGTGTATCTCTGCTTTGTTTTTCATTGTGCTATGTGAGTTCTCAACCTGCAGTTGCAGACCTTTGCTGCAAAACTGTGTCATCAATTTCTGCCAGACAACAATCTTAAGGTATCTCTAGTCTAGAATGCACAGTAACATTACAATCTTCTTATTATCATCCAGATTATTGATCAGAAATGCTGCGTTTATTTTTTTTTAACTTTGGAACAGGCTCAAATCTCCCTGATGGATTTGAACCAGGGAACCGGGAGATAAAGCCATATCAAAGAATATATTGAAAATGAAATTTCAAACATTTTATTCAAAAAGCCTCAGATATTTAAATTTTAGAATAAATACTGAATTTTCTTTTGATGCGTGAGATTATTTTGTGAAGTGTTTCATGAATTTGACAAAACTTTTCTCTGTAATCCAGACACTGGGGTACGAACCTGAATCTGATCCAACAGGGCCATTTTTGACAAACAGGTTATATTTCACGCGTAGGAAGATCAAAAATAATGGTGAAGCATTCACAGCACAACGGTTGTTCTTTCATATATTGTTATTTGATTAACTCAACGACCATGCTTACAAGCAATCATTTTGGGCCATTCCGTAACGGAGTACATTTCATCACAGTTGTACAGACAGAGTTCTCCAGAATGAAATTTTACTCTTAAAATATTGAAGAGACGTTCTAAATTTTTTCTACAGCTATGGTTCATTGTTGTTTCGGGGAAATAAGATAGCTAATTGGAATGATATCTCTGTTCATGCTTATTGAGTGAAGTTATAGTCATACACAAATTGGTTTTACTACACTCAGAAGACATGTGGCACTTAATAGATACAACATTAGCTTTTATATGTAGCAAAACGAGACAAAATTTTTTTCTACAATTTTTGAATCAAACCTGCAATTTCATAACATGTTGAATGAATTTTGACGTTAGGATTAGTCTTATTTTATCTAATATTGTGTTGTTTAATACTTGTATTCATTGATTATCTATTGGCATTCACTTAACAACTGATGCATATTTTAATATATATTAATTTACTCAAACAAGAAAAACTATGAAAAGATGAATTGCACTGAAACATTTTACCTGCTATTCACAACTATTTTTATATAACACTCACAGAATATACTCTGCTTAAGACTGTAATAAAAGCTACTGTAATAAACACTGAAGTTGGATCGTTTTGCGTTCAACTTGGTCAAAGTTTTTGAAGTAAACTAAACTACGAAAAGGCGCGGTTGACAGGGCGGTGAGCACATGCGTGAATGCGACGAAGAACACGTTAATGCGCACGCCTAACATAGAAAGAAAAGTATTGCTACAAATTTTTATACAATTTACACACAAAATTATATAAAATCATAGATAATGCATTGAAAAGTTCACTATTATGTGTAATTTAAAATTCTTCCATTTATTAACATAAATTTACTATGAATTTTCCAAATAAAATGTAGATAATCCTACTGTTTTTCTGTATAAATAGAGGGCAAAGTGGAAAGTCTTTGAAATATAGAACAGCTGGCACCATAATCGAAAATCCCATGTGACATTTGTGGTGTACCATCTTTAACTAGAATGCATTATAATTTTCAGACTGATATGTAATTCAGTTCTATTTTGACACCCATCGAAAGCAAGCAACTTTGAAAATTTTTGTCTTGCTTTAACATTATTTTATGTGAGGAAAATATTACGCAAACCAAAGCATCACTTGTTAACCATTATGGGGACTCTTCACCATCGATTGGAACGATTAACAAGTGATTTACTTATTTTCGTTCGTTCGTGGTAGTATATAGTATAGTAGGCCACAAAGGACTCTGAACGTTCTGATTGTCCAATTGAGGTTACAATGCCAGAAATCGTCGATAAAATCCATGATATGATATTGGACGACCGGCGAATTAAAGTGCACGAGATTGCTCAGGCTATGGGCATCTCAACCGAAGGGGTAAGGAACATTATGAATAAGTTTTTGAATATGAGAAAGCTATCTGCCAAATGTATCCGCACTTGCTATCTGTTGACATCAAACGCGACCGCGTGACAGCTTCAAGGGGTGTTTTGCGATAGTCAAGACCGAAAAGAAAGACTTTTTGCTCAGTTTCGTAGCCGTGAACGAAACATGGATCCATCAAAACACACCAGAAGCCAAAGAATAGTCGAAACAGTGACCTTGTCCTGGCGAATCGAAATCGAAAAAGGCCAAAGAAGGTTCAACGGCCAAAAAATTCACGGCGACAGTTTTTTGGGATGCACACGGTAACGTCCATACCGATTACCTTGAAAAGGGCAAAACGATCACCGGCGTATACTATGTAGAGCTGTTGAATCGATTCGAAGCGAAAGCTGCCGCATTTGGCAAAAAAAATGCTCTTCCAACAGGACAACGCCCCGGCGCACAGGTTCGCAGTCGTTATGGCAAAATTGCATGAATTGCGGTACGGACTGTTTCTTCATTCACCATATTCTCTAGATTTGGCCCCCTGCGATTATTGTCTATTTCCAAACCAAAAAGGAAATGGCTCGGCGGAAACGGATTTGGCTCCAACGATGAGGTCATCGCTGAAACAAACGCCTAATTTGAAGGATTGCCGAAATCGTATTATTTGGAAGGGATCGAAAAATTCGAAAAACGTTGGAAGAAGTGTATCTGGTTACAAGGAGATTACGTTGAGAAATAAAATAAGTTTTGACCAACTGAATCATTTCTTGTTTCATTTTTCAGGGACTTTTTACCTTGTTCTCGTAAATATTATTGTAGAAGTTCATAGAAAATCTATGTAATTCTTACCACACTTCTCAATGGAACTTTATATAAATTTTTTGCAGAATAGAAAATTTCCACCCGAAGGAAACATGATATTATATTTTAAACTATCATGGGAGTATCAAGACATTACTTATTCAATAAATTTCATCCAGTCCATTCAACATTAGATAATAATCCGTAATGAAAATTAAAAATTGAATACATAAAGAGAGACTGAATATTATAGTAAAGCTGTAATATCCGAAATATCTTAGTCAATCTTCTCTTGATTATTCAATGGAGGGGATTGACTTTAATTTATTCACGTGCGGCAATAACTGTTTGAGACAATTATGTTAATAGCGGTAACTTCACCATGTTATGTTATTCAAGGAATTTAAACATATTTGTCAAACAACAGGTAGATAATATCGAATAAATTAGAGTTTACATTGATTCTTGTTGTGTATTGTGATATTTCCGCATTGACGTGAAACAATTATTTTGTAGAGATTTTGCTCTGCCTGGCGGCATTTAAGAAGTTTCTATGAAAATTAGTAACTAAGCAATGTAAACAACTTGTTCACCTGTTTCTGCATATGGAATTTCTACACATTTGCAAGAAATTTACATTCGAATATTCAAATTTCTGTAACTAGATAATGCTTGTACAGGAAATTAATGGTCTTTCACCTTGTTACTGTTAGCTCCATTATCTACACTTCTCACATATTCAGCGCCCATTTGAAGGGAAACCATTGATGAGTGGAATATTTTCCACTCACCTTCAACTTCAGACATTTCAAGTATTTGCATCAATATATTTCAGCTAGTTCGACGGAGGCCCATGGGTGGACCTTTGTAGAATAATGAGATAAGTCATGTTATGACGATGTTTGAGTCTTAATTTCATACCGGCAGGAAATGTGTAATTACTATTGAACATCATAAGATTCGTTCATGCTGCTGCAGGCTATTTGAAATTCATTCATGTACCGCCACCTGAAATCTCACGACCTTGAGCAGAGATAGATGTGTATTTCATCAAGTCAATAATTCAATTTGTATGAATATAATCTATCCACGAAAGGAATTGAAAACCATGTTCACAAAAATGAAGAACATAACTTGTGATGAATAATTTGGAATAAACTTGAACTTCTCTATCAAATATAATAACTCTATCTGACTTGCGGATATCGTTGAGCTAATATCACTCATATACAAGATGGCACAAAATCACGTCTCTGATTTGTTCTGGGTATGAAAGTTGGGCTTATCGAAAAATGTTTTGTGAATCATAAATATTTATTTCAATTTTGGAGATTTGTTATGTTACACAATGTAATGAGGGGACTCTTTGCATTGATGCAATAATGAACATCAGTTTTCCCTTTAATAAAATAACTATTAAAAGTTCGATTTTGTAACTATAGTATTGCCAATACAGTAGCTACTTCAAACAAATATTACAGAGTGCTAACTTACTACAAAAGAGCAAACTAATATTTATATAAATTCAATGATAATCTTAGGATAGATGGTTATTGATATTTTACTCAACTTGGTATAGCCTATTGACAAATAAAACATTCAACTGGTAGCGAACGGAATATCTAATTATACAAATTCAACAAGGGAGATTTATTAAGTATTTGTTGATCATTAAATAGAATATCGGACTTCTTGTATTTATAAATGTCTAGGGTTTTCAGATAATTTCATTCATCACTTTTATTCTGAATGTGTAAAAAAATGACTTTTCATAATTAAATGTTCCGCAAATCTTGAATCTGATTTATTATTAATGAAACTGGGCCTGTTATTTGATCCATTTTTCGAAGGTCCTGCCCGTCTAACCAATATATATAATTGGTGAAAATTCGTATGTCAGCTTGTAATCTCCACATTTGTCTTCATCAGATAATTATTTTTATCATTTTTGATAAGCTTGGCTAAATTATTCTGCGTTTTATACGCTATATGGATATCTAAATTGATGAGAAACTTTGAAATTATAGTAGTAGGTGGCCCGATATAAGTTATACTAACATAAGAATAGTTTTGTTTCATTGTAGAAAATGTTGATAGCTAACTTGTATTTTTGTTTGGATAGGATTGATCTATCAGTCCGGAAGATTAACCATTATTTGTTTCATGAAATTTAACTCTTTATCAAAATCATCGTTTTACATCAGTACGTTTCCAACATTTTGACTGATATTCTGGAGATTCCGGATATTGACTTTCAATGCTTTCGAAGTTTCAGGCTTGATCGCGAATATCCGATCTTTGACATATTTTTCTACTACAATTAGATTTATAGTAACCTTTCATATGACACGTGATACTATTCTTCATCCTAATTCAACCTGATTTTAAGACTAGAATTTTGTGAAAATCATAAAGTCACAATTTTTTGCGTCCCAAAAGAATTTGGCATTAGATCGGGAGATCGAGCTGACTATGAGATTGTTCTCCCTATAGGCAATCTGAAGAAGTTTTATTTAGATATTCCTGAACCAACGGTGGGGAAACTTTTTTCTCAACAAGTCACTGATACTTTTCTGATCAAGCGGTAGTTTCATTGAGGAACGAAATCAGTGTAAAGATTTCTTCCAAAAGTACAGGGAAATGTAGTTGGTAAATGTCTTTTCAATCAAAATTCAAAGTGAAGAATGGCATTGAGCCTCACTTGAGATTCTGTATTTGCCAGTTCATACTTGCTCTTGCCGCATGTATTGTTGTGATATGGCAAGATCAAGGAGAGGAATCACAGGAGAGTTGTTCTTTGATGAACAAGCGTCTGGGTTTAAATTAATATGAGATGCAAAATCTCCGGATTGTCACAATATTAACATCCATGTCAACCTTAGAATTAAGAGTACGAAGGAAAATAGACCCTTATGTGATAGAAATTAACAGGAACATTGTAAATTTACACTATAATCAGTTTGTATCAAAGTGTAGTATTAAGTAGGATTAGTCAGGTTTGAGAATTTGTTAAAAGTTTATCAGATATATAAGAATTGGAAAGATAAAATGGTATAAAAGGAGATATAACTGATTTGTGAATGAGGTATAATTTTGTTGAATATTAAATAGTATAAAGTCAATTGGAAAAAAAGAATTTCAAAATGATGGAAAGATAGAGAATTAAAAATAAAGTAACTACAATGCATTTCAAAATTAAAGTAAAGTTAACTATAATCGTAGTAATTAAGAGAATAATATGAAGAAAAGTATAATCAAAATGAGATTGAGAATGTAAGTAAATGAGTAGAGAATAGTATTATCTATATATCAGATATAATTGGTTAAAAAATAGGGATTTCTGCCAAGATAAAAACGCTTGACAATCCCTAGGCGTAGGAATTTGAAAAATGTAACAAAAACGGCTTTCTAGAATATGAATATTAATTTATAGTTGGATAAGAAAAGGACGATTGCACAATCCACGTCGTTCAATAACAATGTCTAACCTGAACATTAATTAAATGACATGGGGAACGCCATGTTTGGTTGAGGTATAAAGAGAGAATGACCTCTAAGGTAAGCACATGTACGCGTGCGTTCCATAACTAAGTAATCTATATAAATGAATTCAAAATATACTCGTGTTAATGAAAAAAGTTAATTATTAAGTAATTCTCATCTACAAGTTATAACTTATCCTCATGGTAGAGTGTAGCCTGGAATTTAATAATCATCTACAATTACAATAGAGTTATGAGCAATAATGTACTAGGACAAGGAAAGATATCAAACCGTGCTAATAACGAAACAGTTATATCTTGTTGATACCAAATCACATCATTTGAAAAGGAACTATGTGAAGATAGCTTCAAATCTATTGAAGTATAATAAACAGTAATATATTCCTAAATGTCATAATATTGAAGACTCAAAGCTTGGGAAGTATCGATTCAGTACATAGATTAACATAGTAGAAGTAAATTATAGTTTGCAAAGTATATATCTTTTGTTTTTATAAAGTTGAGTCCCATTATTGATTCAAAACCTAGCATCAAGTTGAAGTGATAATAATAATAGGGAATAGATAAATTTATAGTTTATGTTGTTGAACCGATTCGAAAATGATTTAGTTGTCTAATAAAATTTATAGCTTATGGGTCAACCAATTTCAATGTTAATGAAATAGAGTCTCATAGCTATTAACAACAAAAGTAAACAATGATTTGCATACTCCCAACTCATAATAATTAGTCAATCCAACGAGAAATCACGAAACATACAATTCTTTACAATTGGCTTAAACGAAGGTATAATTTTCAAACACAAGAATTAACAACAATTAGTTTATAAACGAGGGAATCAAAAATGATGATTCAAAATTAATAAATCCTAACAATAGGCACTAACAACGTGCGACAGATATTTCAAAACCTAGTAAATCAGAATAGTATATACTCATACAAAATTTTGCTCTTTGCTGAGCCATATTTGTTTGATAACACCCGTATTTCAGAAATGAATCTCCGCTTCCTCATTTACACTCATTTTTCAAACTGAAAAGTCTTTGATGAATGATTTATCATACTAGGAATATTTTCCGGAAATTTCAGTTCCCTTAGAATCAATTGCCTAGATGATTAAAAATAATTAATGTCAATATTCAACTTGATTTTTCACTGTAACTATGATCTTTCTGTTATAATCCTCATTGGAAAAAATAGCAATACCCTCCGATACAAATATGTAGTATTGGCTGAACGATGTTTTATCAAAATAAGCCCTAAATTTGACCTAGGGGGAAACATGTCAAAGAATGTAAGTTGTCAAATACTGTATCCTCGCATTCTGACATGGAGGTACTATTTTTTACAGAACATATCATATCTAGATCAGAAGACCTATAAACCATAATTTAAGGTAAAAGAAGGAACAGTATTGAGGGCTTTTTGATACATGTGATGTTTCAGTGTCCCAAACTAGACTACAAGTGGTATGGATAATGAAGACGCGGATCGGGGGTAAATAGAGAAAATTTTCACAAGAAACCAACCGACCCAAGTGAAGCCAGGAACAATCGACGTCGGTAAATTTAGCAGTGACATTTCGGCAGAACTGATGAATAAAAAATATCTCATAATTAACGGCCAGCTTTACCATAATTCTAGCAGAACCTCGCAGAGATCAGAGACATTTCAGCAGAACTTAACGGCTTTTTATAGGCTAATTAAATACTCAATGGAAATTTTTCCACTCCGATGTTTTTTTTAGTTTTAGCTAGCTTAACCGTAGCTTCAACAGAACCACAAAGAAAGCCTAGATATTTCATCAGGGTTTGATGAAAAAAGTGTCGTATTAAACGGCATTTTATAGGCTAATTAGATGGGTAAAAGAAAAATGTTCCGCTCTTATATATTTTTTTTGTTATAAAAGTTTCTGCTAGTCTCACTGTGGTTCTAGCAAAACCACGAGAGACCAGAGACATTTCAGAAGAACTCATCAATGAAAAATTTATCATATTTTACGTATGTTTATAGGATAATTATGTGTAAAAAAAAATGTTTCCGCTTCGACATTTTTTGGTTTCAAAAGTTTCTACTAGCTTCACCTTAATACTAGTAGCAATACGCTAGAAACATGTTAAAAGCACAATATTCTAAGTAAAGGTTCATTTCAATTATCGGCTTTTTATTTCAATTGTTCAATATATTTCGCTTCAGTAAATTAAAACGGTGGAATAAGAAGTTGTTTTTTGTTGCCCAATAATAATCTTCAGATGATTATTACATTTATTGAAGCTATTATTGTATTTATAATATGAAACAAATTATTTCAAATAAAAAATTGTTGTATAATTGGTATCACCCAAGTGTAAGTTCATATAGTTTGTTATTTTTTCTTGTTCGACCAGTTTCTAGGTCCATAATTCTTATATAATGAATCAATCTATTTCTTATATATAATATATCTGAGAATCAGGTGCAATTATAGACCTCGAAACTGGTAGTAAAAATTTTTTTTAATGTTAACTTCAACAATCAAGAAATTATTGGATTGAAAAAACAAAATGTACTATTATGAAGAATTTGTCCATGAGGTTTGGGTCCAAATCTCAAGTGGATTGAACAACAATTGAACATAGATTTGTTGTTAATCGTTGATTAATATAATTAATGGATTGATGGTTGATTGATGAAATTGTAGAAACGGCTTGCCGATTGTATAACCAACAATTTCTTTGTCGAGAGCATCGCTTCTAAAATTTCTGGTATAGTTTCTCACGTTATCCGTAAATATTTCTAGTTATTCATTTATAGATATCAATAAACAATAAACACAAATTAAACATGTTTAATTTTGCTTTTTTCAATGTTATTTCCGTATCTGACTCACTGCTACTGTGTCTTTTACTGAAGAGCAGTTTTGCGCGAAAGCTTATAACTTCCTTTTTTTACTTCCTTCATCATACTTAGTAGGTATATACTGTCGAGAAGTATTGGAATAGGCCCAAAAAGTTCCTTTGACTTCTCGCGGATATACCCGTTTTGGCTCTTTCTGAATCGAACGAGATTATTTATGGTATGATGGTTGTATGTGCGTGTGTGTGTATGTAGGTGTAAATTCGTAGGTGCGTCAAACTATAGAGTTGATTGCGCTATTGCTATTGGCCGTACGGATTCGAAGCCTTGCAAATCGCTGTAAAATGTTGAAAATAGAAACTGGGCGAGTAGTATTTTTGGCAATCAAACTCTCAATTTAAGATTCAAGTAACTCCATTGATGTCACAGTCAATTTTATATGTTTACTCCGTGGAAAATTTAATAGTTCAAGTGTCAGTAGGTGTCAGTATAAAACACAAAGTTGTAGTAACATTATGTAGATCATTTGAATAAAATTCCAATGATACATAGAGTAACATTTTCTGCCATTTAATTAACCTATAAAAATCCGTTAGATTTGATACATTTTTAATTGAGTTCAGCTGGAATATCTCTACTCTCTGCGTGGTTCTGCTAGTATTATGGTAAAGCTAGCAGAAACTTAACAACCGAGCGAGAAGTTTTTTTTGGACATTCAAATAGCCTATAAAAACCGTTAATTATGATATATTTTTTATTGAATTCTGCTGAAATGTCTCTGCTCTCTGCGTGGTTCTACTAGTATTACATTAAAGCTATCAGAAACTTAATATCGGAGTGTGAATTTTCATTTTGGGTATTCAATTAGCCAATACGAGCCGTTAATTAATTATATATTCTATATTGAATTCTGTCGAAAAGTTTCTGCTCTATGCGTGGTTCTGCTAGTATTACGGTAAAGCTAGCAGAAACTTAATATCGGAGCCGGAAAATTCATTTTGGGCATTTAATTAGTCTATAAAAGCCGTTAATTATGATACATTTTGATTGAATTCTACCGAAACGTCCTTGCTAACCTAAGCAATCCATTAACTTTCCGTAGCGGTGCCGAAGGAAAGAAAGTTCAAGATAAGAATCGCCGCTTATTTTATATTGTATATGACAAACATGAAAACAATATAGATTTATAGAAAAGATCGTATTGCTATCTTCAATCAGGTGTTGACTGATGGTCTTCATTTTTTAGGAATACATCGTGAATTGTCAACCTCTCTCATATTTTAGTATTGAATGGAATAATCAATAACAAATACAAAATGATGTTACGCCGTGAGTCGGGTGAGTGTATTTTAGAAACAAAATTAAACACATCCCAGAAGAATAGAAGATAATGAGAAACAACGTATTCAAATCATGATTAACAACAAAAATAAAAATAAACAAAGAACATATCTTACATATTTTAAGCAATGCATTTGTTTTACAATGAAGTATTATATTTTCTAGAATCATCCATCAAAAACCATCATGATTATAATACTATGAATAGTTTATTCATCTTGGAACGAGGATTTAATATCTGGAAATGTTTGTTTTGATTTGTGGTAGGTAATATTCTATCTAATGTAGAATGTGTGTTCCACAATATATCAACTTAATGAGTCATCTCAGATGGCTCGAATTATATAAACGGTTGGAGAGTTTTTAGATGAGATCTAATATTTTCATTAACATTTCGTCATCCAATAATAGTAATGTTTTTTCCATGAATTAGTGATTCATGATTTACATATCGGAATATCGTTTCTATTACAATTATCTATATTCACATGATTTCATAAACGAAATCTCTTCCGTTTCTACCTCATCAGTATTCCACCGAGTTACACATATACATCTAGAATCACTTAATTAATTACAAAACGTAATAAATCATTTCATGGTGCTGCCTAATTTAATTTAACTAGATTATATCTTATAATTTTTTACTCATATATATCAAGCGTGGTTAGTGGCTACTGTAGACAATTTATTACCCAGTTAATGAAACAGCAGGTGTTGAATATAATTGAATCCTTCGAACCATACAATAAAGTCTACAGTGGGGTTTCATAATTCTTTCAAAACTGGTATCCTGCTGGCGACTATTTGGTGGTGAAGCACGAACCTCACGAGAGGTTTACCTTATTAATCAATATTTATTAACAATGATCTGTTTAACTAATATCTCGATGAATCACAAATAATGGAGATTAATATCACAATTATTTATTGAGTATGAATTTTGGGGAAATAGGTCACACTAACATATATGCTCATTATTTTTGTCTTTATGTACGTTTCAGTCTCACGACCATCATCAGAAGATTTATTATGTCTAAAATGGGATTTCTTAAAACTAATTGTATTAGCATAAAGCGTCCTCATCGCACCAATTTCAATTAAAAATTCCCAACGCACAGAAACACGAATAATCGAAATTGTAACACATCAATGTTTTAAGTATATGAAATATATCAAGAATCCACTGTTCAGTAAT
This sequence comes from Endomychus coccineus, assembly GCA_958510875.1. NCBI lineage: Eukaryota > Metazoa > Arthropoda > Insecta > Coleoptera > Endomychidae > Endomychus > Endomychus coccineus. Next base: position 46,967,635 of record OY294068.1, read on the forward strand.
ATTCTTATAATGTACTAATACATGTCACCAATGTCTGTAAACGACTGAAACAAAAAAGTTCTCCTTTTTTTGAACCAGATGTTGAAGGCTCATGAGGTAATAGAAAAAGGTGGTCAGACCTCATCGGAAATATTACTATCTACCTAAAATATACCTTCAACATCATAAAGACGCATGTAGGAATTTGCAAGAGTTTTAATTAATTAAATTAGTATAGATCTGACTTAATGTCTGAATATCTGTCCTATGATTTACATATTTGGAGTCACATTTTATGTGAATCATCTCCAGAATAGATCTCTTATATTAATTGGTTTCTTTAGTTACAATATTAACATTTTTGTAATCGAATTGATGGTTATAATCAAAGCAGTGTTCAGCAAGGGCGGTGGAATTTTCCAAATTTTTGTTTCTTGTGCTATACTTATGGACATACTCTCATACTTCTCTTTTGAGAATATTCTTTAGAGATTTCAGCGTAAGTCCCATCGCAATCTGAACAATTTAATTTGTATACTGTGTGGGTTTGTTTATCTTTAGGTATTAAAGATTTTAGATTTGAGAAATATTTTTCAACACAGTTAGTAGGTTCATGCGCAACATTTATATCATACTTTTTTAAACATTTCTAAATTTTCTCTGAGGTCTCCGGAATATATGGTAATGTTATAAAAGTATCTGTATTCCCGTTCATGTTATCTATATATGACGTTCCATTATAGATTCTATTTATTGTTTCTTTGATGATAGGATTGAAAAATGATGATTCACATCAATCTGTAGATCATAGGACAGATATTCAGACATTAAGTCAGTTTTATACTAATTTAATTGATTAAAACTCTTGCAAATTCCTACATGCGTCTTTATAATGTTAGGAGTATATTTTAGGTAGACGGCACAAATAGTAATATTTCTGATAAGGTCTGACAACCTTTCTCTATTACCTCATAAATCTTCAACATCTGGTTCGAAAGTAGATACTCGAACGTAACATTTTTTTATTTCAATCGTTTGCAGACTTTGGTGACATGTATTCGTATATTGTAAGAATATTACTAAACAGTGGATTCTTGATATATTTCATATACTTAAAACATTGATGTGCTATAATTTCGATTATTTGTGTTCCTGTTTGTTTCGGCACTGGGCATTTTTAATTGAAATTGGTGCGATAAGGACGCTTTATGCTAATATAATTAGTTTCGAGAAATCCCGTTTTAGACATAATCAATTGTCTGATGATGGTCGTGAGACCGGAACTTACATAAAGATGAGAATAATAAGCATATGTGTTAGTATGACCTATTTCCTGAGAATTTGTATGTAATTCATTCCTGGGTCAAGAATATTTATTAGAACAAACATTTATCTAATAAAAGTAGGATGATGAAAGTATGTAAACAAAGTTAACGATCTGTTGAGATTCTTCAGAACTTTGTGACAATGCTTGTTCCTATTCCTTCATAGTCTAACTTATCGTATATAAATATGTACTTCGTCCGTTTACAGATATCAACATTTAGCGTTGATGTGAGATTTATTTGTCCATTCATGAATACAGTAGTCTCGGTAATTCGAGCTAATTGAAGCTGAGGTTACCTCGAATTACAGAAGACTCGAACAACATTCAGAAATAAGAACAAAACAAAGGTTGTTATGTAAATTTGATATGTACACTTATACATACACACATGAATATAGTGCAGTGCATACCTACTTAAAATGAACCAATTTAAGATGTAAAGAAATTATCTAAAGTTTCCTGCTCCAATGGAGCTTAGTTTTTTTAAGCAGCAATATTCCACCAACTTCTAAAAACATTGTCAGCAGCTCGAATTATACGGAACTTCGAACTATCGGTGCTCGAATTACCGAGATTATACTGTATATCGTTTTCACTCCCAATATCCATAGAGGTGAGGATTTTCTTTAGCTATTACTCACAGTCTCTACGTCAGGTTAAATTGATTGAATCGAATCCAAACATGTGTAGATAACATTGCGAAAAATGGTAAAAGCACACTACCCCATATTTTCGACAACTCCTGATTAAGCTGTGTAATTTTGAACAATTCTGGCTTCATTATACGCTATAAGGACTAGTGTTGCCCAAAATCGGTCTTGGTCTTGCAGTTTTGGTCTTGTTCTTGAATTTTTGCAAGACCAAAACCAAGACCAAGACCGCGTAATTTTAGCAAGACCAAGACCAAGACTGACCGTGCAAGATTTTAGCAAGAACAAAACTAAGCCTGCGAGACTCTTGCGTCTTGCAGTTAGGACTGAGTGTCGTTTCAGGGAGCGGACGGGCTTAATGTGTAATACAAGAAATTGACACATAGAAAAAAAACGAAACAAAATAAAAGAAAGTACTAGTACATAAGATTTTGAAGAAGAAAATAGGCAGAAAAATAGGAAGACGTAAAATACAGATATAAATGACTATCAGTGCATTTTCGTTGAAGGGGGAATTTACGCAGTCCATATAAGTAAATAAAAAATAATATATTAAATATAGTATGAAAATAAATAAAAATATGAAAATAATGAAAACGAAAAATAAACTATATAGAATAAAGCGTAATAAAATTATATGTAGTATGTTACCGAGAAAATGTTTATTTCCTTAATATTTCAAAAGTTACAGGCCAAAAAAGAGATCTTACAAACTGATATGATATCTAACTTATAATAATGAGGTAGGTATAAGAGCGAAAAGCAGGCACAATGTCATGCGTCTGTACGCCGCAGGCGGCATCCTTTGATTAGCGACGACATCTTTTAATGATAGCCGGCACGTGCCAAGGCGGCGCGTTACAAGGCGACACTAGCTTACTCTATAACACACTTACGAATACATTCCTCTCTAGAACCTAGAAGATCATAGAAGGATGAGTGATCTTTCCCTTTTCAATATATTTTCACATGCTTGCTAGTCTTCGGAAATCTCTTACGTCATCACACCACTAGCGATTCTAGATGGCAGGCTAGACGTGCTCAGACTGGTCACACCTTCATTGTCAGGTTCGTCGAACATTATTCTACAAAAAATATTTTTTTTATCCAACGGTTCTGTAACTTCCAAACTTTCAAGAGAATTTCCAACGCCTCTATCTCCTCTCCTAAAATTCTATCGCTGCTAACTCGAGGTTCTATGAACATCACAGGTTATCCTCTCGAGAAGTCGAAAGATTTGAAAAGTTACCAAAGAAATCAACTTGTCATAGACAACACTAACTACTCTACAAGCCAAAAGTAAGAATAATATTTAAATCAAAGTAGAAGATTACATGAGAGACGCGCTTCTTTACAAAGTGTGCAAGAGTGTACAAACGTGGAATAGATTTACATCTCAAATAATATATCACAGTAGAAGGGTTGAAATTCCGAATGAAATAATATAGCGGATCAATTCAAATCCTATTCTGATGGTTCGCTTAACGAAGTAGTTGCTGAAGAATTGGAAATAACAAAACGCTCAACTACAAGAATTGAGTTTTCACAATTCTGTATCGTGCGGAATTATACATTGTTCCACACACATTGCATTAAATTAAGCGTGGGCGAATTCTTCTCTCTTATTTATCTTTAATTTTATAGATGTATATATTAGACTCAACTGGTTTGGCATCCAACCTATTTATTTTTAATTACGAATAATCAAGTCTTCTAGCTTGCTAAAATTCATTCAGCTCATAATATAATTGGGAAATATGGTATATAATGAGCAGTAATCCAATTCTCTATGGAAAATTCAGGACAAAAATATACTCAATTTCATACCAGCAATGACCGGTGTGAACTTGGCAGCCAAATTTTAGCAGCCAAATCTCCGGAAACAGCCGAACGACCATAGGCGTCGAAATTTAATAATGAGAAAAATTGATACAATTAGAGTGTATTCTTCAAAGTTTTCCTCTACTCTTAGACAATTTGAAATCATTCTTTTATGCCAAAGGGAGTTAAACAACATATTTATATAAATACCTACTAAAATAATTAATGATAGTCTATCTATAAATAGGAAAACTATGTATAGAAGGAAAGTCATTCTGAAGAAAACGGGAAGCCAGCTTGGTACTGATACAGAAAATTCATAAATATATGGCAAAACTTGGTACAAAAGGAAAATCTCTTCGGTGCCGTCGAAGGGTTATTATTGCTACCCTTATTATTATAAAAATTGATTTCATGCTGAAGGATACGTGGAGCCAGCTTGGTATTGATACAGAAAATTCATAACTATATGGCAAAACTTCGTACAAAAGGAAAATCTCTTCGGTGCCGTCGAAGGGTTATTATTACTACCCTTATTATTATAAAAATTGATTTCATGCTGAAGGAAACGAGAAGCCAGCTTGGTATTGATACAGAGAATTCATAACTATATGGCAAAACTTTGTACAAAAGGAAAATCTCTTCGGTGCCGTCGAAGGGTTATTATTGCTACCCTTATTATTACAAAAATTGATTTCATGCTGAAGGAAACGAGAAGCCAGCTTGGTATTGATACAGAAAATTCATAACTATATGGCAAAACTTCGTACAAAAGGAAAATCTCTTCGGTGCCGTCGAAGGGTTATTATTACTACCCTTATTATTATAAAAATTGATTTCATGCTGAAGGAAACGAGAAGCCAGCTTGGTATTGATACAGAAAATTCATAACTATATGGCAAAACTTCGTACAAAAGGAAAATCTCTTCGGTGCCGTCGAAGGGTTATTATTGCTACCCTTATTATTATAAAAATTGATTTCATGCTGAAGGAAACGTGGAGCCAGCTTGGTATTGATACAGAAAATTCATAACTATATGGCAAAACTTCGTACAAAAGGAAAATCTCTTCGGTGCCGTCGAAGGGTTATTATTACTACCCTTATTATTATAAAAATTGATTTCATGCTGAAGGAAACGAGAAGCCAGCTTGGTATTGATACAGAAAATTCATAACTATATGGCAAAACTTTGTACAAAAGGAAAATCTCTTCGATGCCGTCGAAGGGTTATTATTGCTACCCTTATTATTACAAAAATTGATTTCATGCTGAAGGAAACGAGAAGCCAGCTTGGTATTGATACAGAAAATTCATAACTATATGGCAAAACTTCGTACAAAAGGAAAATCTCTTCGGTGCCGTCGAAGGGTTATTATTACTACCCTTATTATTATAAAAATTGATTTCATGCTGAAGGAAACGAGAAGCCAGCTTGGTATTGATACAGAAAATTCATAACTATATGGCAAAACTTCGTACAAAAGGAAAATCTCTTCGGTGCCGTCGAAGGGTTATTATTACTACCCTTATTATTATAAAAATTGATTTCATGCTGAAGGAAACGAGAAGCCAGCTTGGTATTGATACAGAAAATTCATAACTATATGGCAAAACTTCGTACAAAAGGAAAATCTCTTCGGTGCCGTCGAAGGGTTATTATTACTACCCTTATTATTATAAAAATTGATTTCATGCTGAAGGAAACGAGAAGCCAGCTTGGTATTGATACAGAAAATTCATAACTATATGGCAAAACTTCGTACAGAAGGAAAATCTCTTCGGTGCCGTCGAAGGGTTATTATTACTACCCTTATTATTATAAAAATTGATTTCATGCTGAAGGAAACAAGAAGCCAGCTTGGTATTGATACAGAAAATTCATAACTATATGGCAAAACTTCGTACAGAAGGAAAATCTCTTCGGTGCCGTCGAAGGGTTATTATTACTACCCTTATTATTATAAAAATTGATTTCATGCTGAAGGAAACGAGAAGCCAGCTTGGTATTGATACAGAAAATTCATAACTATATGGCAAAACTTCGTACAAAAGGAAAATCTCTTCGGTGCCGTCGAAGGGTTATTATTGCTACCCTTATTATTACAAAAATTGATTTCATGCTGAAGGAAACGAGAAGCCAGCTTGGTATTGATACAGAAAATTCATAACTATATGGCAAAACTTTGTACAAAAGGAAAATCTCTTCGGTGCCGTCGAAGGGTTATTATTGCTACCCTCATTATTACAAAAATTGATTTCATGCTGAAGGAAACGAGAAGCCAGCTTGGTATTGATACAGAAAATTCATAACTATATGGCAAAACTTCGTACAAAAGGAAAATCTCTTCGGTGCCGTCGAAGGGTTATTATTACTACCCTTATTATTATAAAAATTGATTTCATGCTGAAGGAAACGAGAAGCCAGCTTGGTATTGATACAGAAAATTCATAACTATATGGCAAAACTTCGTACAAAAGGAAAATCTCTTCGGTGCCGTCGAAGGGTTATTATTGCTACCCTTATTATTATAAAAATTGATTTCATGCTGAAGGAAACGTGGAGCCAGCTTGGTATTGATACAGAAAATTCATAATTATATGGCAAAACTTCGTACAGAAGGAAAATCTCTTCGGTGCCGTCGAAGGGTTATTATTACTACCCTTATTATTATAAAAATTGATTTCATGCTGAAGGAAACGAGAAGCCAGCTTGGTATTGATACAGAAAATTCATAACTATATGGCAAAACTTCGTACAGAAGGAAAATCTCTTCGGTGCCGTCGAAGGGTTATTATTACTACCCTTATTATTATAAAAATTGATTTCATGCTGAAGGAAACGAGAAGCCAGCTTGGTATTGATACAGAAAATTCATAACTATATGGCAAAACTTCGTACAGAAGGAAAATCTCTTCGGTGCCGTCGAAGGGTTATTATTACTACCCTTATTATTATAAAAATTGATTTCATGCTGAAGGAAACGAGAAGCCAGCTTGGTATTGATACAGAAAATTCATAACTATATGGCAAAACTTCGTACAAAAGGAAAATCTCTTCGGTGCCGTCGAAGGGTTATTATTGCTACCCTTATTATTACAAAAATTGATTTCATGCTGAAGGAAACGAGAAGCCAGCTTGGTATTGATACAGAAAATTCATAACTATATGGCAAAACTTTGTACAAAAGGAAAATCTCTTCGGTGCCGTCGAAGGGTTATTATTGCTACCCTCATTATTACAAAAATTGATTTCATGCTGAAGGAAACGAGAAGCCAGCTTGGTATTGATACAGAAAATTCATAACTATATGGCAAAACTTCGTGCAGAAGGAAAATCTCTTCGGTGCCGTCGAAGGGTTATTATTACTACCCTTATTATTATAAAAATTGATTTCATGCTGAAGGAAACGAGAAGCCAGCTTGGTATTGATACAGAAAATTCATAACTATATGGCAAAACTTCGTACAAAAGGAAAATCTCTTCGGTGCCGTCGAAGGGTTATTATTACTACCCTTATTATTATAAAAATTGATTTCATGCTGAAGGAAACGAGAAGCCAGCTTGGTATTGATACAGAAAATTCATAACTATATGGCAAAACTTCGTACAAAAGGAAAATCTCTTCGGTGCCGTCGAAGGGTTATTATTACTACCCTTATTATTATAAAAATTGATTTCATGCTGAAGGAAACGAGAAGCCAGCTTGGTATTGATACAGAAAATTCATAACTATATGGCAAAACTTCGTACAGAAGGAAAATCTCTTCGGTGCCGTCGAAGGGTTATTATTACTACCCTTATTATTATAAAAATTGATTTCATGCTGAAGGAAACGAGAAGCCAGCTTGGTATTGATACAGAAAATTCATAACTATATGGCAAAACTTCGTACAAAAGGAAAATCTCTTCGGTGCCGTCGAAGGGTTATTATTGCTACCCTTATTATTACAAAAATTGATTTCATGCTGAAGGAAACGAGAAGCCAGCTTGGTATTGATACAGAAAATTCATAACTATATGGCAAAACTTCGTACGAAAGGAAAATCTCTTCGGTGCCGTCGAAGGGTTATTATTACTACCCTTATTATTATAAAAATTGATTTCATGCTGAAGGAAACGAGAAGCCAGCTTGGTATTGATACAGAAAATTCATAACTATATGGCAAAACTTCGTACAAAAGGAAAATCTCTTCGGTGCCGTCGAAGGGTTATTATTGCTACCCTTATTATTATAAAAATTGATTTCATGCTGAAGGAAACGAGAAGCCAGCTTGGTATTGATACAGAAAATTCATAACTATATGGCAAAACTTCGTACAAAAGGAAAATCTCTTCGGTGCCGTCGAAGGGTTATTATTGCTACCCTTATTATTACAAAAATTGATTTCATGCTGAAGGAAACGAGAAGCCAGCTTGGTATTGATACAGAAAATTCATAACTATATGGCAAAACTTCGTACAAAAGGAAAATCTCTTCGGTGCCGTCGAAGGGTTATTATTGCTACCTTTATTATTATGAAAATTGATTTCATGCTGAAGGAAACGAGGAGGCAGGTTCGTATTTATAAAGAACACTCTTGGTGTTAGAAAACAGCTTGTGCTGAAAGGTACAATAAGCCAGATTGGTATCGTTATTGATTATACATACAAAAAATCGTATATCGGTTTCATGATGAAAGTGTCAAGAAGCCAGGTCGGTTTGTGATAAAAATTAACTATTCTTACAAGAAAACATTGTTGCAGTCGAACGTGTATAATTTGTATGCCTCCAATGTCAGAAATGATAATTTCAAGCTTCAGGTCATTATGTTTGTTAATATAAAAATTATAATCAGAGAATCAAGGTATATACTATCGATCCTCGTGAAGACCCAGTATTTCCAACTTTAATTCTTTAATAATTAATTTAATTGTAAAGGAAACTAGTATTCAAATATTACATACAGAAATATAAACAACAAATAGTTTTACCGTCGAAGAGGATTGTTTAGAAACTCGAGAATCATTTATAGTATTATAGTGAGGATAGGGAATATATGTAAGAAGACTTAATCCGAAGGAATCATTACAAGATATGAGTAGTACAGTTTGCACCTTTAATGTCAAATATATTTATTGTGCGAAAAAAATGATATTCATACTTTCAATTGATTCTACACAATTCGCACATTTGATTGGTTTTTTTCTCATTCAAAGTCACTCCATCTTGAATTTCATTCAGAGACCGTAAGCACTTTTCGTGAATGTACCTGTAGCATTTAGCACATTTAAAGTGATCATCGTCAATTTGTACTTCTTCTGAACAGAACAGACATTTATCTGCCATGTTGGAGCTATTTTTCAACAACAGCAATTTTAAATCTTGCCTGTACATGGACATGCACACATTTTCTGTTAATTTTTGTTGCTTAACAATTTTTGCAAAATAGTATATTACGTACACTCCACAATTAAAATTATCTGTTTGAGTTACATGATCCATTGTTTGAAATTTCCAATTGTCTGTATTCATCTCTTTCTTGCGAAGAAAATCCTATAATCTCGTGATATAAAAAGTTTGAAATATTGGCTCATTTCCTAGGGGGTCTAACAAAGTCAATATTCTATTTGAAATATTTATCATTACCAGTACAAAGTGATTATGTCTTGCCACTGGGAGTATAATATCATTCTTTGTTAATCGAACGCTGTCAACGAACCTCTGATGCATAGTGCAATCGCTAAAAATCAAAGACGATTTTGCTACCGAAACTATTTGATATTTTTCGAATGTTGAATTCAATATGTAGAAACAATGATCTATAATGAAACTGCTCAACCACTCTTTAGGGTCTAATGTTACAAAGTCAGTTATCATTATTTCTTTCAAAGAAAAATCAACTTTATCATTTTTAGTAACGACATATCCTCTTTTTGCATTCTTCAATTCTTTATAATACAGGGTATTAGCTACGAGTCCGTTTTGAAAAAATGTTAGTTCTTCAGAAGTTGTCCATTTCTTTTCTTCCATTGATAATACTGCATTTGGCATTATGAGGGTAGGGAGCATATGGAAATAGTAGAAGCTTGTGAGTTTTTTGAACATGATGTTCCAGAAATTATTGTTTCTCAAGACCCGCACTATTTTTATACCTAAGAAGGTGAAAATTACCAAATCACACCAGTTTCTATTGGTAATTTCAAGGATACCTTGAATCTGATAATGATAGTTGTGATTTTGCAAGATAGTGGAGTTCTCACGGTTGAGAAAATCAAAGTTCACCGTCGACGGATCTTGATGTCGTACTGTGAAAGGACATTTTATTTCAATAATACCTTCGGAACCTACTAAACCATCTGGAGAAGCAGCAATGAAAGGAAATTCCTTGTGTATTACGAGTCCAGTTACTTTACAAACAGAGTTCGTAGATTTGATATATTTAATTCTTGCTGAACTTTCATATTCAATCCCATGATTTATCGCAGCAGAATGAATTGATTTTTGTTCGACTATCGTATTTATGATATTCTGGAAAGAAGAATGATCTCGTACTTTGCATATTCTACCGAAATATGATGATGTTACTCTTCGTTTTCTTTCTTCGTACCATCTCGGACATTGTCTTTGATTACGAGTAGTTATCTCCAATGCCTCTATTTCTTGTTCAGTCATCGTCATCGAATTCAAGAATGACCGACACTTGGATGTGATATCAAATGTATTTTCCATACTTACTGACTTTTCTTGAGCTAATGAACATAATTGACAAATAAAGGTTCCACTGTAGGTTTCATTTGGTGCATTAGTGACACATGTTTGGTGAATCCACTTTTCACATTGATCGCATTTTACCCAGTCTGTAAACTCATCGACAATTCCATGGCCACAGTACGCACATAGGGCTAATTCATCATCATCTTCCGGAAAAATGATACTTGTATCACATTGCTTATTCTCTTCCTTCTTAATTGATTTGAGGAATCTGCCATCGAAGTGAGTATTTAAATGTTTGTTCGATCGTTTATTCCATTCTTCTTTAGAAACTTTCTCATCAAATGGGTCCCCTATTGTTAATCGACTTTTGCCAATATCCAAACAATGTTCCACTTTGAGTGATAAAATATCTCCCCTCAATTTCCGTACGAATTGAGAACATCTTAAGTTATGTGAGCCACCCATTGTAATTTTTTTAAATTGCCCAAAATAGTTTTCTACCACTGAATTGCTTACAGAACATTGACCTGTCAACATCAAAGCACTCCAAAGTGGACAGAGAGGCAAATATTTGTATAAAATCAGATCCATGAATGCATCATTATAATAGAGGTTATCTTCAGCTCCTCCTGTATTTTCCAATTTTATGGCATTGATTATTTGCGAAAATCTCTTAAAATATGGGCTAGATTTCATTAGACCATCTGATTTTGATTTTGCCGTTTCGTATTCTTTGTGATTATTCGGATTATCGTTGCCCAAGTGATCCTGATCTTGTTTTTCCAATAGATGCAATCTAAGAGAATATAATGCGGTTTGTGTATCCCTATTCACGAATTTTGATTTCAATAATATGTAAATATATTTAACAACTATATCAAATTCCCCGACAGTTTTTACTAAGATCAAAGCAGCTATGAGATCCTTCAAAAAAGTCTGTTGCAAATCATTATTTGCAAGTTTATTGACATCTTTTGCAACCATTTTCATATAATGTGCACAACAAAGATGTATTCCAACCAGAGATTCGTCTTTCAAATTCTTACAATTATCGTTCAAAATATAACATTTTTTGAGATACTCGAGCAGAGAACATCTATTGAAAGCTTTGCAGATTGCGTGCAAGTTAGCAAAGCTGAAATCAGATACCACTCCAGAAAATGCTGGCCAATAGCTATTGATCTCGCAGAAATAGCGAAAATCATTCATGATTTTAAATATGGAATTGGCGTCATGAGTAGATGATATCATAGAAAAAACAGGATAAATTCTCTTAGATTTTTCTATTCTTATAACGGCTGTATAAAAATAGATTCGATTTGAATTAGGAACAGGACTCCGAACAACACCTCCTGTAGCATCAAAATGTATAAACTGCATACCATTTTTTAAATTCTCAGATTTAAGTACTTCAAGTTGTTCGTAACTATATAATTTTACATTGAATGGTACGCTCACTTCCTTTATAAATTCTGGATGGTCGTATTGCATGAGAATGATATCAATTAATTCGTTTTTGTTCCTATCCAATTGAGCCATCACTTCTGATTTCATTTTTCTAATCACAGGGTCGGATTTAATTTTTTGTAGAGTCTTTCCGGTTTCCATTAATTTTTCATTTGCATCTAGGAATGTTTTCTTCTTATAGTTGAGAGGCATTTCATGAATTAGTTTTTTTTTTACTAAGGTCCGTTCAATTCCTTTCACGTGGCCAGTTAGATATGTTGGATGATTGAAATCTAATGAAGTGCTAAAAACATCTGCTATTTTGTCGTGGATACTAATCTTGAATTTTTTACAATTATATTTGTCGTGCTTGCACACAGCAAATATGTTTACTCTTTTATTCATTTTATTATACTTTACATATTTGAAAATAATGATACATGTATTATTTACATATTTTTGTATTCTATTTCTGATATAATGTTGATAATATCTCAGATTTAGCCTGCCATCTGAATAAATAAATCTCCAGATTTTGTCGTCAATTTTGAATGTTCCTTCAAATAATTTGCAATCTTTGAATGAAGCTTTATTCTTAATATTCAGTAATATATTTTTCGAGTTAACAGGTAATACTTCGGCTGATTTTCCTGGACTCGATAAATTTAATAAAACCGAAGGAATATCAAATTTTTCTGGAGTTACAGTCGGATTCTTTTCACCATCTTCTGATTGACATTCTGTTGAGCATTGAGCGGATTTATGATTCAATGATTTTTTATAGAGGTGATTGAATTGGATGCTGATATTGGATCTAGACTAATCATATTTGGCTGTGTAAATTCATCATTTTTAAATCTCTCTTCAGTCGTATCAATTTGTTTCATGTTAGTTTCTAAAATGGTTTTTGACGTTGGGCTGGAAGTGCACCGATTGTCTAAATATTCCTTGAAATTTTCTTCGTTTCCGAACCCTTCTTGGAAACTGTCAAATTGAAACGATCTAACATCCTCACCATGGGGATGTTTTTGTTCATTGATATGCGAGCTATGAATACCTTCATCCTTTGGGAATTGCTTGTCATGGATCATACTTTTCTGTTTATTTTGCGTTTTCATACAGATCTGATCAGTTATCTGAGAATGAATTATAGTTTTGGGAATGGATTTATCTTGGGTTTTAAATTTTCTCCAGACATTATAAATTATTTTTCTGTTTCGTAGTGAATTTTTCAAACCCATATCCCGACAGAGAGTTTTATAAATTGAAAATTCAGATCTCCAATATTGGCAGTAATTTTCTAAATCTCGCTTATTAGCCAATAGTGAAACTTTAAGTTGATTCTTGAATGAGATTTTTTCATTTGCATTCTTCTCTGGAAAAAACTTATGGAGGAAGTATGATTTAAAACTATCTGTTTCATTTATAATACGAGATATAACACTCGCAAATCCATATTTTGTGGTTTTTAAAGACGACGCAATTTTCACTGATGTTGCATGTTCGAATATTTTATTTACTTCATAAGAATCACAATATTTACGTAATTCTGTGGCAATAGTTTCGTAAAGTTGAATTTGTGATATGTGATTTTTCTTTTTACCCATCTTGCAAAATATAAATTAGTAAAATAGACTCAAAAATAAGTTCCTGCTTATAATTGAAAGCTTTGGTGCATAAAAATCAAGAAGGATAATGGACAAAGAAGTCTATTACTTCATAAATTCATCAAAATCGAAAACTAAAAAAGGTTCAATTCTCATCCAAAACCTAAAATCAAAACGTTGGAATATATAAACAAATCTATTACTTCATAGATCCATAAAATGCGAAAACTAAAAATGTTGAATTCTCATTCAAAACCTAAAACTAAAAATGTTAGAATGTATAAACAAAGCTGTAACTTCATACATCCATAAAAAGCGAAAACTACAAATGTTGAATTCTCATCCAAAACTACTTATTCAAAGTTGGAGAATTGAATCGAAATTAAAACTTCAAAACCCTGAAATATTATTTAGGAAATAAAATAATAAAAAACGAAGTTGAACCTAAGCTAATTCGTTCAGTAATGATGAAAAACTAAGAGATGATACCATCAAAGATATCTGACAATTCACATATAACCAAGCGATTATAAATATCTCACCACAATAGACAAGGCTAATTGTACGCAACGAGTAGATCGACCGCACGGTGAAGCATGTATCCTCTTATCGGTTTCTCATGCCATGAGGTGCGAACGTTGAAAACACCGCGTTTCATTAAATGATCATATTACTCAAACAATTCATCAGAAATCATTCATATTGGATATTTGAGAATCATTTTTTATACATATACGTAGGATATATTTGAAATAATTTATATGATATTTATAAAGGCACTTTATTCTTGCGATTTTTCTGAAAATCAAAGATTTTTAGAATATTTAGATACAAAAAAAAACTTTTCTTCCCATTTATATTGTTCATATATGAATTGCTATTTTTCTTATCAATACCAACCTGACTTTTCATTTCCTTCAGCACGAAATTAATTTTTTTGATATTAAGGATAGCAATACTACCATTTGGACGACATCGAAGCAATTTTCCACTCGTACGAAGTTTTATGATATAGTTATCAATTTTCTATATCAATACCAAGCTGGCTTCTCGTTTCCTTCAGCATGAATCCAATTTTTATAATAAAAAGGGTAGCAATTGTTCCTTTCGTACGAAGTTTTGCCATATAGTTATCAATTTCCATATAAACATTCTCGGGAAATAGGTCACATTACACTGTTTTAAATTTTCGTCTTTACGTACGTTTCGGTCTCACGACCATCATCAGAAGACTTATTATATCAAAAAGGTTTTATTAAAACTAATTATAGCACAAGCGTCCATATCTCACAATTTTCAATCAAAAAGCCTCATAACAACTGAAGTTCGAAGTCATTTGTTGGTATCTACTCGAACCAGATGTAAGATTTATGAGGTATTTGAAAAAGGTTTCAGACCTGTATTGGAATTTACTTTTAAGCATTCTTCCTAAAATATACTTTTAACATTATAAAGACGCATGTAGGAATTTGCAAGAGTTTTAATTAATCAAGTTAGTATAAATCTGACTTAATTCTGAATATCATTCCTATGATTTACAGAATTGGAGTCACGTTTCATGTGAATCATCTCCAGGATAGATCTTTTATAATAATTGATTTCCTTAGTTAAAATATTACTATTTTTGTAATCAAATTGATGGTTATAATCAAAGCAGTGCTTATCAAGGGCGGTGAAATTTTCTAAGTTATTATTTTTTGTGCTATATTTATGGCCATACATTCTTTTTTGTAAATATTGTTTAGAGATTCCAGTATAAGTCCCATCACAATCTAAACAATTCAATTTATATACTGTGTGGGTTTGTTTATCTTTAGGTGTTACAGGTTTTAGATTTGAGAAATATTTCCCAACACAGTTACTACTACCACATCCTACATACCGTTCAAAGAATACAGGCTGAAAATCTAGTGAACTTATAACAGACTCCTCTAGGCATTCCATAACGAGGTTAGCAATGGTAGCTGAAATAAGAGATCCCATTGCTGTGCCGAAAATTTGTCCAAAATATTGCTCACCATGCTGAAAATAAGTGCATTCTAAACAAAACTTTACAGCATTTATAAATTCCGATTGATCAAGAGGTGTGTGGTTTTTAATCTCTGGCCAACGTTTTTTGATGCTATTCAATGCCAAAACGACTGGTATATTTGTAAATAAAGAAACAACGTCCAAGGAAATTAGTTGATAGTTTACGGGTACGGATTGATTTTTTATAAATTCATTGAAATGCCATGAGTCTTTCACATAAAATTCATTTTTTCCTATTATATTATTGATAGATTTTGATAGAAATTTTTATAAATTGTAAGTAGGCTCTCCAATATTACTTACAATGGGTCTCAGGACTCAGGGGTATATCAATTTTATGTAGTTTCGGAAGCCCATAGATATAAGGTGCTAGCCCATTATGGCTAATCAATTTACTTTTCAATTCAATAGGGATTATCTTATTTTTGTGCCAATTATTCATTAATTCATTCATGTTATTTTGTACTGATAAAGTATTGTCAGATTTTAATTTTTTAAGTTGTTTCATCATTTAAAAGGTTTCCTATTTTGCTTTCATATTCATTTCTATGCATTATGACGATTTTATTACATTCATCCGCGATCAAAACTAATATTTGAAGGTTAGCATCTAAGAACTCTTCTGTTATTTTAATATGATAGTTAAAACGATTCTTTGCAATACCTATTTCTGCTTTCTGTTTGTTCTTCTTGTTTGTCAAGATGTTACAAACTTTGTTTCTAATTTCATTTTTTTCTTCTGAATTTTTATTCCTAATTCCGTATTCTAAATTTACAATAATATTGTCTATTGGCAGTTTTTTATTATTATTAGGCAATGCAAACTTCGGACCTAAGCTTAACGTGTGCTGCACCTCATCCGAAATTTTTCAACCATTGTTCATTGATATTTTGTTTTTCATAAGCTACGCCTTTCATTAAATTATTTATCTTTTTAGATTGAATGGCTTTGATTTTGTTGAAATTTTTTTCGAAATTGTTTTGCTGATTTTGAAAAAATTGCGCGATATAAAGTTGCTATCAAAATTTTGATAACAGGTTTGTTTAACGAGTTTAATTTTGTTTTCAACCTCTGCTACATTTGCACATGCTTCTTTAATGCACAAGTTCAAATAATTTTTATGAAGAGAATTTAATAATTTTGCGTACGCCTTCTTATTTTGCACCTTGCTAAACATGTTCTCCTTTGATTTAGATATAATGAAATTTGGATATACTTGCAAGTTCCTACATCTACCAGATAAATTCTACGATTCTTCTCTCTTGCTAATATCTTCATTACCTTTCCGTATTCCTTCAAAACTCTAAAATAGGTGGTTGTTCCTTCCATATTAAGGCTTATATCCCAGCCGAAATAATAATAAAGATTCTTGACCCAGTATGAATTATATATAAAAATTCTCGGGAAATAGGTCACATATGTTTTTATATATAATTCATACTGGGTCAAGAGTCTTTATTGTTATAAATTTTCTGTATCAATACCAAGCTGGCTTCTCGTTTCCTTCAGCATGAAATCAATTTTTATAATAATAAGGGTAGTAATAATAACCCTTCGACGGCACCGAAGAGATTTTCCTTTTGTACGAAGTTTTGCCATATAGTTATGAATTTTCTGTATCAATACCAAGCTGGCTTCTCGTTTCCTCCAGCATGAAATCAATTTTTATAATAATAAGGGTAGTAATAATAACCCTTCGACGGCACCGAAGAGATTTTCCTTTTGTACGAAGTTTTGCCGTATAGTTATGAATTTTCTGTATCAATACCAAGCTGGCTTCTCGTTTCCTTCAACATGAAATCAATTTTTATAATAATAAGGGTAGTAATAATAACCCTTCGACGGCACCGAAGAGATTTTCCTTTCCTACGAAGTTTTGCCATATAGTTATGAATTTTCTGTATCAATACCAAGCTGGCTTCTCGTTTCCTTCAGCATGAAATCAATTTTTGTAATAATAAGGGTAGCAATAATAACTCTTCGACGGCACCGAAAAAATTTTCCTTTTGTACGAAGTTTTGCCATATAGTTATGAATTTTCTGTATCAATACCAAGCTGGCTTCTCGTTTCCTTCAGCATGAAATCAATTTTTGTAATAATAAGGGTAGCAATAATAACCCTTCGACGGCACCGAAGAGATTTTCCTTTTGTACGAAGTTTTGCCATATAGTTATGAATTTTCTGTATCAATACCAAGCTGGCTCCTCGTTTCCTTCAGCATGAAATCAATTTTTGTAATAATAAGGGTAGTAATAATAACCCTTCGACGGCACCGAAGAGATTTTTCTTTTGTACGAAGTTTTGCCGTATAGTTATGAATTTTCTGTATCAATACCAAGCTGGCTTCTCGTTTCCTTCAGCATGAAATCAATTTTTATAATAATAAGGGTAGTAATAATAACCCTTCGACGGCACCGAAGAGATTTTCCTTCTGTACGAAGTTTTGCCATATAGTTATGAATTTTCTGTATCAATACCAAGCTGGCTTCTCGTTTCCTTCAGCATGAAATCAATTTTTATAATAATAAGGGTAGTAATAATAACCCTTCGACGGCACCGAAGAGATTTTCCTCTTGTACGAAGTTTTGTCATATAGTTATGAATTTTCTGTATCAATACCAAGCTGGCTTCTCGTTTCCTTCAGCATGAAATCAATTTTTATAATAATAAGGGTAGTAATAATAACCCTTCGACGGCACCGAAGAGATTTTCCTTTTGTACGAAGTTTTGCCGTATAGTTATGAATTTTCTGTATCAATACCAAGCTGGCTTCTCGTTTCCTTCAACATGAAATCAATTTTTATAATAATAAGGGTAGTAATAATAACCCTTCGACGGCACCGAAGAGATTTTCCTTTTGTACGAAGTTTTGCCATATAGTTATGAATTTTCTGTATCAATACCAAGCTGGCTTCTCGTTTCCTTCAGCATGAAATCAATTTTTGTAATAATAAGGGTAGCAATAATAACCCTTCGACGGCACCGAAGAGATTTTCCTTTTGTACGAAGTTTTGCCATATAGTTATGAATTTTCTGTATCAATACCAAGCTGGCTTCTCGTTTCCTTCAGCATGAAATCAATTTTTATAATAATAAGGGTAGTAATAATAACCCTTCGACGGCACCGGAGAGATTTTCCTTTTGTACGAAGTTTTGCCATATAGTTATGAATTTTCTGTATCAATACCAAGCTGGCTTCTCGTTTCCTTCAGCATGAAATCAATTTTTGTAATAATAAGGGTAGTAATAATAACCCTTCGACGGCACCGAAGAGATTTTCCTTTTGTACGAAGTTTTGCCGTATAGTTATGAATTTTCTGTATCAATACCAAGCTGGCTTCTCGTTTCCTTCAGCATGAAATCAATTTTTATAATAATAAGGGTAGTAATAATAACCCTTCGACGGCACCGAAGAGATTTTCCTTTTGTACGAAGTTTTGCCATATAGTTATGAATTTTCTGTATCAATACCAAGCTGGCTTCTCGTTTCCTTCAGCATGAAATCAATTTTTGTAATAATAAGGGTAGCAATAATAACCCTTCGACGGCACCGAAGAGATTTTCCTTTTGTACGAAGTTTTGCCATATAGTTATGAATTTTCTGTATCAATACCAAGCTGGCTCCTCGTTTCCTTCAGCATGAAATCAATTTTTGTAATAATAAGGGTAGTAATAATAACCCTTCGACGGCACCGAAGAGATTTTTCTTTTGTACGAAGTTTTGCCGTATAGTTATGAATTTTCTGTATCAATACCAAGCTGGCTTCTCGTTTCCTTCAGCATGAAATCAATTTTTATAATAATAAGGGTAGTAATAATAACCCTTCGACGGCACCGGAGAGATTTTCCTTTTGTACGAAGTTTTGCCATATAGTTATGAATTTTCTGTATCAATACCAAGCTGGCTTCTCGTTTCCTTCAGCATGAAATCAATTTTTGTAATAATAAGGGTAGTAATAATAACCCTTCGACGGCACCGAAGAGATTTTCCTTTTGTACGAAGTTTTGCCGTATAGTTATGAATTTTCTGTATCAATACCAAGCTGGCTTCTCGTTTCCTTCAGCATGAAATCAATTTTTATAATAATAAGGGTAGTAATAATAACCCTTCGACGGCACCGAAGAGATTTTCCTTTTGTACGAAGTTTTGCCATATAGTTATGAATTTTCTGTATCAATACCAAGCTGGCTTCTCGTTTCCTTCAGCATGAAATCAATTTTTGTAATAATAAGGGTAGCAATAATAACCCTTCGACGGCACCGAAGAGATTTTCCTTTTGTACGAAGTTTTGCCATATAGTTATGAATTTTCTGTATCAATACCAAGCTGGCTCCTCGTTTCCTTCAGCATGAAATCAATTTTTGTAATAATAAGGGTAGTAATAATAACCCTTCGACGGCACCGAAGAGATTTTTCTTTTGTACGAAGTTTTGCCGTATAGTTATGAATTTTCTGTATCAATACCAAGCTGGCTTCTCGTTTCCTTCAGCATGAAATCAATTTTTATAATAATAAGGGTAGTAATAATAACCCTTCGACGGCACCGAAGAGATTTTCCTTTTGTACGAAGTTTTGCCATATAGTTATGAATTTTCTGTATCAATACCAAGCTGGCTTCTCGTTTCCTTCAGCATGAAATCAATTTTTGTAATAATAAGGGTAGCAATAATAACCCTTCGACGGCACCGAAGAGATTTTCCTTTTGTACGAAGTTTTGCCATATAGTTATGAATTTTCTGTATCAATACCAAGCTGGCTCCTCGTTTCCTTCAGCATGAAATCAATTTTTGTAATAATAAGGGTAGTAATAATAACCCTTCGACGGCACCGAAGAGATTTTTCTTTTGTACGAAGTTTTGCCGTATAGTTATGAATTTTCTGTATCAATACCAAGCTGGCTTCTCGTTTCCTTCAGCATGAAATCAATTTTTATAATAATAAGGGTAGTAATAATAACCCTTCGACGGCACCGGAGAGATTTTCCTTTTGTACGAAGTTTTGCCATATAGTTATGAATTTTCTGTATCAATACCAAGCTGGCTTCTCGTTTCCTTCAGCATGAAATCAATTTTTGTAATAATAAGGGTAGTAATAATAACCCTTCGACGGCACCGAAGAGATTTTCCTTTTGTACGAAGTTTTGCCGTATAGTTATGAATTTTCTGTATCAATACCAAGCTGGCTTCTCGTTTCCTTCAGCATGAAATCAATTTTTATAATAATAAGGGTAGTAATAATAACCCTTCGACGGCACCGAAGAGATTTTCCTTTTGTACGAAGTTTTGCCATATAGTTATGAATTTTCTGTATCAATACCAAGCTGGCTTCTCGTTTCCTTCAGCATGAAATCAATTTTTGTAATAATAAGGGTAGCAATAATAACCCTTCGACGGCACCGAAGAGATTTTCCTTTTGTACGAAGTTTTGCCATATAGTTATGAATTTTCTGTATCAATACCAAGCTGGCTCCTCGTTTCCTTCAGCATGAAATCAATTTTTGTAATAATAAGGGTAGTAATAATAACCCTTCGACGGCACCGAAGAGATTTTTCTTTTGTACGAAGTTTTGCCGTATAGTTATGAATTTTCTGTATCAATACCAAGCTGGCTTCTCGTTTCCTTCAGCATGAAATCAATTTTTATAATAATAAGGGTAGTAATAATAACCCTTCGACGGCACCGAAGAGATTTTCCTTTTGTACGAAGTTTTGCCATATAGTTATGAATTTTCTTTATCAATACCAAGCTGGCTTCTCGTTTCCTTCAGCATGAAATCAATTTTTGTAATAATAAGGGTAGCAATAATAACCCTTCGACGGCACCGAAGAGATTTTCCTTTTGTACGAAGTTTTGCCATATAGTTATGAATTTTCTGTATCAATACCAAGCTGGCTTCTCGTTTCCTTCAGCATGAAATCAATTTTTATAATAATAAGGGTAGTAATAATAACCCTTCGACGGCACCGGAGAGATTTTCCTTTTGTACGAAGTTTTGCCATATAGTTATGAATTTTCTGTATCAATACCAAGCTGGCTTCTCGTTTCCTTCAGCATGAAATCAATTTTTGTAATAATAAGGGTAGCAATAATAACTCTTCGACGGCACCGAAGAAATTTTCCTTTTGTACGAAGTTTTGCCATATAGTTATGAATTTTCTGTATCAATACCAAGCTGGCTTCTCGTTTCCTTCAGCATGAAATCAATTTTTGTAATAATAAGGGTAGTAATAATAACCCTTCGACGGCACCGAAGAGATTTTTCTTTTGTACGAAGTTTTGCCGTATAGTTATGAATTTTCTGTATCAATACCAAGCTGGCTTCTCGTTTCCTTCAGCATGAAATCAATTTTTATAATAATAAGGGTAGTAATAATAACCCTTCGACGGCACCGAAGAGATTTTCCTTCTGTACGAAGTTTTGCCATATAGTTATGAATTTTCTGTATCAATACCAAGCTGGCTTCTCGTTTCCTTCAGCATGAAATCAATTTTTATAATAATAAGGGTAGTAATAATAACCCTTCGACGGCACCGAAGAGATTTTCCTTTTGTACGAAGTTTTGCCATATAGTTATGAATTTTCTGTATCAATACCAAGCTGGCTTCTCGTTTCCTTCAGCATGAAATCAATTTTTGTAATAATAAGGGTAGCAATAATAACCCTTCGACGGCACCGAAGAGATTTTCCTTTTGTACGAAGTTTTGCCATATAGTTATGAATTTTCTGTATCAATACCAAGCTGGCTTCTCGTTTCCTTCAGCATGAAATCAATTTTTATAATAATAAGGGTAGTAATAATAACCCTTCGACGGCACCGGAGAGATTTTCCTTTTGTACGAAGTTTTGCCATATAGTTATGAATTTTCTGTATCAATACCAAGCTGGCTTCTCGTTTCCTTCAGCATGAAATCAATTTTTGTAATAATAAGGGTAGCAATAATAACTCTTCGACGGCACCGAAGAAATTTTCCTTTTGTACGAAGTTTTGCCATATAGTTATGAATTTTCTGTATCAATACCAAGCTGGCTTCTCGTTTCCTTCAGCATGAAATCAATTTTTGTAATAATAAGGGTAGCAATAATAACCCTTCGACGGCACCGAAGAGATTTTCCTTTTGTACGAAGTTTTGCCATATAGTTATGAATTTTCTGTATCAATACCAAGCTGGCTCCTCGTTTCCTTCAGCATGAAATCAATTTTTGTAATAATAAGGGTAGTAATAATAACCCTTCGACGGCACCGAAGAGATTTTCCTTTTGTACGAAGTTTTGCCATATAGTTATGAATTTTCTGTATCAATACCAAGCTGGCTTCTCGTTTCCTTCAGCATGAAATCAATTTTTGTAATAATAAGGGTAGCAATAATAACCCTTCGACGGCACCGAAGAGATTTTCCTTTTGTACGAAGTTTTGCCATATAGTTATGAATTTTCTGTATCAATACCAAGCTGGCTCCTCGTTTCCTTCAGCATGAAATCAATTTTTGTAATAATAAGGGTAGTAATAATAACCCTTCGACGGCACCGAAGAGATTTTTCTTTTGTACGAAGTTTTGCCGTATAGTTATGAATTTTCTGTATCAATACCAAGCTGGCTTCTCGTTTCCTTCAGCATGAAATCAATTTTTATAATAATAAGGGTAGTAATAATAACCCTTCGACGGCACCGAAGAGATTTTCCTTCTGTACGAAGTTTTGCCATATAGTTATGAATTTTCTGTATCAATACCAAGCTGGCTTCTCGTTTCCTTCAGCATGAAATCAATTTTTATAATAATAAGGGTAGTAATAATAACCCTTCGACGGCACCGAAGAGATTTTCCTTTTGTACGAAGTTTTGTTATATAGTTATGAATTTTCTGTATCAATACCAAGCTGGCTTCTCGTTTCCTTCAGCATGAAATCAATTTTTATAATAATAAGGGTAGTAATAATAACCCTTCGACGGCACCGAAGAGATTTTCCTTTTGTACCAAGTTTTGCCGTATAGTTATGAATTTTCTGTATCAATACCAAGCTGGCTTCTCGTTTCTTTCAACATGAAATCAATTTTTATAATAATAAGGGTAGTAATAATAACCCTTCGACGGCACCGAAGAAATTTTCCTTTTGTACGAAGTTTTGCCATATAGTTATGAATTTTCTGTATCAATACCAAGCTGGCTTCTCGTTTCCTTCAGCATGAAATCAATTTTTGTAATAATAAGGGTAGCAATAATAACCCTTCGACGGCACCGAAGAGATTTTCCTTTTGTACGAAGTTTTGCCATATAGTTATGAATTTTCTGTATCAATACCAAGCTGGCTCCTCGTTTCCTTCAGCATGAAATCAATTTTTGTAATAATAAGGGTAGTAATAATAACCCTTCGACGGCACCGAAGAGATTTTTCTTTTGTACGAAGTTTTGCCGTATAGTTATGAATTTTCTGTATCAATACCAAGCTGGCTTCTCGTTTCCTTCAGCATGAAATCAATTTTTATAATAATAAGGGTAGTAATAATAACCCTTCGACGGCACCGGAGAGATTTTCCTTTTGTACGAAGTTTTGTCATATAGTTATGAATTTTCTGTATCAATACCAAGCTGGCTTCTCGTTTCCTTCAGCATGAAATCAATTTTTGTAATAATAAGGGTAGTAATAATAACCCTTCGACGGCACCGAAGAGATTTTCCTTTTGTACGAAGTTTTGCCGTATAGTTATGAATTTTCTGTATCAATACCAAGCTGGCTTCTCGTTTCCTTCAGCATGAAATCAATTTTTATAATAATAAGGGTAGTAATAATAACCCTTCGACGGCACCGGAGAGATTTTCCTTTTGTACGAAGTTTTGCCATATAGTTATGAATTTTCTGTATCAATACCAAGCTGGCTTCTCGTTTCCTTCAGCATGAAATCAATTTTTGTAATAATAAGGGTAGCAATAATAACTCTTCGACGGCACCGAAGAAATTTTCCTTCTGTACGAAGTTTTGCCATATAGTTATGAATTTTCTGTATCAATACCAAGCTGGCTTCTCGTTTCCTTCAGCATGAAATCAATTTTTGTAATAATAAGGGTAGCAATAATAACCCTTCGACGGCACCGAAGAGATTTTCCTTTTGTACGAAGTTTTGCCATATAGTTATGAATTTTCTGTATCAATACCAAGCTGGCTCCTCGTTTCCTTCAGCATGAAATCAATTTTTGTAATAATAAGGGTAGTAATAATAACCCTTCGACGGCACCGAAGAGATTTTCCTTTTGTACGAAGTTTTGCCATATAGTTATGAATTTTCTGTATCAATACCAAGCTGGCTTCTCGTTTCCTTCAGCATGAAATCAATTTTTGTAATAATAAGGGTAGCAATAATAACCCTTCGACGGCACCGAAGAGATTTTCCTTTTGTACGAAGTTTTGCCATATAGTTATGAATTTTCTGTATCAATACCAAGCTGGCTCCTCGTTTCCTTCAGCATGAAATCAACTTTTGTAATAATAAGGGTAGTAATAATAACCCTTCGACGGCACCGAAGAGATTTTTCTTTTGTACGAAGTTTTGCCGTATAGTTATGAATTTTCTGTATCAATACCAAGCTGGCTTCTCGTTTCCTTCAGCATGAAATCAATTTTTATAATAATAAGGGTAGTAATAATAACCCTTCGACGGCACCGAAGAGATTTTCCTTCTGTACGAAGTTTTGCCATATAGTTATGAATTTTCTGTATCAATACCAAGCTGGCTTCTCGTTTCCTTCAGCATGAAATCAATTTTTATAATAATAAGGGTAGTAATAATAACCCTTCGACGGCACCGAAGAGATTTTCCTTTTGTACGAAGTTTTGTTATATAGTTATGAATTTTCTGTATCAATACCAAGCTGGCTTCTCGTTTCCTTCAGCATGAAATCAATTTTTATAATAATAAGGGTAGTAATAATAACCCTTCGACGGCACCGAAGAGATTTTCCTTTTGTACCAAGTTTTGCCGTATAGTTATGAATTTTCTGTATCAATACCAAGCTGGCTTCTCGTTTCCTTCAACATGAAATCAATTTTTATAATAATAAGGGTAGTAATAATAACCCTTCGACGGCACCGAAGAGATTTTCCTTTTGTACGAAGTTTTGCCATATAGTTATGAATTTTCTGTATCAATACCAAGCTGGCTTCTCGTTTCCTTCAGCATGAAATCAATTTTTGTAATAATAAGGGTAGCAATAATAACTCTTCGACGGCACCGAAGAGATTTTCCTTTTGTACGAAGTTTTGCCATATAGTTATGAATTTTCTGTATCAATACCAAGCTGGCTTCTCGTTTCCTTCAGCATGAAATCAATTTTTATAATAATAAGGGTAGTAATAATAACCCTTCGACGGCACCGGAGAGATTTTCCTTTTGTACGAAGTTTTGCCATATAGTTATGGATTTTCTGTATCAATACCAAGCTGGCTTCTCGTTTCCTTCAGCATGAAATCAATTTTTGTAATAATAAGGGTAGTAATAATAACCCTTCGACGGCACCGAAGAGATTTTCCTCTTGTACGAAGTTTTGCCGTATAGTTATGAATTTTCTGTATCAATACCAAGCTGGCTTCTCGTTTCCTTCAGCATGAAATCAATTTTTATAATAATAAGGGTAGTAATAATAACCCTTCGACGGCACCGAAGAGATTTTCCTTTTGTACGAAGTTTTGCCATATAGTTATGAATTTTCTGTATCAATACCAAGCTGGCTTCTCGTTTCCTTCAGCATGAAATCAATTTTTGTAATAATAAGGGTAGCAATAATAACCCTTCGACGGCACCGAAGAGATTTTCCTTTTTTTCAAAGTTTTGCCATATAGTTATGAATTTTCTGTATCAATACCAAGCTGGCTTCTCGTTTCCTTCAGCATGAAATCAATTTTTATAATAATAAGGGTAGTAATAATAACCCTTCGACGGCACCGAAGAGATTTTTCTTTTGTACGAAGTTTTGCCATATAGTTATGAATTTTCTGTATCAATACCAAGCTGGCTCCACGTTTCCTTCAGCATGAAATCAATTTTTATAATAATAAGGGTAGCAATAATAACCCTTCGACGGCACCGAAGAGATTTTCCTTTTGTACCAAGTTTTGCCATATATTCATGAATTTTCTGTATCAATACCAAGCTGGCTTCCCGTTTTCTTCAGAATGACTTTCCTTCTATACATAGTTTTCCTATTTATAGATAGACTATCATTAATTATTTTAGTAGGTATTTATATAAATATGTTGTTTAACTCCCTTTGGCATAAAAGAATGATTTCAAATTGTCTAAGAGTAGAGGAAAACTTTGAAGAATACACTCTAATTGTATCAATTTTTCTCATTATTAAATTTCGACGCCTATGGTCGTTCGGCTGTTTCCGGAGATTTGGCTGCTAAAATTTGGCTGCCAAGTTCACACCGGTCCAGCAATGCATTATTGGCTTTTTATTGCTGGCATTAAGTGCACTTTATGAATTGGGCATTACATTTTTAAGCAGCAGAATTTCATTATCATGTTATTTCCAGTTTCTGCCATCCAATCAGAGGCGTGCCCAAGATTTTTTTCTGGGGGGGGTTATCACTCGTTATCAGTTCAATCAATGAAGCAATAGTTTCATAGAAAAAAAAACATTTTATTTTGAAATCACCCGGACTACAGGCTTGCAGCTGCTAGCAACATGAAAATGAACTGACTGATGAATATAAAATAAAAAATAACTTTAGTAACAACAAAAAATCCATATAACATTATCGTATTAATTAAATTGAAATCTCACTTTAAAATCACAATAAATAAACTTCAGTAAGGTACTACAAAAACGAGCACAAACAATAATATTGGAGTGAAACATTACAGACAGAAATTCAATTTTCGCTTCTTTGTTTGCTCAAAAAATCTATGACCTCTTCAACACTTATTGGAATTTCTAGATGAATATTCATAAGAGCTAGTCCATTGACATCCGCAAAGAATTATAGTGTCTATTATGGGCACAAGTTTCTTCCTGTTCCTTCTATTTTTTTTTTGTGTAGCTAAATCAATTTGAAGACTGATGGGTTGTTGTTTTTTTCTTCTATTAGGCTTATATTCCCTGCTTCAATGACGCTGAATTTATGGTACTCACTTGCCTCATGCTGTTTTAAAACTTCGACAGCGTGTTTCCAGTTGTTGAAGTTTTTTTCCAATGCCTGCTTTATTTCCAGCATAGATTACGCAAAACTTACAATAAGCACCATCTTCCCTCCTAGAGTATGTTAGCCATCTCCATCGATTGAACCCGCTATATTGGAATTTTAAATTTCTTGGTCCAGTAGACGGAAATTTAAAATTCTCGTCTGGATACTTGTAATAAGTCGTTGTCGTTCAAATTTTTTGAATTTATATTGCTGACGTAATTTGAGATATCATTTTCGTGGATATCTACACTTTCGTCACTTTCAGATGTGGATTCAGTATTATTATAATGGGTTTCTTGGTCGCTCACTTCAGAGGTAGAAGGTTGAGGTTCCACGACAGTCTTTTGTTTTTTCACTAAAAATGAATCGAGAGTGGCTAGTCTCTTCTTACTGGCACTCATATTTGGAAAAATATATTCTGAAAACAAAAAATTATATGAATTAACACTGTAAATATTTACTTCCAAAATAACGTTTGTTTTTTGCTGCTTTAGTGGAATGAATAAAGGTAAGATATGTGTAATACTACACTATAGCAATTAACTGATATAATACCTACCTACAAGCCCTTCAACGTCTTCTTACACGTAGTATACACCGCGAAAGATACAACTACCATAAATTATGCGATGCGAATGACTGCTGAACTGTTTCACGTTTGAAGCTGAGATGTCGACTGTACCGATAGGAAACGACGCTTCCAGATGTAAGATATGTAGTGAATGAAGTATTATATCGGTCGGATCTGGGGGAGGTTCAAACCCCACCCCCCCCCTTGGGCACGCCACTGCATCCAATTGTTTAATTTTTCATATTCTTTGACGTACACGTCTCTCGATTCCTTTGGTAGTCAGTTTTGTATTGCTTTTACAGTTTTTTACTGCCCTCACTATAAGAAGTGTATGGGATTTAATCGAGGCAGAATTTTTCGCGGATTTCCGTGAATTCATCAGTTTTGAGCTTTCTGAATTGAGCTAGACTATTTTTAATATGATGTCTGTGTGGGTGCGTACGTGCGTAACTCACCGTGGAGAGGATTGCGACGTTCCTATTGGTCCTATCGATTTAAAATTTTGCAGATCACAAAGTGGTGGAAGTAGGAACTAAACTGTACATGGGTGCACTCGCTCCGTTCCGAGCGGTATCTCTGACATCCATCTTCGGGTATTTGTCAGATAGAATTATGGTATTTTATTGAAGCGTAAAGACAACAGAAGAGTCCGAAATTTTCATTTCAAGATTCAAGTTTTGTCATCGATGTGATGTCTAGATCTATTTTGAGTATTTATTTTGTTCAAGAAGTCCTAGACTTCTGACTCTGTGGTGCATTTCGATAGTTCATGTGACAGAAAGTGTCAGTTCAAAAGGAGGTTATATCATAGTGTGAATAATTTGAGGCACATTTTAATGTAAATCCTGCATACTTTAGCTTCCAATAATAGCATACGTTCAAAACTCCAAGCGGCAAGGTCATCGCAGATTAGTTTTTTCAATTTTTCACGGGTTAGCTTAATAAATTTTCAAATATTCTTGGGAACATAAGGTTAGAATGTTATCTGAAATGTGATTGAATAATTGTACGCAGATGGCGGTGGCTCGCGGCCAAGTTCATAATGTCGAAAGCCGCTCGTTGTATAATTGCGATAGTCAACGTGACAGCGGCGTCAGCATGAATCATAGAGTTGTGAAATACATTATGTAGACACTTCATTTCATTTGCGGTTTTTGAATAATTTCCAATATATTTGCTGTTCCTACAATCATTCACATTTCACCCGCAGGACTGTGTGGAAGCTATTTTGCTAACAAATGTGAGAGAATTGACCACAGCTTTTTTACAATTCCGTCAGGAATTTTAGAACTTTCCTACATATTGAGCTTTTAAGTTTGGTATGTCAGTTAAAATTACGTATTTATTTTGAAATGGGACAATTCTTTTATTAATAACGGTTTTGAGTATTTTTGAAGGATTGATTTCAGATGTTCTGGTCGCTTGTTATGAAATTCATCAAAAAGTTCGAGATAATCATATAAATGCCCAATAGGTTGACAACATTTCGAAAATTAATTTTTCATACTAAATGATAAGAAGGGTCAGGTCCGGCATTACGTCACGGCTATCCATGTGGCTGGATAAAAGTCGTGCCCATCTAACTATCCTATAATACTATACACTCCTTGATAATGAACTACATGTTTTACGGTATCATGGTTGTTCTGGTGAGAAATTTTCACGGAACTATAGACAAAGTCGTTCGTTGTACTACTGTACAACCAGTTGGAAAAAGCACTTTCGGAAAAATCCCGTCCATCCTAATAAAATATCTGGATTTGAGCGACACTGTTCTCGTGGAATATCGATAACGCTTAAGGCAGATGCTGGAACTAGTATCAACGTTTGCTGCAGGCAATCTAATTACCATGGAATTCTCCCAGAATTGTCACTTCAATGTGAATTCGACTAAAATAATCTTGATTAGATATTTACATAGTAATTTAATGTAATATTATGTATTTTTATCAGTTAACTGAATGCCCGCACGGGAATAAAATACACTATTATGTAATGCTTTGGAAGAATAACGAACATACTTTCGTGTTAGCTAGGGCTTAGGCTTCTCTAGGTTGAGCAGTGACAACACGTCTATCAGCTGTTTCACACTCTTTTGACCTCATCAGTAGGACGTGATGACACTATTCGGCTTTGACTTTGACTTTGATCATCATTAGTTACTACAGTCAGGGTATGACCCTTTTACTGTATTATCTTATGGGTTCTCCATATGTGGTTTGTATTGGCTATTTGCTATAGCGACCGCCTTTCATGGTATTTGTTGTGGCTGCGGCCGACTTTTCGTTCGTCCACCCGGCATTTGTCATGGTGTCAAGGGGAACCGCAGAAAACCTAGACAAAAATCTCCTGTGTTCACTGATCATCGGTATTAAGTGAAATAGTCTTCGATCTCTTGTATTTTCTGTGTTCGTATCATACTAATCCCCCACTGTCCTCAGGAGTGGATTTTCGTGGTTGTGGTCGCTGCATCCCTGATGTATGTCTTGATGTATGAGGTGTTGGTATCCCTGTGAATTTGTTCATTGCGAACAGACGAGGGGGCTCATATCGAAGAACTTCGTTCTAGATGACTTGTTCATATGTGTTTTAACTGTGTATCCCTATATGGATCTGCCGTAGAACATCGTAGTACTTGTTTCTGGTAATCATTTTGCTGCGCCTGTTTAGAAGTGGAAATAGCTGAGCTATTGCCGCTTTGCCTTTTTTCTAGGCTTGCTCTACGTGTTGTCGCCAAGAAAGTCGTCTGTCCAGTAT
The DNA here is from genome assembly GCA_958510875.1 of Endomychus coccineus. Taxonomy (NCBI): domain Eukaryota; kingdom Metazoa; phylum Arthropoda; class Insecta; order Coleoptera; family Endomychidae; genus Endomychus; species Endomychus coccineus. The sequence continues at coordinate 46,998,701 of OY294068.1, forward strand.
TGTCCTTCCGAACATTATTATGTCGTCCTCAGGGTCTGCTCGCAACCTCGAGAAGAGAATGGCGATGCTTTTCTCAGGGTTAAATTCGATTCTCCATTTGGAGTACCATTGTTCTAGTTTCTCGATAGCGTATTGTCCTAGTTTTCGGGATGTCATGGGTAGATTATAGAGAGGAGTGGTGAAAAAGTAGGGATCCTTGTAGGACTCCAGAAATCATACTTCTTTCTGATGATCTGATGTCCTCAATCCTGATATTGAACTTACTTCCTTTCAGGAAGGAAGAAATGAGTTCACAAATGGCTAGTGGTATGCCCGCTTTAAGCATCTCGAATATAAGTCCTTGGTGCCAAACTTTGTCGAATGCTTTTGCCTTGTCCAGGGGAACAGCCGCTGTGCTGTCACTTCGTTTGTGTTGAAACTTGCCCTTATGTGTTCTACTATTCTCAAAGCTCGTTGCGTCGTGGAGTGTTTCGGTCGGGAGCCGAATTGTTCGTCAGGAATAACCCTGAGTTGTTCTACGGTGTCCTGTACTCTTCGTAGATTCACCGCCTCAACTACTTCCTCCATGGTGAGTGAGAGACTGGAAGGCCGGTAGTTTCATGGAAACTGCGCTGATTTTCATGATCTACACGCTTCCATTTCTTCGGGAAATATCTGAGTCTTAGAGACCCGTTGATCATTTCTGTCATTGCGTTCACTGCCTTACGAGGCATGTTTTACAGGGCGATGTTCGACCATCTTGCCAGAGGATATAGAAGCCCCATTTGGAAATGCTAGAGCATCAAATGTTCCAAACGCCATCTACTAGAAGATAGATGTACCACTGAAAGAATCATTCAGATTAAAGCATTGATTCAAAGATCTCACGTGTTCCAAATAAACTGCACTATCAAGTATTGGGTAACTAAGCAATAAAAAAACTATTATGACAAAATATGAACTAGCAAAACAAACACGCACATTCAAGTATTTTATGTTTCACAAAGTATCGTCTAGATTACTCTTTGCTTCAGATTTCGTATGTTTCTTAAGCACGCTTTTTAGGTCACGACCAATATTTGTAGAATATAATATAATAGTTAGTTCATTCAAAGCAATCTCATATTCAAATGTGTGATGATAATTTGATATATAAACATTCGATTCATTATACCCCAATATCAATATGGAACTACTTCACAAAAAGTTGAACTCGTTTAGCAGACTAGAAGCATCAGATTTGAGCTATTAAAGTAAATTTTTATATAAAAAACATTCCATTCACGTCGGTTTCAAAACATTACGTCATGGGCTGTAGAACACTTTAACTGGAATATATTCTTCGAGTCCTTTGAGTTAAGTTCGATATAAAAAGGATCAAGGTACATTTGCCCAGGTGTCAAAACAATACGGCTTCCATTTATTATTCATCACTTTTGAATATTTTGTGTTAGCTACTTTTGCTATAAAAAGCACTTGATGTATCAAACGGTTGTTTTCGTTTAGAAATTCGTAGTTTCAAAAAAATTTTTATGTATTTCAACAATAGATCTGTTTCAAATGTGTATCAAATCTATGCTCGTGACATTACCCGCAGATGAATAAAACCTTCAAGAATCTCACAATAAGTTAAGACTTCATTGAAACGGCACACCAAGATTGAAAAAACGTCAGATATATGTATAAATACGTTCTCGTTACTTTTCATAAATTGTACTTGATGAACTAACTAGAACATTTATCATAAATTATGAATCGAAGAATTATAATAGATAATATTGTAGTAATAGTGGTATAGTTCCAAGTCTTCATGTTTCATTGACAAATTGAAAGTTATGTTGTGAATACTACCATTTCATGGCATGTATGTGTTTCCAGATTTCTGTATGCATTTTGGCATCCTTGTTATGTAAATATATCATACATGCTGTGAATATATATCAACGTCTATCAGATAGAGTACGTATCTAACACTGTCACTTCCGCTCACGCACTCTCTAGATTCATTTGTACACACTCGGAGACATTTGCTCTTTGTAGCTTTAACATTTTTTTACGTCACATGATGTCATGTTTGTGTTTTTCACTCCCTATTATGCGGAGGGAAGTAATATAATAAACTAATTTGTTGAGTGGTAAGGGCGTTTCTTCATTCGATTAATTTCAAATCACATTGATCAGGCGTAGGCAATGTTTTAGCAATGACGTGCCGTAGCTATGATGCAGAATAATAATAATAAGTGTAATTCTACGAATTCAAAACAATGGGCGAATATTAGGGATTGAAGCGGGCATACCGCTACCCATTACTACTATTACTTCCTTCTTGAAAGGGAGGAAGTTTCAGATCAGATCATCAGGAAGAAGTATGAATTAGAGTGTCACACACGGATCTCTGCTGTCGCCACTCCTTTTTACGATCTCAATTCACCATATCTCGAACACCTCAGATCCGAAACTAGGAAAATATGCCGACGATGTCGGCGTCCTAGTCGACCTGTCCGATCACGGTTAGCCACACGTAAATTGCAGACTACCATTCAGGAAATAGAAGATGACAAAATATTCAGGAATCATAAGTGGATAGAAAGTCAACTGCACAACACGTCGAGGACGTCTAAAAAAAAGTGACTCATAGCGGCAATGGCCCAGCTATTTCTGCTTCTAAATAGACACAGTGAAATGAACGCCAGAAACAAGTATACCACATGCACGTCCAAAATCAGAACTTCGATGCTCTATGGTAGCTCCGTTGGGGGAAAAAGAGACGAAAGGCATATGTATTAGCTTCAAGTCATTCAGAATAAAGTCCTTCAAATAACGTCAGAGCCCCTGGTTTCTCCTCAGCGAACAAATTCACAGGATATGAACACCGAATATCAAAAATGCATGGACCGCAGTTTTGGAAGACGGTGAAAACCATGAAAATCAATTCCTGAGAATGACGCATGAAATGCAATACCAGAACAAAAATTATATTCTGCTTAACGACTATGATCAGGAACTGTAGGAGATTTTCGCTCCACTGTCTAGATTTTCTGCGGCATTTTTACATGCTATGGCAATATGGCAATTGACTAGTGAACGAACAAAAAGTCAACCGTAGCCTGCAACACATTCTGTGAAGGGAGGTCTCTACAAAATAGCCAAATACAAATCATATGAAGAACCCATGAGATTAAACTGTAAAAGGGATACCTGGACTGTAGTAATTAATGATGGTCAAAGAATAGACGAATTCCCAAATGAAAGATGATCCAGATACCGCTCTTCTTTCTTTTGCTGAACTAAAGATTGAATTTCTTTTAACTCTGACCGAACTGTACATGCATTTATGCTCAGTTTTATTATTGTAGCATATTTTGAAGATTTCCTGCGTGCCTTTGAAAATTATTCCGCGAGCCACAATTGGCAGCCTTGGTGCCGTAGGTTGCCGTGATATAGACGATCACCGGGCAAATCAACGCACTCGAAAATGGAGAGGTTCAAATTATGTACTAAGTTTTTGATCTATGGAAGAGTAGACATGATATGTGACACAAGCTACAAAAACCAATATGAACTTACCCGATTACACTCTTTACAAAAGGTGAAAAGAAACAGTACATTTATGTTAAATAGTAGACTTCCGCGGATAGCTAATCTTGAAAAATCATGGATTCCGGGTCACAATAGCTCGACTTGATGCCGACGTTTCGTCAAACAAGTTTGCAACGTTACTGAAGGTAGTTGCTGTTGGAGGTAGTCAAAACCGGCCTACAACGTGGTAGAAAGACCAAAATATCTCACGCCATCTATGAATAGATGTCCTACTAAGAAATAATGGAATGTACCACATTGGCTGTTGGATTTCTCGTTCTTAACAAAAGTTACGGGAGTGTGAAACAGAAAACATTAATAAACAAACGAATTTACTAGATAAAAAAGATAAGTATACCTACCTACTATTGAAAACAAAAACATTGAAGTGAGCTCTCTCTTCAGAGAATATATAAATCCCTTCGGTAACAGTACGGTTTGAATTACAAAATTTAACTTGTTTCAAAAGTATTGTATTTTTATTATTAATATGTGGAAAAACAAACTTATTCTTACTACGTTTGTGACCGCGAAGACATCTCCCAATAATATTGTTCTTGTCTTTTATTGCTTTTATTTGTTCCACAAAATGCTCAGAAGTTTCTTTTTTGGTATTAAAATTGTACATAAATTCCTATAATATGTTTGTGTTTGCGTGTCATATTTCTGAAAATAGATGACAATTTACATTATTCTAAAACAATTTTTTTCTATTTTGTGATATATGAAAAAATTAACAAAAGTTGGGTTATATTGTGAATGTTACGTACTACAATAAGATTCCATACGGCAATAATGTAAATTGATTGTGAAAAGTAGTACAGAATGTGTAACATTAGGTTATAGTCGAATAGTATTTATATATCTATTTGAAACTAAACATGAAGTAAACACATGGAAACAAACAGAAAGAATGTATTCCCGTATATTCGATTTTCTTCTAAAATATAAATAAATAATAAAACTATATGGCCTTAGACATGTGCGCACAACGCTTTATTGACATGCACGGTATTTTATAGAGCATGAACCCTGAAGGTTTGTGTAACAAAAATACACCGAATAATAAACATTCCTTTTATGAAGTGACTAAGCCATAAAGCGTGAACCTAATTTCTTGTTTAAAACTTGATAGCTGTTACTGATGCTAGGTTTCCAAGATGCAGGGATAATAAATTCAATCATCTTTATTACTGCTTTGTTACAGCAATGATGAAAAATTGGGTTTAAATTCTCCATTATACCAGTAGCAGAATTATCAAATACATCTCACATAACTAATAAATTCCTGTTTGAATAAAACAACTATTGAAAGTTTGAATGTCACTAATTTAATGGATAAATGTGTGACTACAGTTTCGCTAAGACCGCCGCTTCTTCAAATATATATCAAAAAGTACTATCTGTATATCTGTTTGAAAAAGCTGCGGTGTTACCAAAACCAGTTGAATGTAAAATTTATGAAATTAGCTAAAATCAAACTTTCAAGAGTTATTTTGTTTGAGTGTACTAAGCATTTTCATCACGTAATAGCTGATTCTATTCAATTTTTTTGATCAACTTTACCACAAGAACGTATGAAAAATTTCCACGTTAATAATATGTAATTCAATTCAACTTAAGATCTACAAATCAGTTTCATTTAGAAACTATACAATTCTTAGAAAATAGTGAAGTTTTATTCAAATAATAAATTTAAAAAACGTCAGTTAATTAACTGTCATCTTCTCTTAAACTTTACGAGGTTATAAAAAATCACGAACCAAATGCTCTTATTTGTCCCGTAGGCTACACATAATCTAGTGGTAAAAGTAAATTCTGTTTTTGAAACTACCGGGACATCAAAAAGTATCTTGGTCAAGGGTGGTTGTAAAATCTAAAACGTGTGTCTTTACTTGTGTCAAATTAATTAATTTGAAGTTTCTAAAAGTGCGAAATTTCGCAGTTTTATACGAATGTTATAACACTCAGAAGTCTCTAGCGCTTTAGACTCCGGGATTTTCACTTGGCCCATCGAAATTAGAAGGTTCGAATTATCTAAAAACATAATTGCATGAACGCCAGACGTCCTATGTAATTAGCTACGAACGAAATCATTTTGACGTTTCCCTCGAGAAGCTCGCTACGCGTCAGTTGAGACCTGAGAGTACCTGCTTCTATTTTAATTAAATTTTCCTATTTAAACGGAATTTTTGGAAAGAAGAAGGGCCGTCGGGTGCGTATCGTGACTAAATCTAACTACATGGAGCGAAAACGGTACGCAAAAAGTCCTCGTAAAGAAGTTCTATGTTCCTAACTTTTGCACTTTTCCAACTTGCGAGCTACGGGCTTCTCACGTCAACGTCATTCCATTTATCGAAAATTAACTATTTTAAAACCGTTTTCGACCCGGTTTGTCGCTATCCTGACCTTTTAAAAGGTTCAAAGTTAACATTTCGACAATTTTTATTACTATATTAATTTGTATTCATTATTGTTTTACAACTGAAATAAATAGGTATGAAATTTGTAGGTTATTGATGATGTCAGTGTGACAGTGACATAATTATTTCAAATGTAAAGTAAGACATACGTTTTAGATTCCACAACCACCCTTGACCAAGATACTTTTTGATATAAGTAACTTCAAGCCAACTTACATAGTAAACTACTCATTTTAACTTCGAAATTTAATGTATAGATTAACTCCCCCTACAAATGGAATTTTGGTATCTTCAAAATATCTTTTCAAATATTCAAGAAAAATCGCATACGAATTTCGCAATAAAAACCAAGAATAAGAAACAAGATTTTGATCTTTGCCTAAGTCAAAATTAGTGTAACTTTAATAATACACTTTTAACACAAAACAATTTTTTTAGCTTCAGATGGGATACCCATTAAGTCCTCTTTTGGCAGATATTTTCATATCTTATATGGGAGAAACTATAATGAGTACCCCTCTAAAAACATTAATTAAACAAGCTATTCAAAGCTATTGTATTTTATAATTAACATGCAGAAAAACAAACTTATTCTTATCATGTTTGAAACTGCGAAAGCAGTCCAAAATAATAATGTTATTATCTTTTATTGCTTTTATTTGTAGGTACTACAAAATGCTCAGAAGTCTCTTTTCTTTTATTAAGATTGTACATAAATTCCTATAATATGTTTCTGTTTGCGTGTCTTAGTCCTGAAACTAATTTTCAAGAAATTAGGAGTTAATACACTTTTATTCTGGTGCAGATGTAAGTTTGTATTCCAATAATCGCTATACTAGGAGGTAATACAAGTGTATTAGTGATTATGAACATATCATCGACATATGTATATGTATGTATATGTCGATGGAACACATACATTCATTGCGATTTCAAAAAACAAAATACTTATGTTGCTTGAAATCAAATTACGTCATTATGTCATATGTTTGGAAGAAATGCCATGTTGGTCAAACTGGAGTTATATTTCGTACCTATTACGAGTATGAAAGCGAAAGAGAAGAATCAGCCCTCTTAACACGTGTTGCGACGCAAAGCAGCTGCTACATCACGCATAAAACGGCGTGATTGAATAATTTGAATGAAAAACTTTTAAGGGCACCTTTAAATATCAATTGGTTATTAGAATCCAATGAAATGGGCCGAAAGTTGAAATCATTCTCAATTCATATTATATTGCGAATATGTTATGAATCATTTATTACACAAATAATGAATAGAGAGTATATTCAAGTTATTGACTCTTATATAACATTACCTATACCAAAATTCCTAATGTGATGATGTCAGGTACAAATATTTCTATGAAGTTCTGCATATTTATGCTCGGTATCACCACCAACAGCACCATTTCACGGGACGATCATGTGAGGTCTACTGCAAATACCACTTCATTTTAATTTGGTCTTGTATTCAGTGCCAAGAGCCACTCAACATTCCAACAGCTCCTGATAATCCACAAGACACACATTCGACATTTTCCGATAAAAAATCAATTCGTAACTGTGGATGTGAAAGTAAAGTGGACCAACTCAGGACACGAAGTTGAACTGAATCTTCGGTTGTAATCAGTAGAATTCACCACGTGTCGCCTACAGGATTTCCTAATCTTCGTAATATCATAAAGTCATCTGCAGCAATTTGATTGTCACGAAGCATAATATTTCTAGGGCATAGGCAGAGGAACATGGATCAAAGAGACGACTGGAAAGTGAAGGATGATATTTTTTCTATCCGCTTCCAAATCCTCCTTACATCTTTCAGGAATCTCCTAGAACTAGGAGCTTCGAACTCAAGGGGTAAGTGTCCACCGATTAAGAACTATTAAGAATTTGTAATGTTATGGAAATCGTTGTAGTGATTTCAAATCTATTAATATCCAAAGTTGTCGTATACAGTCCACAGATAACTCGGGACGATTTCCTAGTGTACTGTTCTCATGTTTGGAGTTCAATTTTCAAACATACGCTGAAGCTCTTAGATTCTATTCAGTCGAGACTTATTTGACTGATTCATGATGCCACACTTCCAATTCCATTAACATCTCTAGAATATAGTAGAAAACAGGGCCATTTCTTCATTTTCTAGACATTCCCATGGTCGGTGTTCACCAGAAAACCTTGTCTGTTATCCCACCACAAGAGAGCTCAAACTAGTTACTTTTTTATTGTCTACCACGAGACCTGCCAAACTTCTTCCAGCCATACTTCATTTCCTCTCGAGCGGCGAAGTTTTCTTTGCCTAGTGTGGTTCTTCCTCAAGCTTATAATAACCTACGATAAAAACTTCCAATGCTAATATTCTCTCCCAATATTCCACCTTTGGATCACACGATGTTCTTGGAACATTATAGGTTTTCATTCCGTGTAGTCAAAATATAAAAAAAAACCTCTCTAATTATAGTTTTTTGATATTTTAGGAACATCCGTAATCTAATTTGTGATATTATCTGATAAATGTTACTGATTTGGATAACACAAGGAATTTTTTATTGGAAATTCTCGGATAGTGTTCAGATAACCAGGTGCGGAGTGGAATTAAAATACAGTTAAGATAAATTGCAATGTAATACAGATGTGTCAAACAGTGTAGTCGCAGATTTATTCGCTCCGCCAAATTAAGTATTTTAAACAGTTCAAAGTGTTGGAATAAAATAGTACGTGGATTCACTTGTGTCGAAGGTAACCTACAACATAGATTTTCAACTCTGTTTGCATCATGTCAACTAGAACAAAGGCAGAAATAGCAACAATCGTGAAAGATTCGATGAATGAACTATTCAGGGATGAAGACTTCATTAGCCGTATCACACAAAGAATCACAGATAAGATCGAACAAAAACTTGAGAAACTAGAAGATGAAATAAAAAGCCAGAATGATAAAATAAATACACTTCAGCAAAAAATGGATGACATGGAGCAATTGACGAAAACAAACAATATATGCATATATGGGGTATCAGAAGAATCTGGTGAGAATTTGAAATCGAAAATCCTACAAATCTTTAATTCAAACACAAGTATGGAAATAGATAATGAAATTACCACGTGCTACAGAATTGGTAAACAGCCAATTCCTAATAAATCCAGGCCTATTATTATAAAGTTGAGCAGTTCCGAAGTGAAATCAAAAATCTTCAAAAACATGAAAAAATTCAGAGGCAAAAAAATCTTCATATCGGAAGACCTCACGAATACTAGAAGAATGCTACTGAAACAAGCCAAGAGCACCATAGGAGAAAGAGATGTATGGACATTTAACGGGCAGATTTTCACAAAAATTGATGGAAAACGAGTCAAACTGTCCTGCTTTGAAGATATCCTGTCATGCAAGAGAACCATATAACGTACGGTATTTTCTTAACATTCTCTTCAATTTTTGTTTATACACAGCCATACTTTGAGATGTTATATATTTATCACATGCTATGACTTGGTTGGAGCGATGTCGCCACATATTATTTATTGATTTACTTTCTTTTCTTTCACATAATTTTATATTTTCTCATTATATCCGTATCTAATTTCATATACTTTCTATCTTTATCTTATATTACTCTTTTATTATGTTACATTTCCTCAATACTCTGGAGAATTTCGAGGAAAGAGATGCAAAGGTTTGTGAAACGATTGGGGAAAATATTAAGCTTTTTAGCGGAAACAATTTCTTTAACATTTTCCACCTGAATATAAGAAGCTTACGAAAAAATTTTGATGAATTACTTTTATATATTGAAACTATACAACAATCAAACATCGACATAATTATTTTATCAGAATCTTGGATGATAGACGAAACTAGTAGCTTCAATATACCAAACTTTGATTTAATTTATAATGAATCAGCGTTCAATCAGAATGATGGAACTGTTGTATATATCAAAAAACAAATCAACTCCAATTCTTCTATAAAAAAACTCACAGAAATAAACCTTTTGGAAATCACATTCAATTTTAAAAACACTTCGTTTATGATAACGGCATCTTATAGACCGCCCTCGTCCGATCTTGACATTTATCTCACAGATCTTGAACTGTATTTTTCAAATCAACACGAGTCGGATATTAAAATATTCATTGGGGATATTAATATCAACTTAATGGACACTTCCAATAATAAAACGAATGATTACATTTGTATGATGGCTCAATTAGGATTTTTCTCTGCCATAAATAAGCCTACGAGAATATATAAAACTTCATCTAGTCTTATTGACCATATTTATGTTAAAATGACAAGAGAATTAAATAACAAGTTGAACTTAAGCTCGTTCATATTCAAAACTGATCTCACCGATCACTATACTATATCACTTAGTATTGACTTAAAACCTAATTCTTGTACAAACACCATTGAATCATCGAATAAATATAACACTTTCATCAACCACGAAAAACTGAACTCGTTATTAGTAAAAGAAAAATGGGAGCGAGTACTACAATGCAATGATCCAAATACATCATATGAAATTTTCAAAGATACACTTTTCAACTACATAGAAAAAAGTAAGAAACCTAAGAGGCCAGCGTATAATAAAAATAATACTAAACTGAAACCATGGATGACCCAGGGTCTCCTCAATTCAATAGTATATAGGGATAAACTGAAACAAAAATTAAATAAGACTTACTCAAATCAGTTACGGAATGAATATAAAAACTACAGGAACTTTCTCAATAATCTATTAAAAACAACTAAAAATAATTATTATTTTACTCAAATTACAGATGCACAAAATAATTATAAAAAAATCTGGCAGAGCGTTAACGAAATAACAAATAACCAAAAATCTAATAAAACGAAAATCGCAGATATAATGGATAACAATAATCGAGTACTCAAATCGGATGAAGAAAAAGTAAATTATTTCAATGAATTTTTCACGAATATAGGTAAAAGAATGGCACACCGTATAGAGAAACCTTTGATACCAGTTCCCGTAAACAAAACACAGAGAAAAGAATCCTTATTTCTCCACCCTGTAACTAAAAACGAGATCGTAAATATTATCTCAACACTAAAAAATAATACCGCGGCAGGCCCTGATGAAATATCCGTACTTAAAAAACACCATGAAAACCTTATTGATCCCCTATGCCATATTTACAACTGTATACTATTGACCGGAAAGGTTCCCTCAAAATTTAAAGAGTCTTGTACAACACCGATATTTAAATCAGGAGACAAAACTGCAGCAACTAACTATAGACCAATTACAGTAATAAATAACACAGCCAAGATGTTCGAGAAATGTATCAAAAGCAGACTGGTGAGTTACTGTGAAACCTATAATATAATTTCTGACTCCCAGTTTGGTTTTAGAGAAAATCTATCGACTGAACAAGCTGTTTTTAAAATGGTTAACTCAGTTTTCACCAGTTTCCAAAACAATAAGAAGTGCATGACAGTATTTCTTGATTTAGCAAAGGCGTTCGATACTGTCAATTACGATATTCTTTTGCAACACTTATATGATATTGGTATAAGAGGTGTCGCACTGGATCTTATTACTGATTATTTGACCGATAGGAAACAAGTAGTCAAAATAAATGACACTTTCAGTGACCCATTACCTGTCACCATGGGTGTTCCACAGGGTACAGTTCTGGGGCCTATTCTGTTTTTATTATACATCAATAATATATTCAATATAGATGATCTAAATGGACTTCTTGTCTCATATGCAGACGATACTGCCATTGTTTTCACAGGAAATACATGGGATGAAACTATCTTAAACGCAAAACAAGGCCTACAAAAATTGTTCAATTGACTGAGCTGTAATCTATTAAGCCTCAATGTTGACAAAACTAAATTTATTGCCTTCACATCAACTATTACAGATCAGCCAAGTATCAATCATTTGAAAATTCATAAATTTTCCTGTCCAAACACAAATAAATGCGATTGTTCATCAGTTGAGAAAGTTAGTTCGGTTAAATATCTGGGAGTTACGGTTGATCAATTTCTAAGATGGAATGAACATATAGAAAGTACGGTAAAAAGACTCCGTAAATTAATATATAAGTTTTATCAACTGAGAAATATTCTCAATAATAAAAACCTGCTCATGATCTACAACGCCTTAGCCGAATCCATAATTCGATACTGTATCATTATCTGGGGTGGGACATTCAAAACTACCATATATCAACTAGAAGTGATCCAAAATACTCTGATTAAGATTCTCCTCAAAAAAGAGAAACGCTTTTCCACCACTCGCCTCTATTCTGAAACTGGGTTATTCACAGTTAGACAATTATATATCTATCAGAGCGTATTATTTGTAATGAACTCTACTAGGACGTATGTATCACATGATCATAACACACGGATTAATAAAAATTAAACTCTACGAATCCCAAAATGTCGACTAACACACGAACAAAAATTTATTCCTTACATTGGCCCCAAATTGTTCAATCTTCTACCAGATAAGTTGAAGAATATATCCAATAAACGTATCCTTAAAAAAGAACTGAGACTATTCATTTTATCAAACTATGAACTATTAAAAAGCGTCTTTCAAAACTAAATAGTCTTACAGACTTTTATCTATCTAAATATGTGCGTAAATGTTTGTATTCATGTATATACCATGTTTGCCATCCAAAACATAATGACTTAGCTGTCCAATAGATGTGATTGTATATCTCCCCCTTTCTATCTACTCCTCTATGTATTTCTCTCCACTTGAAATTGTCCAGAGTAAATATAAATATAAATATATTATCATAATAATTATACTACTCGTTATGATGTTGAAATTATGTTTTACTAATGGTATTGTTACACATTACTGATGGATCTCACAAAACAAGCTCTACTTAGGTGAAATCCCCCTAATATGTAACCTACGTCTCATATTTAGATACTTTATATTTATATACTTTATATTAATATTATAATTACTTGATATTTAGCTGATTTACTATTCATTAATATGTATTTGTTAATATAAATACTGGGTAGATATATTAATTAGGTAAAATCATTGTCAAAATGCTCATCTGTCTGAATAAACTGAATAATAATAATAATTTCAATAAAACCTAAAACGGGTTTCCATGAAAATGCAAATTGAGGATGAAATGTCCTCGACGTAGTTAATCACTAGGAATTATAGTCCCCAGAACTCGATTTCCCCGTATGATTTCATGATGTATAGCGTTTCACTTTTAACTAATCCACAATGAACGAATATGAGACCCTGCCGCCCTAACATTAATTATTTGTGTTTACAACACTGTCATTATTCATGTTCCTTCCTAACAAATTGGGGTTCCTTGGAAAACATTTTCATTTAATTTGAAAGACTCTAATCACATTTTGTCGCACTTCAGTTCAAATTACTGACAATTGAGAAGAACGAACGCATTATTGAAATTATTTCGTGAATACATTTTACATCTGTTACTTTTAAAAATTGCTGTTCTTGAGAAACACTGGTATTGGGATAACGTTTACATTATTCTGATGAAAATGAATTAGGAGAATGATTCCCCGAAAGTGCAATACTTTTAAATTGCTTCCATTATGTAAGTGGACTTTATCGTTTTCAGCTGGAAATACTTGAAATAAATTTTCATTTTAATTCATAATTGAGACATTATTGGGCTTCCACTAAGCAGCTGGGATGGGTGGTACTCATTTCCTTGAATGAGAAGGAATCGCTCGGTTGGTTCAAAGCGACAGTGGAATTATTCCATTATTCATCGATATTCTTTTTATAGAACACTTATATTCGATCAGTATTTTGATATTTTCTGAAAATTTCTTTGAAAATTGACTTTTGATTAGCTTAGGTCCATATATGTAACCCAAAGGTATCATTATTATTTGAAAAGAGTATAGATACCCAAAAAAACCTAAATTTTCGTTGTTTCAATTGAAGAAGTCTCAGAAAAATATTTTTAGAATGATCACTGTGGGACATCCTATGTGCTGATATAATGTATAAGTGTGGTTATGACTTACTAAAGAAATATACGATAAGTACTGACAAAATTTCTACACCATAGCAATAACTCAACACACCAAAATACTTGGAACACTTTGAGATTATCGATTACAATTTAATATTAAGGTATTCTCAAATTAAGTATACCAAATTTTGAGATACACTTCATGATTATTGTTTGTCGTAACTAAAGTGAGGCATTTATGAAATTTTCATATTTGGCATATTTTTCATATTATATGAAATTTTTCCGAATTTTTCATATTTTCAACTATTTTTTAATTTTTAGCATATCTGTAACAATTTTACAAACAATTCCTTCCTATACAATTTAACCAAAACATTTTATCATTCTTGCCAGTAAAGTAAATTTAAAAGCTCTCAATTTGTGTTGCTTGACTGGTTTTGCATTTAGCAGGTATAATTTTAAGAACGGGACAATTACTGGTAAATCCCAATAATATTGTTGATGTTTAAAATATTCACTTAATCCGGAAATTGGTACTAAGAATTACCTGACACCGTTGGGGTTCATTTATTCGTTGCCAAACTAAGGGCACGAGGAGGGGCATAATTATCAAAAGTTTTCTCTAAAGTTGTGTCCACAATTTTAGAGTTAATTTAAATTTAGATTTTAAAGTGTGCCAGTGTGTCTATTTAAAATGGCAAGTGGTATCAAAGTGTCTATGTTTCCAGAGTTGTGTATGGACATGGGAAAAGTATTCTCCTCAGTCTGCAGCAAAATTATAAGTACAAATTTTTATTTTCAAAGATATACAGACATTTCAACATAAAAAATGTTCCTAAAAAAACAATCTGTACAAGGTGTGTCATGAGGAGGGTTTATTAAATATGCACAAGGTGTATTTTACTTAACTTTTTAAGATTTCAAATATTAGGATTTTTCGGTATATAGAGTGTTCCTTGCCTCTGGCATACCTCCTTTGAAACAAATCTAAACAATTTTTTTTAATGAAACCGGTCAATGGTGGACAAAACCACATATTCTAAAAAAAAAATTTTCTTAGAATTCGGCTGGATAATTAAAAACGTATTTCAGGGTTACGTAGCGTTAATTATAACGGATCCAAAAAAATAAAAAAAGTTGGTCATTTAATAATTTATGAACAAGTAGGTTATATTTGCGTAATTTATTATTGGGTTATCCTGTATACATGAAAATAATTATAGAATACGTGTTTTCGTCGACCATTGACCAGTTTTATTAAAAAAAATTAAGAGTCATCCAAATTATCTTTGATAGAGGCGGTAAATTCAATGAAAGAATTTGAGCAAAAATGCAAAAATGTTCCATGACATATTGAAAACCAAATATAAAAAAAATTCAAAGCAGTAATTGATAAGAACCATGGCTACAAATTCCTCTTAGAAGCAGCCAATCCTTTAATTGGAGATTTTGATGAAACATTTACATTGGAACCAGAAATTTTGTCACATTTAAAAACCGTCCCTATTACGTCTGTTGACGTAGAGAGAAGCTTTTCTGCATTCAAACATATGTATACTGATAGGAGGCGAAAGTTTTTGTTAGAGAATTTCTAGAAATACTTAATTGTTTATTGTTTTAATAATTAAATTAATCATGTAAAAATTGTTTTGGTAGATACGTTTTTAAATAACAAAATATTGAACTATGTTTTGTTTCATTTCAAACTACCTTATTAAAAAGCAATTGATTGTGGAAATTAAAATATTAATTTTTGAATAATTTCGTACTAATATTTTTTCTTTCATATTTCAACTAAATTTCTTTCATATATATGATCATATTTCCTACTTTTTTTTCTTCATATTTGCCTCACTTTAGTCGTAACTCACCATTTCAGTTCTGTCAGAGCTATCAAGATGAAAATCTATATCACCAATGCTTTCCAGTTGTGATTCATCTTTTTTTCAATACTTTGACTACACGAAAGTTTATAATGTACAAGAATTTATTTGAATGAAGAACAATTCAAAAGAGATCCTCTCCTTCCTTGACATCAGTAAGGCAAACTTTGCTTAAATTTCCACTTTTCCAAGGGTATAAGGTCGAATAACTATGATTTCATTAAAAATTCTGTATCCGAATTTGTCAATATGGTTGGGTCGATAGACATATACTTTCAAATTCAAATAACCTCAATGAAAAATCTTAGGAGCGTCCATTTTTAAATTGTTCAAATTGCACAATTTTCTTAAATTTTCCCACCTTTTTCAATTTTATATTTCATCTATTTTCCTCAACACTGTTCAATGTGATCGGAGAATATTAGAATTAAATCAGATTAACAATAGGATAATTGAATTTTAGGTTGAATAATGAGAGAACAGTACTGAACTGTCACTTTTGCATGGATATATGGATAACAGTCTTAAGGAAGGGACCTTTTTGATATGTTCCACAACACAATTCAATAATTACCTCCATTTTTTCAGATCTCTCGATTTTTCAAAATTTCATAAGGGGTGGGTATGGAAAATTTTCGATTTTGGTCGACTCCATCGATGCTTATGAAACATAGTTCAAACACATTTTCGATGATGGGAAATTCGATTCGAACATTAGTTATAACCACGTTACAGTGTCTAGAGACTCCGAATTTGGCTCATCAGATGCACATTAAACCATAATAAAATCATCTTGCCAAGGGTTTATCCAAAAAATATTATAAGAGAACCCTTTTGATATCTTCCAGAACATGATTCAAGAATTACCTCAATTTTTGAAGATCTCTCGATTTTTCAAAATGTTATAAGGGGTAGGTAGATATGCAAAAATCTCGAATTTGATCGACTTCATCGATGCTTATCAAACATCGTTCAAACATGTTTTCGATGATGATAAATTCGATTGTAACATAAGTTATAAAATCAGTTAATCATTAACCACGTTACAGTGTCTAGAGACCCCGAATTTGGCTTATCAGAAGCACATTAAACTGTAATAAAATCATGTTTTCAAGGGTTTGTACAACAACCATTGTAACAAAACCCTTTTGATATCTTCCACAACACGATTCAATAATTATCTCAATTTTTTCAGATCTCTCGATTTTTCAAAATTTCATAAGGGAGGTATGGAAAAATCGATTTTGGTGGACTTAATGCTCATGAAACATCGTTCAAATACGTTTTCAATGAGCAGAAATTAGATTCAAACGTTAGTTATAACATCAGATAATGATTAACTACGTTACAATGTCTAGATAACCCGAATTTGGCAAAAATTACTAGGTGGCCTTTTCATGATATTTAAATATCTCATAACTACTATTCTGTTTTTACATTTCATATAAAAATTCTCGGGAAATAGGTCACATTAATACTTTGTTTTAAATATTCGTCTTTACGTACGTTTTGGTCTCACGACCATCATCAGAAGACTCACTATGTCTAAAAATGGGTTCATTAAAACTAATTATTGCACAAGCGTCCAAATCGCACAATTTAACTTCAATCAAAAGAGCCCACGCCGTCGAAACGAACAGAACAACGAATAATCGAAATTGTATCGTCAGTATTAAAGTATAAAAAAATTTTTTGTAGTAAAAATCCGCTATCCAGTAATATTATTAGAATATATATACCAAAGAAGTATGGTCTCAACGTTATCTTCACTTCAACTCCGTTGCACCAGCTTGTTATGAAAAAAGTGTCATAAACAGCATTACAGATCGCGCGATAAAATTGTCCCACGCAGATGACCGCCCCAAAAATTTAAAAATTGTTCGTAATACACTAGAATTGAATGGCTACCCAAAAACTTTTTTCAATCCTATCATTAAAGAAAGAATAAACAAAATCTATAATGGTTCATCGTATAAAAATAGCACAGAGGGTAATACAAACAATTTTATAACTCTACCTTACATTCCGGAAACCTCAGAGAAAATCAAAAAATGTTTGAAAAAGTATGATATAACTGTGTTGGAAAATATTTCCCAAATTTAAAACCTTTAATACCCAAAGATAAACAAACCCACACAGTGTATAAATTGAATTGTTTAGATTGTGATGGAACCTATACTGGAATCTCTAAACAATATTTACAAAAAAGAATGTACGGCCATAAATATAGCACAAGAAATAACAACTTAGAAAATTCCACCGCCCTTGTTAAGCATTGCTTTGATTATAACCATCAATTTGATTACAAAAATGTTAATATTCTAACTAAGGAAACCAATTATTATAAAAGACCTATCCTGGAGATGATTCACATAAAACGGGACCCCAAATCTGTAAATCATAGGGTAGGCACACAAAATCTAAGTCATATTTATACTAATTTGATTAAATAATCTCTTGCAAATTCTTACATACGTCTTTATAAGTGTAGAAAATGTTTTTAGGTAGAATTCGTAATAGTTATTTCCCAGTACAGGTCTGAAACCTTTCTTAAGTGCCTTGTCATAAGTCTTTATAATTGTTGAAAATGTTTTTAGGAACAATGCGTAATAGTAATTTTCCAGTACAAGTCTGAAACCTTTCTTAAGTACCTACTCATAAATCCTACACATCTGGTTTCGAAAGTAGATACTTGACAAATAACTTCGTTCTTCTCAGTTGTTGTGAGAATACCAATATGCACTCATATATTCTAATAATATTACTGGATAGCGGATTCTTGCTACAAAAATTTTTTTTATACTTTAATACTGACGATACAATTTCGATTATCCGTTGTTCTGTTCGTTTCGACGGCGTGGGCTCTTTTGATTGAGGTTAAATTGTGCGATTTGGACGCTTGTGCTATAATTAGTTTAAATAAACCCCTTTTTAGACATAGTGAGTCTTCTGATGATGGTCGTGAGACCGAAACGTACGTAAAGACGAATATTTAAAACAAAGTGTTAATGTGACCTATTTCTCGAGAATTTTTATATATAATTCATACTGGGTCAAGAATCTTATTATTGTTTTTACATTTCTTAATAGTTCGAATTAGCTTTTATTGTGACATAAGTTATGAAATTTGTGAATATAATCTCAGGTTTAGAACAATTAATTAAATCAATAGGATCTTTCCTTAACTTTTTACACACCACCGATTTCACAATTTTCATATAATATCATTATTGTGCATCATCTATATTTTACTTATTATATTGAAACATTTCCAGAATGTAATATTATTGGATATGGCACAAGATAGTTCATTACATAAATGCAATCCAAAGTTACAGTAATAATAAGCTCTAACAGAACTGAGTAATATTTATCATAAAAAATACATTGCGTAATTGAATATGAGAAATTCCTTTGTTCAAATATCACGATAATCTAACAAACACTTAAGATTAATCAAAAGATGCTTGTGAGCATGTGTCCGACTGACTAGTATATAAACAGATAATTACAGAAATATGTGACATAAACTGCATATTATGTTAGGTACACTATCGAAATAATGACTATTGTATATGATTGCAACATGCGGATTTGAAAAGACGGAGTAATTTTCTCATATTGTGAATGCAAATGTATGAATGCAAGTAGTCAACAAAATGAATGTCTATTGTGAATGTGTAATAGCAATTATTACTATATGGAACTAAAAAAGCATATACTTAAGTTCAATCGATGTATTTTCCAAGCTATGCATAATATATAATATAATGAAGAAACAGAGAAACATGTTCAATATGCTCGGAACGAATTGAAGAACTATCAATATATATTCAAGGGGTTGCTAATACCCTACAACAAACTTCAAGAAATAATGTATATTTTATCTTGTTTATCGCGGAACTGGAATTAAGTTTTCTGGTTTTGGTAACTAACTCTATTCCAACCAGGTTGGAAATCAATCAAAATGATTTCTACTAGAAATTTTGAGAGAATAAGATGATTTCATATATATTCCACAGACAAGTAAATGAAGATTTAATTTGTAACATGGGAGGCCACAACCATTCTTCTTCACAGATAGCCAAAGATCATCTTTTTTCTGGTATAAATATGTAGATAGCATTCTAGTATGCTTTACAGGATACTAAATACAATCATCATAATTTCTCAATTTCTATAGATAGATATTTCCATGACCTATATTGGAGCCACTGCAGCTCGCCGTTCAGGCAGAAGCCATAAGAGGAGCATATCACCTCGATCTTATTGGACAAGGAATGGCCGACCAAAAAAGCCGAAGCATTATTGGATTGCTGGATCACCTGAGCTATTGGGGAGGTTCACAACACTTCCGTACCTTTCACGATTAAAACCTTCAATGGGCTGGAGATCACTGGGGACAATCCTCACATGATACCAGCGAATTCCGTATGGTTTACCGAAGGCCCCAAGACCGTAAAAAGTACAGGTGCTGGAATCGCCGAGACAAAGGACCAAGGAGAAATAATTTCTTTAAACCTAGGGACACTTGCGATAGAATTCCAAGCGAACCGTGCTTATTGGAGGGAACTGCTCCATATGTCGCATTCCAAGCGACTAATGGGAGATCTCCAGCAGCAACGAGTGAAAAATCTACTGACATTCAGCAGACAAGAAATACGGAATCTTGTTGGGTTCCTAATCGGACACGCCCAGTGCAACAAATATCTCTGCGCGATGGGTTTGGTACATTAGCCCACATTCAGGTGTTGTGGCGTGGAAGAAGATGTATGTGCTGTGTCGGTGCACTGTATACGCGGTTTTTCTTCGGACATACCTTGGAGACGATGAAACTGCACCCATGGGAATCAAAAGTATCCCCTACATCAGGCTACTTACTGGCTACTTCATAGAATACACCGGACTGATGAGATGAGGAGATGTGAGTGCACAATAGGACACTAATGAGCGCAGTGGAGTGGGGCTCTCTCTCTGGGAAGGAGAACCAACCTCACGAGGAAGGGGTCCTAGTCGGTAAGAATCCGGTACAGCCGGGCACGGGCACTCGAAGCGTCTAAGCAAATATCGTCTGAGAGATTCCAGATAGGCGGGCTAGAAGAGCTCAAACCAGTCACCCTTCATTGTCAAGTTCGAGACCTGCCGAATTTCTTCCTACCAGACTTCATTTTTCTATTGAACAGCGAATCTGTGGAACTCTCCACCTAGTTTCGTTTTTTGCTATACCATTAAACTGCAAACCCTCTCGTGTAGTCTAAGTATCCAAAAAATCATCAAAGTACTTCATTCTGAGTTGAAATAGAAAGGACAACATAATACATTTTCTAGATCTAAAAATATAGATTATCAAAAAGATAATTTATTATTCAATGGTTTTAGTAGAGCCACTCACACAGATATAACTATCTCTAATCATTCTACACATCCAATACCTTACAAACTAGCTGCTTATTTTTCAAGGAGTCATAGAGTATTTTCATTACCATAATCAATATAGACCTATCCACAGAATTAGATATAATAATAACGATAGCAGTAAATAATAGTTATAATATTAATGCCATAAATAATTTAATTCATAGAAAAGAACAAAAAACCACTTTCCATAGTATATACCAAAATTTGAGAAGAATAATAATAATATAAATTTGCCTTTAATTCTTACATATTTTGATCCAATTTCGAATAAAATAACTGACATTATCTCAAAACAGAATTCAATTATTGCCTCCAAATCATTCTCATATATTTTCCAACACAAAACATAAAATGTAAAAATTTCAGATACTTAAGTAAGTTAAAGTGCTATCACAAGTCAGTACAAAGGTTAGACCGGACACGTTCAATATACAAGGTGACCCAGGGTTAAACCACCAAACATTTGGGATCGGTTTCAGAGTTAAAAATAGGATTTTTTTCTTACAAGCATGTGCCCTAACTTGCTTCGTTTATGAGATATACGGTGACAAAGTTTTTAGAAATATTCAGTCCAGTTTTATTAAATACCCACTCAAAAACATGTCGGCTAATTTTGAGAGAACTTTGCATGCTCATTTGCGGTAATGAGGAGCTCCTATTAATTCTATTAGAACAAAATTGATAATTCCAGTGGCGTCCCAAGGGGTAATTTAATTGATATTAGGACAATCATTGACGATTCCGCAGACTACGCATAAATGCATCTAATATGAATCAAAACTCGCATTAATCAATGAACACGCCACAGGATGTCAAACTTTGACACAAACAAATCCATAATTGTTGTTAAAATTGTGCTCGGTTACTTTTGATCTGATTTTTGTTGAAATGAATTTTTTCCTGTTACATGCAGGGTCTCAAAAACAAAGCGAGATACGACTAAAATTGGAGAGACAAAAAAATTGTATTTTTACAAAAATAAACATACAAAAAAACAATGGCGTAAAATGATTTGTCTTAATATCAATTAGATTATCCTCAGGCACGCCACAGGAATTATCTATTTAATTCTAATTACAATATAATAAGGTGCGATATGGACGCTTGTGCTAATTAGTTTTAGTTAACCCCTTTTTAACAAAATAGGTCTTCTGATAATGGTCGTGAGACCGAAACGTACGTAAAGACGAACATTTATAACAGAGTGTTAATGTGACCTAATTCCCGAGAATTTTTTATATAATTCGCATTACATTAAAAGAACAACCTTATTACAGCATTTAACAATGCCAAGTAGTTAAATATCTCGGTTTCATTTTGGACACAAAGATGTTATGGACTCCACATATTAAATACTCAATTTCCAGATGTGAAAAGGCACTCAATATCTTACGATTAGTCACAAAATTGTCTTGGGGAGCAGATATAAGTACAGCTCAATTATTATATCGGACCACTATACGTTCTATTATCGACTATGGCTGTATTTTTTATGGATCTTGCAACAATACCATGCTGAAAAGATTGGAATGTGTACAAAATAAAGCTTTACGTATATGTTGTGGAGCCATGATTTCCACCCCAATTTGTGCCTTACAGGCTGAGTGCAATGAATTACCATTAACTCTACGTAGACAATTCCTTGCGTATAAATTCGTTATTAAACTGCGAGCATCATTTGATGAAGAACTGAGTATTAGAATAACAAATTTATGTACGGATAACCTGACAAGTTTATATTGGAAAAACCGAAATTCTCCTCCTTGTGCACAAGCTGTTGAATCAATGGGTGACATATCACAATTTTTATTTAATAACACCTGCTATAATTATTTTTGCGGACCCTACAAGCAAATATTGTTAGATATCCCTGTCATTCTACCTAGCTATTCTAAGATAGATAACTTGAACTATAAAATATTACTCCAAGAATTGGACCATTACGAAAATTTAAAAAAAATCTACACAGATGGCTCAAAAATGTCTGAATCAGTGGGTCTCGCTATTTATATTCCCGATGATAATCATACAATAAATTTTCGACTATGTAAATTTTCTACCATATTTACTGCTGAGGCTATGGGCGCTATTACAAGCTTTGAACTATTGTCAGCGTTGTGTACCTAAAGAAACGATTATATTATCAGATAGCAAAAGCGTATTGAAATCATTAAAAAACGTTAACCGTAAGAGTTCGCCCCTTATTCTAATGATAGTCCGGAAATACATGGAATTACTTGAACAAAATTATAGTATTATTTTTGTTTGGGTTAAAGCGCATTGTGGAATAAAGGGAAATGAAAAGGTTGATCTGTACGCAAAGCAAGCCACCAATTCTGAAAACTATCTACATAAAGTCACACCACACAGTGATTTCATCTGCAACTACAAATCAGAGATTCGGAGAACATGGATATTACTTTACAAACAGCAAAATCTGCGAAAACCTACAAACTATTTTTTGATTCATCCAGAAATTCCAAGAAAATCATGGTATCACAAAACGTTACAATTGCCAAGAAAAATATACACCACTATCGTCAGATTGAAATTTAATCATGGTCGCTTTCCTGCACATCTAAATTATATTAAAATACTTCCCACAAATCTGTGTGAATGTGGCGGAGTAGGTGACCTTAATCATTTGTTTTTTAATTGTCCGCTTCATCACCTTAATAGAACAGTTAAGGCCGTACAACCCGTTAAATATAAACTACTTGCTAAGCACTCAAGACATAAGATAATATACCAACTGCTGTATAAATTTGTTGTTTCTGCTAGGTTAGATATTCAGTATTTGTGTAACCTCCCTCTCAACCTATGTTAAAAACCTGGACATTGCCCATGGTCTTCCTATGTTTTGTGTAATAAGACGTTATGAAGGACCCCTTAACGTGAAAAGTATCCCTGTCTATAATCCTTTGAGTTTTTTAGGTGGATGATTTGTAATAACTAAGTTTTATGACGCTGGCAATGGCACCCTTACTATATTCTGAATTCTTTTATTCCAATTAATTATCGATATTGTACCTTTGCTGTACGTGACAGAGGCTGTTGGCTAAAGGTTACGACCAAAGCCATATACCTAATTAGGGGAAAAAAAACAATGCCAAATTTTTCCAAAATATGCCAAAACGTTTTTGAGTAATTAATTGAAGACTGATTGTTCTTTAGAACTTTGATCTCGAAAACGAATGAAGTTAGGAAACATGCTTATTGGAGAAA
The DNA here is from genome assembly GCA_958510875.1 of Endomychus coccineus. Taxonomy (NCBI): domain Eukaryota; kingdom Metazoa; phylum Arthropoda; class Insecta; order Coleoptera; family Endomychidae; genus Endomychus; species Endomychus coccineus. The sequence continues at coordinate 47,023,196 of OY294068.1, forward strand.
AAACCTTATTTTAACTAAGAAAGCGACCCTTTTAAAGAACATTTGAGACCTTTTTATTTAGGTAAAACAGATTCCACTTTTGCCAATCATCTTTTAGAAAACAATCATAATTTTCTTCATAAATGAAACCGAAATTTTACTTTATTGTACATTGTTATTCAAATGAAATTTATCAGAATCACTAGACATTTTAAGACCACTTATCTCCTTAATCTAGTTGAACGAGTAATTCATTCTGCACTATTCAATATTGCTAATAACGCAATTCAGTAGACAACCTGGGTATTCACAAATGCTGTACATCCGTTCTTAGGAAACTGCAGTGTTTTAATGATACCCAGCAGGGTCTAGACAGCTGTCAACTTTTATCAATTTATTATTAATTGTTATTACTATTATAATAACTTTTCATTCAATATTTTCATGTGTTATTTTAATAAGAGAAAGTTTTGTGGTAAACTAATTTTTAGTAAGTTGTGAGCATTCTTAATAATTAAGCTAATTCAGGGATGAACAAGAAATAGGTTTATAATTTGTTTGGGAACCATGATTCATAGCGAAAAAATACTAAATTCACAAATTTTGTAGTAGGTGATAGATTTCAGAAACATGTATAATTTGCAAAACCACAGTGGCTTTTCCTAATAATATCACCGGAATTTTTCTCACGGAAGTGATTTCAATTATTCCAAGAAATATCTATTATTGTAGAGCCGCACGGTCGACCGTATTCCCTGAAAATCCGGCAAAATTTGATATGGCTGGAATGTGAATCCTTTTTTTTACAGATTAATGAATAAAAACAGCTTTTATTTTATCAGAAAATGCCGCTAGAACAGTTATTTAATTATTTAAATCAATTTTGAAGGAAAGCCTCTAATTAAAAAAATACCGGAAATTAAAGTCAGAGATAATTTCAATACGCGTCGAATGAGCCGAAGAAGAAGTCATTTGAAGGTTATGGGCTCGAGATAAGGCTCATTTTGTGAATTTTTTTTCGGTTCACAAATATTTTTTTAAAAATAGAAAAGAGGTTGTAAAAATATTTGGTTTGCGCGGAAAGTCGGCATTTTCATTCTTCTTTTTACTAGATTTTTTTGTCGCCAAAATTTGAACTTCGTGAAAAACCGTAAAATTGCTATTTTACGCTGAAAAATGCATATTTCGACTCAAAACAAAATGCGTTTTGTAGATTTTCATGTAAACCTGTAGCGGGCCCAATTTTGAACCCAGCGTGAAGAAACAAAAATCGTTGGAAAGTAGATGATTATCTTCATCTAGATCCAAAAATGTGACCTCCTAGCCAACATTGAAAAAATCAAGAGCGAGTCAAAGAGAAAAAAATATTGTGCAAACTATAATTTCTCAGGTGACTAAGAGGTCACACTTTCGGATTTATAGATAGTCATCTACTTTCCATTGAATTTTGAATGTTTACGATGGGCCTAAAATTGTGCCCGCTACAGGCCCAAATACGTTTACAAGAATATCTAGACTTCTACTTATGCAAAATTGATATACAATAGCTCGCAATACGTGTATTAAAGAGCTCTGATGCGTGCATGATTTTTTTTCGAATTTTTCAACCTCAAAATTTCTCCAATTTTCCTAGGTTAATCTTTTCAAAGTCCCACCAAAATTCGACATTTATATCAAAATATGATATAATTGATATTTTAGGTGATATTTCTCAAAATCTACAAAATGCATTTCGTTTTGAGTCAAAATAAGCATTTTTCAGCGTGCAATCGCAATTTTAAGGTCTTTCGCGAAATTCAAATTTTGGCGGCAAAAAAAAACAGTGAGAAGTAGAATAAAAATGCCAACTGTCTGCGCAAACAAAATATTCTTAAAATCTTTTTTCTATCAAAAAAAAAATTCTTTGTAAACCGTAAAAAAATCACAAATTGGGCCTTATCTCGGGCCCACAACATAACTTTTATAGCGGCACTCCAGGAATTTTTGAACTATTTTCCTTGTTTTTAGAGCACCCAAAACACACGATAACATACAAATTAGCCATATCAAATTTTCAAATCATTTTTTGTGACCGTGCGACTGTACTATTAGCTTACAAAGGAAACTTATCGAGTTTCAATAACACATGGAAGACTACAATTTACTTATCGACATATGTCTTACAGGTTCTGAACAATATAATGATTTCCGTAATCATTGAATTATTAGGTGATGTTCATAGTCTTGAAAGTGATCGCGAAGCGGAAACATTTCCATCTACACATTTCAGATTGAATTATGAGGTTCTTCTATTTTTACCGTTATCCATCCGTCAACTATTTGATAATATTATTCAGTCCCATTGAAATATTTTGTTCTTGCAAAGCTAACTGTGAAGCACAGCACATAATTACTATTCTTGCCGTATGTCACATGGGTCAGAAGTGCAAGAGTCATTGCAATTGTGAAAGTTTCCCAGAAGGTAATTTCTCCAGATTTGGTTTATTTCGGGAACAGTTACTGAACACGCCACCTTTGTTATTCAAATAAGAGATTGCTCGAGATAATGTTCTCATTACACTCGCTGCACTATTATATAGAAGTACTCTATGATTACATATCATTATGTTAACATATTCTAGCTGCGCGAGATTACATGTTTGTTTAGAAAATTTTAAAGCGTGTTAAGTATAGCTCTCTGTCTTTGAAGATTGAGTGTGGTATGGTGTGGGGAAGATGAATTATACACATACTTGCACAGATTCTTTGAAAAGCTGAAATATGAACCATGTGTTACATCCACCGCCTTATGAATTGTTTGATAATTTATTGCGTTTGTAGACAGATGGGGAACAAATTGTTCTATTGAATGACATTCCAAATAAATAATGGACCATTTGTGTCCCATAGTTTATTTGAATTTAAGCTGCTGGTTCGTATCTTGTTGATTATTATTAATGGAGAAATTGTTGGTTACATACGGTGGTCGGGAAAGATGAAATAATGACGTGGAAAGATTTTTATCTTCGTTTCTTGCATCTACCGATAGAATGTAGCTTTATGATCAGACCCAATAGAGTGGTCTACACTCCGGAATACAACATTTATCATTGCGAGATAGTATAAGAATGAGATTCCCCAATAATTACATCTGACGTAGGAGGAAGAGAGCAGTGATAACGATAACAAGCATCCTTGTTTCTATCGGAGTACGGTTCATCGAGTTCTAAAATCATTTAACTCTACCAACCAACCGAGAAGAAATTATGAATTTTCGGGTGCTATATCAGGATACAACTATTATTTTTGTCCAATGGCTTTTCAAAAAACAACAGCTGCAAATTACGCTTTACCAAAAATTATGATAAAAATTATATTTCGATAATAACTAATGCTGAATTATTGATCTTTTTCAACTGATAACTGTTCTACAGGAAATCGCCGTCAAAACAGTAAAATTATTATTTGCATCGTATTTGGATTTGATGAAACTGAAACAGTGAAAAGTATCATTCCTACATCGGAAATCAAGTTTTGTTATGTGTTGGAAAATGAATATTCGAACATTTTAGAACTATTTTTGATAATTTGGAATATATCTTCATGTACAACAAGGAAGGCATCTTAACAGCTTCGGAATATTTTCTAAATCAATGTAATATTATTATTTACCATGCTGATTCATTCATATATTCTCCAATGTAGAATAATGATTTTCTATATAGTATTGAGTGATGTCACACGAGGGTGCCCTCAGGGTGAATACTGTCTCCGCTCCTTTGCTGCCTGGTGGTGGACGGCTTGTTGGTCGAGCTGAATGATGCTGGGTTTTATGCCCAAGCCTACGCAGACGACTTGACGGCTGTGACCTTCGGAAGACATGCGTCTACTGTGTGCGAGCTTCAGAACATTGCCCTTGCCATCGTGGCTCGCTGGTGTCGAACCGCGGAACTCAGGGTGAATCCTGAAAAGATCGAAGTGGTTTTTTTCATGACAAAAGAGAAGCTTTGACCCCTTCTAGACATTCGTCTGTTAGGAATATCCCTGCATTTGAAAGGCTCAGTGAAGTAACTCAGAATTATCCTCAATGCTAAAGTAAACTGGAAAATGTACCTGGGTCAAGGAAGCCGTTGCATCCTTATGGAAATGCAGGTGAGCCTTCGTGAAGATATGAGGTCTGCGGACAAGGGCTTTGCACTGAATCTACAGGCCATGATCCGCCCAATCATAACCAACGTAATCGTCGTGTGATGGTTGGCGACAGAACCGGTTTTGTCCCGTCTGACGATGGCCAAGGCCTAACGACTTGCCTGCGTGGGGATAGCGGGAGCTATGTGGAGTGCCCTCATTGCCATTGGGGCTCTGGAGGTTCTGGTGGGGATCGTCTCTCTACAGCTCCATATCGAAACAGTGGCCGTGAGAAAGGCGTATTGGCTTACTGGTCTGGGCCAGTGGGTCGGTGCATCTGTGCCTCGCAGTCATGGCAAAATTTGGTATTGGGTAGCCGAGAACTGCCCGATGCTCCGACTGACGCAGGATGCGATAGAGCCTGCTGTCAGGTTCTAAACACCAGACGTCCTCATAACACAGAGAACAAACTGGGAGAACAGGGACTTCGAGCCGCATCTGCTGGATGGAGTCTTATGGATCTCGGACGGATCTAAGATTGGCGAGTCTACCGAAGCCGGAGTCTACTCGTGTAAATCCAGAAGGGAAATTTCAGTTCCCCTAGGTGTCCACGAACCGTTTTTCATGCTGAGGTTTATACAATACGGACCTATGCCCTGGAAAACTTAAGATTGAACTACCGAGGTAAGCGGACTTCTAGGTTTGTTTTGAAGTGCAAGGAAACTCTGGCTCAGTCAAAAGGAACAAACTCCAGGTAGTATGGGTATCCGCCTACTCCTGCATGAAAGGAAATGAAAAAGCCGACGAATTGGGCAAACGTTATTCTTTGGGCGCCCCTGATGACATTTCATCGACCCTCGGGCTTCACGCCCTCAAGGAGCTACTACATAGACAGTGGCTCTCGGTCTGGCGTGATGCCCCCGGCATGAGGCAGGCGAAGCTCCATATTAGGGAGCTCTCGCCTAAACTCTCTAAAACCCTACTCTCTATGAGCAGGAGAGGCCTAAAACTGATGACAGGACAGGACAGGACACTGACATCTGAATAAACATCTACATCCAATGAGCATTGTTAAAGACCCAGATTGTAGTAGATGTGAAGAGGCGGACGAAACTGCCTCTCACTGCCTGGCAGAATGTCCAGCACTGGCTCCTCTTAGGCTACAATATCTCGACTGCACACTTATGCCGCTTGGAGTCATAAGAGATATTCATGCATCCATGATATGTCCATGAATAATTTTACCCTTCGGCACTGCTTTAGGCCTGCCGGTATGATTCTTGCATCGAGGGGAGCACAATTGACCCAATCAAGCGGTATAAGTGCTCCGAACTTGTTCGCCCCGGTTTTGATTGTTCGATTTAATAATACGGTTTCTTTGATCAATGGTGTCAGTTCGTTTGTTTGTTCTCAGGTTACTCAAAATGAATTTATTGGTATTCGGAACAAGTGCCATCATATATTGAAGAACATGAATCCTTTCGAATTCGAATCGTGCTTCCAGAAGCAATTTGGAATCAAAGTGCATTTGAATATATGAATATAACTAGTGATTTAAAAGTTACATAGCATCACAAGATATAAGACTGAGTATAAGAAAGTCAGTGCCACCTTCCGATTTCCAGTATAATCAGATATGTAAGAATTCTGAAAACGTCTCATAAACATCGACCGTACGAATAGCAATATGGTGAAACCATAGGGTCGTAATTGAAATTTCGATGAGATATGTGATATTGATTCAATGGAACATGGAAATGCTTGACGTGAAGGGAATGAATACCGTCCGCATAACGGCGCGGAAAGCAATCTGAGAAATAGATAACATCAAAATAATGATACATAATTAATTCATATTAACAATTTCTCTACAGACTCCTAACTTCTACACTCAACACTGATGAAATTGGTCCAGCATGTGTATTTCACTGATACGCTTCTACACATACAGAGAATTAATTTTGTTCTGAAAATTCATAAGCATCCTCCTACAAATTGCTTTCTTTGTTATCATCAAAGTCCATATTTATAGATGGAACGCATATAAATCTACGATATACAATGTGTCTCAGGTTTCAACCGGGAAAATTTGATAGACGATACATAATTTTATTTTGAGCAAAAAATTCCTGATAACATATATGCAGAGACGCTTAGTTCTTGAGATACAGGGTGTTGAAATTGATAAAAAAAATTTCGTTTTTTGCGGATATCTCCGGAACCGTTTATCGTACAGAAAACAGCTGTACTCATGGTAAGCTATGTTCTGTGTGATAAAATTTTTTTTTAGTCATAATTGGTGGAGATTTTGAATGTTTTCTACACAAAAAAGGTACTCCTTGGTCATAAGCTCTGAAGTTGACCGTTTTCGAGAAAAATCAACTTTTATGTTGGAAAACATGGTCAATTCTTACTAATTAATCAAAATTTATTCAAACGTTAGAACAAGTAACAAAACCGAAAAATTGACCATGTTTTTCAACATAAAAGTTCATTTTTCTCGAAAAGGGTCAAATTTAGAGCTTATGACCAGGAGTACCTTTTTTTGTGATGAAAATATTGGCGGTTCAAACGGTTGTCTCAAAACTGTACTCTTTCCAGTGGCGTAGAAGTTGGGGAGAAAAACACCAACTACCCCTTCAAAATCTTCACTAATATATATAATTTTTATCACACAAAACATAGCTTACCATGAGTAGAAAATGCTTGCTTAAGTGGTTTTCTGTACGATAAACGGTTCCGCAGATATTTGCAAAAAACGAAATTTTTTTATCAATTTCAACACCCTGTATCTCAAAAACTAAGCGTCTCTGCATATATGTTATAAAGAATTTTTTGCTCAAAATCAAATTTTCTATCGTCTATTAAATTTTCCCGGTTAAAATCGGAGACACCCTGTATATTATGAACTAGCCATAACACCAGTAGGAACAGAATGGCAGCTCAAACTAATATATTGCCAATAGATCGAAACTGCTAAGTTCTAGGAAGACTATGTCATGACATCATTTGAATTAACATGGATAGGTAGTCGCAAAATATCTTGACATAAATATGTTTTACAATTCTATGTTTTATACAAAGTGTTTCGCATATAAGAATCAGAAAAATGCATTAAAAAATAATTATATTCATTCTCGCTTTAGAAGGATTAACAAACACGTTACATTACCAAAATATGGTGTGTCTGAGTTACAAACTAAAATGATCTGAAATTTGAAGCTCAGCAAATACTTTAGTTTCAGCTTGGAATATTCCAAATGGCAATCAGTATATGCGCTTTTTTAAAGCATATATGTATATTATTTCCCTACTAATTATGAATTATGAACATTATATTCATGCGAATTGTTTTCACAAACCTAATTTTTCCCCTCATTGTATTGGATCAGTAGTCCGGTCCCATTTACTTCTTGCTATACTACTACATGTTACACTATGTTATTAGTACACGTCTTATCGTAGATGGACGCGTACACTTCAAAATTCAACCTACCCAATCTACGAGGGGAAGCATTCAGTAATAGACTTCTACTATGCATACGTGTATCACATCTGTATTGTGAGCAAGTTTATATAAAGCTAGGAGCGTTTCATTGATTCGTGTCTACAATGAGCTTTGCCAAAAGGACCTAAAGCGATGCTATAATATCTGTGATATTATTTTTCACAAGTTGAGTTCCATCCATTTTTGACGATAATTTCTTCTCCCCATTGATAACCTTACCTTCCAGTCTATTATGGAAAAACAAGTGAAAAAAATTGGCGTCTTGATATAGGCGTATGTTATTTCACAGCAGTTTCAATTTTGACTACGGAATCCACATGCATTATTTGGATATAACCTATATTTTATATTCTAAACTTTAATAGGACGATTTATTATTTAAACGCACCATACTATCAATAAATGGTGATTAGATCGTAATACTTCATGAAGATAACATTGAAAGGGTATCGGTAATCACGTTACAGAGAGCGTAAAATAATGAGAAAATCTATATCATGACGGATAGTCAGAGAACTGACATGAACTGGTCGTCATATTCACCAATAACCGGATAAAACTGGTGCTGGTGCTATCTCACCAGTGCCTAAAAGAAAACAAAATGGCAGACGTACTGGTGAGATGAAAGGCAAACAAACATATTTTGGACTGGAACCTACGGGAAGCATTGCTTATAATAGCATCGTATTGAAAAAATTCGAACAGACAACAGAAAAGCAACAAATACGGGCCAGAAACCAAAAGTTTTAGACAATCCGAAATATCCATAGGGTGCCATGAAAATGGAGACCTCATGAATTACTGAAACTAACAAAAAACTAGCTCCGGTAGACCGTAGGCCCACTCACAGAACACTGTCCACTGAAGGAACATCAAAACAGAATAGGTGTAGAACAAGAGATACTGTGCACCTCTGCACACATATATGCCAGTGCCCCGCGCAGGATTACAGCAGCTGAAAATATTTTGGTGACTCAAAGACGACACCAATAGAACTTAGCGGACATCACTGAGCCGGAAACCAGTAATCACATGGTGACAAGCAGCCGCAGTGCTTAGGGTACTAATAGAATCACCTCAAAGAACGAATAATGACAACAATAAATCTGGAGTTTTGAACGGAAGGCTTGCTGTGTATATTCTACTGATAATAAAATTTCCTCTGGTTTCTTTGATCAATGGTATCAGCTCTTTTGTTTTTTTTAAGGTTACTAAAATAAATATATTTTGAAAAACATGAATCCTTTCGAATTCGAAACATTAATACTAATAAAAGTACTAGGCATTTTGGGAGCAATTTGTAATAAAAGTACATTTGTACGTACCTGCATAACAATATATAAATATTACGTGTAATTAAAAAGTTACATAACATCGCAAGATATAAGACTGGAAGGGAATGAATACCGTCCGCATAACGGCGCGGAAAGCAATCTGAGAAATAGATAACATCAAAATAATGATACATAATTAATTCATATTAACAAGTTCTCTACAGACTCTCAACTTCTACGCTCAACACTGATGAACTTGGTTTAGCATGTGTATTTCACTGATGCACTTCTGCACATACAGAGAATTAATTTTGTTCTGAAAATTCAAAAGCATTTTCCTACAAATTGCTTTCTCTGTGATCATCAAAGTTCATGCATATAAATCTACGATAGATATTATGAACTAGCTTTAACACCAGTAGGAAAATCAGAATGGCAGCTCAAACTTATATACGAGGGCAAGGTGAAAATTCTTACTTTGTTTTTTATCACATATATTATAGAAACAAATTGTGACTAAAATTTCGACACTAGCGTGTCATCTTCAAACCATACCAATGTAATGTTCAAAGATGACAAGCTGGTGTCGAAACTATAGTCACGATTTGTTACTATAATATATAATAATATTTTAATAATATTTATTTATTTGCTAATAAATACATTTGAATAGATACATGTTGTTATAACTAAATAAATATAATGATCCACTTAAGCATTGTATCCAATGCTTGAATGTGGTATATACATATTAAATATAATTAATGCACTTGTTTATATAATAATTTGATAGCTACCTAATGTTAAATACTTAAATTTAAATATATACAATCTACATTAAAATACTAAACTAAATAAGATTTTAAATAATGAAATGTAAGTAACAATTTTTTAAAGCAAAAGGTAATTCTCTGAATTCTAAAGCTTCTGTGGTAAGTATTAAAATATCGTTTTGAAAAATTCATGTATTTTATCTCTGTTTTTGCAACGAGTACCATTTACATTCCTTTTTATATTTCTTAATGTTATTAATCTTTTTTATCGTTTCAGGAAGGAAATTATATGCTTTAGGACAGAGAAAAGAAAGCGTCCGTTGACCTATGGCTTTATTTGGCTTAGTAGATACTAATTCCTGTCTTCTGCGCGTTCTGCGAAGTATTGTTTAATGCATAACGCATGGAAAAATAGTTGTTTAATATCCATAACTTGTGAGTCAGTAAACAATTGTTCACTAGAGTAAGTATTACTTTTACCATAAATTACGTTTAAGATCCTTTTTTGTATTATTTTAATTTTTTTGCAGGTATATTTTGGATGACCTTCCCCATGAGAGAAGTGATGAAACACAAAGTAAAAGTGTTTTATTTCATTATATCAATATGACAAATTATCACAAGGTATATGGCTTCCACCATTGAATTTTTTACAATTTTCCGATCCCTTCCAAATAATACAAGTTCGGCAATCCTCCAAAACATGCGTTTTTTCAGTGATGACCTCATCGTTGGAGCCAAATTTCTTTCTGCCGAGCCATTTCTTCAAGTTTGGAAATCGCAGGAGAGCAAATATGGAGAATATAGTGGATGACGAATCAATTCGTAGCACAATTTATGCAATTGACAGCGGATCTGTGCGCCGGTGCGTTGTCCTGGTAAGAGAGCACTTTTTTCTTTGCCAAATGCGGCTGCTTTTGCTTAAATCGGCGTAGAATCAACAAAACAGCTCTGCATAATATACACCGGTGATCGTTCTGCCCTTTTCAACATAATTGATTTGGACGATACCGTGTGCATCCCAAAAACTGTCGCCATAACTTTGTTGGCCGATAAACTCACTTTGGCCTTTTTCGACTCCGATTCGCCAGGACAAGTCCACTGTTTCGACTGTTCTTCAGTCTCTGTGTACCATGCACAAATGTCACATGTGATTTTTGATTGTTGCGCCATCTGTTATATTTTTCAGGTACTTCACGCGTTGCCCTCGTATTGGGAATGGTAAGAAACTGTTAAATGCTAGGAAGACATCATCATGACATCATTCGAATTGACATGGAAAATCGCACACATATTGACATAAATATATTTTACAATTAAATGTTTTATACATAGTGTTTTGCATATTGAATTAATAAAAATGTGTTTTAAAAATAATGATATTTATTTCCAATTTACAAGGATTAACAAACATATCAAATTATCAAAATATAGTGTGTCTAAGTTACAAACTGTGCCAAGTTATGAAATTTTTAACTGCACTTCCAGATGAAATTATTAATTACGAACTGAGAAAGTTCAAGACCATGATAAAACAAATTCTCTGTCATAATGAATTTTTAATTATTGATTTTATGCTCTATGTATGAATAATCTATTATATTGTGAGAATGATCCCTCCATCTATCAAGCTGTCTGTCATGAAAACTAAGTAATCATGATTGAATTTCTTAAAATCAAAGTCTGTTAACTTTATAGCTTTGGAGATTCCGTGATGAGTTAGTGAGTGAGTGAGTGACTGAGTGAGTGTGTGAGAGAGAGAGTCGTACCTGAATTCTATACAGAAAGCTCAAGAACTTCACGTAATTCTAATAAAAAATAATATAGTTCAAGGATTTGGAAAGAATCGAATCGGAATTACATCCTAACATACGGGATACTTGATAAAAAACGAAACGAATCACAGTTATTGAATCTAACCAATCAAAGGGTGACCTTTACAAATACGCTAATCAGTATCAGATTGCACGAAAACAAGTGAATTTTCAAACACGTTCCGATAACATAAATTGATGTTTGAATGATTAACAGGTATTCAATTCATACCATCTGAGGAAGAATAATCGAATAACAGATTGTCTCGGAATTAATCCCTACTACTCATCTCAAAATCGGATCCTGGGATGAAACATGAGAAGAATAAAGAGGTCTATATGAGTTTCGAAATGAAATGTTTTAATATACGAATCATGCGGGTCGGCATTACTTACTCCCGAACCCGTTGCTCCAGCTTGTGTTTAGTGAAATGACAATGTAAAATAATTCGCGCAGGTTTGTTATTGTATGGGAAGTTATGTTTGATGGCAAATTTATTTGATGCAGTATGGTATGACAAATCTTTTAGGAATATGCTACATTGCTTCTATGAGTGTCTCTTTCTTCCATCTTCTTGCTATACAGATCGGAAACTAAAAACCATTACTTTATATAGAAGTATTCACTAGTGTTAGAATATAGCCGCATATTATTTTCATGATAGCAAGGGGGAGGAAAGTCGGTGAATGACTACAATGATAGACATTGGCTATTCTTGATACCAAAACGACTGTTGAGCTATTGCATATAGCTTTTATCGCGGGCTTTGAGCGCGGCGACCGAATCAAGGAAAAATATTGGACCGAATCAAGAAAAAAAAAACAAAAGACAAATACCGTAACGAAAATCTAAAAAACAAAAAAACAAATACCGTAACGAAATATCCTGACACCCACCATTCCGTCTACCGTGTAGCTCGGCCGAGCTTAAAATTGTCGAAATGTTTCGAAATGTTAACTTTGAACCTTTCAAAAGGTCGTGATAGCCCCAAACTGGGTCGAAAACTGTTTTGGATTGGATAATTTTCGATAAATCGAATGACGTTCACGTGAGAAGCGCGTAGCTCGCGAGTTAGGAAATTGCAAATTTACGGTACATAGAACATCTTGGATAGTAGACCTCCGCGAACAGCTAATCTTAAAAAATCTTGTCTTCCGGATGGATTCCGCGTCACAATAGCTCGACTTGATGCCGACGTTTCGCCAACCATCACAGGTGGCATCTTCAGGGCAGGCTTGAGGCTTGAACTGAAACTGAGGTACATAGAACGTCTTAACGAGGACTTTTTGCATGCGGTTCTCGCTCCATGTCGTCAGTTTATGAACCGGGCCAACTAAATAGCATAGTCTCGGGCCCCAAAATGTCGATTAAATAGGAAAATTTAATTAAAACAGTTTGAGGTATTCTCAGCTGTCCGCTACTAACGTCTAGACGTGCAACGTACGGAAGGAAATTTTCTAGCTACTTAAATATACCGAAAGTGGGTAAAAGCTAGAGGCCCATAGCCCAAAATACTTAATTACCACTGGCGCCGTATAATGTATAAGCTCTAATTTACGCGTAGCGAGTTCCTGGAGGCATATGTCAAAATTATTACGTTCGTAGTTAATTACATAGGACTTCTGGCGTTCATGCAATTGTGTTTTTATACAATTCGAACCTTCTAATTTCGATAGGCCTCGTGAAAATCCCAGAGCCTGAAGCGCACTCGAGATCTGAACGTTAAAACTTTCAATAAAAATTGTGTTTTTAAGTCAACTGACATTTGTCACCATAGATAACTCTACTACCAGTGAGTTATCTATGCTTGTCACAGAATACTCTTCATAGAGATCAAGATGATACTCTTACGTGACGCCTTTTATGTTTCCCCTACGTGGCGTCTTTTGGTACTACACTATATGTTTCGAAGATTTGTACTTTTCTAACTCACGTGAACGTCATTCGATTTATAGAAACTTAACCAATTTAAAACAGTTTTCTACCCCGTTTGTGGCTATTGTGACCTTGTAAAAGGTTCAAAGTTAACATTTCGTTTTACATTCCACAACCACCCTTGACCAAGATAATTTTTAATTTGTAGTTCATTATTGTTTTACAACTGAAATAAATAGGTATGAAATTTGTAGGTTATTGATGATGTCAGTGTGACAGTGACATAATTATTTCAAACGTAAAGTACGACATACGTCTTAGATTCCACAACCACCCTTGACCTAGATAATTTTTGATATCCCGGTATAATACGGCTATAAAAAAAACAACCTAAATTTTTGATAATAAAATGAGCGATCTTGAAAGGAGCCCTCTTTTATACACAAACACACACACACACACACATATAGTTTAAATTCTCAATATGTATGTATATATATATATATACAGGGTGTTCCAGGTTTTTTGCAAATATCTCCGGAACTGTTTATCGTAGAAAACATCTTTTGCGAACATTTTCTACTCATAGCAAGCTATATTCTATGCGATCAAAAAATTTTTTTACTCAGAATTCGTGAAGATTTTGAAGGGGTAGTGGATGTTTTTCTGCCCAACTTTTTCCAGTGGCGTAGTGCTATGCAATAGCTTTACCGCGGCAGTCCCCGAGTGCCACACGTTTCTTTTTTTATTGTAGTAGGGGAGTTCGCCAGTGCAACAAGGGAAAGGTAACATCGAGTATCAGAATATTGTAGCTGTCGTATTGAAACATAATATCAGCAGAATAGTTAAGGGAATGAACTATGAGAGAGTTCACACTGTAGAAATATTATAAGACTATAAGAAATAATCACTCTTATCCACTAAAAATATTGCTAAAGTACTGAGGACCTTTTGGCTACCAAGTCGCCATCATCAGAGTAAACTCAAGTTATGAGAATACAGAAATTTACAGATTTTTAGAAATCTAGGGCGAATAATCTCGCTGAACTAAGAATAAAAATTTAACATCATCTGGTTATTTTTATTTCGGTTTAAAATCATTACTAAGAAGTATATGGAGTAGATAGTTTCATTATTCCTCGAGCATGAAAGGTAGAAGCAATAGAATAATATCATTATTTCCAGCTGATCTAATTTTCTTTATTTACATACTAGTAGAAGGATTACGATATACACCCATGCGATCGATCAGATTAATTTCGACACAGTTCTTCACCACTTCCGCCTATTCCCTCCACACTACTTAGAGCTTATAATTGGCAGTAGATGTTATGCTTTATCCTCTTCTGAAACGGATATTCTATTACAACAATCACAATATCCATCTGATGATTTTGAGGTTCCAATATGTATTTATATAAATGGAATTCAGATCAATTATTAAACATCCTCTTCTCCAAACTTGTAATGTCGGTTATAATTCAAATCATAGTAAATTCATGCTTCAGTCTTGCAATCACGGAGATCAGCACTATCATTATGTGTATTATGTGAATAGTGGAAAGAAGCGTTATGCCGAAACAGTTGGAATCATGACTGAAATGGAGGTGCCTCTCTACTCCGGTTTTTCTATACGTTTCGTTTCGTTCATTATGTGAAATTTTCACAGGTTACTTTCTCAATTTATTCCTATTTTTGGGTATACTAGGTTAGTAGATTACCGGAAAGCTTTTATTTATGAATGGTTTATTTTCTTCAATCTTGTAGACAGTTAACAGTTTCACGACTGCGTATCAGGAGGAACCATCACCGGAATTTGGTATCTCAAGAAACTATAAGCCAGCGGATGTTCCTACTAAAAACCAGTAGCTAAACTTTAAACTGGTAACGCTCCTACCTGCGAGAAAATTAGCAACTGATCGAATTCAATGTTGATGCTGCAACGGCGAAGGTAGTTCAGCCGGTTGGTCCTCTTCTGCATGTTTCATCGCTTCCGACAGCACAGATTCTAAACTACAAGCAGGGAAATATTTGAGATTGAGCTACTGAAAGCTGCCCGATTCTTGGACTGAAGCGGATGCGATAGCGCCTGCTATCAGGTTCCAAACACCAGACGTTAACATAAGAGGATGGACTGGGAGAATAACGACTTCGGATCACTTCCACCAGAGGGACTCGTGTGCTTCCCGGATGGTCCAAGACTGGTGAGTCTAGCGGAGCTGGCGTCTACTCGTGCACACCCAGTTCCTCTAGGTGTTAACGTGATCGTTTTCCAGGGTGATGCCTGTGCAACCCGTACCTGTGCCCTGGAAAACCTGAGACCAAACCAGCCCTGATGAGCATACTTCATGTCTATAGAGTGACTTCTAGGCCAGTAGAACAGTAAAACCGCATTGATCAGAAGGAACAACCTTCAGCTAGTATGGGTACTTGCCCACTCTGACGTGGAAGGAAACGAAGCGGCTGATTAATTGTCAACTTGGCATCCGTGGCCGAGATCCAACGGTCGGAATCTCATCGGCCACAGGTATCCACACTCCCAGAGAGCTACTGAATAGATAGTGTTTTTTTTTTTGGCTCAGTGCCCCCGGTATGAGGCTGGCGGAGCTCCACATCGCGGAGTTTCCGGTCAAGCTATCGAAAACCTTTCTCTCTATGAGCAGAAGAAGTTTGAAACTGGTGACAGGAATCCTCAGAGGACACTGTCGTCATAAACATCCGCACTCGTAGATGCATTGTTGACGATCCAGGTTGTAGTAGATGCGGAGAAGCGGACAAAACCACATCTCATATCCTTGTAGAATGCTCAGCTCTGACTTCTCTCAGGGTACAACACCTCAGCATCGCATACATGCTGCCTGAGGTCATAAGAGACATCAGCCCAAGCCGAATCCTAGCCTTCAGTGCTGCCTTAGACCTGCTGTACTGAGTCTTGTATCAACAGGCGCACAATGGACCCTATCAAGTGCTCCCGTTTATTGAATGATTGAGAATTACGATTCTTCTAAATTTTCAACCTTTCAGAGAAGGATGTGTTAATTACACGATTCCCTTGAGAAACAATAGAAAAGCAAACGATTATTTGTCAAAATTTGAATATGATAGGACCTTCCGTTTTTGAGTTGTCGTGTTAATGAACATTTTGTGACGGATATCCAGACAGGTAGACAGGCGGATGGAAAGTAGCTTAAAATACGATGTAAAATACTATAGTGCAAGAATTCAGCTCTAGGACTTTTTTTAAGCATTCTGGAAACAGCTTGAATATATGGAATATACTCTTCCGACTTCGTCGCGAAGAGTATAATGATCGACTAGAAATGCTAGATCTACTCCATTACGCATGAATTACCGTACGAATAATTTCAAGCTTATTCCTCCAGTTACCGAACGAATAGCTCCAACTTTAAATTAAATTAAATAACTATCAACTCAACATTGACGTTCATATACGTATTTCTTCTTTCTATATATTACCTCTATGGTCTTTTAAAAATCATTTATTTGGATGCAAACATTCCCAGAGAATTAATTACCATATTTTGTTCCTTATTTTATTACATTATATACCATAATTTTATTAGTGATTACGTTCTGTATGTAATCTACTTTCCTATTCAGTGTATTGTTATAGATGATGTATTTTCATTCCATATTATTTGTGACTATTCCATAATAAAATAGAAATAGACATAATGGCCGGTAGTTGACATGGACTCGGGCATAACGACAAGGACAAAGGAAATTTACAATTTTCACGATACCTGTCAATGCGTACTTGTGCCATTGTTTAGCTGTTGTATTATCATGACCGCGTGTAGATACAAGTTGTGATATTTGTTGTTATTCGAGAGGCCGTGAATATAATGAAAATTTTAGTATTGCTTCAATCGTATGAATTTGACATTTCAACACAAAGGGACTAACGTCCAGGTGAAAGAGAATTCAATATGCTGCTTATTTCGGAATAACAAATGTCGACGGTAATGAATGTCCTCCACACATGACATTTTGAGACTTGAGACTACGAAATGAAGCATGACTTCATTGGTGGCTGGACAAACGTTTGGTATAGAAAATCGATATCGGACAATGTTGATAACGTATGCTATGATTGAATCCTAGGTCTTATCCTCTACTATAATAGATATTTTTCCTAGAATTATCTATTTCATATCATAGATCATAGAAACGAATCAGTTCAACTGTCGCATATCTTCCTAAAAAATTTACTACTGTAATAACATTCCTGTGCCTCAGGAGTGAACTGTATCAAGTCACTAAATTGTAATTGATCAAGAGAGCAAAAACAAATTCCAAATCACTCAAAATATATATATCTCACAAGCGTTACAATTTAAGGACCAGGAATTTCGCCTATGGGATTTTGAGTAAATGAGGTAATAGTTTTAGTGACCTTACATACTTCACCACTGGTGAAGTTGATGTGGCAGGTGACTTCAAACATATTTTGGTAATTTAACATAGTCTACCTTTAGTGAAGTAAAATACTTTGAATGTTGCGTGTGTCTTAAAAAACATTCAAATGTAACATTTTATTAAGAATGGTTAATAAACATTACTCTGTATGATTTGAAACAATAAACAAGATTTAAAGAGCATTTATCTGATTTATGGTTATTAAATAGAAAAAAGAATTATCACAAGATTTGTATGAAGCAGATTAATAAACCCGAAGGCGAATTTTATTCACCTCATGCTAGAAGCTTATTCATCTTTCATATCTTGGTGGTTTAGATTCTTATAAAGTGCATGAAAAACACGTGGTACCCATTGAAGTAATTTCTGCAGATGTTGAAATTTCGTGGCACTTATTGGCTATGATGTGTTCTGAACTACAGGACATCTTCAGGAAATTCTGACCAGTATAAAATTCGACTGAGACCTACTTAGCTAAAATCAGCAGAAGTAAAATTAGTTTTAAAATGCAATACGCTAAGATCATCTGCCATGACTTGCATGTGTACTACTTCTGATATTTTAAGATCTTGACTATTACCTACTTTTTTCTTGGAGCAAAGGGAACCTTTTGCTATCGATCAACGTCTTCAACTTCCACGTTTCTTACTGTGAACGGTTTGGAGCGGCTTGCACTTCTGATTAGCTGTTGCTAATCCCACGGTGTCATAATTTAAAATTTGGCCAATTTTTTTTCTATCATTCGATAACAGAGTGATCAGACTTCACCTCAAGATGAATATGACTTCTTGGCAAATATTCACTGTTAAGAATCTTAAGGTTGTGTTACATTTTTAAATAAAAATATATGCTAGTACAGTGTTGATGTAGTGATTTTGGGAGAGACAGTTCTCTGACCTTATAGTCAAAACTTCTATGTCGATAGGAATAAACCACTATAATTAGATGTTAAGCTGGCTCGGCAAAGGTCACACTACACGCGAAATGTGGTACCGAATAAATTCGAGCACATTTATCGCTAGCTGGTTACCGTGGAGAAAAAGGTATAGCTATATTATAAAAATTATAAAGAATAATGAAGTATGTGCTGGCTTGGCACTTAAGCACACAACTTGCAAAACGATAAATGAATCATCGCACGATCAGTTGGTATTTCTGATAAAAAATTTGCTTCGAAAAATTGTTTATGAAAAGTAAATACGCAAAAATTTGCAGACTTGACGTTTAAGGTAGCACACTCTCCCGAGAAAAAAACTCCCTACCGAAAGTTCAGTTTGATACTCATAATAAGCTGATATTGTAGAATGGGAATGTGCATTTTCCGAAAAAAACTAGTAAGCTGAACTATCTCCATATATAGGTTAATCTAATATCAGGCCGTTACCTTGAAATGTCAAATGACCAGCTTGGACCCAGATAGCGCATGTAAAACATGTTCAATGGAACATCGCAATGAGATTCATTTCTGGCTTGAAGAAGGAGATATTTCAAATTATAATGAACTGATTCCAAAGTTCAAGAACGAAAATTCATGTAATCTTTCACATAAAAAATCCTAAAACAGCATTACATTTTTTAAAATTGTTTTCAATTTAAAAATTGGGAAAAAATTATACATTCATCTGAATTTGGTTGTCTTCCAGTGTTATCGTCTGTTGTGATTAGCTCTTCTACTGTATAAATAAGAACAATCACCCTTATCTACTAAAACTATTGTTGAAGTTAGGACCTTTCAGCTACCAAGTAACCATCATAGCGTAAAGGTTCACACTTTAACAGTATTTCTAGTGAATAATGATGATTGCTTCTTATTTATAGAGTCATACTATATGTACCCTGTGTGAACTCTTTTATGAGCTTTTTTCAATAAAACAAAGTGCCACGTGATGCAACTAAGTGAAATCTGCATTTGTAAAAGGATGAGAAAAAGCATTCAATTATAAAAAAAAAACTTTCAAATAATCTATTGACATAGTATTCCCCAAAAAATATACAAACTTAACAAACTAACTTCCGATAACGTTGCAGCTTATAGTTTCCTGCATGTGGACAAGTGTTAGGAAGATAAATCAATCACGAAAACCAACTTCAAAATAACCTATTATCCTCGAAAATATGTAACAATTCAAGAAACTAACATGAGTAACGTTGCTGCCTGGGGTTTCGAATCTACGCTATCGGCAGCTATTTAATTTGCAGACGAGGTCTAACCAGCTGATGCCATCGCCGTTGCAGCAACAACATTGAATGAGTATATCAACTGCTGAAGCGTTCGCTGCTGGACGTCGCTAGGGGCGTCCAACAGTTGGGCGAATGATGAATTATTCCTCCGGTTACTGAAAGAAGAGGCACACGGTTTAGGAAGAGGGAACTTCCTCCAATGTGGTCTTAATTTGATCCTATTATCACTCATATGAATCATTCAATTCAATTTGCTAGACGTTATGATTTTATCAGATGGAGTTTTAACTTTGCCAAATTTCAACTATGTTTTTGAAAAGAATAACAGCCATCATAAATGTCATACGCTAATTCAAAAGTCACAAATTATTTATTGATGTGATGTTAAATGTTATTCAAGCTGAATACAAAATTGAATATATCGCGCTTCAAGTAGAGTCAGCTTGAGTTGGTCGCGTGTAAAATGCTTTATCATAACCTAATCTTGTAGTAAGCTATGCTGATGCAGTATTTTAATATTACATTTTTAGATAGCTAAAATAATTCAAAAGATTTAACTGAAAGATTGTATCTACCTAGAAATATAATATCAGAGCAGTAGATATATTAGGTATGTTTGATCCATTTCATGATTCTAAACATTGATTAAATAAATGGCCATTTCCTCATAGTTCACATTCAAACACTACCGATCTAAAGTTTGCTACAAACGCATTCTATTAACCAAAGTCGTCTATTCTATTCTAATAAATTACATGAGAATGATTTTTGACGAGGATGAAAAAAGATCAAAACGTCAAGCCGAAGTTGAATTTTATTATTAACTGTTAGGATATGATAAATATAATATGTTAAGTCCATGATAATCATCATTTTAGAAGAAGTGGTTCAACAATCCAACAACGTTGGATACAAGATGAACATCTATTATAATTATGAGTATAGTTTATACGACTATTATTATAATTAAATTAGATTCAAATGTGTGTACACACTGTGCGGAATTGTTCATATACATTTAAGAAGTAAATATGTGGAGGTTTCCTCACACTGTGAGCAATTATGTTTAATTCGATAAAGACTCATTATAAACTAAAACTAATAATAATGTTGGAATGTTGAGCTACTTTCAGGAGACAATTTCACATCATTATTGAATGAGTACCAACTTGTACAATAAAATGAAAAAATCCAATTATATAATTACATTTAATACTACCACTATGGCGTAGTCGATGAATATTCTAGCGAATGATTATAAATAAGTGTTCGTTAAGTTTGAAACTTTGTTCCTTATACACTCAATGCTACTGTCGAGTTATTCAAATCATGAAACTACTGTTCGAAGAATAATCGATTATTCACCTGAAAAGGTTATTAGTAAAGAATACTCATTAATTTCTTATTTCATGTAAGAGCTGGATTTTACAAGCACTGATAATGGAAAAAATATGCAATACTTAATAAGAGTTTACAGATCGAGTTAACCAGCGGTGTAGTGATTAAATAAGTGCGAGTGAGTTTAGACAAAGTTGGGTCTTCTATTAATAGCGCGCCTGTGAGACTACTAGCAAGACGTCTTGTATACCATTACACATATAGCAATGTGATAAGAATAAGATAGTAATCTGAATATAGTGTTAGGAGTGAAATGCAATTGGAATGATTATATTTTTTTCTCGTTCAAAGAAAGATTTTCGAGATATTGAAAATTCTCAAATCAATGTATAACCGTGCTCCTATAGCGAGTTACTGCTGACGTTAGGTAGCCGAGGTTCAGCCTAGTTGACAAGCCGAGCGTTGCGATGTTTCTGTAGAAAATACCGTGTTCTTGTCAACATGCCCCCTGAGCATAATATCGTGCTCCGTGGCATTTATCTGGAGTTTCAGGCGAGAAGGTTGCAACTCGAGGACTCTCTCTAGTTGGCCTTCTCGACTGATGTGAAATTCGAGATCAAGTTCTGCCGCAGGTTCTTGTGCAATTCTAAATGCCCCCACTCCGGCCAATTCGTGACTTTTGATAAGGCACAGGAGGGAGTCCGAACTCCTAAGAATTGTATATGCTATACTCAGAGCAGACGAGACTAAGGAGTCCCCCACATCCTCGAAGACGTGGGAGATAAATGCGGGAAACGGACGACCTAAGATGCAAACTGTGTGGATATGCATCATTTTCTCTGTGTTTTTGTCGAGTCTATGCCACTCATCGACAGTACATTTCACCACTCCGAAAGCGTAGAGTAGGACTGGAAAGGCAAGCATATTTCTTTGCTTGAAACATTGTTCTCACTCGAAAGTTCGGACAACCAAATCTTCCGAACTAGGTTTCAGTATTTGCCACGGAGAGTCACCTGTTATGCATCATGGTATTTAAAGATGCCTCCGTTGGCAAGCTGAATATTGTCGTGGCTATCTTCTCCTCAAATGAAACACTGCGCATTTGCCCAATCTCAATTCAACCATGTTGTGAGCCTGATGGAGATTTTTCTCCCCAGAGGCATACAGTTCCAGATTATTCATGAAGAATAAACGGTTGATCCGATGCCTCGGCCACTGGTCTGTCTTAACGTAATAGAGAGTAGAAGCAGCGCAATGTACCCTTCGACACCCCAGTTTGAAATTTGCGTTACCTCTTCAAGACAATAGTCAAAGATTATAAATACCACAACAGTTATCACATTTAAAATTACAAATAATTTATATTATTGGATATAATAAGTAAAGAACTTCTATATTTGTTTGTAACATAGTCTATTGAATCATATGATTAGTTATATTCAAAAACATTGAAAACATGCTCAACCTGACAACCATGGCGGACCTTGAGCTATGACATCATTCATTTGTTAACGTCAGCAGCGCTTATATGAAGACTGTTAGTAAAATCTGAAACTCACTTTTCCTCTTATCGATACTAACAGGCTAAGAATAACTAAGAGTAGCTTGTTTTTGATAGTCCAATTTGCTCTATGGAGATCAGCTTTTTTATTGATCCCTTCTGTAAAGTTTTGAGTGATTCTGAAGCCGAGTGTACTAGGAGGAAATATTGTGCAGTACAATAGAAATTCTCAAGAATATCAGTGACGACATTATTGAAACGTTCCCTTTCATCTATGCACTCTCCCAATAGATATTACTGGTTTTGAAATTTTTAATATCCAAATCGAAATCGTAAGCCTTATAAGGTATCAAAATGTGAATAAAATATTACATAATATGCTCGTCACGCAATGAATGGAACTAGTCAAATTGTTGGTATTTATTGAAGTTTCATGAAAATGTTTTCATTTAAAAATATTCCATGTCATAATTACACATTAATGTTTTTTCAGCGTGATTCATCATTTCAAATGGATCACCAATTCTAGTCGTAAATCAACTTTGCAGTTTTTGTAATTATTTTGTTAATGTAGAGTGGAAAATTTGAAATGATTGTATCTAATTTAATTTTTCATCCATGCTATGTTGATGGAATACTGAAATTTATCATCGGCCGTTTACAACAAATACTGAACAATTGCTAAAACATTATCACTGGCTCGTTACAGTTTACTTTCAATTTTTGAATACAATCAACTGAATCTCCTTAAATATATAATTAACCATCTATTTAATATACACATGTAAATTGACCTTATTTCTACGTATACTGGCGGTGTATTTAGATTTAATAAGTGCCGTAAAGATTAGACAAATATGGGCATGAATTGTAATAGATTTATAAGGCAATGTCAACTTCCAAAGAATGTTGGATATTTGACCAACGTTTCTTCGTATTCAGAACTAAACTTAATAAACTTTTTGACAACCGTCTACCGTCTTAAATGTCCATTTATCGCAGAAGCATCGCGACTTCATTTGAATTTATATCTCATTATGTTATGAAATGAATAAACTTTGGAAATGGATACTTTATTCTGTTATGAGGTATGATAGATAGATAGATTTATTAGTACTCCAATTTACAATTGGATTGATAAGTTCGATGTTACATGAAATATGGTATGTTTAGATTTTGATAGATAGACAGTGGTAGTTTCTACATTCAATCAATTTGAAATTGAATGAGACATATGAAATAATAACTGAGATACAAATATAGCAGTATATGATAGAGTCCAAGAGCTAGAGCGATATTGTGAGCTTGAATAAATACACCTTAGCACTACTGTATATTGGTGGAGAAAGGTTCAGTGTACAGTAGCGAAATTTTCATGATATGCTGTTCATCATCTCTGTCCAAATTATTGTTTCCAACTACAAATTGACTTCCTTAACTCAGAATTTTGATTAGTAAATACGTAAATTCAATTTAATTTATCAATGTATTCTCTCTACGTACCTACATGAAAGAAAAATGTAATAGCAAACTTCTTCGACACATTTGAAAGCAAGCAACTTTTTTTTAGGTACCCACCCAAACATCCAAAACTATTCATGTGGAAATGATTGGGTTCCAAATCCCACTCATAAAAGCTGAAAATTATATTACTGATCTACGCTCTTCCCGTTTAGAGCTCGGATCCAAATTGATGATGTCAGAATTAGAGAAATTGAAAATTATTCGAATGTAAATAATGTAATGGAACCGATTCCAAGCTTAATTTCCATCATTTGAAACTGTTCAATGGTTTGATCGATGATTCTGCCCTATTATGTAGGTATATAAAAATTGTGTTATTGATTTTTTTGTTGGTTCATATTTAAAAGTGAATGTTGTTTTAGTCATCCAGAAACCAAGACTTTTCAAGAACATGATTCCTCAGAAACATTCTTCAGAAGTTTTTCCTTTTGGGTATCTTCTGATCATACATTGTAGTACTCACCACACCATACAAGTGTAAAACGATGGAATTATTTGACATCATGGAAGAAACATACAAAATCTTCACTCGTTTGGAATTATGTTCACATATTTTATCCCAATGGAAAAAAGTGAAGGAAGGAAAAACGACTTGTTTATCGACTAAATGAAACAACATAGATGAACATAATTCTAACGAGGGTGAAGATTCTTATCAGAGTAAGAATATAATGAACACGCACGTTATTAATATGTTCTAAATAATCAGATAGTACATTTAACCGCATATTCAAGTTGTAATTCTCACGTATTTAATTAACAAGACGTTTCTACCACTCACTAAAAACTTTGTTAATTATGTTCGTCGCTGTTAAACTGAGCTTACACAAGAGATATTTGCGGGCATTTTATGTCAGAACCTAAGATGTTATGGAGCTATAATTATGAAATAAGAGTATGTTCAGGCTGTACAAACAAGACTGGAAAGTTTATGTTTGTAAGTAAAATCTTCAGTTCAGGTTTTCACAGAAAGATCAATCGAATATCACCAATCTTGATTGAAACAAATGAAATTTTCTGGGGTTGCTTTGAAAGAGTTGAATGTTACTCTACTCCAGGGAAAGCTACAACTCCTTGGAAGTGATATAGATTCTTGTTCTACAGGTACTTTAAGCATTAGATCACTGATGCTACAAAGAATAAGATAATTGTTAACTACAAAGCAATAGTTTAGAGTTCCATGTGATATGATACTCCAGGATAACCTTCAAATACCTTCGGTCAATTTGTAAATGCTCTTGCAACAGTGTGTCCCATTTTTTAGCTTGATGTCCTTTTTCAATTTTTCTCATTGATTTTGAAAGATTTTATAATCCTGCTTACTACTGTGTGCCACACTATTTTACAATATTTTGGACATCTTGTACTACAGGGACTTAAAAGCATGAGGTCATTGAAGCTACAAAGAATAAGATAGTTATCAACTACAAAGCAATAGTTTAGAGTTCCAGGTAATACGATACTCCAGGATAACGTTCAAATACCTTTGGTCAATTTGCAAATGCTCTTGCTACAGTGTATCCCATTTTTAGCTGGGTGTATTTTGAATTTATTCCAATCGATTGTGAAACATGTTATAATCCTGTCTACCACTATTTGCCACGCATGACTAGTGTACAACGTTTTGGACATATCATAAATCCTCTTCATCAGGTTCGTATTTTCTGAAAGCAAAGTCCGGGACTGTAATAAAAAAAATGATAAGCGAATTTCACATGATCTATTCGAATCCAAATCCTAGTTAAATTGATCAATATTTTCTCGTCATCTCTTTAAACTGCCCATATTGCCTTCCTCAATCTATTTCGCTGTGTGGCTCAAATACTATTTGTTACTCTTCCTTCTACAAAACTAGAATTTTCTGGAAGCCAAGAGAATTCAACTTTTCGAAATATACCCACCAGTTGAAATCTAAACATCATTTGAAATATCTATTTACACACTTTAATTTAATTACGGAACCACGTTACATCGTATATAACTTCAAACTAGCTTGTCTGTGAATCAATGTGTTAGAACTTCAACATAGACTCCGGATTTTTTAATAATGTTCTTAATAATTACATAGTGTATATGAACAAACAGATGGACTTATGTCAGTACAGCGCTAGTCGTGGGGGTGAGTACTTCTGAAATTATTATAGAAACAAAACATTCCCAATTGTAAATTATCAAGTTGTGTTACAATTAACGATCTGAGGCTTCGGGGTGTCAGCTACCAAGCGGGTGGCAGTTGGCGCATAGCCGAACTAACCGAACGTCCAGGAACAGACTTGTCTGCACCTGGATATTCACGATAATACTGAATAAGAGGTCTCGGAATAGATGCCCCAAAACACAAGCCAAGATGTAAGATTACCGTACCGAGGACTGAATGGCACTGGGGTACAGTGTCATGAAGGGTTCCTCTGGGAAACCAAGTTGAATCCCAGTAGTATGTAGATGTTCCAAACGTATGGGTCTCTGCGGATGACACTATAGAACCTAGAAACAAAGAACCAATATCTATAACCCAGGGAGGTTTCTCACCAATGCCTCCCTCTCCCTCCTCCCCAGAAGAAAGTTCCTTACGGCTGCATTCTCTCTCTTAATCTTCGGAGAACTCCCCCTCAATGGCTTTGCAGGTAGGCTCCCCATCGATGCCTATGAGCATCTCCTCGCCCACCGAAAACACATCGGGGCTCTAGCAAGAGGAGTCAGAAGAGATAAACACTTTGTCCAAAGTGTCAGGTTAAAGTAAAATGGTTCTACATTTATGGGGCCGAGAGCAAACGACGTCGGAGCATGCGGGAGGCCGGGGACCCTGCTGCTACTCGACATTTTCTGAAAATAAGACGCTGAATTCGAGACTAACAAATGCGCTCGCACTTCGGCATCTACGCAGATTCACGCCGCAGGAGTCGGCCTTGGCCAGCTATGCGGGGGTTCTCATGAGAGAAAAAGCACTGCAGCTCGGCGTCTTTCGAGAGGGCAGGCAATAGTCAGGATTCTAACCTGACGAACTCTTGATGTTTGCGAGGCCTTGCCCCCCCGCTTCCACCAACAAGGCTGTGGAAGCGTTCTCGGCTGGTTACAGCAATATACTCCGACTTCAAGGAGTGACAGTCACGAGTGATGAACAACAACGTCAAGTTCCTGATGAAGCCATCAGCTCTACCTGGAAGAAGGAGGGACGATGTTATGGTTGCCAGAAAAAAGGGACCCGACAAACCAAGACATCCTAGGTAATATAAGAAATTTGGGTACTGCAATGCTGGAAGTCGAAGCTGAGGTTGCTTTACACCATAATATACAACCTGACCATTCATTCCGAACGTTTTTTGTCATGGAGCCTGAGCATTCACATGACTCAAGTGAGGATGACCTGTCGCTATTCTCATCCATAATATCGAACCAAATATTACAATATACGATTTCGAAAAACAGGTGTTTTTTTATAACTTTTTTCTCTTGCAGCACTACTAAGCCATCTTTCTGATCAAGTATATTGTGCCAACGGAACATCCCGCAATAACCAATTGGGAATCGGTCATTTGACAGCTACAAATCAATAAATCAAGTACGGTTCCTCCGAGAAAGTCACCGTGATTCAGTGGAATAGTGGAAAGACAATAACATTGTGTATGCTACCACATATTTTGATTATGTTGAAATAATAAATTTCCTCTGATATTCGAGAGATTCTATGATACAGTTTGTAGAAAATTATTGAATTCCAGGAAAAACTTGCCTTGTTCTTCTGCAGTCTTTCGAAGCACCTAAAGTCTATAAGACTTTTATCGCCGGTGAGATATGTGGCAAGAAAGTCATTTCATTTGTACGAAGTTCAATGTAGGTTTACACCCTAAAACTTGTTTTTCAGTTCATTAAACATGTTAGTATCCTGTATGGATGACGCCTCCAAAAGGAACGGTCCATATTTTATCCCAAATGGAAATTTATTTTTTCCAACGATTGATATTGTTTCTTAATAGTATTATTAGACCAGTGATACGAAAGAAACAGTTTTTGTTTTATCCTGAAAACCTCACGCAGAAATTCCAATGGATAATTTGATATTGCTTATGTAAATGATTCAGTGAAAACTGAAGCTGTCCTGATAATGAACATTGACCCTCTTTGGCAATGTAACGGAATGGGTGAGAGAAGTAGTGGATGAATGAAGTTGACATTGCTGACGTATATATGATCACAATACTGAATCTAACATAATGATTCAGTCAAAATTTCGAACATAACGAGACACAATTTCGGAAAATAACAAGATAATTAAGTGGAAACTACTTATTAAGTTTTACTATTTGATTGAAGTTATGTAGGTGATTATCGTGTCGTTTAAAATCGTGCATCAGCTACAGTTCGGAGATAATGACTAGAGAATAGTGACCACTTTTGTACATAAAAAAGACCCTTGTTAGTTCTGTTTTCAGAAAGTATTATTATATAATCCCGTCATAATATCGTTGTAAATTACAGTTATCAAATGAACGTATAGTATATCAGTATAGTCGAGCTTTAAGTCAACAAAGGCAAGGTTGAGGTGAAGGACGCCGTGGAAGTCGTAACTGGAACTATTATCTTACAACTTCCATATCAATCAAGAGAACAGCTACCGCCTCCTGATATGATGAGTTGCTTTCATTATGCCAACTGAAGCAGCATACGTACGCGAATTAGAAAATAAATTTAACAGACCAATGAACTGGAGAGCACGCAATTCGACGTTGATTACAAACTATTTTGAAGGAAATAACCCATGCGTACAGATATTGAAATGTAAAAAATGTAACCTTGATATTAGGTAGTGAATAATTACGAAAAGGAATGATGTTTCTGCTGCTGTAATCTATCCTGGAAATGAAAACATCAGATTTCAGTAATTAACTAAGATTTCAGTGAAAGCCTAACATTATCTCTGGTACAGGAGGATCAAAGTTAGCTACCTACATCTATATTACGAGTAATGTTTGTCAATTTGATTGCTGCGGTAGATTTTAAGCCGGGTACACATGGAACAAATGAACTTGTATGCTACTTTCATCGTGTCAGTAGTTCAAGTGTGCTTAGCAGGTTACAACCAAGTTAAGCACTACATGGGCCAACTTACTTGGATCGAAATGTTATTTGATTGCGAATCTAACTGGGTTCGTTGTGTGAAAAAAATATGAAAAGAGGAGTGAATAAAAAGAGAAACTGGTTCAAGAGGGACACTATAAGATTCATGGATCTATGTGAACCTGAAGAAGCGTTATGTAATGATACGTTGAAGAAATATAAAGATAAGGATGACATGAACTCGTCCTGGAACGAATGATAAGCAACATTAATATTCTTGGTCTCCAAGGGCCCGTTGCTTATTGATCCATTTCCGAATACAAATTATCCTCATTCCTTTTCATACCTTTTTTCTAGATTTCAAGTTTCTAAATGATACACATTAGCACCATTCGCATAGCTTCCAATTGAAATGCTGCCATCTTCACAAACTTTGCCTGAAATCCAGGTCATTTTGCCGTGGACAATTGAGCCGAGTGAACGGGGACCAAGAGGGAATTCAATGATTATATCAGCATAGTTAATTTTTGATATGGTGAGATACATTCGGTTTGTGCAAGGATGGCTGCGGTTCGATGTGGAGGAAGAGAGACACATAAAATATTGACCTAACAATTCACGAGAATCCAATTATAATATGTGATATCCAAACTTATCACATCTTAGACCTACCACGAATAAATGGCAATAGGAATACGTATGTTCAATGTCTTCAAAATCGTTAGATGTGGATGTAGAATAAAAGGAAGATACACATTTTTTCTACTCACATATTACAATTGATAGTTATAGAATGATATTGCAGAGCATTTCAGCAATCTTTTTCAAATATCAATTTCTTTGAACTGACAATACCAACAAGAATAAACGTTTATGACCATACTGCCGTACATAGCTAGGTATATGTACAGGGTGATTTACTTAGCACATGAGACAGTCTTCACAATCACTTTTTGGCACGTTAAATTTGGAAAAGTATATGATCTATAGTTCTAACCTTTGGTTGCGGTATGTTTCTGCATGCATTTATCAAACGTCTTTCATTTGTTGTATGTTTTCCCACAATTCTTCATTCGTATTATCACAAAGGATTACCTATGCATTTAATGTTTAGTAAGAAAAACTGATGAAATAATTATTTGATATGGATATAGAAATATTTCAAGTTCATATTTCTCATTTGTAGTGTAATACATGACTTTTATTGGGAATGAATACATTAATTTTAAGATGAGCCGAGAGCAAGAACTGTACTCTCGTCTCAAATTCCGCTATCGGATAAATTTTCACTCTCATTGGGAGTACCCAACGTAATTACGGCCCTGTATTATAAACATCATTATTGAGAGATTGGAGTGTTGAATTACTTATTCCAGGTTGCTTGTAGTTATTGAGGCATCCCGTATATCTATGTGTTGCAAATATATTAACGAGAACAATGGAATGTGTGGCAAGGGCGGATCCAGAAAATAAACGGGTCGGAGGGGGGCGGTAGTGAACTTTCTCTTCCATTAGATAATCGATATTGTTTTTGTTAGTTCCTGTTATCAGTTTTAGATATTCAGATACAAGATAAATGGTTACATGTTTACAATCTCGTTTTTCAATGTTCTTCAGAGTTCTGTGAGAGTGATGGAATTTTTCACGCATTCTATTACTTCAAAAATTTTATACAAAATCTGAAATCAAAAAATAGCTAAAGGGGGTCCCCCACGTAGATCCGCCCTTGATGTATGAAAAGAAATGATAGGCTTCAGTGAGTCTCAAAGATAATCCTCAATTCATGTTGTTGCCCAATTTCTATGATCCACTGTCGAACGCATGGAAATTCTTTCGCTGCCGACGCCTCACATACCTTCCTACATATCGATTATTGTTGTTGCATTTTGAACTAGTTACCCACGCATCGACAATTCTGCAATAAGAAATGGAAAGGTATGATTTTCCTTACATTATAGTCGTTTCAAATCTCTCTCTGATTTGGAGACTCTTACCAATGAATTATTCATTCTCGTTCAAGGTTTGATTTAGTAGCGAATTACAGAAGCTATAGGTCAACATGGAATATCAGGTAAAATAATTTGATATTCACTATAAATAAGAAATAGTCAACCTTAACCAATAAGAATACTGTTAAAGTACTGAGGCTACCAAGTAGCCATCATCAGGGTAAACTGATTAACCCTGATGATGGCTACTTGTAGCCGAAATGTCCTCAGTACTTTAACGATATTTTTGGTGAATGAGGTTGACTACTTCTCAATTATAGTGTTATAGTGCATCCACAGTGTGAAATCTTTTATAGTTTATTAATTTGCAATAATTATTTATGTTGCATCTCGCAGTAATTAGAGATTAATAATCTTACGATTCCATTCAGCTTATTCTTTGTTTTTCATGACATGTTGAAACAATTCTGCATTGATGTATAATCTCAATGAATTCAAATCTAATCTGAAAACAGTTAATTTCGTGATTGAGCTTGAATCAGTTAGAGAATATTATTATTGAGTATATGTAAGAGTCCTAAATTATTCGTGGAATGTGAGACCATAATATCAGGATTCGTATATCTCTCATTAATTATTTATCAATCAAGTATTGTTGGTGGTGATGAGTCAATAGTTACAATGAGGATTTTGATACCTATTTTGTGTAATACATATTTTCATGATGTAATAAATTGGAAAATAAGTTTGAAATTAACTGACAACAAGAATCGTCCAAATGGAATTACCGGTATCATCTACATTCATATTTATGTTTACATCACATACCCATACATACGAGGGCAATGTGACAAGTCCCTGAGAAATGAAACAAAAATGATTTATTCGGTCAAATTTATGTTATTTCTCAATCTCCTTATAGCCCGATTCACTTCGTTCAACGTTCTTCTAATTTTTCGATTCATTCCAAATTATACGATTCCAGCAATCCTTTTAAATATTGAAAATAGATAAAATCGCAGTGGCCAAATCGGGAGACCATGGTGGATGACGAACCAATTCGTAATTCGCAATTCCTGCAATTTTGCTATTGCGACTGCGGACCTGTGCGCCGGTGTGTTTGTTGTCCAGGTAGGAGAGCACTTTTTTCTATTTACCAAATGCGGCTGCTTTCGCTTCGAATTGGCGTCGAATCAATCCAACAGCTCTGCATAATATACGCCGGTGATTTTTTTGTCCTTTTCAAGGTAATCGATAAGGCCGATACCGTGTGCATCCCAAAAAATTATCGCCATGACTTTATGGACCGATAAACCCAATTTGGCCTGTTTCGGTTTCGATTGGCGAGGACAAGTCAACTATTTCGACTGTTCTGTGGTCTCTGGTGTGTTTTGATGGATCCATGTTTCGTCCACGGTTATGAGATGATGCAATAAGTCCTCCTTATAGCACTTGAACATCGCCAAACGCTCCTTCGAAGTTGTCACACGGTCGCGGTTTTTGTCAACAGGGAGCAAATGCGGCACCCATCTGGAAGATAGCTTTCTCATATTCAAAAAATTATGCAAAATGTTCCGTACCCGTCCGATTGCCCATACCCTCAGCAATACCATGCACTTTAACTCGCCGATCGTCCAATATCATACCATGGATTTTATCGATGATTTCTGGCGTTGTAACCTCAATTGGACGACCAAAATGTTTGGCGTTCTTTGTGATCATACTACCACAACGAAAATCAGTAAACAACTTGTGAATCGTTCCAATCGATGGTGAGGAGTTCCTATTAAATGATGCTTTGGTTTGAATAATGTTTTTCCACGCAAGAAATAATGTTCAATCAAGACAACAATTCTCTTCTTTCTGCTGAATAACATATCAGTCTGAAAAGTCTAATGCGTTCTAGCTAAAGACGGGACATCACAAATGTCATATGGGATTTTAGATTGTTACGCCATCTATTTTATTTTTCAGGGACTTTTCACCTTGCCCTCCCTCGTATATAAGAAATCTGAATTGTTTCCTTGAAACCATTGGAAGATTTATTGTAATTCAGATGCAAATTAGTTTTGAAAAGATTATTGCTTAATAAATTGAAACTCCATTGTAAATAATAATGATATATGCAAACACGTTATTGAGTAGCGTTATAAAATGAAAAACAATAATATTTAGAATATCTTATACATAATATTTATAAGTCGAACTTAATTACTTAAGAAATAGTTATAATTATTCGGCATTACTTCATATACGATGTAACAACATACTTCATAATCTTGAGAGGACAATGTTTCAGTGAAATTGTCTGTGCATCTATATAAATATAAACATTGCGGTCCACAGAGAACGGATAAATTTATTTCCTACGTTATTAGTCATTTCTGGGAAAAGCCCTGAAATTGGACGATTTTTGTTTTCGACTGCACAGATTTTCTGAAATTCATTTTAATTCTGACTCCACGGTCATTACGGCTATGAAGTCGTCGGAAATTATATTCGATTGAGCTACCATATCAACTAATGTTGAGAGATTGAAACGACCTTATTTTAACTTGAGAATTGAATTCATCATACTTGTACAGTGACATATTTCATTTTAAAGCATGGAAATGTTGATTTTTGTTTCTGAAACAATACTCTTTGATATACCTTATTGTTCCTTCACTCCTATGGAGGGACAACTACCCATCCTAATTGTTTCAAATTGAATGAGGAGTCAAGTTATACCTCTTTTTCGTAATACTTATTTTGTTCTTTTTGATATTGTATATGCAGCGACAGTTTTTCTAGATTGTAGGTTTTATCCGAGAAACTAAACAGTTGGTATTGGGGACCCTCCAGTGTGATATGTTTCTGAAATTGGCTATTCATATAGCTTCCTAAAATCTGAAAATTTTGGGTGTTTGATCTAAAAATATTATCGATAACGTCATAGCCGGAATCAAAAAAAAACATCAGAAAATATGTGCAGACCGAAACAAAAATCGAACGGTTTCTGTTTTTCCCCAAAAATTGCTAATAAAGTGAAAAATGAATTTATCCCTTACATTTGCACCGCAATGTAAAAGGTACCTTGACCAGGTAAGGTCACGTTAAGGGAAAATTCCTTTGATATTTCATCACCTCAAGGTTTTTGCAATATAACGGTAGTAAAATAATTTCTAGTCAGGTAAAATGATTTGATGATGTTTTATAGTAATGTGACATGTCCTTTATGGTACACGGTGTACCTTTGAAAACCACATCTATAAATTGATGAAAACGTGAAAAAAGCACAAACGTGATCGTGTGAGAAGCCCTTCAACGTCCGAGCCGAAGAAACATATACGCATATTCAGTTGCTCGTCCTCCTTGGATAGAAAATGAAATGAAGATTCTAAATGTTTCTTCTCAGCTCAATTCTCTTCTTGTGTCAGAGTTGTTCCTGTTCCGTTTTTCCTGCCAGGTCTATTTTTACACACCTAACCTTCGAAGAAGAATGTTTTCGAACCAACTTCTTTAAATGTACTAGTGCTACTGTGGGGACTTTATCTCGACTATGAGCTCGAGACTGGAAGAGACAAAATCAGTAGACACGAGACTAGGTATGTTGAGACACCTCGGAACATGTTTTTTTTATTTCAAAATGAATTTTTTTACAGCTGGCGATATCACTTGTCAAAATAAAATAACTAATGTTGCCTTATTCGTTGTCTGGGTGCTTTATTAATTACAGCGGGCTTACCGCGAAGTTATTTTATCATCAGATTGTGTGTATTTCCAGGAAGCTTATTGTCTTCAAGCGAACTGGTATGCAAAGCAGAAAATTACGTTTCCGATACTTGTGAATTATTGGTATATTGAAGAAATACAAAGTTAATTGACGAGTTGAGATGGGCCAATTTTTCTATTTAAACTTCACCAAAGTATGAATGAACGACTTGCGCAGTGTAGCTATTATAGTATTCTTTGGTATTAGCCACACAACCGTAGCACCTCATTCTGATTGTTTCACATTCGAATAGAATTGCGGTCAAAATAGGCGAGTTTAGATCTCTCTATGATGTGTGTGATCAGAAAATGTAATGTTATGAACGTAGGTACAATTGGAACAAACATGAATGAGCTAGGTACTGGTGCCTTCTTTTGATTTCAACTTTTTTTGACCATTGTATTCTCTCATCGCACACAGTAAGTGAAAGTGGAAATATGTCGAGGCGCCTCGTCTCATCTCGCGGCTTCACTAAAGTGCTCGTACCGACAAATCGTTCTTTGGGCACTACCGAGGAACCGAACACGAACACGTTTTCATAGTTTGCACTTGCACCATATTCTTTCTTCATTTAAGTTGCTCAAACTTCAAAGAAAAAATCATTTGATGATTCTGTTTCGATTGTCACCATCTATGAAACTCTGATGACAGAGAGTTTACCTGTAGGTCATGCATATGACTTTTGGAACATAGATGGCGATGAAATTACAACACAATTATTATTTTTGTGAAGATTGGTTTCATTAGATACAAAGCCATATATGAGACAGGAATCTTATATATTCTCACGAAAAAGAAACTAAATAAAATAAAGAACATAACAGAAAAAATCTCATTTAATGCTGTACGAATGAAGTAATTATCGTAATTGTTTCCGGAATTGTCAGAGATTTTGATGATTTTTGGTGCACGATCAAGAATACTACTGTGCCAAGTACCAAAAATGAGCATATCCCTGAATGGTGATTCAACCAAGTAAGGCCAGTTAAGGAAAACATCTCCATTATAATCCCTTCATTTATAATTCAAAACACTAAAAACTGATGGCTGAAACATACGACACATTTATTATGGCTTGCGGCAGTGTAGTTTGCATGTTTTAAGTGCTAGACTAGAAGCGCAACCACTAAGACCTGTATATAGTCCAGGCTGTGAACCGTGATTTCAACTATAATGGAAAAAAAAACATGTAAGTTCGAATCAAAAACATTTTTTTGCATTAGCTTCAGGAGGTTCTCAGGATCATTCATACACCTTAAAACCTCTTGAGGATCCCAACCCTACTCATTGAGGGCGAAAATGGCCCGAAATCTCCAAGTCTTGAATTGTATTTTCTACAAAAAAAGGTATTTTGGCATTTCCAGTGCACCTAGGAAGTTTTTTGAGTCGCTGAACACGAATCCGTAGCCACATTCACTTGCAATTCTCCGTAGGGGTGGTAAAATCGACAAAATTGGCCAATTTCGCACCCTTATAATATGTTATTTTGCAATTTACGTGTTTATGGCATTTCGAATGCACCAAGAAGCAGTGGCGGAACTACAATGCGCGGGACCCCGCAACGCGGGGGGGCCCAGAGCTATAGGGGCCCAAATGCATCATGAAAAGAGTGAAACATTCTCGAAACTGATAACCGACTTTACCAGCAAGCGCAAAAAAAAAAAAACAATTCTAATACAAAACATTTTAAAACCCTTAGCAAGTATTGCAACCTCCCACATCTGTTTGTCATTACTTTGTTTTGACGCACTGACTCGGCTGCCTGAAAACAAAGAAAAAGGCCCCTCTCTGACACTCTTCAGAGCACTTGTCGAAAATTGTTTGGATAGGTTGATCAGTGACAGTGTTACGTCGCTAATTAACGCCACTATATATTATTTTATATTATTTAATTATGTATGTACTTCCCAATTTTACAACCGAGACGGTCACCGCCTCGACCCCTCCGGTAGGTACGTTCATTTGTTTCATGTTTTCAGAACTATACAAACCCAAATATTTATTATTTATGATACCTCTCCAGATGTTATTTATGACCATTTCTTGGCGCATCGACAATTCGGGTTTTTCCATTTGAAGTATTTGAACATTTCTTCTTACACATTCCTCAGTAATAGCATGTTTTCCACCACTTCCTTCCTGTCACCAATAAAAACCTACCAATTTGTAAACTCCACCCTCTTCTACTCTTCTATTAGATTTTAAGTTTGTTAATTTTAAGATACCTATAACTTTGAAATTTGCATTCAACTCGAATTCGTTACAAAATGTTAAATAAATATTAAGTGTGAACTGTGAAAGTAGGTAAGTTATATTTTCAGCTTTATTTTTTAATTCAAATATGGAAATGAAAGATGTGGTTAGAGATTTTACAAATTTGAAATCCAGGAAGAAGGATTTTAAATTTTAAATATACTTTCTTTTGTTAATTTTTAATTGTTAATAATGCAATATTGTTACTTTTTGTTATTTTTTAATAAAAATATCTATAAAAAAATTTGTTTCTTTTGTAGTAGGGGCCCGAATAATATTTTGCGGGGGGGCCAAAAAATTGAAGTTCCGCCACTGCCAAGAAGGTTTTTTGGGTAGCTGAATACGATTCCGAAGCCAGATTTACTCGAATGTCATTGCAGGGGTGGAAAATTCACAAAAATGGCTAAGTTGACACGCTTCTAAATTTTTACTATTTTTGCATTTTAAAACTACTTCGGAGTGAATCTGGCTTCAGAATCGTATTCAGCGACCCAAGAAACCCTATTGGTGCATTCGAAATGTCAAAAACAAGTAAATTGCAAAATATCATATAGGGGTGCAAAATTGGTCAATTTCGTCGCATTTACCACTCCTACGATGAATTGCAAGTAAATGTGGCTACGGATTCGTGATCAGCGACCCAAAAACCTCCTTGGTGCATTCGAAATGCCTTAAACACATACATTGCGAGATAACATATTAGGAGTGCGAAATTGGCCAATTTTGTCAATTTGACCACCCCTACGATGGATTGCAAGTAAATCGTGATCAGCGACCCGAAAAACCTCCTAGGTGCACTGGAAATGTCAAAATACCTTTTTTTGTAGAAAATACAATTCAAGACTTGGAGATTTCGGGCCATTTTCGCCCCCAATGGGTGGGGTTGGGGTTCCCAAGAGGTTTTTTTTTCCGGTTCATAGCCTGAACTAATAAATGAAAAACACAACTCAGCAAATATATTTCGCGTCTGCCCGTCTCCTCATAGGACTATTCGAAAATACTGGCCCTGCTTGCAAGTTTGCAAATCATGTGCTTTGGTCTTATTTGTTTTTGGGTTTCTTTCGCTAGCAGACCAAGTGAGCAATCAAACAATTCCTGTCCGGGGCTGTATGTCACTCACCATCACAATTTTCGTTGTTTTTGGGTTTCTTCCTTGAACAGACCAAGCGGGCAATGACACAATTCCCCAGTCCGGGGCTGTATTTCACTCAGTATCACAATTTTCGTTTGCGGATGTTATATGGTTAGGACCATTCGAGCTGTCGACAAACAAAATGAATAGTTTCATTCTATCGCTATTTTTGATACGGTGCTCACCCTTAACCAAGAATTCTGGTTTTAGATAATAATTTACTATTTTAGGTTATTCTCTTTCAATTGTAATACTCACCAAATAGGCGAATAGCAATGTATAATTGAATTCACACTTTGATCGTATCAGTAGTAATCTAAATTGCTATGAAAGCTAATTGCAAATAACTATCGTGATGTTTGTGTATCTGTTTCTTCCGATCTAATGGAGCGCAATACTTGACCCCTCTTCGTATCGCATATCCATCTGATACGCTATAATACAATTCTGAAAACATTTACATTGCTGGTTAAATATTTGCCTGTTACATAACAAGACCTATGAGTGGTCTTCAGTATAACAAACATAACTAATTAAATCAACATTTGAAATTTTGCTGAAATTGCTTCATTCAGATTCCTCGCAACTGGATATTCACCTTGTAATTTGATCAGATTTTAGTAACAACGGAGTATAATTATTCAGAACTGAATATTATCAAATGATCGAAAATACGATTCTTTGAAAGTTCCTCTTGATATTCGACTTTTATATGCCAAAGTTTGTAATATACCTAGCTTGTACTTTGTTTGAGGATAAGCCTCCGGGTGGAATCACCGAAATTGTTTAAAAAAATGAGTTCATATCTCATTTTGAGGTTCATATAATACAACATTTATTCACTAAAAATACTGCAAAAGTACTGATGACCTTCCAGGTACCATGTATTTATCATCAGGGTAAACTAAATTAGAAAACAAAATGTGTAGGGTATATAAGTGGTTACCCTCAGCTGGAGATAGAACTGAATTCATTGAATTGATTTTTCGCTTATACACTTCCATTCCTCCTGATTTACCTGTACCCCGGAAAATATGCACATCTTTAAAAATGATGATCAATAATAAATACACAATGTACAACTAATAAATTCAGTAAAAATATAACTTTCGTCTGCACGAGGACTGAGGATTGAGTAAATGAATAACGTCGAGTATCCGACTCAGATATGCACACGTGTGTAAGCATATAGAGAGACTGCCTGACGCCTGACCCGAGTAGTTGCTTACGCAGCAGTATACATAATACCTAATATATATAGCTACAGCGTGACGGGACGTAACGGACTCATGATCTTACCCTCCATCTGAAATGGCTCAAGTTTAAAGATGGCTTTTTGCAATTACAATAAATGTTTGCAAGATATCGGAATAATTGGATATTCAGAGGGAGAAGGAAGAATTAATCAATAGTTACTTCTGTCACCTCCCTTGATGCACGAGAATGTGATAAAAATCACTATAGAATAACTGGTGAATCAATCAAGCCTTGTTAGAATGTAGTAATTTCCTTTTAAAAAGGTTTAGGAATAATAAAATTATCAGCAAGTTGTTATATCCATAGTGCGAAATTGCCATCCATCACCCAATCTGAGCGTTGATTGAGTATTTCTCGTGGTATCGACAAAATCGACCTCAATGTTGTGTAATACGATACTCGATTTATTATCTTGATTCACCTGACTCACGTCTATCCATGACTGGTGGTATTCGAGCTTAATCTCTGAAACCTTCGTGACATTCCGCAATTCCTGAGACGAGCGATGTGAAAATCATGGCCAACGTTCTCTAAATAAGCGGGTTATCATAAGGTCTCGTCCGCAAGCGACGTTCCTAATGTACGTAATTCTCTGTCACATTCGGCAAACTTTCACGCTTCTGCTTTCCCTAGAAGAGACCACGTTTCATGCTTTTTCCATTTAATAAGGAAATCATACATTTTCAGATGACAAAATGAGAACAGAGAGATTTCATAATAACGGTCTTTGTGATACTTCAGTATGGAAATTTGGATGTGCGCTCTTATCGCTAATGTATTTCTAAGTTGCCTTGCTGATACACTTTCGTTAGGGTATAATGGCTTTAGAATAGAACGTGAATATACTCGAATACATAACCACACTTCTCAATCGATATTCAGTTGTTTGTTCTTAAGAACCTTAATATTCAACAGTAGGTATATCTGTGAAGGGGTTGCCCCTATGTTAATAATGATCGCTCTGTCGAAAGACATTAACTCTAACATCATTCCTATCACATAGTACAGTCAAATGGGTATTTGAGGTCGAAATCCTTGGGAAATGGACCGATTTTGATCGGACAAAGTGCATTTTCTTCGGAATTTTATCAGAACCAAAGTCTACCTCATCTAACGTCACGCAAAAATGTTGCATTGTTTATAAACAATAAATTAATAATTTAATTAACGTATTTATGAGTTTACATAAAAATTCATAAAAAATTAAAGGGTGAAGACTATTTTCGGTCAGTGAACATATGAAAATAGTTAAACAAGTAGTTAGTTGAATTAACTTCATTTGGTATAAACAATTTATCTATCAACAAATAAATGAATTCGACCAAAACTACGAGTTTAGGATCGTTTCGAATAGTTTTGGCCTTCTGAGTTCGATTTTGTCATCAATATCGTCGAATGTATACCCACTAATTTGTTAATTTGTTATAAACAAATTATATCCATCAATAAATATACGAATTTCACCAAAAAGTCGAGTTTATAGTCGTTTCAACGAATTTTGGCATCTTGAGTAATATTTTATTGTTATTGTAGTTCTTGAATGCATAGATAGATTTGAATTCTTATAAATGAGTTATTTATTGATGAATTTACGGATTGCGCCAAAATTCCAAGTGCGAAGTGTTTTAAAAATCGATGTATTACTAGTCAAACGAATTATATCAGAAAAAATAGATATGTATGTTGGTAGAAAAATCTCTATTTCGAAACGAACAAATAAAAAATATTTAACTCTCGTTCATCTCAGGTTATATTACGGTGCTCATTCAAAATTCCCTGATGTTGGAGTTATGAAAACATATACTCTCCGTGGCATTGCAGCGGGAATTTCGAAGTATTATTCGTAATACGTTTGAATTCAACAATTTTTGTTCTTGAACATCGCATTTTCCTATTAATTGAAATGTTATCTTATCACTATTTTTTTTTTGCTATGATTTATTCGACTACTAATACATTAATTTTAAAAACTCTTTACACTTGGAATTTTAGCGCAATTCGTGTATTTATTAATAAATGATTTATTTATGACAATTCAAAAATCTATCTATGCATTTAAGGACAAAAATAACAATAAAGTCATACTTAAGAGGCCAAAATTAGCGGGAAACGACTATAAATTCGACCTTTTGGTCAATTTCGTATAATTATAAATGAATAATTTATTTATAACAATGCCAATTCTCATGTATGCATTTAAAGACCATAATGATAATGAAATCGTACTCAGAAGGTCAAAATTAGCTAAAAACGACTATAAACTCGACATTTTGGTCAAATTCGTATATTTATAAAAAAATATAATTTGTTGATATCAAAATAACAAATTAGCGGGTATACATTCGATGATATTGACGGCAAAATCGAAGGCCAAAGTTATTCGAAAACGACCGTAGTTTTGTTTGCATTCGACTATTTGGTAATAAATAAATTGTTTATAACAAATGAAGTTGATTCGACCACTTACTGAATCAATTCCATATGTTCACTGACCAAAAATAGTCTTTACCCAATAATTTTTTATGAATTTTATGTAATCTCATGAATACGTTAATTAAATTGTTAATTTATTGTTTATAAGCAATGCAAAATTTTTCGCAACTTCAGATGAGGTAGACTTTGTTCCTGATGAAGTTTCGAAGAGAATGCACTTTGTCCCATCAAAATTGGTTCATTCTCCAAGGATTTCGAGATTCGGCCTATTGTTATACCCATTTGACTGCACTAACAGGGCTGGCATGTCCGCTCCTCACGTCCAATTGGAAACCTAGGTCATTGTATTTGAGGAATAGACGTGTTGCCACTGTTCAAGCTGGAGAACGAAAACTTTGTCTATTGATTCTTACACGAAAGGTGTTTGGATAGACGTCGATTTTTGAATAGTGACATCTGTATTATCACGGCTTGGCATTGTGAATAACATTCTCAGTGAGACATCTGCTTCCCGGAAGATGGTGTTAGAATATCTAAGTTCTCCAGAAACTTCCTAAAGTTGTAGTTTAACCTCTGCTGGATCTGATTGATCGGTGATTTCATTGAACAGCGTTACAACCAAACACTGACAAATCAATCAAAGCGCCTTTAGAAGTACACGTGCTAGTACACGGATTCATTCTCTCACCGACACCTTTATTTCCAATTTTTTATTTATTTTTGCAGTGTATGATAGTACACAGCAGATTCGCAATTTAAATTTCAACTTGAATTGTAAAACAAGCAATTAAATAATGGACGAGTGTGGTGGAGAGTTACAACTGGAAAAGGACTCACAAACTGTAATCAAATCACCTTGACAATGACTTTTTCAGTTGATCATGAGCAAAAAGTTCTTACACAAATAAGGGAAGAATGAAACAGATAATTAAAAAGAAGGAAAAGTCAGTGGGAAATATCAAACAGCCTCTGCTCTTGGGAGGTATATGCCCCAATAATGGAGAATTGGAAGATGTGAAAGTCTTATTGGAAAATCATCGGGGTGGAAACTAGTCAGAAATTGAGATTCTTAAATATCACCCATGCTTTTCTGGAAAAATACTATGATGATCCAAGTAATATAGTTCTACAGGACTCCGAATGCAACATATATTACTATTCGTGCGAAATAGTTGACAAGATGACAGCCATTGTTGTCAGGTTGAGCAGGCTGTTAATGTTTCTGAATAAAACTAACCATTTGGTAAAATAAAGTGTGCTACAAACTAATTTAGGAATTCTTTACTTAATATATCATATAAAACAAATAATTATTTGTAATTTCAAACTGTTGTAGTGTTTACCGAATGTGTGAAGGAAAATAAAGTACCCACTCACTGGTTCTGCCTGCATCGAATCCAAAGTCAAAAGTCGTAAGAAATATATATATTTTGATATTGACTGGGGGGAAGACAGGGTATTCCTCAGAAGGTCATTCCTATTACAGAACGCTTCTTGAGGGTTTACCTGTCCGATGATTAGAATAAAACTAAACGTACACCTGAAAAAATTATATAAATTTATGGAAAATTAACTTGAAAGTCAATATTAATTATCCATACTGCGATGTTAGAGTGAGCATTATTATTTATGGAAACAAACACTCAAAATACTCGATTATGAACATCTTCATATCAATGAACGAATTTCGGATCTATTCTCGATAATTTCACTAGTTTGGTACAATGAATCTATTATTACAAGTATTCAAGTAGAATATATTTCTGGAGCCATATAAGATTATGTTATGTGATATTAATTATCTTTGTTCATTAGAGGAGTAATTCATTTTCTGTTGCCTACTTATATATAAATGATATTGTTATGAGTGAATTTTGTTCAACAGACTATGAAGTTAACAGCTTAGTTACTTTTGTAGTGACAAACAAAAACACATTACTCAAGATATTGAATTCACTCGTTAGTTGAATGAAAACCGAGTAGAATTTAGGAGAAAATATCTCTGAAAGGATTCTTTCCAATTTCATCTTGTATATATTTCACAAGAAGTTCATAAACGACATATAAAATTCATAACTGAGTTCCAAATACAGCTAAGAACAATTATTGAACTTCAGAAGAGGAGGCACATAGCTCTAGTTTTCAGTTATAGCCCAGAATATGCTTAAGGGGGTTAAAATTGTAATTGTGAGGAAGTGGGTAGACGTAGCACATCATTGGCCATATTTTTTAGCTAATATATCTGCTACGTATTCTGGTTGTGACTTATTCATTTTTACCACGATCAACAACAGTACTCCCAAGGTGTTATCATAATGTATATATCATTCTGACTTAACCATTCTTGTATATCACGTTGTTTTGATACATTTCACCAGGATAATCG
Source organism: Endomychus coccineus (assembly GCA_958510875.1). Taxonomy (NCBI): domain Eukaryota; kingdom Metazoa; phylum Arthropoda; class Insecta; order Coleoptera; family Endomychidae; genus Endomychus; species Endomychus coccineus. Next base: position 47,067,730 of record OY294068.1, read on the forward strand.
ACATTTTGAAGAATAAAACCTTCTGTACTACGAGCATGAAGTACCTACAATATGTACTTTACACTGCACCATCAACTTTTTTCGTTAGTGTTAGAATCTTGGCAGTAATGACCGACAGTACCATCTTCGAAGTTTTTTGCCCGTCAAGATAAGAAAAAATTTAATTTTTCAGTTTATTATACTGATGTGAAAAAATTTAATTTTTTTTTTCAATTTACATAGCCCACAACCTGAATGTACATTCCTGGAAAGAATTATTTCTGTACTTTTGAAGTTTAATTCTATCAAAATTTAGATTCACAACATCTAAAGTTGAGTTAACTCAATTTGATATGTCGCCATCAGCTGTAAAAATGTTATTCACCTGGTTTGACGTGGATAGGGGGCACTTACTTAGGGAAATTATTGAAGGTAATTGGTTGTGAATGTAGCCAAGTGACGTAATTTCTTTCTCAAAGTGAACAGCGTTAACGACTGTGCTGATTGACTTTCCGTAGTTAAAAGACCCGTTGATTGAATATATTCGATCAATTTGAATTAATATTGATCATCAGCTAGATTGATGAATTTCCAATGTACAAACTACATCTCCAGTATGTTATTTAATCACGATATAATTTTGAGCATATGAATGAATTAATTTGAAGTGTAGCTATCAGCAACTTCTTTGATAGAAGCGAAATCAAAATGATACGAAGTTTGTTCAGTCCCTTTGAGAAATATCGAAAGTTGAAGGCGAAACTTGTTATGTATTCAATAACTTTCCACCTGTACAAAGAAGCTTGTTATGTTGTTCAATTGCGCAAGTGTAATTTGATAAATCCATATATAGATTGTCTGGAACCAATAAGGAGAAGTCGAACATCCATCAGGTCGATTCAAACTGAAAAGAACTAATGAACGATCTTTTGACTAACACCAGAATCTTGGAACAAAACAAAGAAGATAACGAAAAGGTGAAGTGTATTTTGAATTCAAAAACAAACAAAACTGGTTATGCTTCTAATTAGAGATTGCCTTGTAGTTGAAAGAGAAAATGGAGAGCAAAACAGAACAACGTACACGAAATAATTTTTAACAAGTACGAAACCATTATTTGTTAGACAACTCCGTGAATGGGTTGTATGAAGAAGTAAATGTTTTGAGAAATGAGAGACCTCTGAACATTTCTCTGAGTGAACGGGAGAGGAAATATGTAGAACAGGTTCAAATTGCAGCAAACAAAATAAGTAATGTACAATCTATAGTCATACATTCCGCTAATTTATAATTCAGGATCTACGGAAACCGAAACAGAAGCACAAGATGTCGATGAAAATGATTGATTTAGTGCCTTTTGATGGAAAAGGAATATTTTAGGCGAGTGTAAGTTCCGATTTACATAGTTGCAAAATTTTTCTTTCAATTGACCATGTGTTGAAAGTGACTAGTCAAGCCGAAGAAAATGTAACGAACATCCCCCTTGTATAAAAAGAACTGATAGATTTAGAGATTCCTCTCGGTGACAACACAGTTCATTAGTTCCGTTCAGCTGTTTTGCTTTCTTGGACTCATCATCAGAACGAGTATGGTTGCGATGCCACTGGTCGATTGTTAGTTCGGTATATGACAATATACGGTAGACAGAATTGTCAGATATACCTAGATTTTCCAGCGCCATATATCTACGAATTGATAGATGTCCACTTGGAAATCTTTGCAATATCAAGTAGGTATGCACTCGCAGATAGACTAGACCGCCATTTGACAACATTAAATCAAAGTGAATATAACAAAGATCTTTAGTAACTAATAATAATAATAATAATAGTAATAAAACAACCATAAATATAAAATCTGTTCGTAACAAGTCAAACAGAAATCAGGAACATAATATTAGTGCAAAGTATCCACATAGTAACAATGAATATTCGAGGAAATACAAATTAGTACTAGTATCTACATTAAACAAATCAAATAACTGAAAATCTGATATGGTTCCAGTAACAAAGAACACTAACAAGCCTACCTACACATAAAAGATTGACTGCTACAATGGGACAAATAGTGATACACGAAAAACAGGGAAAAAAACATACGGTAACGACAGGTAAAAGTATTAACATATATATTTACATCTTATAGGAAGTCTAATAATTCAGCGCCCAAATATTCTTCGACTGAATAAAAGGCAGAAGAGACTAAAACACTCCTTAATTTACCTTTAAACTGAGCTATGGAAAGAGTCCTGAGCGAGACCATCTATTTATTATACAGGTTGCTATCTAATGAATTGGCGCGTGGCTTAGTAAGTCTGTACCGTTGAGGGCTAATTAGCCTCAGATCGAGTGAGTTAATTGTGGAAGTCAGAATTCACAGGCAAGTTACGTACGTTTTTCTGAATCACCAGCAATGATTGAAAAATGTATAGACTTGACAGCGTCATTATCCCAAGCTGAATAAAATATGGCCCACAATGCGATCTATCATCAATGTTAACCAGTAGCCTTACTGGTTTTTTCTGATAACGAAATATAATGATGGAGTCTGGGGGGTTTCCCCAGAGCAGAAAACCATAAGTGATGTGAGTGACATGTGAAATTTGATTTTGTATTATTATTATTTTGCGGATAGATTATGTTTAAGGCTTTTTTATTGAGTTTAGTTTGGAGTATTTTATTAATTATCTTGACATTATAACCGTTATTTTTGGCAATATCTATGATTCTGTTTATTTCCAGATGGAAATTATTTTAACTTAATTGGACATTAATTGATCTATGTATCATACAATTATATGCTGCTAGCTTGTGTGATTGTGAATGTAAAGAAGTGTTGTGTATTGTGGTATCTGTTTGGGTGGATTGAGATGAATAGCTAAAGAAAAGTAATTATTTGTATGTGAAACTGTCAGATCTAAAAAATTTAAGGACTTGTTGTTTTCCATCTCTAATATGAATTCTATATTTGTGTGTAAGTAAGAGAAAATAATTTATTTGACGGTTACTGCCTGTAAAACAAGCGATATAAATAAATTATTTTCTCACCTATATCAACAACTTACACCCAAATATAGAATTCACATTAGAGATGGAAAATAACATAAGTCCTTAAATTTTTTAGATCTGACAATTTCACATACAAATACTTACTTTTCTTTCGCTATTATCACAAGTCCACCCGCATAGATCCCACAATACACAACACTTCTTTACATCCACCATCGCACAAGTTAGCAGCATATAATTGTATGATCCTACATAGATTAATCAATGTCCCATTAAGTGGAGATAATTTCCATTTAGAATTGAACAGAATCATTGATATTGCCAAAAATAACGGTTATAATGTCAAGATATTTAATAAAAAACTCCAAACTAAACTCAATAAAAAAGCCTTAAACATAATTCATCCGCAAATTAATAATAATACAAAATCAAATTTCACATGTCTTACATATTTAGGTAAGCATTCAGTAAAAATATCTCAATTCCTCAAAAAACAGAATAAAAAAATCGCCTTTAAAACAACAAATAACCTATGCTCGTATATTAATAACTCGAAATCTTAAAAAGATGAATTAAAGAAATCTGGAGTTTACAGACTGAGATGTGATGACTATAGTGCTTTGTACATAGGACAAACTGGACGCAGTTTCAGCGTAAGGTTCAACGAACATTTGGGAAGCTACAGGCTCAAGAAAGAGGACTCTAATTACGCAAATCACCTGTTAGAACATAACCACAATTTCACCCTCAATCTCGATATTCTACATATTCCGGAAAAAGGACATAAACTTAATATATTAGAATCCATAGAAATATTGAAACACACTAAAAACAATAATAATGTAATATTAAATGATCAAATCGATACATATAATTCACCGCTTGTTAACAATTTTGTAAACACACTCCCACCATTATCCACCCCATCCCTTAATTTGTACCACATTCTGATCCCTGATAAGGACATACTTTTAGATTTAGCTTTAGTTGATAACTCCTTGCTTTGAAAATGCCACAGTGTGGTGAAACAATTTGTCAACATTTTTAAATTAAATGTTAAAGGTTTTGTGTAAAATTTGAGTTTTATTCTCCAACTTCCGAAGTATTATGAATTTACACTACGTAAACTCCGAAACCATAGATATATCTATTAAATTTGAATGAAATAACATGTAGTGAACTCTGGAGGTCACAAATCCGAACCTGTGGTTCACAAAGATATAACACTATTTTATAGAGAAGAATGATTGAGGTTGTCTGATATTGTGCATATACACAATAAATATGTTCGATGGAAATTGAAGCATTAAACAATTTGAGCGATTTGAACGTCGGCATATCATATCATAGTTGACAGACCGTTAAAGTTATTATTCATACATTTCCATATTTGTTTTCACTATTTTACAATTGTTACTATATCTGTTATTATGTCAAAAAATATTGAATACGATAATAACATTACGTTCCAGATTCGTTCGTAATAGGTTCTTGTATTGATGTGAAATTATCGACATTTTTATTCAAATTTATGTACAGCATTCAACAATCTTTCACTATCGATCGAATCATGTTATCGGACATGCGAATCGTATCCCCAAAACATGAATATGCTATCATGGTAGTTATAGTGACTCAATGACCTAATTTTAATTATCAAACCTTAATACAAATCATCAAATGAGTTGTGATCAATTCATCACATGACTTTCCTTACTTTTGATAGCAAAATATATATCGGACACTCCTGTGAGTATGATGTAAATGATTGTAGGAACAGCAAATATATTGGAAATTATTTAGAAACTGCTAATGAAAGAAGTTATAAAAAAAACGATGGTATAAACTGTAACTCTATGATAATTCATCATTATGATTAGATGAAAGAACTATCACTTTGTTCTTATACCACTTTCAATAATAACCAGAAGACGCTACTATATTTCAAACACCTAAGTGCCATTTTCAAACAGATACAAAAATATAATGTCTGAAAATTTTCAGATTTTGAATTTGTGAAATAACATTGTGACCTTAATTAGCCAATAAGAAATCAGTTGCTCAATTAGTCTGTGCTTTTCGTGTAGTAACTTGTAAGCATTGAATAGCAGACTGTACCTGTAAACTCGATTTGGGGCAATCAGTCGATGAATCTAAAGGACAAGTACAATGGCATCTCTCTGTTCTCCCGGGAATGTAACTATAGCAAATCTGTAGGGGCGATTTACGACTTTCCGTAGCGACCTCAGAAATTATTATGTACACAGAAATAGGACGTCAATATGTTATTAGATACATCCAAAAATTACTGATGACAATAGAGGAAATATAAAAGAGGAAACGACTGGACGTGCAGATGAGGAGGAAAAAGGCACACTTTGTATAATAATGCATTCGGCGTGTACTTGGTGTAAATTCATTCCAAAAATATGTACAGGTATAATAGTGAAATAAAACATAAATTGCAAAGTTTACTTGCAGCCAATTGTTTCGTCACACTACATCAAAAAAGCGACTTATCAACTAAATGACAAAAATAGATGTCATCCTTTAATTTTTGCATTATACTATTGTAGCATATACGAAAACGAAATTTTTCTATTTGTAACTTAGTTGAAAAAGAAAGTAAGCTTTGCAGTTCGTGTGAATTTGTTTTAATTCAACCTTCCTCTTAATTTTGACTTTCACTGTTAATCGCACCTTAAAGATATACTGTCAACATCCTTCTATATCTCATTTAAATAATACCACCCCTCATTTCTCTACAATATCCGGAGCATAATCGATATTCAAAATATGAGCTGATTAAAATCAATCAAAATGGAATTTCGCTTTTGTTACAGCAACTGGTTGACAAATAATAATATGGCTGGTATGAAATGGAAAGAAATCAGGTCATATAGTTGACAGAGAGGGCTGTCCCCATGTTATAGTACTTGGAATTATTAGGTTAAACGTAAGCCCGTGATATATAATATTAATTCCCACGTAGGCATTAATAAGTGATCAATATGTCGTTATAGTTGATATTCATATTGTTGGAGAATACACTGTAAATAATTTATTCGGTACAAATTGTGTTCTAACTAGTGAATAAATAAGAAGTTCGGAATATGAGTTGATGATTATGAAATATTCCAGGGAGTAGAATTCACACCCCTGAAATTTTAAGATAGTACTACGATACCCCTCGGCCGGTATTTTTTAGGTCGGTCATCGCGTTGCTTCCAGAATGCGTACATTGACAAAAACTGTTCAGGTTGCGTACAAACTTGAAAATTAAAGTAGATCTGTAAATATTCGTGGAGGGGTTATCCGAATTGCATACAAATATTATGAAGATGATTCGGATTGCGGCCACTTTTCTTATAGGTACCTGGTTCATTAAATTTACGTCACCCAAGTTTTAGGCAACTATTGGATTCTCTGAAGGACAAGCCCAATGGGCTTTGATCTATGATGGTTTCCTCGAAGTCGCACGTTTACTCATTCGTGAACAGGGCAACTACAATGCGGTCAAACCTGGCCCATCGTTTATTAAAGGACTACTCGACTAAACGTGGTTCATTCTTTCTAAGGCTCATTAAGAAACCTAATCGGCTTGACTGAATCTCTTTGAACTTAACCAGACGAAGCATTTTCCTAGTTATGGAAAATTGTTCAGTCAATTATCATAAAATTAATTTTTTTGAAATAATAATCCTAATTTGAATAATTACGCGTAATAATCGTAATAAGGCGCAATGGTTACAACAACAACTCGAGAGGACATAGAACTTCTTGAACATTTGTTAAGAATGGCAGATGGGTCTTCTGGGTGATAGCGGTGATCGAGATAGAATTATTATTTTCGCTAGTGTAAAAGAGAAAGTGCTTCAATGAACGAAAACCTCATTTTAAGAATGAAACATTCCGAAGTTCGAACAGTTATACATTGTATTTGCGGATATCAGGAGTACTCATGTTGAAACTAATGTGATTCCAATTTTGTTCGCCTTCCAATAAAATTCCAATAAATGTTCCGATTGAATAAAGGAATAATACAAGATTGGAATCCAGAAGAAGTTATCATTGACTCTGAAAAAAGTGCAATGTCTGCTCTCCGAGACTTTTTTTCTGAGTAGAAGTAATGGGCTGCTATTTCCATTTTTGCCGATGTGTATGAATGTATGAAGAACATTGATTACAGAAATGATCAAGAAACCCGAGACATTGTACGAATGTGTGCGGCACTGGCATTTCCGAAACCGGGAGATGTTGAAGAGGGTTGGTTGCATATTGTGAGTCAACTTTCCGAAAATGGCAACTTCCTTTGATTATTTTGTGAAATCTTGGTTGGACAATAGTTGTTGCCTGATTGAATTGAGGAATTGCCGTGATAGACGATATCGCATTAATAATGCAGCAGAAGGGAAAAATCGCAACATTAATAATGAGTTAGGAAGATATAACCAAAGAATAAAAAATTGCTCAAGTGTCGTTAAAATTGAATCTAGAAGGAGCAAAAAGAGGAAAACTATATACTAAATGATGAAATAATTGAACAAAACGTCCAAAGAAATGAAGAAAAATCGTATTGAAAGACTCCATCAGACGAAAAACATAACAAACCAAAAGCTAACAAAAAATAAGAAAAGTTTTTGAATATACTTATTTTTTAGTAAAATGAGTCCAAAGTCTTCATTAAACTGTTATGGAAAATGTTTTTATTACTAAGTAAAAAGTTACGTAATTGTTAAAAGAGTCGCAAAAGAAAATTTTGAAATATTATGTGACTTTTTCTGTCTTAAAATTTACATAAATGTACTATGTAATTTCATCTCCGTTTTGGCATCTTTAAAATGTTTAAAAACCTTACCGGCCGACTTTTTTTTCAACTATATACTATTATGAGCCAGGTAAAAAAAAGTAGTACGCAATTTGGATCATCGTAATAATGTTTGTACGTAATCGGATCAACCCCTCCACCCCTATTCACAGAATAGCTTTTATTTCAAAATTTGTAGGCAATCTGCATTATACGCAATCCGAACTGACTGTATCATTGGATATCTCCAAAGCATTTGACAAAGTCTGGTACCAAAGCCTTCTTGGGTCATATGGTGTACCGCCTCAACTTTGTCGCTCGGTATCGAGTTTTCTCTCAGATAGATCACTCCGTGTGGTGATTGACGGAATATTCTCCGATACAATGACTATCAGCGCTGGTGTTCCACAGGGATCTGTCTTGGCACCAACTTCGTTTTTGTTCCATATAAACGATCTGCTGGAAGTCACCACTTGTTACGTCCACAAGTTTGCAGATGATGGTACACTTCATACCACTTCATCATCTAGAGCCCCAATACCATTCAAAGAAGTCAGAGGAGCGAGACAGGTTGACGCAATTAATGGAGATCTGGCAATTTTTAAAATAGTGATCTGATAATCTAGTAGAGCTTTATGCAAGCAAAACTCAAGCTTGCGTCTTCTACAGGAAGGCAGATCCCACAATCCCTAATATGATGATGTCAGTTACAACTATTCCTATGAAGTCTTCCATAACGATGCTCGGAATCACCACCAACAGCACCCTCTCATGAGGCAATCATGTGTGGTTTCAGTTTTCTATTCCGTGCCAAGAGCTACTTTACATCCCAGCAGCTCCTCATAATCTACAAAGCACAGATTCGACCTGTCCTGGAGTACTGTTCACATGTTCTACATCGTAGAAAGGTGGGAGGTCTCTTTTTTCATAGATATTTCCATGGTCGGTGTTCATCAGAAATCTCGTCTGTCGTTTCAGCACGACAGATTCCAGATGTGTGGATTAGACGAACTTAAACTAGTCACCATTTCTATTTCAAACTCGAGTACTGCCGAACTTCTTCTTACCAGACTTAATTTTTTTATCGAACGGCGAAGTTGTGAAACTCTTCACCTAGTGAGGTATTCCCCCATGCCTCCAAATCTTCAATAAAAATACGAATGCCTATCTCCTCTCCATACATTCCACTGCTGGCTCATACAATGTTCTTCAAACATTATAGGTTTCCCTCTCGTGTAGTCAAAATATAAAAAAAGTGTCATCGTAGTGAGAAAAAGTATCCTGCTGATTAATATAACATAAATTATTTATAGGAACACAATCAAGCATAAAGCATAAGACTACGTACATGTTATATCTAGGATTTATTTGGATTTTAGTGATCGATTCGACATATTTTGCGACCCTAAATAATTATTATTATTTATTAAGCAACCTATATAAAAAGATTATTGAATATTTCAGATTCATCAGAAGAGGTTACTTGTTGGCCAATCTTTATAATAATAATAATCGTATAGATATAAGTTGCGTAAAAATATATTGATGCTGAAATTATATTTATGAATATGAAATATGTACGATGAGAATTGAAGCGATAGACAATTTGAACGATATGATTAGTTAGATCATATCATATTTGATAGGTCATTAATATCTTCAATAACACCTTCCTATATATAAATTATGTTTTCAGTATTTTAACGATATGATCTAATACAATATTAACATATGTTCAACTAGGTTGGTAAGAACCTATTTGAATATACTTTGTTGTGAAATGATCAAATTCTGATTGGGATCGCTGTGGGCAATACATTCAGGAATTTCTTAATCTTTGTTCATGAAATCCTATCATCGGACAGATACAAATTCTCTCTAAATGTGTATAATACGGTAGTAATCATAGTTGAACTTGATACAATCGCTATCTATCTCATTCTTCCGAATAATAAGCTCGTAAGCTGCCTAAGAATGTAAACAGCCGTTTAATAAATACCACACATTAATTCCGGTTTCGAAACACAATCAAAATTCAGTTAATTTCACGTTCCTGTCGCTTGATTCAATATTTGGTCATATGAATTACTGAAGCAGAAATCTGGCAGATGTGAAGATGCTTATACCAATAACTTGAAAATACATTTAGTTAGCATTTTTGAAGAATATTTTTAAAAGTTTATTGCACTCCGTGCGCATTGTGTGAAATATGTACTGTCTCCCAAACATACACTAAAGACTGAAGCAATTGGATTATATTTATTAGAAAAATATTTTTGATTAAATCTTGTTTATTATGTCATCACATGAATAACCGAATTGCTCGATGGTTCCAAACATAGGCCTCGAGAAACGGAATTCTATTGGGACCGAATTGCTCGATGGTATATAAAAGCGCCTAGGTAGTATTTATTGACAAAAACTGGAATGATAAAATTGATCATGAACCACAGTTTTATTACCTGAATCAAATATCCACAAATATAGATCTACATACGAATCAAATAATTTTTACACTCTAGAAACAAGTTAGTTTGATTTATTGTTATATGACATACCTTTTACATAATAATAGCGTGAATTCGTACTAATTTTCAATAATTTTTTCCATCGATTAATAGAAACTTATTAAATGTAGAACTTGTAATTTGAAACTTAGATACCAAGAACATTTTCGTTCTTTCAGACTTAACAAAACAGACTTAACCTTTGCTAACCATTTGTTACAAACAGGTAATACTTTTTTAATTTGAATAACCTAAGCATTTTAACAAAGGTTTCAAATTAAATACATTACAATCAGTAGCCATCAATAAAGGTATCAAAAAATCTTATAACAATATCTTAAATGATCCCTTAGACCTATACCAACGTGATCTTATCCTTTGTCTTTCAAATTACTCTTAGAATAATTCTTGGAATATTGAATAATGATTATCCCAATGCACAGTTCACTCTGTATCTCAAAATCTACCTGTTTCGAAGAGGTGTTTATCAAAATGCTAATGGGATGATTTTCACGCATTTTATGTACTCGCCAAAAGGGAGGGTTTATTCCACATATTTGGAGGAAAAGTCGCAGTTTCACCGATATAAATAGCTGTCTACTAAATAGTAGAAAATTTCAATAATTTTTCAGTTAATTGCATCAGCATTGTATCGAATGGGAAGAAAAATCCTTTACAATGCAATCTCTAGCTTCATTTTGTGACCCTTGGTTAATTCTAATTCTTGTATTTTTCGCCACCAAGATTGAATTCGATGGAATATGCAGTTATGTATCTTTGAATCATCAGTCCAAACTTCGCAGGAAGCGTTGTGTATAACTAGTTCCAAATTCATGGTGGCCGTTTTCAGCTTGAAACAAGATCTTCTTCCCTGACAAATTTAAATTATAATTTGAGAAAGATTCTTATGAGTAGTTTTTTGATTATTTGGCAGGGGACGATACACACACAGTTTCCAAGTCGCATATAGATTTCAGATGGGTTGAACTCTAAAACGCTGCTATATTATTATCATTATTGTTATCGAGACAAAAGTCTTCTGAATTGAGATCACTTAACACTTCATGCACTTCCAGTAGTGACTTTGGTAACGATGGTTGAAAAGAACGATGTGCATGGGAATTTTTTTTCATTTTCTCAATATGACTGTTTCTTAACTTGTCAAATGTATCTTAGTCAAATTGTTTTAATTCGATGAATTTGTAACGCTCCTCCCATAAAATCCCAACAGTTTTTTTTTGTATGCATGGCTAACTATGGCTGTACATCTCAAAACAACTCATTTCAGATGTAAACAGCTGTGGGGTGTAATTTAAACAAAATTTTGTCAGAAAACATAAATTCTTTATTTCATCAATAATGGAGAGTGGGTACCTATAGTGTTTACCTCACACACCCTCACTAGGGTGTTTCCGTTCGAGCAACTCAGACCTGCCTTTGTCTACCAATTCCGAAGTAACCTTCCGGAAATTGTACCTTCGAGCAACACGACCCTGGATGCCATCACGAGAGATTCCATGTAGGCACACTACACGAGCTCAATCTGGTCACCTCATCATGGTCATGGTCAAGATCCGCCGAACTTCTTTCTACCGGACTTCATTTTTCTATCGAACGGCAAACTTGTAGAATTCTCCACCTATTGAGGTTTTCATGATGCCTATAACCTCCACACTTTGGGAAACAATTCTAATGCCTGTCCCCTCTCTCAACATTTCACCTCTAGATCACCCACAAAAGTCATGTTTCACTACACTCTACTAGCTTCTTCACATCAGTCACAGCAAAACACGTGTTGGATTATGAAGATAGAGCTTTGTTGTAACAAATTGTACTATTAATTTTGGAAGAAGTATTGATAAGAACAGAAGACCCTTTCTTCATACACAACATGTTCCGCCACATAGCAGTTGCTTCTTCAGGTGAAAAATGGTATCATTGGTCACCTGGAGTAGACACTGTGTTTCGAAACATGTGTTTTTTAAATTTTATAACGAAGTATATAATGGAACTTTTCTACTTGTATTATTCAGTGTACTGCTTATTTGTAATATAACATATTTCAAACAAGTGAAGATCAGTTCAATCTTCAAATCAAAACAATCTCCTTCGTTGGTAAGAGAATATTCCAACCGGTCATAAAAACACCTCCGCTAATCACATCCAAACAATTTTCGATATTCATACGCAGATCATTGAGATTATTTTCGTCGATTCCTGAACTCTGATTTCACATTTCAAGGTTGAGCGTGTTGCAGATATATCTCTCGCTATCAATAATAGCCAATGTCGCAGACGTTCATCGAGTTCCATCGCTCTCATGGAAATGATATACACATGCGGCTATATTCTAACACTAGTATAGCCTATATAATGCTTTGGGCATTCCAATCTGTATGTGGTTCGATGTCACGTCATTGATCAATTATTCATGTAAAGGTTATTCTTTTGGAATGAGAAATGTATGATGAGTATTACTATAGTTGGCATCCTGGTTCTTCTAATAGAACTGTATATGGAATGTTGGGGGTAAAAGGTTGAGCGTGTTGCAGATATATCTCTCGCTATCAATAATAGCCAATGTCGCAGACGTTCATCGAGTTCCATCGCTCTCATGGAAATGATATACACATGCGGCTATATTCTAACACTAGTATAGCCTATATAATGCTTTGGGCATTCCAATCTGTATGTGGTTCGATGTCACGTCATGGATCAATTATTCATGTAAAGGTTATTCTTTTGGAATGAGAAATGTATGATGAGTATTACTATAGTTGGCATCCTGGTTCTTCTAATAGAACTGTATATGGAATGTTGTGGGTAAAAGGTTGAGCGTGTTGCAGATATATCTCTCGCTATCAATAATAGCCAATGTCGCAGACGTTCATCGAGTTCCATCGCTCTCATGGAAATGATATACACATGCGGCTATATTCTAACACTAGTATAGCCTATATAATGCTTTGGGCATTCCAATCTGTATGTGGTTCGATGTCACGTCATTGATCAATTATTCATGTAAAGGTTATTCTTTTGGAATGAGAAATGTATGATGAGTATTACTATAGTTGGCATCCTGGTTCTTCTAATAGAACTGTATATGGAATGTTGTGGGTAAAAGGTTGAGCGTGTTGCAGATATATCTCTCGCTATCAATAATAGCCAATGTCGCAGACGTTCATCGAGTTCCATCGCTCTCATGGAAATGATATACACATGCGGCTATATTCTAACACTAGTATAGCCTATATAATGCTTTGGGCATTCCAATCTGTATGTGGTTCGATGTCACGTCATGGATCAATTATTCATGTAAAGGTTATTCTTTTGGAATGAGAAATGTATGATGAGTATTACTATAGTTGGCATCCTGGTTCTTCTAATAGAACTGTATATGGAATGTTGTGGGTAAAAGGTTGAGCGTGTTGCAGATATATCTCTCGCTATCAATAATAGCCAATGTCGCAGACGTTCATCGAGTTCCATCGCTCTCATGGAAATGATATACACATGCGGCTATATTCTAACACTAGTATAGCCTATATAATGCTTTGGGCATTCCAATCTGTATGTGGTTCGATGTCACGTCATTGATCAATTATTCATGTAAAGGTTATTCTTTTGGAATGAGAAATGTATGATGAGTATTACTATAGTTGGCATCCTGGTTCTTCTAATAGAACTGTATATGGAATGTTGTGGGTAAAAGGTTGAGCGTGTTGCAGATATATCTCTCGCTATCAATAATAGCCAATGTCGCAGACGTTCATCGAGTTCCATCGCTCTCATGGAAATGATATACACATGCGGCTATATTCTAACACTAGTATAGCCTATATAATGCTTTGGGCATTCCAATCTGTATGTGGTTCGATGTCACGTCATGGATCAATTATTCATGTAAAGGTTATTCTTTTGGAATGAGAAATGTATGATGAGTATTACTATAGTTGGCATCCTGGTTCTTCTAATAGAACTGTATATGGAATGTTGTGGGTAAAAGGTTGAGCGTGTTGCAGATATATCTCTCGCTATCAATAATAGCCAATGTCGCAGACGTTCATCGAGTTCCATCGCTCTCATGGAAATGATATACACATGCGGCTATATTCTAACACTAGTATAGCCTATATAATGCTTTGGGCATTCCAATCTGTATGTGGTTCGATGTCACGTCATTGATCAATTATTCATGTAAAGGTTATTCTTTTGGAATGAGAAATGTATGATGAGTATTACTATAGTTGGCATCCTGGTTCTTCTAATAGAACTGTATATGGAATGTTGTGGGTAAAAGGTTGAGCGTGTTGCAGATATATCTCTCGCTATCAATAATAGCCAATGTCGCAGACGTTCATCGAGTTCCATCGCTCTCATGGAAATGATATACACATGCGGCTATATTCTAACACTAGTATAGCCTATATAATGCTTTGGGCATTCCAATCTGTATGTGGTTCGATGTCACGTCATGGATCAATTATTCATGTAAAGGTTATTCTTTTGGAATGAGAAATGTATGATGAGTATTACTATAGTTGGCATCCTGGTTCTTCTAATAGAACTGTATATGGAATGTTGTGGGTAAAAGGTTGAGCGTGTTGCAGATATATCTCTCGCTATCAATAATAGCCAATGTCGCAGACGTTCATCGAGTTCCATCGCTCTCATGGAAATGATATACACATGCGGCTATATTCTAACACTAG
Organism: Endomychus coccineus; assembly: GCA_958510875.1. Taxonomy (NCBI): domain Eukaryota; kingdom Metazoa; phylum Arthropoda; class Insecta; order Coleoptera; family Endomychidae; genus Endomychus; species Endomychus coccineus. The sequence goes on from OY294068.1 coordinate 47,082,743, forward strand.
TATAGCCTATATAATGCTTTGGGCATTCCAATCTGTATGTGGTTCGATGTCACGTCATTGATCAATTATTCATGTAAAGGTTATTCTTTTGGAATGAGAAATGTATGATGAGTATTACTATAGTTGGCATCCTGGTTCTTCTAATAGAACTGTATATGGAATGTTGTGGGTAAAAGGTTGAGCGTGTTGCAGATATATCTCTCGCTATCAATAATAGCCAATGTCGCAGACGTTCATCGAGTTCCATCGCTCTCATGGAAATGATATACACATGCGGCTATATTCTAACACTAGTATAGCCTATATAATGCTTTGGGCATTCCAATCTGTATGTGGTTCGATGTCACGTCATGGATCAATTATTCATGTAAAGGTTATTCTTTTGGAATGAGAAATGTATGATGAGTATTACTATAGTTGGCATCCTGGTTCTTCTAATAGAACTGTATATGGAATGTTGTGGGTAAAAGGTTGAGCGTGTTGCAGATATATCTCTCGCTATCAATAATAGCCAATGTCGCAGACGTTCATCGAGTTCCATCGCTCTCATGGAAATGATATACACATGCGGCTATATTCTAACACTAGTATAGCCTATATAATGCTTTGGGCATTCCAATCTGTATGTGGTTCGATGTCACGTCATTGATCAATTATTCATGTAAAGGTTATTCTTTTGGAATGAGAAATGTATGATGAGTATTACTATAGTTGGCATCCTGGTTCTTCTAATAGAACTGTATATGGAATGTTGTGGGTAAAAGGTTGAGCGTGTTGCAGATATATCTCTCGCTATCAATAATAGCCAATGTCGCAGACGTTCATCGAGTTCCATCGCTCTCATGGAAATGATATACACATGCGGCTATATTCTAACACTAGTATAGCCTATATAATGCTTTGGGCATTCCAATCTGTATGTGGTTCGATGTCACGTCATTGATCAATTATTCATGTAAAGGTTATTCTTTTGGAATGAGAAATGTATGATGAGTATTACTATAGTTGGCATCCTGGTTCTTCTAATAGAACTGTATATGGAATGTTGTGGGTAAAAGGTTGAGCGTGTTGCAGATATATCTCTCGCTATCAATAATAGCCAATGTCGCAGACGTTCATCGAGTTCCATCGCTCTCATGGAAATGATATACACATGCGGCTATATTCTAACACTAGTATAGCCTATATAATGCTTTGGGCATTCCAATCTGTATGTGGTTCGATGTCACGTCATGGAACAATTATTCATGTAAAGGTTATTCTTTTGGAATGAGAAATGTATGATGAGTATTACTATAGTTGGCATCCTGGTTCTTCTAATAGAACTGTATATGGAATGTTGTGGGTAAAAGTGATTATTAAAATATCACGATGAATCAGAAACATTGTTCTACGTAATAAATGACAATTCACTCGTCAGCAAATTTACATCTAAAAGTGATCCATCCTTGTTGAAAGATTTAAAAAAACATGCCGTAAGGTGAAACGAACAAAGGATATTATTAAATAATTAAACATTTCGATGTACAATTCACGGTTACACTTAGTTCTCCAAGAGAACTCAGAATAATTATTGATAAGTCAGCAGGACACGATTAGGAGTAAAAGAGAGTATAAACAAATATAAAGCGGATCCCGCTGCAATGAACGGAGTTTGATCCCAATATTTATTGATTTTGTTTCTTTCTTTAATGATGATACCTCGATTTTCTTCTATTTATGTTATAGAAATGCTTCTCTATGTTCAGTTTCATTTTGCGTCATAATAGCAATTTACCTCAGACAAGATTTGAATATTGATATAGGTCAACTTTCAAAAGCAAGTCTGTCAGTGCAATACACTATGATGTGTGGTAAAAAACAGGACCTGTTCGCCATATTTGTAAGACATATCCAATGTGATTTACTCTGTATGTACTTATGTTTCATCGCACAAGTAAACATGCCCAATATTATTTCTTATGAGTTTGTCGTGCTTTTACAACCCGTCAGCTGACTTCTATAAATCACCTGATTCTTCCAACATTTTCTTCTCTTTCAGAAAAAAGTACTTTCAAACATCACTATTTTATTTAATTCGTCTGAAACGTAAAAATTTTGAGCAGCATACAGACCTGTTTTTTTGGGAAACTTTCTAATTCTAGAACACTTATTTTACAACCCGCAGAAGAACGGAGATATATACATAAATTTTTTTACCGTATTCGGCTCTAATTTACGTGAAAAATCTGAATTTTGGTGAAAATTATCTTAACAGCAAAGTTGCAGAGCGGAAAATTTCCTATTTTAATTTTTTTGAATTTGGTTATTTTCACCGCTAGAACGCGCCATAGAAGGTGCGCGGCTATAGATAATCAGCTTTTTCAGTGTGAAATATTAATTTTGGTGAAAGTTATTCAAAGAGCAAAGTTGTAGAACGGAAAATATCCTTTTTTACGTTGTAAAATATTTTTCTGAAATTGGTTATTTTTACCGCTAGAGGGCGCCATAGAAGACGCGCGGCTTATTTCCAACTAATTTTTATATTTTCAGTGTGAAATACCAGTTTTGGCGAAAATCATCAGGACAGCATAGTTGTAGAACGGAAAACTTTCTATTAAAAGTTTTTCCTGAAATTACGTACTTTCTCCGCTAGAACGCAATTTCAATAAAAAGTGTTGAAACATAAAAACACGAAAATTTCCGATCAACAACTTTGTTATCCTGATAATATATTCCTTGTCAGTTTAAGGAGAGTGTTGTCGTTCAAATATTTAAAGCGGGAAATAAGAAGGATATATATTTGAAAAATCTCTGAATAATAGGTTACTTTCCTTTCTTGATAAACATAAAATAATTGCTAATAAGCAATTTGGATTTCAAAAAGGTATTGGAACTGAAGAACCTCACCAAGAACTAATATCCAATATTCTGAAAAATTTTCAAACTAATAATAAAACCATAGCGATATTTCTAGTACTACAGAAGGCCTTCGACACTATTTCGCATGATGAATAATTGGCAAAATTAAATGAGAGTGGTGTAAGAGGTAATATATAAAATCCTTTTAGATCTTATCTCTATGATAGAAACCAGCAATTAAAGTCTTGGATAGTAGACTTCCGCGGACAGCTAATCTTGAAAAATCTTGTCTTCCGGATGGATTCCGCGTCACAACAGCTCGACTTGATGCCTGGCATCAAGGCATCAAGGCATCTAGGCATCAAGTCGAGCTGTTGTGACGCGGAATCCATCCGGAAGACAAGATTTTTCCAGCAATTAAAGGTTGGAGATGCCATTAGTAATATTGAAACAATGAAGATGAGCGTACCCCAAGGATCAATTATAGGTCCGACGCTATTTCTGATATTTATTAATAAATTGTTGAATTGTAACAACACTTCATAATTCTTTCACACGCAGATGATACGGTTTTGATATGCTCTGCAAGGTTTGGGATCAAGTACGGCAAATATCCCAACAAGCTATTAATATTGTGAAATCTTGGTTAGATATAAACCTATTGAATGTAAATGTTTCTAAAATTAAATACTTGGTTTTTTCGCCAAACCGGTCTACCGAATAACTTAGAACCTATAATTTTGAATGACACCACTGATATGGTGCAAAATACCTCCCTAATATAATATTTGGGTGCTTATCCAGATCAACATCTCAAGTGGTCAACTCCTGTTGATTATTCAAACAAAAAAATCAGGAGATTAATAAATGTAATGATAAATTGTATGTACTATGGGATAAGCATTTGGGGTTCAGCTTATTATAATGTCTTAAAGCCTCTAAAAGTAACTCAAAATGATATATTGCGAGTAATTTTTCGACAAGAGAACGGAGAAAGTGTAAAACCTCTTTTGGGAATAACATATTGAATATGAAAGGTCTATACATGCTGTCAACATAACACTGTTCATTGTTTCAAGATACATCATTGTTACGAAACTAGCGCAAATTTTAATGAGCTGTTAACATATGAAAATTTTGGTGAAACTGTATGTCAAAAGTTTAAAATATAATGGAGTAAAATTTAATAATATATTAGTCTTACAAATGAAATTTTTGCCAAAATGTAAATTCAAATTTCACTTAAAAATATTTATCGTTGGAAATTACAGCACTCTATATCTCTTAATAGCATGAAAGAAGAAAAATATATCAGTGTTATTATTATTGTTATTTTTAATAATATCTCATTGTGATGATCAATCAGTAGATCATCTTTAATAGATTTTGAACTAATCAGATGTTTGGTTACATTTCAGTTTTGACATTTTCAACAACATCTATATGAATTTTTATTATTATTTTAGTTTTACTAAGAATTATCTTTATTTTTATAGCTGCTTGACACAATACGAGTACGCTCAGGTGTCCTTTATGAACATTTCATCACACTGATATGTATGATTCATGTAAGCAGTAAAAATAAATAAATGAAATCAATGTTCTATAAGTAAAAACCTTCCAAACAAACAATGTCTGTATTCCGCGCAGAATTTTTACTGAACTAACACAGGCATATTGTACAATAGACGCTATTATTCATAATGCCTGAAAAATATTAGCCGATTCATAAACGGCCTAAGAATGTCAGTTACAATGCAGAATATTAAAATTTATTCAATTCGTCATTCAGAAACATACTGTTGATTGTTTTACAATTCGTCGACAACACATAAATAAGCTAATTACGTTTCTTGTTTTATCGCTGTTTTTCTCGTACATTCTCCATGCAAAATAAATTTTAATGGCAAATGATAGAGTTAATACCTTTATTATTACATAACAGTCTAGGATTATTTAGAGTCCACTGAGGAAGAAAGCTTCAAAGCTCTAAAAGGCAATTAGGAAATCTCTTTTGAATTTGGTATGTTCAAATTGATATTCTACGGCACTAAGTTGACTAAGTTCTAGACATTTATATCTCGTGCAGCAGTTTACAGTAAATCCGAACCAAAGCAATATGGGTAGGATAGGATCTTTAGAAAATAAGTTGAAGCCAATCTTGTGACCCAACACTGTCAATATAAATCGGTAGTCATACATATCAACAGAGAGCAGCCTACACGTCCCTTTATATCATTAAATCGTTCTCTGGAAGGAACCGATAACCGTAAAATGAAAACTATTTTGGTCGAACTGGAAAAAAATTTATTATCGACATTACCCTGCTAAGTGATTATTGTTATTAATCCCTATTCTATACATGTAATCTGACCAATGAGTTGCCATGCGTTTGCCTTTATTAAGTTTAGTGTGTTTTGAATATAGTATGAAGTTTGCTAATTTGCTCGAATATTCGTTATTTTAGGAAAAATCATTGCTTACCATAAAATTGATTGTTAACTAGCTGGTTGGTTTATAAAATATTCAATCACGTGAATGTTTATTCTGCTATTCCTCGAAAAATAGGTACAATGTAATAATATCAAAAATTAGTTGATGATCTCCCAAGTTAGATAGTTTGAATAGACAGATAGGCAATTCTCCGTTAAATTGGAGATATAGTTTGACCTACTTCAACATAAATTCAATGCAATAAGTAATACTAAACCTCCAGGCTATCGGTTTATAAGATCGTTAGATATAACAAACTATAGTTTACACCATATGATTAGTTTACTTTCAGCGTGTACAACAACACGTTTGTAATACACGAGGGCAATAATTCTTAATAGTCTGGCTGGAAGATAGAGGATTATGAAAATAGTATCATGCGATTTAGGGAAACATATTGGGAATATTAATAAAAACGTAGATGGTTTATTGTAAACCAATTGAGAATAAACATTATATTTTTTCGTGTCTACTAAGTTATAATCAAACGAAAATCGATTATATTTTCCCCCCTGTGAGTATACTTGAATCCTGGAGGAATTGGGATTAATATTAGAGTGAACTTTCTATAATTATTGTTGGTCACGTTCTTTCAAGTATCTGTTTAATAATCAATTTTAATTCTATTTTATGTTATAAAAATAACTTATAGTCATTATAACATGTCCAAAAAAATTAAACTGAGTTATCTGTATGCATATTATAAAGCCATGTATTGTATTTCAGACTATGCGTTGCTTCAGAAAGTGTATTACTCACAGTAATTATGGAGCTTCAATTACATTTAGAGCACAAAGTTGAAATTGGTTATCCGTTCAGCTAAGGAAGCAGCCACAGAATTCAATAATAGGAAGCCATTAAGCAGAACCGCTATTTTTGAAATCAAAAAATTATTTGATGAGGCAAAAATGGTTGAAACTTGAGAAGTTATCTACGTGAACAAAAAAGAATTGTCATAGAGAAGCAAATTTGATATATTCCATGAATCTAAGCATCCATTCAACAATTTGCCGTGATACATTTCACAAAACCACAAAATTTCCTCATAATACACTTTCACACACCACCGATCCGGCGCTTCTGCAATTTAATTGGATTTTAATAAGTCGGTTGCAGGTGCATTTCATAATCATAGTCATATATTTTTTAATAAATCGTATGAAAACACTAAGAAACAGGAGAATTTTCACTTCTCTCAACCCACATGTTGTATTAATATAATAATAATTGATGACATGCGATTTTGGAACAAAAATTGACGATAAAATCACCGAGAAACAAAAATTGAAATTACTGTTGGTTGAAACTTAAAATTAAGCGATTGATATATCTGCTACATCACCATGTTTGTATGATTCAAATTTGCTGATTGTTGGAGCAATGTTTTCCGTTCCCAGCCAAATTAATATAGTGCTTACTGCATGAAGAGTGCAACTCTCCAAAGCGGAGGATACATTCAAACATGTGGATGATAAATCAAATACTCAACTGAAGGACAGTATAAAAATTGTCCATTCGCAATCAGTGAAAAAACTAATTTTGTGTCATTTACATAATGTAACTACTTGACGTTTGAAGTGATTTTACAATTATCAGACGAATAATTCCTAATTTTCACTGAAATACTACTATCATAACTTCCTTACAGCTTTGTAATAGTATAAATAATTTTGATAATCACTAACCACTCTGCGGTTAGTTTGTGATTCAAATGAAAGGAATTATTTAAATTAATACATTTTTGGAATGATATAAAAAGTCTTCAGCTCTTTGAGGGACTCAGTTAGCTACTCCTGAGTGTACCGATTTTCGATTTTAGCATTCTTGAAATGCGATGGATATTTCTATTTTACTCATTTCAACTTGGAATTAATGGAAATTATGGTATTCGTGAATTTTTTAAAACTAATGAAGCGTTCAAAAGAATTGGACAAAGATCCAGCTCCTATCTTGGACCGAGATTTTTTAATTATCTCCCAACTCACTTGAAAGGTATATCAAACATTAAAGTTTTCCGAAAAAAAAAACATTTTTCCTAATCCACTCCAAAGATTTACAACCGTTATATAATTATCTAATATGAAACAATCATAAAACTATAGTTGCTCCTTCATTATATCAAGTTTTGGGTTGAACAATTTCTACTACTAGGGTAGATGGATTGGTGACACTAATAATTTATTAATCTCATGGAACTACTTAATTAAATTAATATTACCTATTAATGTAGTAATTTAAAAATAAGTTTCTACAGCACTACTAGAAACTGTAATTAAAAAATCTATTTTTTTTATTTTTTTCTTTTTTAAGTTTATAAATTTGTTATTGCGCTTTCACATAAGCTCTGCTTAGGAAAGTGTTTTAGAAATCAATAGTCACAAATTCTACTAACCTTATTGCTTGTAAATTATGTAGTTTTAAATCAACTTTATAAAATATTGTAATTTACCAAAAATACAATATACATATTTATCGTCGTCAGTTCTTGGCGTTTAAGGAGATTAGTATAAGTCAACATCTACATACACTAACGTCTCCTGAAGAAATACGAATTTGGATATTTCTAGGGAGATTTTGATAGGTTTTAGCCACGTTCTCTCTAATTTCCACTTAGAATCACAGAAATGTATAAGCTTGGTAAATTTCTGTAAACATAAAAATTACTTTCTAATGCAATAGTTGGGTACCACTTATTTTCATATTTTCCTGAAGGAATTTGATTCAGCGTCTTGAAATAGTGACTTATGTTTGAATTTTGACGATCAATAAAATTTTTGCTAATTTCTACTTGAAATTAAAGGATTTTATGGAATTCGTACATTCTTTAAATCATATGAAAAAGTTTTCACCTCTCCGAAGAGATTAGCAAGTCATCATTTTTGCATACGCCAACTCCTCCTGAAGAAATTATAATTTAAGATTTTTGTAAACGCAATGGGGATTTCCAATTGGATTTCAAAATTTATTAGCGACGCTCTTCCCAATTTCCACTTGGAACCACATAAATTTATGACCTAGGTGCATTTCTCTAACCATATAAAAGACTTCTTACTCACTACTATGGTAAACAGTTGGGTATCATTTATTTCTATATTTTCCTGAAGGAATTAGAATTCTGCGTATAGAATCTTAAAATCATATGAAAATATTCTTATCTCTCAGATGAGATTAGTTACTTATCATTCACATACACTGACTCCTTCTGAAGAAATTCGAATTCAGCGTTTTTGAAATAAAATGGGTACTGCTAGTGGAATTTTGATAGTTATTATCCACGCTCTTCCTAATTTCTACTCGGCATCACAGAAATGTATGAGATCGATACGTTTTTCTAAGCATATAAATAGATGTCGTACTCTCTAAGTCTGAGTTACTAGCTGGGTATAATTTGTTTTTATATTTTCCTATGGGAATAACGGATACTCCAAGTTGAATTTTGTTAATCATCAACCAAGCTTGTGCTAAGGTCTATTTGAAACTACTAGAATGATGAAAAAATTTCGTAAGTTTGGAAACCATATGAAAAAGTTTTTATCTCTTTGATAAGAAAAGCCAATCATCATTCAAATACACTGAAGTTTCCGGACACATTATAGTTTTATATTTTTGAAATGCAATGGTTATATGCAGTGGAAATTTTTTATTAGCCATGGTCTTTATAATTTTCACTCAAAATTACAGAAATGTATACGTTTCGTACCTCTCTGTAATCATTATACTCTAAGGAGAAAAGTCGGGTCCAATAATGGGTATTTGGAGTTGGATTTTGTTATTTTACTTCTTGAAATTACACATATTGAAATCTAATGCAGTTCACACTACATTATTCGAATAAGCTAGCTTTTCCTAAAAAAATTCGAATTCAACATTTTTTAAATGCAATGATTATCATTCCTAGTTTTCAAAGCTATTACATTGACCACGCTCTTTCTAATTTTTACGTGAAAATACAGAAATATTTGAGTTTGGCACAATTTTGTAACGATATAAAAAAATCGCTTCACTCCCCCAAGGTAATAGTTGGGTACCATTTATTTTCATATTTTCTTCAAGTAATGTCAATTCAGCGTTTTAACACTATTTGCAGTTGAATTTCGATACGTTAACTATCTTTTGCTAATTTCTACTTGAAATTATAAGGATAATTCATGAAATTCTTCCAATTTTGAAATCATATGAAAAAGGTTTTACCTCTTTGAGGATTTTAGTATCTCACATAATATTGATTTTCACTGAAAAAAATTGAATTTAGCATTTTGGAAATATAACGAACTTCAAGGTAATAGTCGGGTATCATTATTCTGATGATAAATGAAAAACTGTTTAATATATTCTCAGTATCCAGTATATATTAACATTTTCGCTGTTACGATAGCTTTGTTAAATACAAAAATGGTATAGATATCCATCAAGTAACGGATAACTGTAAAGGAGGGTACCATTTATTTTCATATTTTCTACAGCGTTTCGAAGGAGTTACGGATATTCGGGGTTGCACTTTGATAATCATTAACCATGCTATTGCTTATTTGCACTTGAAATTAATTAATTTTATAATTGTCGATTATATTTCTAGAATATTTAATTCGAATTTTTGAGGGAGAGAATTTTTCGCCCTGAAAAATTCGAATTAAATGTCTTAGAAATATAATCGACAATTATAAAATTATTATTTATTTATCTGTTTTTTCGTGAGATTACAAATATTCACTAGGTTTAATAATTTTTGTAATTGTATGAAAAGAGGCCTGAGGAAATTTTAATTTGTTTGTGACTTGGAATTTTAATAATTATTATTGGGCACAATCCTTTTTTGAAATAATAGAAATTCATAAGATCCGTAGGTACCTTTTATCTGATATGAAAAAAATTCTGATACTCCAGAGATATCAGTCATTTGTATTTAGTGAATTCCTATAAAGAAGAATCTGGAGTCTACAAGAAAAAGTTGTCGAGGAATTATTTGAACGAAAGTCTCACCAATCTACAATTATTATGCGCAACGAGATATGCAATGCAGTTCTAATCACTTACTGGGTTTGTCCAACTCATTTGGGGCGGTACCTTCTTCAATAGTCTTCAGAATAGGAAACACCTTTGGTAAAAACACCAAAAATATGGCCACAAAAACGTAATTCACGCCCATGAACACTGTCATTACAACATTTTATATTTTATTAAATACCACATTTATTAAATACACTCACTTTTTTTATACTACTTGTGTAAGAATGAACATCAGTTTAACATAATTGTTCAGAATAGTGATTAAAGAAACGTGAATATAAGTAGAAGAATTTTTTCTTGCACGTAAAACATTTTAATATATGTTTTTTCAGTTGATATATGGCTTATATTAACACTTATATAGACTATTATAAATGTAGAGTTTGCTACTAGTTTTTTAAACAACTTTCTACGGGAAATTAAGACGCGTCTTGATGGATGGATTAAAGCGGGCAGAGGTTTCACGGTGCGACTGAAGCATATCGTACGGGATCCAGAGCTGAACTGAATGAAACACAACCGGCTTGCGCACCTTTCAAACCTCGAATTCTGCGCTTGTATATTGCAGGTTTTGCAGGTCTAAAATTCGTCCCTCATTTCAACAACCCTTTTTAAATAAACTTGAACGTACTGATATCGCCAAGATTCTTCTTATCTTTTAGTGTTTTTATTTTGGCAGGGCATTTGAAACCGAATTTTCATTCTCAATAGTTTTTGTGCCCTTGGGTAAACAACGTCTCCTTCCTGGATATAAAGCTACCGCGGAATGATGAATGACTAGTGCTTTAATAGCATTTGAGAGAAGAATAATAAATTCTCTTTTCAATAGTATAACAAAGAAAACTGTGAAAAGGCAGGATAAAACTTCGGAGATCATGAATATGGAATTCACCTTTTCGAATGTAATTCCAATAGTACCTAAGGAAAATTAGATATTTTAGTATGATTCTTGGGTATTTATATACCTAAAGTGGATGACAACTATCTGGAATGAAAAATGAACATCGAAATGCTAATGAAGTTGTTTTCCGCCAAAATACTCAGACACGTACATTTTAATTGGGGGAAATTCCATCTGATATGATAGTAAATTTCCGAGCGTCATTTGGGTTCGAGTCGCGAGATGTTCTTACCTTACTCTTATTATCTGTTTCATCTTATGGAAGAAGGTAGACAATTTTTACACATGTGTTACTTTTGCTCAGGAGCTTCCAAGTCGAGAAATTCCCTTGATGAGTATCTTAAAAAAAAAACAGAAAATTGAAGCTTACTGATGTAACAACAATGAAAAAGAACTAAATGATTGCAAGAAAACATGAGGGAGTAGTTGTTCCGAAGTGGCAAGATAAACGAGATGTACTTTGCCTTAGTACATACCACACAGCAGCTACAACAATAGAAAAAGACTAACCGAAGAAATTAACAAAACTACTATTATTTGTGACTACAAGAACAGCAAATCTTTCATCGATCTATCTGATCAACTAAAAACTTATTCAACACCCTTAAAACGGGAATAAAATGTTATCATAAGCTTGCGTTTGAATTATTAATGGGAACTTCCTTGGTAAATTCATACTCTCTACAAAAACATAACTAAAGATAGTAATATCCATAACTCATTTTAGAAATCAGATAATTGAGACTGAACTTTATATCAATATTGGAGATCAAAATCAAAATGAATAACACCTTTTGGGAAAAGTGAAAAATGACATATATGTTTTCTTCTTTATTTTCAGTTTAATTATGAGAATATAATGTATTTATAAAATAATGAAGTTATTTTTTCGTTTGATACTTTGGTTTGTCTTTATCATTGAAAAAGAACATCACATAGTTTCCGAAGGAAATGTAACTGATCATTGGGAAATACAAATGTATCGCACTCGAAAATGAATTAAAAATTTGTTTTTCTGAAACCAGGATCATAACGCGTAATTCATCATAAGATTCGATGGTTGTGTCGTACAGACAATGATGTCACCAAGTCCAAAACAATAGAAAAGACAACGACTCTGTAAGTACAAATAATAATAGATTAAATTGAAAATATGAAAAACAGTCAGTAAACACTACAGATACTCCTCGGACCAGTGCTCCAAATAAATATCCTACTCCTGATTTTTGATTCTTCAATCTTTCAAACTATTGGTACTGAACATTTATAGAATACCTTTCCGATCAGAATGATAAAGAAGAACACATTTTCCACGGTTTTAGGTAACAATTATAACTTCTCAAACATACGAAGTAGGGCAAATTTACTCTGATTAGTTTTACATTCTCCAATCAATCATTCTTCCGAAGAATTCACATTCGAACAAAGCAATTTTTGAGAATTTTCTTGGAGAGATTTCATTCAGTATCACAGATTTATACCTAATTTAGTATCACTATTAGCTCCAACCACGGTCGTATAGACAGGTCTGGAAACTCGAGGCTGTTTCCTATCTGAGCAGTGAGTCGCTTACGCGTCCAAGTGCGCGTAGTACCAAAAGTCGTCATGTAGGGATGTACGACCGTGAGCGTCACGTAAGAGTATCATCTTGATCTCTATGAAGAGTATTCTGTGACATTTGACAGTTAACTTGTAAACAGAAGGAATACCTGCGTTTTCAGCAAAAATGAAACCGTGCATTGTGCCGAAATGCTAAACGGGGTACAAAAGTGCAAAACAAAAAACTTCTGTTTTTAAAGTGCCGAAAGATGCAGAAATGCGAAAAAAGTGGATGCGATTCCGGGAAGAAATCGTTTCAACTCGTTATAAGGAACATTTTGCCCATATAAAGAAAAATAATAGTGAAAAATAAGAGATAGCCGAACATATTTTAAATACAGATCACACCATTTCTCAAGAAAGCTTATCACTTTTAAAACACAGTACAGACAAATTTCTAGGTAATTTAGAAGGGATGGAAATGTATAAACAAAAAAGCAATTTACTAAATTTCGATTCATCTCCAGCTGACGGTAACCCTTTGTTTACATTATTATCCCAAATACTATTTAAATAGGCACATTTTGATTTATAATTTAGTTTACTCTGATGATGGCTACTTGGTAGCCGAAAGGTCCTCAGTACTTTATTAGTATTTTTAGTCGATAAGGGTCATTATTTCTCATTTATAGTGTTATAATGTATCCACAGTGTGAACTCTTTTATAGTTTATTAGTATACATGTATTTTGATTGTAATTTAATTAAAAAAATGTTTATATGCGATCGATTATTTTCATACATTTCCTTTTTAAATTACTACCAAAAAAAACCTTAGATAATAAGTACATACTCCGGAAAGAAATCGTTTTAACGAGGTCTTTTATGTGTACGAAAAAGGGGAAGTTATTTTTAAGGTGAGTAATACATTTTGACAAGAGTAACAGTTCTATTCCTCTCTCAAATCAGAATAATAAATACAAGAGCACATTTAATTGATAATTATTATAATAATTTATAAAAATATAATAATCTACACATCAGTTTGGTTGAATTTTATTAAAAATTCAGTAGTGGCAATGAGAACAAGTCATAAATTTAAAAAATGCAGTGATCCAAAATACCTATGAAATAACAAATATATATATATTACAAATCAACACTACAGTGTAGTGTTCATTTGTAACATAACGGATTTCCATTCCAACAAGTAAAGATCCTTTACAATGTAAAAAAAATATATAGTAATAGAGGAAAAACATTGACAAATTACATGGATTCTTACTACTTCTAATTAAAAATTATAAAATTACTGTTTTGCTTTCAAATTAACAAGTGTTTGTTTCTTTATCTCTAAATCTAAGAGCAGGGCTTCCCTCATGAGGTCTTGAATTCGCTCAGTCCTCAGTCTAATGTTGGTTTATTCTGTCATAAAAAACGTTTCTATGATATATTTATGTTTTCCAAAATACCTCACCATATCAGTAGTTTTGATTTCATCCAGGTTCGTCACAATTATCAGGTTCCATTGGCACATTAATTGAATCCTGTGAATAATAGATTTTTAATGAAGAGAATAAATTGAGCAACAACCTTCCGCACATCCATGTTTCTGTTGCTGTAAAATTTTCCAAGTGAATGCACCTCTCTATACCTCGATTCTGAACCTGAAGAATTGAATCCATTGGCTACAGCTTTCCAGGCCTTGTTCTTCTCATCAACACTGACACCGTCAGTTTTCTTACATTCTATAATGTGCTTATAGTTATGCACAAGGCTTAAAAGCAGTTGCTTCTCAGTTTCAGAAAAATTAGGTATACGGGTCTTCTTTACAATAGTTCTCTACGAAAATAACAGTTTTCAATAGAATTCACTACGATAATTGTGTATTATATTACCTTATTACTTTCCATTTCAACGGTGCAAATGGGCATTGGTAACACTGCTTGTGATTCCGGGAAGAAATCGTTTTACACATAGATAACTCTACTACCTAGTAGAGTTATCTATGGTTTTACATTCCTCGTGATCCAAGCGCTAGCTAGTGGCTGAGCGAGGGACTACGACCGTGGGGACCCGTAAGCGACTCAACTCAACCATAGAGTTTCCGGACCTGTGTATACGACCGTGGCTCCAACTAACAATAATTTAATCATCAAAGCTGGCATTTATTCAAATTCCACAGATTCGATTTCTCTCTACAATTCAGAACTATCGGCAGTTACATGTTAATGTTCAAGACGATCATTCCAGATGGTGAATATGAAATTATTCCACAGTTGAAGACTGAAAATAATTCCAGAGGGACTAAGTGTGAAAAACATAACTTTATTTCAACTGAAATTATATTCAAGCAATATTGCAAAATAGAACGTTAATACTTACTGCAGACACTCTTAGCAAGTAGCCGAAGTAACAATGCATCGATGAACTATAAGAGAGTTCACACTATAAATGAGATATAATCACCCTTATCCACTAGAAATACTGTGAAGTACTGGGGACCTTCCAGCTACAGAGTAGCCATCATCAGAGTAGAATGAATAACAAATAGAAATGTTCCTGTTTGAATATTATTTATAATTAGTAGGGTATGTAAGGGATTACCCTCAGCTCGAGTTATCTGAATTCGTCAAATTGCTTTTTCGCTTATACATTGCCAAACTTCCTAAATTACCGAGATATTTGTCGATACTGTTTCAAGAGTGATAAAACTTCTTTGAGTGAAGTGACCTGTATTCACCATTTTTTTTTTATTTGGGCAAAACATACTTCATAGCTAGTTAGAACGTTTCTTCCAGTGTGGCCGACATAGCATTTTGAACACGAAATTTTATTCGAATATGAATCGTGAGATTCGATCTCAAAGTTCTTTTCATATTGCCATATTTTAATCTACGCAATCTTCAGTATCTACATATTCAGCTGGAATGAATGCCTGTATTCAATTAAACTAGATTTATTGATACTGTTAGGAAATACGTTTCATTACCCTTCGTATAATGGTTGTTCAAGCTGTATGAAATTTTTATAATCGAAAACGAACTTTCTCTCTGGAAAGCATTCCAACAACAATGTGAAGTTTTATAATTGAACTATGAAATAGTTTTTGAACATGAGAAACATGAAAACTTTATAGACCTTACTAGCTCGTTTGAAACAGAAATGTGCTCGAGCACGTATCCTCTGCAAAACGGGTTGACATTTCCGGATGAACTTCAACCAGTTATTAGATTAGAAAACTAGAGATCAAATAAATGAATGAAATATTACTCCCCACTCGCATGATAGGGAGAAACTTAAGTTATTTCTAAGATACATTTGTTAATGACGTACCAATTCCAAAACCAATGATATAACATGAACAATAGTTGACTTCGTTCCTTCGTTTTTGTTCCCTGAATAATTGAAAAAATTGTGTCATGGAATTCAAAATATTCCAAAAGATTTATTCCTTCCAGAGTTATATGTTTGCTGTCATAAGTCGAATGACCTACCGATATATATAATATTTCAATTGATCTTCTGAAGTACATTGAGTCGTAGCTTTGCTGGTCTGATTGCTGTAAGATCTTCATCGTCGATAAGTGCCCATTGTTTTTCTCTAGATATAAAGCTGCAACATTGAAGGCCCCCTAATTCTGAAAACATATTAGGAACCAGGGCAATAAAGCCCTTCTCAAGTATATCAGACGTCGAGAGACTTGAGATGAAAATAAACAGGATTCTGAGAACGAAATTGCAGGTTATTCCAAATGTATTTGATGGAATATATCATTATTCGACTTCGAAAAACAGTTTTTCAAATAATATATAAATACTACGAGTTAATACACATAGATTGTGTTAATCTTTCCCAATATTGTAGTTGTGGATAATTATTTTTGAACAATAACCCTGGCTTGACCAATTTTTTATTGATTATGGAACATAGTGCAAGAGATGTCGTATTTCTGAACCTCATCAATTGCGACATGTTCCGGGAATTCTGAACCATCGATCCACCATCATCAGCAAAACGACATAAATGTGGTGATGAAGAAAACAGAGAAAAATAAGAGCCTAAAAGACAAGGACACATCAGTATCAGTTGCAGTATCAGTCAATAGGTTCTGCAACAAAATATGCCAGTCGAAATTAAACTGATGATTGCTTCAAGTGGGACACATTACTAAAATCTTGGAAATTGCCTACAAATACCAAGCTCTTACCCATGATGGAAGACAGAAGCGTTTGGCTCAAAGAAGGACAATGAGAAAATCAAGTTTTTGATGAAATATCGATCCAAGTTATGATCTAGCAGAGCTTTGATAAGACTTACTCCTCATAATACATTATTGAAGGTATGGAAGGGTCCGATAATAAGCTGCCTAGATGCATATAAAATGAATTTTCTAATCTTTAAAGTTATAAGATAAGGAGATAATTTTCACGAATAATGGTTCGAAAATGTACATTATGAACACATTTTCCTAATGGCGTTCCTGTAGAGTAGGAGGGCAAGGTGAAAAGTCTTTGAAAATGAAGCAAGGAATGGTTTATTTCGACAAATTTCATTCTATTGTTCTTATAGCCCGATACACCTCGTTCAACGTTTTTCTGATTTTACAATCCTTTCCAAAACGATTTCGGCAATCCTTCAGAATAGGTGTTTGTTTCCACGATAAATTCATTGTTGAAGCCAAATATCATTCCGCCGAGCCATTTCCTCAAGTTTCTATATAGATGAAAATCGCAGAAGGCCAAATCTGGAGAATATTGTGCGCAATTCATGCAATTCTGCCATTGCCTCTACGAACCTGTGCGCCGGAGCGTTATACTGGTGAGAGAACACTTTTTTCGTCGCCAAATGCCTTTGGTTTCACCTTGAAGCAGCGTTGAATCGATCCAACAGCTCTGCAGAATATACGCCGGTGATCGTTCTGCCCTTTCCAAGGTAATCGATATGAACGATACCGTGATGTGCATCCCAAAAAACAGCCGCAATAACTTTGTTGGCCGATTAACCCACTTTGGCCTTTTTCGGCTTCCATTCGCCAGGACAAGTCCACTGTTTCGACCATTGTTTCAACTTTCCTTTGGCCTGTAGTGTGTTGTAATTGATCCATGTTTGGTCCACGCTTACGAAACAGAGCAAAAAGTCCTCTTATCGCTTGAACATCGCCAAACACTCCTTTAAAGTTGTCACACGGTCGCGCTTGTTGTCAACAGAGAGCAAATGCGGAACCCCTCTGGCAGATAACTTTCTCTTATTCAAAAATCTATGCAAAATATTCCGTACGCGTTGGATTGAGATGCCCATAGCCTCGGCAATCTCCACGCAAGAAATGATATTCAATCAAAACGCGAAATTCACTTTTTTCATGTTTACAAAAATTTTCAAGGTTGCTTACTTTCGATGGGTGTTAAAACAGAACTGAATGACATATCAGTCTGAAAATTATTCATGCATTCCATTTTCCAGGGAGTTTTTACCTTGTCCTCGTATGTTTCATTGATTTCTTGGTATTTTGGTTCCATATTATTACTATGAATAAAATAATTGTGCCATCTATTCATAGATGCCGTAAGAGTTTTTGGTATTTTTATCTCGTTGTATTCTGGTTATGACTACCTTCAGCAGAGATCCTTGAGTAATTTTGCAAACTTACTCGTTCCACTGATGAACTCTATGATAAGAGCAGAACAGCTGTCTGGGACTGTAGGTTTATGACGTTACTGATAGATTTGGGCTAGAATAACCTTATCATAGGTTACATTTCCCAAATTATGTAGATAACTTGTAACTTGACTAATTAATTTACGTACATGGAACTGTGTCCATTCGGAATGAATTTTAAACAAGACGAAGCAGACCCGAATACACACCGCCTCACTCTTTTAATCTGTTCAATCAAAATAATGTACGATTAATAAATATTGACTGATTTATTAAAATCCACCGGAAGAACTAAAATTAGAGAATTCATTCCATTACTAAATTAATTAGGCAAATAATTTCTCCTCGGTTATTTATGGTTCTTTGAAATCATGTATTATATCAATAAGGCGACGGAAAGTAAACAGGTTTTCCTCAAACATAAGTACCTATGAAGATGAATTGATAGTTTCATTCTGATAAGGTCAAGAGCACAGTTATTTTGATTATGAAATAAAGTTTCACTCCTACATTTACCTTTTACTATATGTAGTTTCCATAACATAATCATAATAAAACCGTAACTGTTCAATTATATGTAGGTACTTAATAATGCATGTTTATCTAGATGTCGCATTATGACATCTGTGAGAACTGGGATGGTTACATAAACTGGTTTACCATAGTAAAGAAACCCATTAACAGAAACTTGGTAATGTTGAAAAGTTAACCAAAATGACCAAAATTTGGTTGAACATGGTAGATTTCTTATGAACATATTGATAAGAGGACTCTATTTTAGATCGTCTACCTCAACTGCAATACTCAAGTCTTCTTTCAATATTACAAGAAGTAATGATTTCATTTTCTCATAAATTAGTTACGAACTCATTCAAATATTTTGGAATTGGAAACGAAACTAAAAGCCACAACCATTTTGAAAATAGTCTAGATTAATAACCGAATTAGGAAAGGCGAATGCTACATTAATCACAACATTGTAAATAAACTGTGATCAATTGACCAATGACTTCCCTCACTGTTGTTAGCGACCTAGCTTTCGAGTCGAAAGTATGATTGCAGGAACAGAAGGAATATTTGGATTTAGAAATAGCTAATGAACGACATCAAATTACACTCTATGTTACATTGAAATTCTAATCAAATGGTCTGCATAATGTATTGTTTCTACGTACATACATGAAATCTTCAGTAAAAAACGGATTCTTTATTGCACTAGTGCAATACAATTCTTATTGCACTCATAAATATTATTGTATTACTTTTACCAGAGTTAAACAACCGATGTCTTCCTGGGATAACTCCATAATCAAGGCTGATCCGCTTTATTCTAAACTATCTACCCACATAGAGCAAACTGTCTGTATTATGACCACACCTCGCGTTCACGTTACATGAACTTGTCATCGCGAGTTTTTCGCAAGAGAAAACCCGACTCGCGATATCGTTTTCTCGCGTGTACTCTGGACGTACTCTAAAATAAGCGCTCACGTCCACTATTATTTGGATAATGCAACTGTGGTTCTAGAAAGGTCAGTCAAAAATTAATTCCGATAATTACAGGATTTAAAGTTTTAAAATAAGTAATATTATTTGAAAAACAGATGATAGTGATGAAGAAGAATTTGTTGGGACCTCACCAGAAGTTAGTGAAATAGCAAATACAGCGTCATTAAACTTATCAACTAGTAAATCAAGAAAACAATATGGAATGACTTATACTCGTTTTAAAGAGTGGTGCTTTGATACAAAAAGTTGTAACTTTTAAAAGAATGTACCTCTTGCATATTTTTCAAAAAGATCGAATGATATCAAAACCTCATCACTTTGGTCTGAGTGCTCAATGGTGAGAGCTTGCTTTTCTTTAAAAGAAAATATTGATATTAAAACTCACAAACTAATGGCATTTACGAAGCAGAACTCTGTAGGATTTAACAGGGAACACATTTATAAATTTCTAAATGAAGTTCTGAACTGATAAAAAAATGAAGTCAGTCATTTTTCAGATTTTGTGAAACATTCAGAAAATGTTTGTAGTAGGTCGCTGCAATATTTGGCATCGCAGGAGAATGTCGTAGAGATGAGCTCCAAAAATTGAGTATCGAAGACATAGAAGAAATAGGCTCAATATTAATTGTAAAAGTGTCATGGTTGAAAAATGATAAAGAACGATGTTTTGTCATTAGACGTGAGGAATAAGAAGGATTAAATTTGATCGATATACTCTTCATAAATATACGAAATCACGTCCCAATCGTACCTATACCACATAAACGTTTTTTTATCAATTACCCAAATGGAAAGTGCACTTTCCAACCTATTGGTGTGGACACGTTTGCTAAAATCTCGAATGAAATTGTAAAATTTTTTCAGTTGGAGAATTCAGTGCACTGCTTCAGGAGAACCTCCGCAACACTTCTTGCAGATAGTGGAGCAGAAATACTAGAGCTGAAATGACACAGCGGATGAAAATCATCGACAGTAGAGGAATCGCCTGCAAAGAAACTCAATGTTGCAACACAAATATTTCAGCCTGAAGAAAACGTCAATGTGCAGATACTAAGTACTAGTTAGTACATTTAGAAAAGTCGCAAATCGAGGAGTAGAATTAAAAAATAATTCACTGAGAAATATTACTATTGAAAATTGCACAAATTATACATTCACTTTTGAAATTAATGATAAAAATGAAGTTTGGGTTAAATTGTTGCTAACATATTACTTCTTAACTTTCTTAATCTAAATCGATAGTGTTAATTAATTATTAAATATTTTGCCATTAAATTACGATTATTATTTTCTTACACTTAGTACCATGGATGAAATATTTTTTGGTTTTTGCATGAACGTGGAAAAAATATTGTATGCAACTCATGCAAGAAGTGTTCATTGCACTCGACGTGTAGTCCAACTCGGCCTGACGGCCTTGTTGATCAATTTTACGTCACGTTCGCGTGCAATAACCACTTACATTTGCACTCGTTGCATAAATAACTTATCCACGACCGCTATATTCAGAAGGTTCAATACGTCTGTTCTTCGTGAATTAGAAGCCTTCTAATACACTAGTGAATTAAAATTCATAATACCACGCTTCGTTTTTACTTAGAATTATTATCAATATTAAGATTGATTTTAGCATTGAATATTTTGTCTACTTCGAAGAGGCAACAAGCCGTTTTTCCATATTAAAATAGTAGGATGGCAGCACCTCTTCTGTAATTGCTCCTCCTTCTATGCCCCCTTTTTCTCCAGTTGTGGGTGAAATTCCACCTCGTTACACTTTTACTTCTCACTGGTAACAGACGTTATATTGCCTCTCGAACTTCTTGCTGGATTCCAATTGGAATGAAGAAATTCTCAGCAATCTCAATAATTTATTCTGTTATTTTTGCAAATTTTGTCGGTCTTGTTGACAAATAAACAAACGCATGTCATAGAAGCGATTATAAGTCCTTCCAGTTTTCAGCTCAAATCTGACGTTTTTCAAAACCAGAATGTTTCATCAGCTCTCACACTGCCTTCACTTCCCTAATTGACCGGTATTGGCCATGGTTGTGGATGAAACGTTGAATTACATTCGGGAATTAATTTAATTCTCTCGGAAAAATATAACTCCCGGCTGCGCCTCGAGTGCCATTTTTTCTCGTGGATTAAAGATTTGTTAATACCCTTATATAATTAATAACTATTATACATCATTCATTATATTTTATACTGACCACCTGCCGTAAGACTGATTTCCGAAATTTCCCCCTTCAATAAAACTTAGGAGTCTGACACTTTCTGTTACATGAACTATCAAAATTTGCCAGAGGATAAATACACATGATTTATACTATAACGTCTCAGAAATCTCAAAATCAGAATTCCGGACGCGTATCATATATATTTATAACTAGAAAAACACTTTTATCGTTATTGTTCAGTAAAATACTATAATTCGAAAACTGAAGATGGATGTAAAAAATACCACTTGCAATGGGATATCGAACCCAAAATCAATACAATTCCTATTTCTAACAATTTGGATCAATTTGCTGAATTTCTAAATCATATGAGCCAAGGGAACGGTGCAATCATTTCCACAGGTTCTACACTACAAACGTCCTCAAAAATAGTCTAGATCGATTTACAATGACTGAAAATCGACATTTCCAGACAATCAGGGAATCTTCTATATAGACAATACATTACTTCACTCATAATACCTACTACGTACAGTGAGGAAATTAAAAATGAATTTGAAATGAAATAATCTCATTTTATTTCTGTAATATCTGTCTATATGAATCTTCTGAGTGACCATCTGCTTTGTCTTACCGCCCAAAAACGCGATTGTGGACAGGCCAAATAACCTTTAATCCATCTGATTATGAAGTTTGTATGCTCGGCTAGCAAATGATGATAAGGTTACATTTATTGTTTTTTTTTGGATGGGAACAAATAAAATTAATCTTTAATAAAAGAGTAATTTTTCACAAAAATCACAGATATATACATATGCACAATTTACAAATATTGATTCAATAAAGACGAAACAATTATTAAAAATTCAACTTATGAATAAACCAATATGATAACTTAACTTATCAAAATCCGGGTAGTTTTATGTTCTTATTGATTCCATTATATACTTCGATATATACCATATATGATTCACACTCTAGCCAATATATTCAGTTAAGAATGAAAAGTCCAAGTTTTAAGTAGATACAGGAATGATCCAATATCCAATTTCGGAATTTTATATTACGTATTTCACAAGAAAAGAAGAAAAAAGAAAAAATGTCTCTCAAGTAATTTTGTGTATATTCAAACTGTTTTCTTCTTCTTTTAAGATCTCTGAATATTTCTGAAATTTACACTATTCGAATTTAATATAGCAGGAGAAATGAAGTATAGATCCAATTCAAATATGGCTACGATCAAAATTCTAAAATATTTCGATTTCACAATATATTAAGAGATCACAAAAGGAATAATTTTGAACATAGTATTAATCATGTTTTTGATTAGTGAATGCAAATTATTACATTTTGATTATTGATTACTAAAATATGAATAGAATAATTGAAAAATGATGAGGGAACCATGTGGCTTGCAGTTAAAAATTATATTAGAAATAACATTGAATTTTTATAACGATATTAATCAAACATATTGCTAATTATAGAAACTTATCGCCTCTCTTCAAGACGTTTTTCACCAATAATTATTAATTATTGTGATTCATATAAATTAGCAAATGCTTGCTGTATTTTAAATTGAGTGTTACACACACAGGTGTTGAAATCAAAAAAGAATCGTTATTTGAAGCAGAACACGTAGCTGAGATGCATCATGCATTTCACGCATGGCAACTAGATTGAACTTAATAACTTTCAGTGAAGAAATGTTTCACCAGTGGCGTTCTATCTATAGTAATTAAGTGAACGGACATATGTAGCAGTACAAGAAATTCATGTGCGTTAAATTCTCTTCCATGTTTTTCAATAATTTCAAAAGCAACCTAGCAGATCTGTATTATGAAAAGCTTCCTAGAATGCATTTATGGCACCTAGTTAAAAATTGCATGACAAGATGAACTCCACCTAATTGTTTAACCATCATAACGTATTGGATTTCAGTTGCGATGTTAGTACTAGGCCTAGCTGAAAATCCTGAATTTTGTTATCTTGTATTTGAATTTCTCATCAAATGTCTGATAATAGATGTATTTCCAGAAAAGTCACAGTTGCTTATCCCAATACTATTTATTACTTATAGAATATCATCAGGAGATAATATGAGATTCTAATTTCAATAATCTGCTTCATATGAATGTAAGAAAGCGGCAATAAATGAATAATTTTTTGATACTTCACTTTGATTAGGTGAGATTCTCCCCGCTTACCCTACCCTTATGGGTTCGTACCTACTGACAAAGAGGTCGAGTTTACCAAGATCTCAATTTACTTGTATGGGCTCATTTGAATAATAATTTTCTGAAAGGTAATATATTTTTAAAAAAATCGCTGTTATTGTCTGATAAAACTATTTTTATAGAATATAACTCATCTATATAAGTTATAGAAGATAAAGTGATAGTGTTTAATTTTACTTATGTATTATTTCCGATTAAAATATGACTTTGATTTCCGGTACAGTTTGTAGCTTCTTATTTAGCAATACTGCTAACGGTGCCAAGGATGCACTCATCGAATCAGTATATCAGATTTATTTCTCTAGAGGCGAGTGCGAAACAATCTGAACAACAGCCTGAAGTTATCCAGGTCAGTTTCCCCTATAACAAATGAATGAGTTGTCTTGGTCAGACTAGTAAGATGAACAAACAGACCCATTATACGGATCCCATTATAAACTTCCGTTCGCTGTTGAATGCACCAAGAGTGCATCCAGAATGCACTGGTGACAGGATATCGTCCCTTCTGATATCTTCGGAAATCAGTTACTTAACATTTTTGTTTTATATATCCAATTAATGAAAAATAAATTACAGAAGATTTTTTTTTGTGGCGAATTTAAACTGTAAAATAATTCGATTTCGAATGAGTCGATACATGGAAAGTTGGTTTCATGTTAATATTTCTTTTTTGAAATGTAGAAGATTGAAAGCAAGAGTCGATCAATATGTAATACTAAAGAAAGTTCCGGGATAGAAATTAGTTCGATGGCAGTTGCCGAGTTGCGTTTCACGGTCACTTCTATAGCCGAGTTGCGTCCCGTAAACAGAATTTGTGAACAGAGTTATGTCCCGTGGCCAGAAAAAGATATGTCAATCATTGTAAGTGATTGAAATCGGAAATGACCAAGAAATTAATGGTATATGCTATGCACTTTAAATAAAGTATGCAGTGGTCAAATTCAATATCAATTAAGTTTTTTGGAAATTGACATAAATTTGATATTTGAATTCCAATTAAACAGATTTAACTTACGCCCAGGAGAGCCATAATCAGTGAAGTAGTACTTTAGTCTTACGGGTTTCGTTCATGGGTCAAGAATAAATGGGCACTTAACAACTTTATTGGCGGTTAACTTAATTATAGAGCAAAACGACAAATCATAACAGCTAATAGGTAATACTCTCTATATATCATCGAATATCCAATCAATCTGAAAATGTACAATAAATACGTACATTATCACTGAATTAAATACATGACCATTAAATAAATAATAATTGTTTCCGTACACTAAGAAGTATAATATTGTGGGTTCCAATCAACATGTTTATATTTGATAAACAGGTTAATCCGTTTGATCTTGAACTTATCAATTCCTCCTTCAAATCAAGGGTGTACTCTTGGCCTGTATATTGAGTGATGTTATATCACCCTATATACTACATGCCCCATTTTCAAACAGAACGTATTTATTAAAATAAAATGTATCCTATAAACATTTCTAATCTTAGCTTTACACTATCTGTTTTCCGCGAGAGGCGCTCGCAGAAACAGCCAATGCCCGTAGAAGGAAGCGTCGGCTGCTGGCGTGGTAAGACGTAAGATTATAGTGTTTGTCATGTGAAAGATTATTTGAATCGACAGGGATATTCGTGATATGGAATGATCTGTCACGGACATCACGTGAATGTCAATGCATCAGCTGTCTGTCATATAAACGTTATGTCTTGTTGATGGGTTATGCTGTCTGTCATATCATAGACAGTCTGAATTGTGATAATGATCCATTAATCTATCGATCTGCTGTAAGTGCCGAGCGTAGGTATATCTACCAAATCTGCAATAATCATATACCAGCAGTTCCAAAGTGAAGCCAGCCGATATTTGCCCTCATTTCCAAACAAGTAACAAGTCCACCGCAAGTTATAACCTCACGTTCAAAACTTCTGATTCTTAGAAGCTATAATGTTTCTGGCAAACTCCAAATTGAATTTTTCAGGAAATTGAATAGATTTGAGAGCCTACCTCACCACTGATCCATCACTTGTAACAGTCGGATTAAATTATGTGTGTTATGGAACTGTCACAACATGATTTAAAGGGAGCTGACACTTTCCTCGAAAAGCGATTTATCCCTAGGAATAAATAATTCCTGTTGCACAAGTACTGCGTTTGATACAAATTGACAACTGGATTATAACTATGAGCCAAGTCAATACTCCAACTACCCTTACGCAAGCTACCTACAGCTCCGGGCTCCTTTCTTTTGCAGTACTACCAGCAAAATTTGACGAAGATTGCACCCTCCTGGAGTCCATTGAATTCAGTGGATTTCTTCGCTCATTTATATGAACACAACTTGATGAATTAATTCAATCTCCATCTAATTACTTGAATTTATTTTGTTACCATACTGACATACAGGATATAGATTGATTTCAAAAAATATGATATAAGGAACAAAAATTAGCATGGGTTAAAATTCTAATTGCCTCAACTAGAAGATTATTCATAATTTCATAGAGATACTACCTCAACATCAATGTAAACAAACTCAAAAATATTTCAATTACTATGACTGGAATCTAGGTAAAATATATATGACTTGGATCAATGCAAATGATGGATTATTCCTACCGAACGAGTAGGTGGTGAAGAACTTCCTATCCTCGCACAGGGAATTAGTTTTTATGAAGCCATTGAAGTGGAGGCCATATCACGTGCAAAGCTTAGAAAATATGTTTAATTAAGAACACAAGAGGCAAATCCCACCCATATGTTCTTAAAGCGACCTATAGGAAAATGACTGGGCGCAATAATAGCAGTCCGTGAAGGCTCTTTTCAATACCACGTGGATTTCTTCTGACTTAGGGGAAAGTTCTCCTCTGAAGTTGGAGCTCCGGATAGAAGATATCGAATTACGCAACACATCATTGCTGGCCTACTTGATATCTCCTATGTTATATAATAATCCATCAAACTTCACTTAGAATTATATTAAATTATTTCAAGGGAACCGAGAGTAATAATTTCTCGGATATTACATCGCTGTAATATGAAAATTGTACGTTATTATATTAGCAGTCACAAAAGTCAATTTATGTCTAATCTCTTCAACCCCGTTCCGAATTGAGTTCCGAAAAATCCGTTCTTAGCGGGTGTTTGCGTCGTATAAGGAACACATCTGCTTTATAATTCCAAAGATTTCATGATGAGTGGGTCAGTAAGTGGTATTTGTTCCTCCTGAATCTACACTTCACTGCATATATATTGTTATAAACAAGCTGTACTGAGTGTTGATTGCCCCACGTTGTAGTGATAATTATTAACTACACTCTTACTGAGTTTATTAATTTTGAATGAATTTTTTTTTATTCTAATTTTCTTTTCTTCCGGCTAGTTCTTTTCTCTTTTATGAATTCATTATGAATTGATATTATATGGAATGGAATAAAACCTTATTTAGAATGTTAAAACTCTGATAATAATAAATTATTTATTTAACCTTATATCTTATTAAAATCTTTCCATGTTTACAAATTTTAACTTTATGCTTTTAAAAATTTTCTATGTTTACAATTTAACCTCAATTTCCTTAATATAGTATATAACTACTGAGTTAATGTTCATTCTACTTGCTTATATTTAAAATTCAGATGCTCCTACACAATGATGAAATTTCAAATGGACTCACTTGTTATATCCTATTGAATATTGGGATAAATGTTGGTAATATTTCGTTGGTTTGGATATCCTTTTATATTACTTGAGAATTCACATTAAACACATTTACTCTGCTCTGAACTATCTGCACAGGTAACACTTGTTGATATTCCTTCAAATTTAGGAACTTGTTGATACTTTGTTGATAATGGTTTCTATTCTTTTTTAGATATAAAAAATTTGTTGGTTGTTTCGAACTTCAACTATAATCGGGATTTGGTTTCTCCCCGATGCCACTTCATTAAATAACTTTGGTCATGTTAACCTTTATTGAAGTTGAACTGGAAGATTTACAAACACTATTAACTGCCTCGTAGGAAGTACTGATAAGCTTTGGTTATATTGTGGTAGTCGAACTTAGGTTCATCTCCGATGTTTCATTTGATGAGTTGCAAGAGAAGCACAGCTTCTGCCTAGATATTACTTCAAACTTGGGTTATGTTAGAATTTTGACTAATTGAGTTGCCAGAGAAACACAGTCTCTGCTTAGATATAATTGCAAACTTGGGTTATGTTAGAATTTTGACTAATTGAGTTGCCAGAGTAGCACAGTCTCTGCTTAGATATTATTACAAACTAAACTAGCTTTCCTTTGATTTGCCTTTTATAGAGCCCACGAAAGGAAGCTTGTTTTATTTAATTTCGACCAATGAGATAATTTTCTGAGTATCTAGTAAGCTATTCCCATTGTTGGAACTGACACTTGCTTAGCATTGTTGAATTTTGACACATCTTAATTGTTGTATTGACCAATAGGAATTTAGT
The DNA here is from genome assembly GCA_958510875.1 of Endomychus coccineus. Lineage (NCBI taxonomy): Eukaryota > Metazoa > Arthropoda > Insecta > Coleoptera > Endomychidae > Endomychus > Endomychus coccineus. The sequence continues at coordinate 47,111,579 of OY294068.1, forward strand.
ATTTTGAAATATTATATATATTGAAGATTTTCTAATTGATTAAAGTTATTGTTCATTCTACTATTTGAATTCATGTTACCAACATTCATCCTCAAATTTTGATATATAATAACCTATGATTAGGTTCCAATTCACCTAATATTTCTCATTATTAGATCTATTTTGACAGTTGTCATTGCTTACATTTAATACATGATTTCAAATATGAATAAAACTCATACAATTTTGTATAACTGAAATGTTTTAATACTAGCTTACACGTATTACATATTCTTAATCTATTCTAATAGTTTGCTATCTTCAGATAATCATTTGAATTATGATTTTCTTATTTCGAAGCACTGTACATTTATCCACTTTTCACAATTTCTTCTTTACACACTTACAAACTACTTTACATTTTGGTTTTTATCATATTAAAATCTTCAATCTCTTATTCTACTCATATATTCAACTTTTAAATAATGTTTTTAATTCCATATTCTATACTTATTTAACTTTTCTATTTTTAATGTCTCGGCAAATTCTAATTTTACCATTTTCTTTTATATCGGAAATCAAATCATAACAATATCAATATATATATATCGGCTTGAACATGTTTGGGTAAGTCATTTACAAAAATATTGAATAATATGGGTTCGAAGATGGATCCTTGTGGAACACCAATTGTCACTCTAACTTGACTTGATTTATACTCGCATCCATCTTTCTTGATTGAAACATACTTTAACCTATTTTCTAAGTATGAAACAAACCATCCACTACCAATACCTCGAATACCATACGCTTTCATTTTATTTATTAATATTTTATGATTTACCATGTCGAATGCCTCTGACAGGTCACACACTAATACTATACTAACTCTTTTATTACTAGTGTTATTATAAATATTGCTTAATATAGTGGTAGTAGGTTGTACTATCTTTCAGAGTGGGTGTTCATAAGACTTCAAAACATTTACCGCAAAATTCCATTTAGTTACATTCGCAGGATCGCCATGTAGTGTATTAGGATTCACTACAATTTACTGAAATCCCTCATAACCTTTCCAATACTATATCTTCTCGCTTGGATGACATCGATATGTGTCATCAATCTCATGGAATTGTATGTGTTACATATCAGTTTACCGGATACATTAATAGGGAATGCAGCGTCTAGGATGTTACATACTTTTCGAAAATCAGAGCATACTGAATTCTATTATCAAATTGAATAAATTTCATATTCTGAAGGAACCGAGTTCAAAGTGATAAATTCATCCACGAACTCATTAATTTAAAATAGATAGAAAAAGTTGGATTCCAATTTACGGTTCGTCTTCATCTGTCGATGTAGTATTGAATCGTTACCGCATTTTATTATTGAAATAGGGAATGTCAGTGGACGTGCACTTGACGTCTTCTAATTATTGTATTGTAAACGTATGGTCAACAGGTTAGTTGGGGATGATTGCTCCTGAATTGAATAATCATTACATACAAGAAGAACCACAAACGCTGGGAGTGTAAGCGTACACTATCGAGATCTCTAAGTAAAACTCATATTGAAAGCAAATTCCATGTAGACGTCCACATACCTATACTATGGCTTCGGTAATTGGGAAATTACCATCATGGCTGGTAGCCAAATTATTGGTTCCGATGTATGCGAGTAAACTGTGGTGGAGGGAAAATATGTATAATTCATTGGTTTTGATTTTCCCACCATCCACTTTACGTGACTTACTACAAATCTATAATAGTACGGAAAACTAGCTACTCATTCATTTATGCAAAAAACCATCCTGGTAATAAATTGTTCCAATAAATGTATTAGAATCAATTATAAGAGAAACCAGATAACTTATACTAGTCCAGTCAAATTTTGTAGATAACACGAAAATGCAAAATGCTTTTTGCATCGTCTTCAGGGTGTCTTACACATCGTTAGTCAAGAAAGAACGAAAAATCATTTCCAATTGACAAATGGAATGTCTTTTATAACAAATGGAATATCTCGCGCTTTTTTATCCAAAGCTTTTGGAATTTGGTATCAGAATTTTTTTGGTCCACTGAATCCGAATCAGATGGAAATGGAAAATTTGGCCCGTCTGCTGAAAATCTCGGAAAATTGTACCAAACCTTTGCACAAAATTTTGTCTCGGACTTGTGGTATTGAAATAATGAGATGAACACACTACGTGTTTAGGTACAATTTTCACTGGAAGAAGGAAAATTATGGAGAATTTCTGAAAAATTGCGTCCTTTTCCCTTCATATTCCTATATCAGTCTACGTCCAACGTGCCTAATTATATGTTTTCGTGATCGCTGAGCATTATTTTATGATCATGAAATCGGAACGGCTGATAGGTTGCCGGAAACTCAGGAGTATGTAAATTTACCAATTCTACAAGACAAACTTTAATTATTTTGTTCTTCGAAAAATGTATTCAGTGTTATTGGAATAGAAAGGTATCGTGATGGTGCTCGATATAAATTTCACTAAAAGAAGGAAACTTCTGGAAAATCACTTGGTTTTCCTCCATATTCCTGTCTCGGTCTATTTCCAACATGCTAAAATATAGGTTTCTGAGGTCTCTGATTATTATTTTATGGTTGTAAATTGAAAGCAACTACAGTACTCCGGAAAATTCCGGAAAATGAAAATTTGATTAAGCCTCAAAATCAATTTTTTTAGAGAATTATAGGGAAAAATTCATATAATAATGATATTATAATATATATAAAATAGTATCTTCTTCCATTTTATCAAAATCAACTTTTTTTGAGAAAAAATCTTGAATTTACCACAAACCCTCGAGCTGTTTGTTTTGTTGTGAATTAGGTTTTCGAGTTATTTAGCTGACAATTTTCCTTCAAATGCGATATTTCATAGAGAGTTTATAAATAGAGATAGTAATAGAGTGTTTCATAAATTCAAATAGAAAAGAGAACGCCGCATCTCAGGTACTAATGCAAGCATGCCAGTTCCTCTCCCTCCACACTCAAAGAAACCTGCTGTTTTCTCCGTACGCATTAACGTGCCCAGTGCCCACGTCATAGATACCTTGTGCATAGGATCTTTACAGTACACGTACGCAGTATCATCAATGATGCTTCAAGAACGTCTGTTCTTTTTTCACCTGCTCTGGAAGAAGTACTGTACATATCATAATAAGAGATGCTTGAAATTCTTTATTATAATAATTGTCTAAAATTGTTCGAAAACGAAATGAAAATTGAAGATTGTCGTGTAAATAGGACAAATTTCCATTCTTCGGAGTTTTCCAGAAAAATATAATTGCTTCTGATTTTATAACCATGAAATAATACTCGGCGGCCACAAAAACCTATAAGTTGATACGATGGACAAGAACGGACACAGGAATATGAACGAAAACGACGCAATTTTCCAGAATTTTCTTTGTTTCGGGGAAATGTGTACCTACAAACCATCACGGTACCTTATTATTCTAATAACACTAATAACAAAATAATTAAAGTTTGTCGTGTAGAAATGGTAAATATTCATTTTCCGGAGCTTTCCCGAAGACTATCGTCGGTTCTGATTTCATGATCATAAAATGATACTCAGCCCAAACGAAAACATGTAATCAAACACGTTGGACGAGGACCGAGATAGAAAAATGAGGGAAAAACGACGCAATTTTCCAGAATATTCCTACTTCTAGTGAAAATTGTACCAAGACATATTGACGGCGTCTTATCATATCAATGTTCCAAGTCCGGGTTTCCTAGCAAACGGGTGTGATTTCCCATTTTCCGAGTTCAGATTCGGGTTCGACGGACCAAAAAACCTTCAGGTACCAAATTTCAGAAACTTTGGATTAAAAGAGCCCTAGATATTCCATTTGTTATAAAAGACATTCCATTTGTTGAATTTTGCATTTCCATGCTGTCTACAAAATTGTAGATGTTTCTTTACACTTCTGACGGAACTATACGGAAGTCTCTATGGACCTGAAATAATGAATTTGGTTGTTCCTAAATAGTCAAGTCAAATTAGACGAAAGAAGTATAAAAGCTGAGAAAATTTGCGGGCAACTCCGATCAACTCCGGGTTTTTTGCAAAATTTTCCTGAACGGATTTACAACATTCCCGAAAAAATATAATATGTGCTCTTCCATTTTTCAATTGTTATAGAGGAAAATGGCCAATTTTCATGACAACATTGGCTGGAAATGCCCACTCGGGGGGTTTCGAGGGTCGCTGATTACGATTTCGAAGTCGAATCTCACATTTTTCGATTTATTGGCCAGTTATTGACTAATGTTGATGGACAAGACAAGGAAATTTTGCAATTTTAAACGAATTGACTAGAAAACTCTACTCGGGAGGACGCATACTTTCAAAACCATTGATTGAGCACTTGGCTGTTGAATTTTATTGTGTTTATTGTGTAATTGTGTTTATTGTGTAAACGACATTTTTAAAACTTTCAGAAATTTCCTAATTTTTTGGCCATGAAAATTCGCCATTTTCCTCTATAACAATTGAAAAATGGAAAAGCACATATTAGTTTTTTTTCGGGAATGTTAAATTCGTTCAGGAAAATTTCGCAAAAAACCTGGAGTCGATCGGAGTTGCCCGCAATTTTTCCCAGCTGTTTTGCTAATATGACTCGACTAAAACTGACAGGATCATTTGAATCCTTAGTGCTTGTTGGTTTTGTTTTATTTGATATTATATTTTAGAAATAAACTTTAGGTATTTTCTATGTTGTTTTTTCTTTCAAATCTTCGTAAAAAGCTCTTGTGGAATTATCAGATGTACAGAGGGCAACAATAATAATTGCTCTAATGAAACTAGAATATCTCCCAAAGCATTGCCCACACAGTGCGTGTTTCATAAGAAATGGTTTCAAAAATGTATTCAAGGAATTGGGAAATGTAAAGAATTGGACAAGGATAAGTCGGCGAAGAGTTATTACAGAGCAAACTGTCGATTTTCAGCTCACATAGCTACAAGAAATCCAACGGAAACTCTTCCAGAGCTTCAAAGGCTACGAGGGTATGCGTATCCGTGGAAACGATTAGAAAATGAGCTCGTTCTGGAGAATTGTTAAGTAGAAGACAATTAAAAGGCATGTTATTACATACATTTTATGCATTTTCATTTTTGCAATAAAATTTCTTTATAATTACACGCTAAATAAGAGAAGCCATAATTAAAAGCTGTTGCAGCAATTTTCATTAGAACTCACAAGTAAGCAGTCTATATAAAAAACCAAGACATAAAATGGCAATTACGCAAATATCAAGGAAACACTCACAGAACACTCAGTGCAACACACTTTACATTATCCCGCTACAGAGATAGATTGCATATTTGCGTGGTAAGGATAAGGTTGCCAACATGCAAATTTGTTACTGAAAACCATAATATCAAGAACGTTTTCTCCTCTATGCCTATTTTTAAGTTCAAAAACGAAAGGAAAGAAAGGAAATTAAAGAACGGCCATAAAATAAAATTACTTGTCATTATTTTCATTAAATAAAGCAGTAGCTTGTTTCCCTTATAGCACGAAACATTTTTAATGCGGTATATTACCGAAATATATTCTTGTTAAAATTATACTAATAACGTTTATATTACATTTTACGATTAATGTTTAAACTTCAAAGCGTTTTTTGTCTGACAGTTTGTTTCGTTTGATTTTTACATTTTGCAGTTGGATTTGACGGTGTGTTTTGAATATTCTACCTCGGTTGTGAACTACATGAAGTTAATTCGCGTTGTATAATTAAAATGTTCGCCATAGCAGAATTCTGAGAGTAAATATTTCAACCATTGACCACTTTTCTGAATCTGCAACGATATTTAATGCCTCTGGTTTCAAATAATATTGGAATATACTCAAATAGAATAAAATAGAATAATTCATTATCTGAAAAAGGTGTACTTATTTTTAGAAGATTTTTCATAGTATAACATGAGAGCAGTTTGCTTGTATGTGGGCATAAAAATATCAGAATCATAAGGCAATATTGAATATGTACATACACATTTTTGTAAGTGATACAATAAACAATAAAAACGCTGTTATTCAATGATCACGTGACTTCCCTCACTTTTCTTATCAAAACAGGTTTCGGGCACCTGCGGGTCAAATTTAAATGTTTGTAGGAATAGGAAAATAGATCATCATTGAATGTCATAGCCTAATTGATTGAAGAGGGAGGAAGTCTGATTATGATCCTATTATTACCTTTAGTACAAATCAATATCCAAACAGGTCATGCTTTCTGATCATTTATCTATAACAATTCATTGTTCACGAGAGGAGAGTTCGTTTTCTTCCTGCCTCGATTATTTTGATGAAAACGAGAACAAATAAAATGTAGTGTTTGTAATGATACAATATACAATGTAAATAATACACTCTAATATATTTGTTAATTACCAAAAGTACTATTCACTTGATGGATATCTTCGGCTGCGTTAAAGTCTAAGACATTTCGATCAACTAAGTTAATAAACTTAATTTCCTGATTCATTCCAATTTATCACTGCTATTACCATTAATAATAGGGTCTCCTCAGAATTCGATTCCATTAGTCTATTGATATACTAATTAGTTCTCTGAATGAATACCAGCGTGCACTTTCAACAATGGACTAATCATAAAAAGTGTCATTAGCTATACCTACATTTCTATCGATCAGATATCATTTGTTTGTATAAGTCACCGGTACGATCGAGACAATTCAAAAGAACATCATAACAGCATATTCATATAATTAATTATATGATACCCATTTCTTCCATGAATGGAAAGGTTCATGTTAACGATGCTTCTTATTATATCATAGTACGATCATATATGAACTAATTCTTTATTCTAATATCATGCGGTCAACATTTTATAGCTCAACTTGGATTTTGAAAACGCTCCATGCTGAAGACTCACAGGATCAACATCTCAATACTTTCCCTACTATCAGTTGGGTATGGTACATAATAGCCACTCCCACTTCAGAAGGTTCATGAAAAAAACATTTTATTGTTATGATATATAAGGATGGGTCACTTGCCCATATGGTGTACAGAAGAATGGCAGTTAGAACGTGGGTTTGTTTATGCAAGATATTGCTCGGATGTACAGGCTGATCCAAACTTGGCGCTCAAGGCCTATTATGGCAAATGTGTAAAGATAATTGAATTTTGAACCTGGGATTGCAAATATGATGACTTGAGGTATGGTTTCAGCTGAAAATGATCGTAATGTTGTTGTTGACATTTTTTCCTCAGGAATATACACATTTTTTTTCTCAATTTGGATCCCCTCAATATTGTGGATAACTCTTATCCAAAAAAATTCTTTATCTATCTCAAAAATTACAGGACTACAAAATTTAGAAGTGCCTAATTCAAGAAATCACGTTTTCCATGAAAAATAATTGTCAATTGTTCCATACAAACAAGGTGTATTTGAATATGTCCAGCTTGTTGTCATTCGTGATTGCTTACAATGAATATTGTTGACTTTTCAACATGTAAACACATAAGGAAATAGTTAACATGCTGTTGGTTTTTGGTGAAGCTCAAAAAAATAGTGGAAGAGCTGTCCGGTTGTACCAAGTCAAAAATCCTGACCGTCTTGTTCCCGCCGCGAAGGTATGTGTTAGACTTTGTAGCGCACTTTGAGAAAAAAACAATATACATTTTCTCCCTGAGAAGGAAACTATTGGCAGAAGCATTTTTGATGATGATACGGTTGCTCGTGTTTTGTATTATTTCGATTACAGTCCCAAAAATTCCATAAAGCAAGCATGTCGGGAATTGAATTCAAAATCTACTTCTGCGCAGCGAGTCTTAGAACAAATGGGTACCACGATTCTAGATGGCACAATGTAGAATATTTGAATAAGTTGCATATGAAAAAAGGAACTAATCTTATCACCCAAATAATTATAAATTTATCAATTTCGTAGACTGTTTCAACATATACTTCGGACAGATAAAAGCCGTTTTGTCAGCAATGAAAAGCCAAATCTCAAAAACAAGCATTGTTGGGCGAGAGAAGACTCACACCACGTTAACGAAATTGAATACCAAGGACACTTCAGAATGGCTGTGTGATGTGAGAATATTTTTGGACACTCAAGTTGGTCCTTTCTTTCATGAAGAAGTTCTTAATAGAGCCAAACTATTGGCAATTTCTGCGTGAACAACTACCACTCCTACTTGATAATATCCCACTTCATCCCAACATGTGGTTCCGCAATTTTTTCAATTAGGAGTGTTGATAAAAACTAACATCCTACTTTTAGTTTTGGTCCTACTGATTGTTAATTCTTTTTCATGCAAATCTTGATACATATTCGCGTTGGAGTGATATCTTGAATGATTTATTTTTTGACCTTGCAGCCTTGTAACTTTGAGAAAAAAAAGATAGAGAACATTTTTCACTATAGAAGTTTTCCACAATATTGAATGAAGTCTCCTCAACTATAGGTATTTTCCTGGAAACTTTCTTTCCACGACGTCATTTCAGCCATTTTTTCTCGTTTAGCTAAAAATGTACCTCAGGCTATCATATTTGCGATCCTAGGTTCAGAATCCAATTATCTTCTTCATTTCTGCCGTTGTAGGACTTGGGCGCCTTGGCCGCCAACTTCACAATCACTCTGTACACTATGATGCTTGTAACGTGTGAACGATTGATCCACCAACATTCAAAAGTTCACGGGAGTTTCAATAATTTCAACAGAACTATACTCTGAGGTCCAGAAATTCTGTAATTTTAAATACATTCACGTCGTGTGCTGTATAACTGCGAGAATCATAGTGTTCAACAAATGGTATCATTAACAATAAATTACTTTGATATACTGATAAGTTACAAAATATATAAAAAATCTATATGCTTTAGGCTTATAGTTGTGTAGACGGAATACACAAAATTGAGATTGGGTGCAAAATGATATCTTTTTAAAATCTTGTTGACTCATGACGCTGAATCACCAGAAAACATGGTTAATTTTCTAGGTAGGATACTTTCATGCTCTACACACATATGAACTTCGGTAAATTATAACGTTTTCTCCCCCAAAAATAGTCCTACGACATCCACTATTTCTGCTGTAGAAGCATCCTTTATGAGGTTCCCCATCTCGCAGCAGATGAAATTCGTTTCGAAACTGATAGAATTCTTCGTCATTTCAACATTTCCCAATCAAATTGCCCTAAGGCTTTAATCCAAGCTCTCAATTTACTCGAATCAAATCATGATTTAGCTATTTTGAAAGCTGATAAAGAAAACTCCTCTATTGTCATGAATCTTTCAGATTATGATAACAAAATCCTGCGACATCTCCAAACTAATTCCTATAAGCTCCTACCAAAAGATCCCACCCCCTTTATAGAACGTTCAATATCACAAATTATCCGTCATTCTTCCCTTCCCGATCCAGATAAGAAATTTCTTACAATTAACCCTGGCGATTTGCTCGTCAGCTTCGACGCCGAATCACTCCTTACCAATGTTCCCATGCCAGAAACACTTTCCATAATTTCTCAAATGTTACCTGCCACAAACATTTCAGTGAACTACCGCTGATGGATTTCGTCTATATTCCACATATTTCAAGTATGATGACAAGTTTTACGAGCAGTCCTCGGAAGCTGCCATGGGTTCCCCACTTCCTTCGGTCATAGCTAATATCTTCATGGAAACTTTCGAGCAAGATGCTATTGACTCATCTGTTCTCAAGCCGAAATGATGGTTAGATATGTCGACGACACTTACGTCAGTTGGCAAAATGGTCGAGAAAGTCTTGTTTCCTTCCTCAATCATCGAAATTCATCACATCTCAATATCCTTTTCACCATGGAAGTTGAATCGAAAGGTTCACTCCCGTTCCTGGAAGTATTAGTTAGTTGACAGACTGACGGTATTTTAGGACATTCTGTATATCGGAAGCCCACTCACACCGATAGATACCTCAATCGTCTCTACCACCACCACCCAGCCCAAAGGCAATCTGTTATAAACTTCTTGGTTCACACAGCTGTCAACTTATCTCAACCCCAATCCTTGAAATCAAAATTGAAACATCTTTCATCTGTCTTATTATCAAATAATTTCTTCCATTACAACATTCAAAAAGCCACAAAGAAATACACTTCGCCCAAAATTTCGTATCAATTTGAGCCAAAAACTCCCCTCCTTCTTTATTCACTGGCTATCTTCCATGTATTGAAAATAAAGCAGATGGAATTTCAGAAATCCTTAAAAAACATGATATTTCTACACGGTTTTCCACACTTCCAAGACTATCTCAGTTTTACAAACCTATCAAAGATCCCCTTCCTCCTCTTCACTTCAACCACCGGAATAAAGTCAGTGAACTGTGTAGCGTGAAGGAATTTTCCTACAACAAATGCGGCTACAGAAACCAGTAGAATCAGTTTCAGTTTGAGCCACAAGCCTGCCCTGGAGATGCCACCTGTGATTTTTGGCAAAACTATCCGGAAACCAAGATTTTCCAAGATCAGCTATCCGCGGAAGTCTACAATTCAAGATAGTATTCAAACAGGTACATTTTGATTCCTAATTTACTCTTCTCTGTTGATGGCTACTTGGTAGCCGAAAAGACCTCAGTACTTTTACTTTTTTTTAGTAGATGAGAGTTATTATTTTTCATTTATGGTATAATAGTGTATCCACAGTGGAAACTATTTTATTTTAGACTCTATTATAGATAAAACCTGTTAACTCCACAGTTCGGCGGAAAAATCAGTGGCTATGTAGGAAGAGACACTGAAAGAAACAACACTAGGTATATGGGCAAGGAGTATGGAACATACCGTAGTCTTTGCTCATATATCTAGAATAGAAATAAACGTTGGTGGGGTAGAGGTGTTGTGTTAGATCGAGAAGATATCCCTCTATTCATCATATAGTTCGGTGTATAACATCAAATATTTCAGAAACTGTTATGATTGTGTAGATCGCTTGAAGTTTCAAAGTTAATTCAACATACAACATACAATTATCTTCCATTTTCTTTCCAGATGTACAATGATATATGTGACAAATATTGAAAAATTGTCAAATTAAGGATGTTTAATAATTGATGGTCAACTGAATTGTGATGTGATAAATGTTTTATAGACTAAAGAGTATATTGAACAAAGAACTGTTTAATCAATAACATGATGGTGACGAGGGAATACAACATATTGTACAACAAATGTCGTAAATAACAGGAGAAAGCTAAATCTATCGGACTGAATTCATGATATCCAGAGTATCTTAAATACTGAATGAGTTTAATTCAACTCTAGCTTACTTATTTATAATGGAATACCAACAGAAACATTACCATTTTTGTTGTCTGAAAGAGAAAACGATTAGATGATTAGATGAAAAATACATTATTCCTTTCAGATTGGTTGAGCTGTGGATATTATCATCAAATCTTACTCTACTTAAATACAATAAAACCACGAATATACATACACAAGCTATTACACCATACTACATGTTATGATGATCTGTTTTAAATAATTCTTAGGAACATTTCAAGAAATATGCATTGGACGAATAAATGTTCATCACAAAAGGTCCATGATGGGGTAGGGGGACAACTTTGAAATATTCAACGGGAACGCCTGCTTTTTTTTACAGATTCTCACAGATCGTCAAAACTTAAGTAGGGCTTAGAAAAAAACATCATTCCTGTTAGATAGCAATAAAATCACAAGACCGGAATATGATGGCGATAATCGATGGATAATAATTTTAAGGAGACATTCAACTGTGATATGACTAAATCACCCTGCCCTCGCAGGTAGGAGGGAGAAGAAACTCAAAATCGCGGATAGAATCACTAAGCAACTTTGTTCAACTCAATTGAGAAAATTAATGTGTTAAGGTAGTTCCTCCGCGACAGTCCAGACAAAAAGTTTCAACTCATCACTCACGTTATACATGTCAGCGGTACTATGGACTGTATAACATATTTTTTTAACTTTACTTCTTACATTACTATATTCCCTATACATATACACACATACTATGAGATAATATTTAGTATGGAAATGTGGCAACGTCGCGTATTTACTTTCCTTATTCATCTTATACGGCCCAGTCTTACTTACAGTTTCAACACGCAGTAAACATAAACACGCCCCTACATTTTACTTTTCACAACGTTGCCGCATCGTTTCCATGCGATTATTCTTACATCCCCTCCACAGATAATAATCGTCGTAATAAGTTATCTATTTCAATTGTTTATCAAAACTACGTGGAAGATAATTTAAATTTTTTTTTACATATTGATAATATGTTATTCTAACAAACATTATTTTTTATCGGGATCTTAAAAGTCATTTTATAATTAAAAAAAGTTGATCATTTTCCCATGCTTCTCCCATGCTACATGCACAACAAATGTCATTTTTAATTGCAAATATCTTATGTCCCATGGGGTCTATCGTCTTCTAATTTCAACATTGTGTGTATTATGTATGTATCTAATTGCTTATATTCCAAGTTTCGTGGATTTCTTAAAATATTGCTTTCATAACCGGATGTACACAACGAGGAGGTTGCACGGTTGAATTTTGTTCATCATACACGTTACTGTTTAAAAGTCTTCAGCAATATCAGCTGTTTTCAGGGCTACATGATGTAGAAAATCCGATCCGATTGAGGTGATCAGTAACACCTGGAGTTTTACTTTCCGATGGAGGTTATTCTAGCAAGTAACTTCATTCATGTGGGTTTCTGAACTAGTAGTTCTATTATAAAATGGTTTGGAGTCAGTGATTGGTGAGTATGCGGTGCATTAGATGCGTATGGCCCTAGAGACATGGTGTCTGTTATTCCTACTCCAGGTACCTAAGCGATGGGTTCCTGGCAGAGGCAAACTTCAACCAGACCGATGGCTATAGTTCATCAAAATATTGCATAAAAATAATTGAACCAGTATGTCTCTAATGGTCCGCGCATTAACAAAAAAAATCTACAGAAGATAGGAGGTCGGAAATAGATAAAAATTATAGATGAAAAGAGTTTGAGTAATTTTGGGTATCGCAAAATACACATTTAATTCAGATACTTGTAGTGCACAGGTATGTTTGGTCGCCCCCCGCGTTACTGAAAATCTGGTAGGAGAATGCACAGAACACAAATTGACAAGGTATAGTCTACTGCAAAATGTAGTGAACAGAAATATTACGTATTTTGGGATGATACAGAATGCACAAGAGTCTTGAGGGATGATTATTCATATGAAGTTACGATGAACATGAAATGTGCCGCAGAAGTTTTAATATTTTCTAAGAATATATACAGAATGAATTTAGACTATGGGCAAAGCCACTCATACATTTTTTGACCCCCGACATTCATTCCGGAGAGTTTGTCACTGCAACAGACGGGGGACAATACCATGTTATTTTATATTTAATGTAATATTGTGTTGAGTTGTCATATTTTACCTGAAAAAGTGGTAATAGGAATTCGCTGATGAAGTAACAATATCGTAATGAAGGTATTTATTTGACCTTATTAGTAGTAGTATTGTGATATATCTATAGTAGATGAAAGTATGTGGAAAGAAAGTGTTTTTCAGAAAGTATTTTTTTTTGAGGAAAATGAGGGAACATGTAGTATAGTGGGTCAAAATAATACTCTTGAGTACAGGTATACAATTATAACAATAACGAGACGATATAATTGTATACAAAATATATAGTTTATAGGTTCATGTCATTAGATATAAACAATAGTTAGGGTAATATAAATAGAGACAATACGGATAATATATTATAATCAGATGATAGTTTTGTTCATATTCATTGTAGTACAATTTATAAGATGCTTTTCGACATCGATGGGGATGTAATATAGATATTAACCACCGTGTACATGAAAGTAAATCAGTGAACTTCAATTACTGAATTCCCCCTAGTGAATCCACAATCCTTCCTCAGCAAAGTAGACCAGCCTTCTCCTAATTTTCCATGAAATAAGGCATATGAAAAAATGTATCTAATATATGATATGAATGAAGTTTACTGATTGCGATACTATATTACTGAACAAGTACATGAAAATTCCTAAGATAAAAGTATTAATTATATGAGAATCCGGACCATTCAGTATGAAAATTGGTGAAATGATGCTCTCTCGACAAAGGAATGGAATATGGTTGAAAAAATTTTGATGAAACAAAGATAAGGCGAACATTCCAACAATTGAATAGTGATTAAAGCCGAGGTCGCAGATACCTTCCCAGAATTTTCCAGTTAATAAAGTTGTGGGATATGATGATATTGAAGCTGAAACATTGGAAGAATTTACGAATGGAATAGCCTCGTTAGAAGGAACATTTTTGGACCGATTATTTCGAATATGTCGAATATCTCAGGAAAATTGAGATTGTTTTTGAATGTAGTGATTCAGGAAAACTTCATTACATCATGTGTATTTGCTGATTTTGGAAAACGTTTGGTACAGGAACGATTCTTAGTGCAGATTTTCCTTGATGAATTGATCATCAGAGAATGTTGTAACTGGGGTAAGATTGTCAATTGCTTGTTCGAGCATATTAATCATTTAAATAGTATAAAAAATGAAGTTTCATTCTCACAATCCCATAATTTTGTTAGAATGTTTACTAAATGTTCCGGGGTCTAACGTTTACACTCCACTATCAAGTATATTATGGAGGATTCATTACTAAAATGAACGTAATTCGCAAATTGATTTTTTTTATACAATGACTACACGAGAGGGAGTCCTAAGATGTATAGGACTAGTTGTACTTGACATCGTCATGTTAGGGATTATGAGATCTGCCTTCTTGGAGAAGGTATAAGCTTGAGTTTTGGTTGCATTAAGCTCTACTGGATTAGCAGATCCCCATCTCAAAATCTCTGCCATATCTCCATTGATTGTGCCAATCTGTCCATGTCTTGCTCCTCTGGCCTTAGTAGATGATATATAGGCTCCAGACTAGAGAGCGGTGTGGAACTGTGGACGGGACAGGTGGTCTCTTCCAGCGGATCGTTGATATGGAGCAAAAATAAAGTTGGTGCCAAGACTAGTCCCTGTGGAACACCATCGTTGATAGCCATTGTATCAGTGGATACTTCGTCAACCACCACATTGAGTGATCTATCTGAGAAAACTCTCAATAGTAAGCGACAAATTTGAGGCGGCAAAACATATTTCAAAAGTTTCCCAAGAAGGCTTTGTTGCCAAATGCTTCGGAGATCCGATGATAAATAATTAGAGATTCCTCATGTTTTTCAATAGATTTCTGCCATACATGTGTTACGTAGGCAAGCAGATCTCCTGTTGATCTCTGTTGAAGAAAGCTATATTGCCGGTCATTCACAATCTTGTAGCTCTCTAGGTATTCCCTGAGCTCGATGTATTAGCCAGTGTGCCATAATCTTTAGTCAGGGGAGGGAATGAGCTGAGACTGAAATTCCTACCAATTATTTCGGTTTAAGTCGAAAACGAACGTGAGCCATTAGATAAGCTTTGATCTTATTTTGGCTTCATATGCCTCTTTCGAAACGTATTTTGTTTCATTGCACATATTTCTGGCTTCAACATATTTCATTATCGTCTCCAGACATGCGTTTCAGCGCCAACGAAGGTATGCTGTATGTTTTGGGGCGACGCCCCTGTAACAGATTTCATTGAACTGTCGTTCACCAGATGATGTATTGGGTCATCAGATTCAAAACATACGCTTCTTCGGAGAAAACATGCGAAGATCGTCCCAGTGCTGGGGAGGGGAACAATGACTAACCGAGTACCGTCAACCATTTTTGACAAAACACTCGAAACCCTTCGCCAGAGGTCATAAAGGATGTTCTTAAATAATTTCTGTAATCCTTATCTGTACTATTTTTGAAGAGAGGGATGTTAAAAGCTTTTTCCATAATAGTTGAATTATTATTATAAAAAGGAAACAATCACTCTTATCCACTAAAAATCAAAGAGTTCTATATATAGAGTAGACTACTAAGCTTTTCACTGGTAAGTGACGGACATTCTGTCCTTCTCGTACATGTACTGCGCTCTCATGTTACTTACTGATGTTAATACGATGAGTGGTATTCAACTTAATAAGAGAAGTTAGTAGAAGGGGAGACAGTGCGAGTGAGAGCGCATTACATGTGCGAGAAGGACAGAATGTCCATGCTTATCACACTACTTGTCTACTCTATATATAGAACTCTTTGCTAAAAATATTGTACCTTTCAGCTATCAAGAAGAGTAAGCTCTGTTGATAACCACTCAGTGCTTTAACAGTATTTTTAGTGAATGAGGAAGATGGTTTCTTATTTTTAGTGTGATAGTGTATCCACAGTGTGATCTTTTTTATAGTGTTATATTTCATTCATTATTCCTATACTATTCCAGTGACTTATGCTTGACCACGTGTGGCATAGATGTTTTCAAATAGTTGGGAAACTTGTCTCGTTTCAGGCAATTCGGATTTTTGAAAGCACATGCATTAAACATGTAATTCATCAAACATGAATGCTATCTTATATATAGTGAATTAACACTGGTTATTAATGCTCGAAATTTCAATATCAATATAGATTCTGAGTGAATACATAATGAGTGAAGTGTAAAGGATAGAATCTATAAGCTTCCTAATGAAAAACCAACATCTACTTTCCAATCTAGAAATTTACAGCTTCGACTGTTTCAAGACTCCTCGAAATGAAATTTTAATATTGGGATTAACGTTTAGTAGCGTTCTATCGGGAATATTTTCAGACTTTTAAAAAGTCGAGAATTTTTTCAGGAAACAGTTGGATATTGAATATTGGATATAGTGGATGTGAGATGGAGCGAATTCGAGGGGGATCCTCGAGATTTACTTGAATAATTTGATATCGCTTATTGCGTGAGCGTACATTTCCTTGTTCATCATGAAATTCTTACATTCCTTGGGTCATTGGTTCCTACATAATTATTCAGGATGCTCATTCACGTTCAATTATGATTGGTTGTTACAAAAATTCTAAATCTCCCATTCTTCTCGGAATCGGCGGCTTCTCCTGGTTGCGTTAGTTTTACATCAATTCATCTACATAAAGAAAAATAAGTATAACTTTCCAATTACACCTAACTCACCAAGATTCATATGTTCCAGAGAATTGTGACATGAGTGTGTGTTTGAGTATTAAGAAACCATAGCATAGGTAAAGTATTAAATCTACACCCATGGAATCTGCAACTAGTCAATTTTAAGCAGATCGATTATAATATGCCTCAATATTCAGTCGAGCGGCCAATCATATTCAGTTACGAATTCGTTCCCGAAATCATATTTCATTATGCATATGCATGTGACTACAACTCACAATGACTGAAAAGAGATAGGATGTACTCGTTGAGGCACTGTCCCATCATAAAACTGTGCAAGTTGGGGATAGGCAGTTGAAAGTGGCCTTTTGTTCTCTTGAGTTCCGGTATAGTACCGGTGTTCCATGTTCAACATTATCGTTAATGCAAAGTATTGTTATTGTTGCGCTGCTGATAAACTGAAAATAAAACTCAAATGATAAACAAAGTGAGGTGACAGTGCAAAGATGGAATCGGAGTCAACAAGCCATGCACGATGTGTATTGTGCAGAGCCGAGTAATGTAAGTTACGTATTATTATAGGCCATCTACGTCTAGCTTGCAGGTGATAAAACATAATTTTTCATCTATCACGAAGCTTGGGAAGGGTACCTATTATTATAATGTAATAATTATTTTTAATACATTGGAGGTAGGTAGTCAAAGAGTAACTCTTCTCACTTAACTACATTTTTTGGCTGCCAATAAACTAATTTTTTCATCACATTACAATTCCTTGGTTGAAGGTATCGAAGCTTCTATAGCTTACTACATTTTGTAGAGGAAATAAAACAACACGTGACGCAATTGTGATCAATCAGCATCTTTACAAGAGCTAGGACATTTTTCAATAACCTACTAATCTAGTCTTCCCAAAAATATATGAAAATTTAACACACTAACCTGGAATAACGTTACCGCTTGGAGTTTGATGCGTGTTCAAGGGTAAGGAAAATCAATTAATTACAAAAACAAACTTTCAATCAACCTATTAACCTAGCATTCCTAAGAATATACCAAAATTTATCAACTAATCTGTGATAACGTTTCGCTTGGAGTTTCATGCGTGTTCAAGCGCAAGGAAAATCAATCGATTACAAAAATCAACTTTCAATTACCCTATTTACCTAATATTCCCAAAAATTCAGCAACTAATCTGCAATAACGTTGTCGCTTGAAGTTTCGAACTTATATTATCGGAAGCAATAAAATATGCAGACGAGGTGAAAGTAAACTCTGATGATGGATGCTTATCAGATGAAAGCTCCTTAGTACTTCAACATTATTTTTAGTGGATAAGGGTGATTGTTCCTCATTTATATTGTATGTGAACCGTCTATTTCAGTAAATGAATCGTTATTATCGAAAAATGATTTGTAAATGTGGAACTTTAAAAAGTCTGAAGCATCTTCATGTTCATTGAACGTAATAGGTTCAAAGTGTGATAACTTTGAATTGAGAAATCAAGTCATAATATAGGAACTGAATATGAGGAATATTTTAGATCTTTTAGACTTCATGAAACAGATTCATCTTTCTCTAAGCTTATTCTACAAATAGAACATACTTCTGCATAATTTAGAGTGTAAATTTAGAATTAAACGCCCTAGTATTCCGATATTCTTCTAGTCTACCAGATCTGAATCAGATTGACTTTTATGCTGATTTTCCGCGTGCCAGATTTTTGTCAAGGTTTACTCCTCGTTGAGGGCTCCTGCTAGGGCCCGTAACACAAAGCGTATCACTGTGCTATCTACGGATAGCCTTGTCCCAGGGTAGTCTCAGTGAAATAAGTAACCAGGGGTCGATATGGCAGACTGAATAGTATTAGAACTGCAGGCTTCAATTGCAATTAATACTTGGTTACTGCTTAACTACTCGAATGATGTTGCAGTAAGTTAGTTTAAACAAATACGGAACTTCCAATAATGAGTTTATTTATAGCTTGAACATAGATAAATATTTAACTTCGTACAATAATGATTCATCCTGCCCCGGGGGAATCACAAGGAAGCTCAGAAACAATAAACGCAAAGAAAGCGGTCCAAGCAGGCTATTTTCTTATTTTAGCCTTGCAAACAAATAGTCATGTGAGTATTATTAAAAACGGCTATTCATGCATCAATTAGCAAATAGTTCAATGGGATCTATCGGAGCACTTACTTTTGGCGGTACAACTAGTTGTTTTCACTCACTGATTCATTACTTGTCTAACTCGTTGACTATATTCGTAATAATCAATTCAACTCTTGCTTCTTTTAAACCAATCGAGGTGCACGTCAAGTCACCTACACCAGCTCCAGCCGAGCCCTTTTCTTGTTCATTTCGCGTTCATGATGCTCCACCAGTTCCCCGAATCTGTGCCGTCTTTATGGTTACATCTGTTCCGTTATCTTTTGCTGACACGAAATATGCACGGTTCCAAATGAAATGAAATAATATACTCGGGTTATGAATTGAAATGTTTGCAAATCTGATTCTTAAGCTACACGGATGTGTATACCCGGTACTATCTATATTTCTATACAACAATGTAATTATTCAGAATTACGAATTCGAAATTCTGATATAAACGAAATCTAAAATTTATGACTAATCGACGTGTTTCCCATTAAATAATTATTCAAGATTTTAGAGCTTCGTTACAATTGAAAAGATTTTCATTATATGCAATATACATGTTTGTCACCTTAACAATAGCCGCGAATCAGACGTACATTGACCCGAGTAATGAAATTCGACTTTGCGCGCTGGCCATCTAACACCGTATTATAGACGGTGCTAATTTTCTAGTGAATAAATGTCGCTTCAGTAATTTTTGTTACGAAAATAAGTTGCACCTAAACCAATTCGCTGATTTCAGTGAAACTTTGATGATTTAGGCAAACCAAATCATTCATTCAATAATTCGTGGAAAAAAAACATTATTGGCTCCCAACTCAATGAAAAAATGATTTGGTTAGTCTTGTGTATTTTTCTAAAGGTAGTGAAACATCATTGTGGAAAACGGGACATTCAGATATGGACAACGTATAGTGTTTTTTAGAAAAATACAATTCAATTTCTTAGGTATCCATACGAGCTGCCGTTTCGGGGAACATATGCTATGAGAGTATTGATTATTCTTCCAGTAAAAGTCATTTCAAAGAACTCAATTTAATTAGTATATGTAGCTGAATGACATTTATTCTTGTCCTATACCAAGCCTGGTTTAGCTGGCACATCAGAAACTATACAGAACGACATGATTGATTCCCTTAGTTTTGTTTTGTATAAGAAAATTTAGCAAAAAATTCAGAAGCCTTGGCATCCCATGCTAAGTTGACAAAACTACGGACAATAGTAGTAAATTCTAGATTTCCGGCGTTATGTTATTTGAAATTATGATTAAAAATAGATTTTCCCAGAATTATGTTTCAGTTATATACTTGGTATTGAAGGTTCCCTTGGTGACATTATTTTATTCGAATAAATTTCACGGTTTTGGAAAACAATTGAGTATGGAAATATTCTAAAAATCGAACAACGTTATACGAACTTCGAATGTTTGCCGAGGAAAGTACTTATTTTAAGGGCATCAGCATTGCGATCTCAGATTGCACCATTCCTTTCAGATTTGAGTCATTTGTTGCCAACTGCCATGTCTGTGAATTGGTTTGCGAACATTGGAATAGTCGTTGTGGAAGTCATTCTGAAATCTGATCACCGAATGTGAACGTTTCGCATAATTTTTTTGTTTAGTGGAATGCAATGTATCATTTACAATTCCATAATAATATTGTTTGATATATAATTTGAATACGGATAGGGTTCGCAAATGGAGACTTTCACGGACAAAGTTCCTTGAATAATCTCCGTTTCCAGATGAATTTGACGACACAGGCACTACTTGAAGCCGATGTTTCGCCAATCAATATGTGTGACATTCTCAGGAACTGGAGAGGTAATACTCAGTATCAGTGTTTCTCAAATTCCTCGAAAATGTCAAACTTAGAATATAGACCAGTAACACTACAACCCCTATTCATAATATTTATAATAGTTGAATATCAATATTGCCTTGGATACTCGGAGTGATTGACAAGAGGCGATGTGTGCAAAATAAGGCAGATACGGGTGGCGGCAGACCCCAATTTTATGAGACGCAGGGGAAAATGTTAAGCAAACAAGCTACTATCATCATTATCATTATTATTAAATATTCGATGAAGAGCCGAGGTGAAATACCTATGCGACGCAGAGGAAAATTATTAGCAAGTTATTATTGTTATTATCTTTATTGTCATTATTAAGTATTTGAAAATGAAGCTGGGTAAAATACCTATTAAGGCTCAATTGAAAAAAATACAGTGTCTAAAGTGGTGAAATTATACATATAACAACAATTATATATCAATTAATAGGATCACAATAAAATTAACAAATAGTTTTTGTATAACAGTAAAAGTCACTTATCACTGGAAGAAGATCACAACCTTTGGGTAGATATTTTAAATTTGTTTAATTTTTAAAAGTGTCAACTGACGTAGCACACATAACATCACAAGGAAGTATGAGTTTCCCTTTGTGATCTCTCAAACGTTGATCCTGCTCAAGACTAAATAGGTGATCTTAATCGTACTCGAATAAACCATTTAAAATACTAGTCCAGGCAATGAGCCGGGAAAAAGGACATAATAAAAAAAAATATATAGTAAACTAGAATTTCAAAACTTTTTTACATTTTGTTCCTAATACCCCATAGATCATTCATGACTATCGAGACCGCGGGGGTCGATCTTTCTACCCCCTCAAAACGGGGTTTCAACCCCTCAGAGGAGCATTCTTATAAAAACAGTCCAAAATTGATGAATTAAGAGCCGAAAATGGCACCTAGTACATTTTTTGGGTCGCTGATCACGATTCCGCAGTTAGTTTTCTCGGAAAACTCCCTCCAGATGGGAAATTTGGAAAATTTATATATAACATATAATTTACAATTTTGTTACGTCTAGTAGAATTTTTGGGTCGCTGATCACGATTCTGCTGTTATTTGTCCCGAAAAGCTCTCTCCAGATGGAAAATTCGGGAAATTTGAGATTTTCCTGAGACGGTTGTGAATAATAAAGTATAATTTTGTTGCAAAAATGACGTATAGTAGGTTTTTTGAATCGCTGATCACGATTCCGCTGTTATTTTTCCCAAAAAAATCTCTCCAGATGGAAAATTCGGGAAATTTGAGATTTTCCTGAGAAGGTTGTGAATAATAAAGTATAATTTTGTTGCAAAATGACGTATAGTAGTTTTTTTGGGTCGCTGATCACGATTCCGCAGTTATTTTTTCCAAAAAAGTCTCTCCAGATGGAAAATTCGGGAAATTTTAGATTTTTCTGAGACGTTTGTGAATAATAAAGTATGATTTTGTTGCAAAAATGACCTCTAGTAGGTTTTTGAGTTGCTGATCACGATGCCACTGTTATTTTTCCAAAAAAACTCTCCAGATGTAAAATTCGGGAAATATTGAGATTTTCCTGAGATGTTTGTGAATAATAAAGTATAATTTAGTTGCAAAAATGACCTCTAGTGGGTTTTTTGGGTTGCTGATCACAATTCCGCTGTTATTTCCCCAAAAAAATCCTTCAGATGGAAAATTCGGGAAATTTGAGATTTTCCTGAGACGGTTATGAATAATAAAGTATAATTTTGTTGCAAAAATGACTGGAGGTCATGTCTAGAGGTCATTTTTGAAAGAAAATTATACTTTATTATTCACAAACGTCTCAGGAAAATCTCAAATTTTCCGAATTTTTCATCTGTAGAGACTTTTTTGGGAAAAATTACAGCGGAATCGTGATCAGCCACCCAAAAAATCTTCTAGAGGTCATTTTTGCAACAAAATTATAAGTTATATATCATATATACATTTTCCAAATTTCCCATCTGGAGGGAGTTTTTCGAAAAAACTTACTGCCGAATCGTGATCAGCTACCCAAAAAACATACTTGGGGTCGTTTTCGGCTCTTAATTCATTAATTTTGGACTGTTTTTATAAGAATGCTCCTCTGAGGGGTTGAAAACCCGTTTTGAGAGGGTAGGGAGGTCAACCCTCGCGGTTTTGATAGTCATGAATGATCTATGAGGTATTAGGAACAAAATGCAAAAAAAATTTTGAAATTCTAGCTTACTGTATTTTTTTTTATTATGGTTTTTTTCCGGGCTTATTGCCTGGACTAATAGTTACGAATATCAGAAACATATAGAATAAACAAAAGATATAGTATGGACATCTGGGGATCCATCATAGTTAATTTGCTCAGATGTTTCAGTTTGTAGAGTAGAAGTTTAATGGGTACAAGATCAAAAGCCAAATAAAAGTTCCAGTAGACTATGTTAACTGGTTTATTTTTATCTAGTGACAAGCTCCAGTTATTGACACAGTCAAGATTTGTAAATACAGAAAAGAGCTATTCGTCACTTACAACTTAACCTCTCTAGAACATCGTAGACAGGTGGAACATATATTTTTTTTCTATAGATAATCCAGGGTCGGTGTTCATCAAAAATCTCGTCTGTTGTTCCACTACGATAGATTCCAGGTAAGCAGACTAGACGAGCTCAAACTAGTTACCCCTTAATTTTTAGATCGAACAACTCTACCTAATGTGCTCTTTCTTCATGCTTATAACCTTTCTCATTTCCCAACATTCCACCGCTTACTCACATGATTCTCCGAACATTATAGGCTTATCTCTCGTGTGGTCAATGTATACAGAAAAATAATAATATTTCTAATGAGTAGAAACAGCTAAAGGCGTGGAAAGACGTAAAATTATATTCCAAGTCATGTGAAATTCCATTCCTTATCATGGATATCCTTGATATGGAATAGTCTGTCACACTATTTGACTCTCAATTTATTGGCTGTATGTTTTGTAAACGTTACCTGTCTTGTGTGTATGTGTGCGAACGTAACTCACTGCAGAGACAACTTTGCCGTTCCTGTTGAAAGTATGGATTTGAAAATTCTCAGACCGCTTTAAAGTGGTGAAAATATGTTATTTCTGAGCGCAATAGCCATGTTTCGAGTGATATTTTTGGCATCCATCTTCAATTTTCAAATAGTATTACAGTATTTTATTCAACCATAATGACAGCTTTATTTCGGGGGGAAGTGAAAATATTATGAGGACATGTTAAGGAAGCCAAACTAAGCAAAATAAGCTAATATGTTCAAGTTCAATTCTAGTTTTTCTTTTTGAAAAGTTAATTGATTCAACTTCGATAATGTTGTCCAAAATAACAATTCGAAAGACAATATTAGGTGAAGAATTGTAGTGCTAATTTTATGAGATTGCAAAGATGCCTCACAAATTCAGTCATAAAGAATATGCAGACATGATGTTTGTTTATGGTTTCTGTAACGGAAGTACTGTGCCTTACTGGGGAAGGTTATTTAAAATTTTTGGAAGATCATTTAGAGTATTGGACGAAGTACATTTGAATAATTGACCACGTAATATCTTCCAGAGATCACCGGATCTCACTCCGCTAGATTGTTTTCTTCTGCGATGTATGAAGTTTTTATTTCACACAGGGGATGCGTTACTAGATCACATTCTTAATGCTGCAGCGTTTATAAAACCCGCAAATAAGTGAAATGAAGTGGACGGTGAAGTTTCCGAAAATTTGTTTTTGGAAATTGATGCTATTTGCTTTTTCTTTTGTTCTGTTCTTTCACTTCTATAAAAAAATCTTTCTTCAGTTTTCAAATTACAATTAATCAAAGTATCTGTAAAACAAGTGAAAATCGGTGTTGGAGTTGCTTATTTTTCTTATTTTGGCTTCTTAGACTTAATATGTTCAAGTCTAATTTTAGTTCTTCTTTTTGGAAAGTTAATTAATTCAACTATGATAATGTTGTCCCAAATAACAATTCGAGAGACAATATTAGGTGAAGAATTGTCGTGCTAATTTCAGGAGATTGTAAGGATGCCTCACAAATTCAGTCATAAAGAATATACAGATATGATGTTTGTTTATGATTTCTGTAACGGAAGTACTATGCCTTACTGGGGAAGGTCATTTAAAATTTTTGGACGAAGTACATTTGAATAATCGACCATGTAATATCTTCCAGAGATCACCGGATCTCAATCCCCTAGATTGTTTTCTTCTGCGATGTATGACGTCTTTATTTTACATAGGGTATGCGTTACCAGATAGCATTCTTAATGCTGCAGCGTTTATTACACTCGCAAATAAGTGTATCCAAGTGGACGATGATGTTTCCGGAAATTAGTTCTTGGGAAATGAATCTAATTACTTATTTTCTTTTGTTTTGTTCTTTCACTTCTGTAATAAATCTTTCTTCAGTTTTCAAATTACAATTAATCAAAGTATCTCTGGAACAAGTGAAAATCGGTGTTGCAGTTGATTATTTTGGCTTCTCAGACATGTCCTTGAAATGTTTCCATTTCTTCCCCAAACATCCTGTATACAACCTGCGAAACTGTCCAAAATTCTCATTTTGAGATTCACAGTCAGTCTATTTTATGCATTTACTCTATGGCAAATTTTGAAAGTTCATGTGACAGCGAGTGTCAGTATAAAACAAGGTTATATTACAGTGTGAATAATTCAGGAAACAATCTGTAGGCAGGTGACAGTATGAAACATAGGGTTGTGAAATACATTATTTGGATAAAATGTCAATACGAAATTTCTGTAAATCAACGTCTTTGATTAACGGTTTCTAAATCATTTCCAATATATTCGAACCGCAGAAGTGCTTGAATTCTATTTTGCTGACTAAAGTGAAGGAAGTCAGTGATCGAATGATCACAGTTCACTTTACTCTGTTATTGGGATTTAAAATTTGGTTTTGTAAATAAATGTCTGTGTTGCGCTGGACATTTTCATTTCTTAATACTAGGTATATATCATTGATGAAAATTGAAGTAGTCTTGGAAAACTACTTGATTTTTGAGTAGGTACTTCGAGTACTATCACGTCACTTGAACTTGACTTGAATTGAAATCCAAGTCGAGTCAAGCCAAGTGTGTAGTTTCAATATCAAGTCAAGTCGTGAATCCCTAAGCGAGAGTATACTGAGAAAAACTTCTCATGTTACATTCAATACTATTGTTTACCGTGAACGAAAGTCTGAACGAACTATGAATATGTTGAGTCGTTTAAAATATTTATTATCAATTTTTCTACATTTGTAATGACGAAACCCAAATGCCTGAGAGCAATGTTTAAATCATAACTCCTCAACGATGTTGGAGTGGAAAGTTGTTTGCGACGAACTTCTTTCCGATAAGTAAAGTTATATAACTGGTTTCAAGTCTCATCTCTGTGTTTTATGGTTTATCTGTTGGTTCATCATCGCAATATTCGAATGAACAAGTTTATATTCGTAATCTTCACATCGTCCTTGTCGTGCACCTTTTGAATCGTTAAGTGACATTTAAATCTTGTCTTAAATATGTTATAATCAACCTAATAAATAATTCAATAGTTCGTTTTTTATGTTAATTGAAAATTTAACTTGCACAGAAGAACTACAGCGGGTTTTATTAATTGGTAACGAAATTCGGAGGCTACACGTGATATTCAAACAGATTAATATAGTACTTTTTTTTTAATCAGGGGACTTAGAATTAGCATCATAAAAGAAATATTCAAATCGGAGCCTAGTAAGACTATCAGACCCATGCTCAATAATTGAAGCACCTCTCACAATGAGAATTATTCAAAGAAATTAATCTGAAATTCATGATATAAGCATATATGTTTGTTAAAAAAAATCGATGGATGAAGCTGTTACTTTATGATAATTTATCATTGAAATTAAAGGGAAGAACAATTACTGTTTTAAAACCACTTTCAATAGTAACATGAACACGTTAATATATTTTCAACACCGAAGCCATTACCAAACAGATACAAAATTGAGAAGTAAACCAATAGCTGTATAAATGGGAATTACAACAGGGTTAATGAGCTTACATTTACGAGTAAGAGATCACTGGAAATTCCGAAACAGGTAGATCCCGGATAACAGAGTGAATTGTGCATTAGGATAATTATTATTTAACATTCTAAAATTATTCTGAGACTGATTTGAAAGATAAAGGAAAATATCACTTTGGTGTAGGTCTAACTTATCATTCAGGATATTGTTACAGGAGTCTCCGACATAATTATAAATCTCTATTGAATTGATATTGAATTCAATAAGAAACCTTTGGCTTCATAAAGTAAAATGCTAAATCCATCTGAATTAGGAAAGTTATGACATGTTATCACATTTTGTTTATTCCGTTTTTTGTTTCTAATTCAGATCCAATTGTTCCATGTAATAAGTTCCGTTAAGAAATGATTACCAAAGGTCTGTTTTGTTGAGTCTGAAAGAACGAAAATGTTCTTGGTATCTAAGTTCAAAATTACGACTAGTTCTACCTATATAAAAGTTATCACAGTCTGGGCAATTTATCTTATAAAATCCAGGTTTACTATATTTACTGGTTTTGTCTTTAGCATTGTATAGGGTGTATCTAAATATCGACCGAAAAAATGAAAGGGAGATTCTCTGATGAAAATTGAGGGGGTTCTTTGATATACAATTTCCTGAAAAAACCCTCCCCTAAAAAGTAACGCCCCTACAAAAAATTGAAATGAAACATTGTTTTTCTTTTTTATCTTTCCTGTATATTAAGCTGTCAATAAAACTAAACTTTTTGGAAATTTTTAAGCCCCTAAGAAATTTTTACTTAAAAATTTTTTTTGGATGAGAATCTTACTTTTTAAAAAACATATTTCAAATGCTTCATTTCACTAACTTTATGATCTGTTCAACATTTTTCGGAAAGTTGATAATTTACGAGAAAAAAATGAATGTGTTGCAAGCATTTTCACTTGAGGTTGTACGAGGTGATTAAATAAAGGTGTTATTCGCGACCTATCTTCTTCAAATGTATTGTTCTGAAATTATTCAACATTAGATTTATTACTTGGCAAGGTTAGCTTAATTTCAGGGTACCTTGGAAAGATAAATGATTGGGAAAAGTTGGGAACATTAGGGCTAATGTCAAATAAGATTTCATTAAACAGTGGTCAACCAAATAGTTAACCTATAATTCTACTAAGAAGTTCAGGACTAAAAATTAAAGTGAACAGACGATGAAAAAATGATGTCAAATATTGACAATACAATCTACAAAAAATTTAGAAAGTGATCACCTTTAGCTTCAGCATAAGCATCTAATCTTTTTCTAATAGAATCATTGTGTATTCCTTGGAATATTCCTGTTGAATTTCTTATCGCTTCACACCCTGCTACATTGCGGTTTCGCGAATCATCGATATTTTCAACTGGCTTTGAATAGACCAAAGATTTCGAATATAACCATATGCAAACATCCAAAGGATTGAGGGCAAGGGAGCGGACTGGCCAGCTTACATGTCCTCCTCAACCTATCCATCCATTGGCATACACCTCATCCAAGTGACGTCTTGCACACATACTAAAATGGGCTGAAGCACCGTCGTGCATAAGCCATACGTGTCGCCTAAGTTAAATGGGAACGTCTTCGAGAAGAACAGGTTATTCTTCAAGAAGGTGACAAAATGAGTCACCATCTAATCGTAGTGGTAGAAAATGGAAACCAATAATTTCGAGCCAAAAAAGCCATGAGGATTTTCTTCAGCCCAAATGTGTGTTTTGAAAATGTCTACTACAATCTCTAGAGATACTCGCCTATTTAGTAAATGAAATATTTCTTAAGAACTGTGGCGCTTAACCGATCATATTAATAAGCCATTGACAAAAAACCACACTTGATAAAAAATCTTGATTCGGTAACGCCTACACCCGTTGAAGATGATAGCGATACAGCTGTTGTTCGTGTAGGACACGAGCTATTTTGCTAGTTCTGAATTCTGGGAATTCTTCAATTGTATTAAGTACGGCTTCTTCTGTAGCGTCAGTTATAACTTCTCGGGTACGGCCACAGTCATAACTTCTCTTTTCAAAATGACCAAGTTCGCGCACGAATTGTGAATATTTGTGAAAGTAGTATGATGGGGTAATCTACGCTCTGGGCATTTTGCGCTTCCAATGCATTACCGTCAGCACGCCCATATGCAAAATGCGTATCTGCCATTTATAAATTCGAATAGTTAACCATAATTTCGGTTTGTTAACTAATATTTTTTGTACAAAATCATAAAACTTAAGAAAAAGAAACAGTAAATGACATTGTAGAAACCTGTTCTCAATTGTTCTATGGATTCCATTACAAAGAACAGGTCACCAGATCTTACGGCAAAATATTCTCGCATTAACAGCAAATCTGTTTGGAAATGCATTGTAATACATTTTTTTCTCGTAAATCCTTAACTTTTCGGAACAGCTTGAAGAGTTCAAAAAGTTAGTAGATGAATGATTCTTCTTAGACATCTTTTTAAAAGAGAAAGTTTCATCGAAAACAAAGTTCTAAGAAAAAATCTCTTAGGGGTACATTATTTCAACTCATTACAACAATACTTCAGGGTTGAGAAAATTCCAAAAAGTGTAGTTTTATTGACAGATAATGTTCACCAAGTTTCATTTCTTAGCTTAATATACAGGGAAGATTTTAATTTTTTTGAGAGGCGTAACTTTTCAAGGGAGGATTTAAAAAAATTGTATACCAAAAACCCCCCTTAATTTGTAACAGATAATCGCCCCTCAAATTTGTTAGGTGTTATTTAGATGGTATATACGGTGGCACAGTTTATTTTGTGATTTGTGATTTTAAGATTATGGTGTGATAAAATGTTTTCAATATTGTCGCTTGCGGAACTAAAATACGTCAAAGAAATGAGTTTTGTTCATACATGTATGTATTTTATATGTGAGTAAATATTGTAATAATTTTATTATTGTTGTTTGGGGTTAATTAATTTTGTTATTTGATCTACCGAAAAACCATTATTGATAGCTATTCGTTTTATTGTGTCCAATTTGATAGTGAGGGGCTTTTTTGACAATGGTATTGAAAATGCTGTATGTATTGAGTGATATGCTGCTAATTTATGGATACATGGACTGAACGATGAATTGGAAATAGTGGTATGTGTAAACGTGGGTCTTCTGTAAATGTTGAAGTTAATTTTATTATATCACGTATTAGTGTAAAGTATAAAGAGTTGATTATCTCATCTTTTCTGTTTTGAACATATATTTTATTTTTGTATGAAGCTGGTTAATAAATGAAAGAGAGGAATGTAATTATCCAAATGTGCCTTTGAAGGCATATGTGTATATACTAAAATTTAATGTAATTTTTTGCTAATGTACAGTTCATAATTTTGTCCTCTAAATCAGACCATAAGGTTCAACGCAACTTCTATTTCATTGAGAATTAAACAACTAATATATGATCTGTAGTTGAAATAGTTGAAAACATGTTGTAAACATCAAAAGAAAATAGAAGCCTATTAGTTGGTATATGATGTTTTTGACTAGTTCAGACAATTCGAGTGAGTTTTCCACAGTGCATTTGGGTTTAAAATTAGTAAATGAATGTGTGGTTCTATTTTACTGCTAGGCCTCCTGTTGTTTTGTTCTTATTCGAATGGAAAGGATTCAGGTTTTTCCACCAACTATAAGTTTTCGAGTCTGCCGGTGAATGATTTACTGTCATGTGAGCTAGGTGTCCAAAAAATCAATAAGAGACATTTCGTCATTTTGTAACTTGAAAATACCATAGATCAGAAATCGCTTCGATACATGTACTATTCATTGATTTATTGCTATTTAACATACAACGTCATCCTCTGCGGTAATTCTGAACACACACAAAAGTCGTTTGTTCAGTAGAAACGTGTCTTGCGACTTATCTCTGGGATAAAATACACAGAAAGTTGCAGTCCTGTATTTACGTTTCACAATATTAAATATTTTCCCTGCATTTTTATTCACAAACTATTATATATTGAAATAAGCAAACATAAATTCACCAGGAATGCAAGCCAGTTATGTATTGTGATACAAATAAAAATTATTTGAGAAATCTCCTGACTATACTGGAGTGTTGTAATTCAACTAAATATCTGAAACAGTGGAAAAATTGTCTTTTGGAAACTTTAAATCCAAAATTGAAAACTTGGTGAATAAATGGAATTACTAATCAGTCCATGAATTCCTGGTAGGTTGTGGAGACTTTAAATAACCTGCTGCAAACTCTCACCCTAATGGTTTCATTTTGATTGGAGTCCAGTATTTATATATATGTAGTTTGTATCATTATATCCTTAACATTGATATTTTGCTCACTTTTACAAATACCACGTGTATATCCATCAGAAGATGGATGCTTCAGCATATAAAATACAACGTGATTTGATTTGTTCTGATAAATGGATCTAGATATAATAGAATATACCGTGAAATGGGATAACAATGACACTGGGGTTATCGTTGGCAGGTAGATACGTTACAATTTAGGGCTCTTTTGTTTTTATTGTGGGTTCTATCAATATTTCTTATTGTTACAGATCTGAAGCACTGCAATAATGCCACATCATCATCAAAAGATGCTGCGAGGCCGTACATACCGCAACTGTTCTCCTACCCCTATTAGAAAAAGCGTTAGATGATGCAAGAAACGAGGGCATGTACGGTTGAGTTCATATTTATTCAGTAAGTGAATATTTTTATTATAAAAAACCTCAAGGTCATTTTGCGATTAAATTTGCATAAAAAGTTCTCATTAATAAAAATAAATCGATGGTGGAAGCCGTTACTTTATGGTAATTTATCATTTAGATTATATGAAAGAATAACTACTTTGTTTTCATACCACTTTTATTAATAATAACGAGAAAATGTAACTATAGTTTCAACACCGAAGTGCCATTATCAAACATAATTTTCTAATTGTTTGATAATGGCACTTCGTTGTTGAAACTATAGTTACGTTTTCACGTTATTATTAATGAAAGTGGTAAAAAACAAAGCAGTTATTCTCATAAATATATCGCAGAATTTTTCAAAATTTCTGATGATAATGAACGCAGCCTATTTTACTAGAATACGCAATTTTTACAACCTACTGAAGTAACTCCAAAGTGTTGCATATATCCAAAATATGAATTTTTTTTATGCTATCTTTTATTATTTCCAATTCAAATTCAGAGCGTTCATTGCCTAGAAGACTTGCGATGTCTTGTAATCTGCCAGACCAACCACGTTTTACGGTACTCTAGAAATGGAAAACAACATTGAACATACATTAGTTATTTTTCGTAAGCCAACTCACACAAATATCATCATAGACACATCCCCAATCACATAAATTAGCAGCGTACGACTCCATCATATACAGATTAGTCAATATTAAACAAAGATAATTTCACTGGAATCAAGTATTATCAGGATTCCCTACATTTTATCCTCTTGGCATTGTTCTATTTGTAATTTTGCTTATAACCCGCTTCGAAAATGTTACTTGCATGACGAAACAATTGTCAGCATTTCAACTTTGAAGTTCATGTTATTTTTAATTTATCTTTCATTTCGTTATTCCACATCAAAAAAGTTACATCAAGTGAACTAACGTAGAATCCACAGCAACGATTGATTCTTGAATTTTCATTTGTCTGTATTATATCAATATATTTGAAACACTCGATCTGAGCTATAGCAACCTGGGTTTTTAATTGATATGATCGGTTACGTTGTGACAGAAACATTTTCTGTTGATAAATTATTGCAGAACAAGAGTCATATACGTTTATCCATTCCCAATTATTTCCAATTTGAATATCGAAATTAGTTCTAGTCTTGACTGAGCATCGTTCAGGAACCATAGTGCAGTCAAATGAGTATTGGACCCGTAAATCTTTGGGAAATGAATGGATTTTGATGGGACAAAGTGCATTCTCTTCATAATGTTATCAGAAAAAAATTGGACCATAAATAAAGTTGAGCAAATTATTTATATTGTTCATAAACAATAAATAAACAATTAAATTAGCTCATTTTTGAAATAACATACAAATTTCTGTAAAATCCAAAATTTGACCGTTTTTGATCGGACGAAGACTATTTTTTGTTAAAAACAATTTATTTATTAACAAAATAGATGAATTCGAAAAAAACTCCGACTTTAGGGTCGTTTTCGGATAATTTTGGTATTCTGTGTTCGATTTTATTGTTAATATTGTCGGATGCACACCCCCCAATTTGATAATTTGTTATAAACAAATTATGTTTATTATTAAATTATACGAATTTGACCAGAATGTCGAGTTTATAGTCGTTGTCGGATAATTTTGGCCATCTTAGTACGATTTTATTGCTATTATGATCTTTACATTTAATTTTAAATCGTCTTCAAACCCATACATAAGTTTTTGAATTGTTACGAACAATTACTTCACGATTGATTGAATTTTCGTTAACGAAACTTTATCAACTTGCGAGATAGAATATGTGTCATCACAAAACCAAAATCGTCAAAAATCGGTGTTTCCAGGAACCTACTGTTCATGTTAACAAAACTGTTTAACCTAAATAAATTATTAGGTTGTGGAAATTGTGATATTTATAACATGATAGCGTATCATTCAAATTTGTCTTTCATCTACTGGCACCAATAGTCGTATATTTGATTTTGGTAATATTTAGATAGAAAAGTAATTTTTAATTTTATTCCAGTAAGTGTCAGGGATAGTTTCTGTAGCAATATGTTATTTCAATTACATACATAATATCATTTACAGATATAGATAAGGTAATGTTTTATCAATTCAATTATTACTTGACATTTGATTGAATTTTCAAAATTTTAATAAATCTTTGTTTCCGGATAGATTCCGCGTCATGCGGGAACCAAAATACTCCGAAAATTGATACCCGCATGAGTAAATAAAACTGTTTAATCCAAATGAATCATCACATTGTGTATAACACGAGAATATATTATAAAATTATCGATTTAGATACAATTTACATATTATAATAATGAAGTGCATCTTTTATTGGACAGTTATTTCTTAGTTTAATCATTATATCCAACGTTTTATATACTCATAAGATTGAGAATATAAACTTATCATTTATAAAAATCACATCCGAAAATAAGTCTCATTGCACTATTTTGAATTATTTGTATCTATCTGTGTTTATCTTGATCAAAAACGAAAGATATATCGATCATTTTACACATAGCGGCATGTTTTTTTCTGCTCATTGTGAGGAAAAGAAAACGTGTGGCACTCGGGGACTGCCACGGTGAAGCTATTGCATAGCATTTTTTCTCAACTTATGCAATTATAATTATTTATTTATTTTTAATTTATGCAGTATTTTTTTTCTTTGATATTAGTTCAAGTTTTTTCTTTGATATTAACTCAAGTTACACTTTTTGAGCGTGGTGACCGATAAGAAAACATATTTTTTTCTTTTATTGAATAAATGAGAAGTTAATATCGTTTAAAATATTTTAATTATCTTACAATACATGTAGGTTATTCAGGAATTTGTTATCATTGGAACTATAGGTTTATGGTAACTGAAATAAGGGACATAAGTTTGAGACTTGATATCCTCTAAATATCTGGAAAATACCGCGTCAATGGTGGCCCCATATTTTGTTGTGGATTCTTGAGGATCATTATTCATTTTCAAATTCAATTTTTCCGAAAGAAAAGTTGTCAACCGCTCTGATTCTTTATCAGCGAAGTTGATGTTGAATTCGCCAGCCAAGATAAGTGGAAATTTATTACCATTTGTACCAAGTATTTTCGACCCTTCTTCAGTGTACTCCAGTAAAGTGCGATGAATAAAATGCTCTACCTCGTCCAATTTTGGATTCGGAGAAATATAAATTGCTACCATGACTATGTGTAGGCTATTTATAAGTTTGCATAAGCACACACAAATATCTCCAAAAAAATGAGCGCCTGACATTAACATCGCTAACGTGTGCAATATTTATTTCAATATTCGGAGTCATAATATTAGTTACATTATTATTATTTTGGTAAATAGCTACCCCATCTTTTGGAAGAGTATCTCGTTTGAATTGAACAATACAATTGAAATTAGGTATTTCAATCGGATTATCATGCGCCATGCAAGATTCGGTAAGAAGTAACACATTTGTTTGTCTCGTAACTGAATCTTGTAAATCGTATTTGTGACTATTTAGACTTTGGCAATTGAAAGTCATTATTGAAATGCCATTTCTTTTACTAAGGAAATCTAAGACACTTTGAGCTGTCGTCTGAACACTATTTAAAGGCAGTCTTTTGAATTCTTGCAAACAAAGATGCAGTCGATGCAGCTTGCCTTCGATTGTTATAAAATTTGAATGTAGAATTATCGTTTTTTGTCGTGATATACAATTTTTCAATATTAGTCACCCGAGAGAGCGCAACATAAACGAGTTCCTGTTATTTTTCGTTACGGAATTTCTTGATTCGGTCGCCTCGCTCAAAGCTCGCGATAAAAGCTATATGCAATATATGCAATAGCTTAATAGAAACAGGTACTCTCAGGTCTCTGCTACGCGCGTTTAACGTATAAACTCTAACTGACGCGTAGCGAGCTCAGTAGATGTAGTCCACGAGTTTTGGAACGGAAGTTGTCTGGGTTGCATCCGGTGTATGTGCAGCTGACCCCCAGACCCTAGCTATAGAGCTAACCGAAGTCATAGAAACCATAGAGGTATCGGTTATAGAGCTAACCTAAGTCAGAATCATAGAAACCATAGAACTATAGGTTATAGAGCTGCCCTAAGTAAAAACCATAGAATGTGGAAGTTATAGAATATAATTGATGGTGTGTAGATAGAACTAACCTAAGTCACAACCATAGAGCCATAGGTTATAGAACTAATCTAAGTCAAAATCATAGAGTGTAGAGGTTATAGAATATATGGTAAGTATATACAGGCTGTTTCTAAAAGGTGCTTTGTCATGGCGGGTGTATGAACTGTCATGACTGGTGTATGGAGTCTCATCATAGATCTGTGAACTATCGTTGATGGAATTGCTATGATGGATCTATGTAATGTCTGTTCATACCATCTCCGCAACGTTATATATGAATTTGTCAATCGGTTTATGACGTATGTAACCTATAAGGTTCATGTTTAAGATACAGACTGTTTGTAGGAGTTACGTCTGTCACGTGATTGTCTGAAAACGATTGAAACGATCGAAAAACGGTTGAAACGATTAGAAAAACGGTTAAAACGGTTACAAAGCTATTCAAACGATCAAAACGTTCGTTTTCAACGTTTTTGAGATTGTAAGCCGGTGTTACAAAATTTCTAAATCATTCTAGTTCGAGATGAAGACTATTGTGGTCGATATTCAGAGCTTCCACTGTTCTTCATACTCATATATAGTAAAGGAACTCTCCTTATTGGATTGTAAGATTGGAGATTGGATTGTAAGATTGTAAGTTGGAGAAATATTTTCTATTCAAGCCACCTGTTCCGTTGAATCAACTTTCCGAAAGTCAGATGAAGAAAATATTAGGTTGTGAAAGATATCATGGTATCCCATACAACTCAGGATATCAAGAATATAATCAAATGGAGGAAATTCTGAAGGAAAATATTGATCCAGACGGTGTCGTATATGTTAGTGGAGAGGGGAAAGCTAAATTCCTTGTAAAGAGCTTCAAAAAATGGGGGTTACATCGAGTGAAAGTGGAAAATTTAAAAGATAAATGTCCGAAATTTGAGCGAGGGAATTGTGAATTTATCTGTCTTCATCACTCTCATAGTAAGAATCCTATGTGTTGTAGTGCGAATAGCTGGAAATTATATGATTTTCTTACGAAGCAAAATGTTCCGTACATTATAGAATAATATCAGTATCGATATGTCTTTGGAAGAATACACATGTAAACTGGATGAATTCTGTGTAAAAGTGAGAGCACTGAGTAGGGACATAGAATTTTATGAGAACAAAAATATAGTTATAAGACAACTAGGTAATTTAAGTGTTGGAGATGGCTGTATTGAAGGCAAATTTCATAATCCTAACCTCAATTTTGAACGGGATCTTATACACAAACGTCCCACACCGAGTGGAACATATCTATATATGCCCTAGCACTGATCTCAAAAATGAATGTAACCGAACGGAATGGCAACCGATGAATCACCAAATGATTAATGAGAATCAACTAGAGGTTTTTACATATAATATTCCTGAAACGATGTCTATGTTTAACTATAAACTGAAGTTATTATTCCACGATGGCACTGAAGGTGATACTAATAATTGGCAAACTGAAGGAAAACCAACAGCATCGATTAATCATCAAACTAGAGTGACACCGCAGAAAGAAAATGAAATATATGCAATGCAGTGTTTTAATCTTAGCGCCTTATCAGTTTTACTACTCAAAATCCTTATTAAAAATGTAAAGAAACATATTAATAAATGATGATATTGATAAGTAAGTGGTGTTTTACTAAATTAAACATCTGACCATCATAATTTACGAACGCTGATGACGTCATTGCCTAAGACCTACGATGATTGGATGAGAAATAAAACATGAATAATAATAATAATAATATTTATTCTGAAAGATACATATTCATTTAGGTAGTATTACATCAAGAAACCACCGTTGTAAATTGTCAACATGTTGAACTGTGCACATATATTTACCACCATCATTGCGATGATTCAGACAGCTCAACTTGTTTGTTTGTTCAAACTTCCCGGTTTCACATTGAGTTTTATCAAAACTACAAACATCTACGATGTGTGGGAAAATATCCAATTCTTCACACTTTCTTCTCAAAAATTCAGCCTTTTGCAAGCCTCGAACATAAATATAGTCGACTGCACACAGAAGAATCGATTTAAGAATATTATTCATTTCATCATATTCCACATTTCCCGATGCATATTCTAGTCCATGGTAAAATTTTTCTAAATACCATACTGATTTTCGCTCCTTTGCATTTAGCGATGAATATGGTACGGCTGGTTTGAACAATGTATAATGACGTTTGAATCCTATCTGTATAGACATTTCTTTCGGGTGGAAGACATCATCGATGATGAACCCCTGAATATCAACCAATGCTACTCTCATGATGTTTGATACTTAAATGAGACTCTTCACAATTTCGGTGAGGGGTGTGTACTCCATCAAACAATCATGAATGATAATACAATATGCTTTCGTATTGGCGGGAAATCCCTTATCTGCTTCGATTTCTAACCGTACATCAACAGTTGCAGATTTCAACGCTTCTTCCTGTTTTGAGCAATCTATTACGTAGAGCGCGCGTTTTTTGAAATTAACGTAACGCAATATAGGATGTTTTGATGTAGAATTCGTATAGCTTGAATAGAACTCGGTATAGTTGTGGTGGGCGAGAACGTAATCGTTTTTAGCATAGTCCAAGTTCATTCGCTCGTTAGGATAATATTCACCGTTCAGAGATAAGCGAATACTTGAAATATCCATATGATCGAATATTGTAGGATTAGCATTTACATTGTTTCGTTTATCTGTTTGGAAGAATACAATGACGTAACGAGGTTTCTCGACTGCTGCACTTGTCTTAACAGCCCAAATTTCCCTTTTAGCATTAGTTGTTATGGCAGGAAGTTCATGACATTCCCATTTCCTGAACGGGATGAGGATTGGTGAATCACTCTTGATCGCTCGCAATAGCTTCTCTCTAATTATATCGTTGGGGTAGATATATTTTACCCTCAATTCCATACTATCGATCGAAAATTTAACTGTGGTAACAGCGTTTTCTGTGATGATACAATCGTTATCGTTTCTAGCACGTACTAATCGAATAGTCTGCCGTCCGAATGAAATCAATGAGTAATCGTTAAAAATGTTGAATATATGCTTCAGCGGAATCAGTAAGCTGAATGACTTAGTCTCATCCAAGACTACGCTTTCTTCTGGGAAAGTCCAACCAGAAATAGACATATGCGTAGAATCTGTTGGTGTATAGCAAGTAAATGCTCGGACGGCGCTGACTATACCAGGATCTCGAACAGTTTCGATATCCCGACCACTCTCACTATATGAGCATGAGTCGAAAAGGAAGGCTCCATAATTAGGCACCAATACAACATTCCCAGCTCCAGTTATTTCTATTTTACCTTTAACGGATAACAGAGTATCCTTCATGGAAAAGAACGCATCCACTTGATTTATTCCAAATTCTATGATATCGCTGTTATTGAAGGCTTTAACGAAAGGTGTAATCGATCTATATTCAGCTTTACGAATCGACTCATCGAATTTCGGTTGTTGGTATAAATCGAAAATTGGTGCGATAATGCTGTTGCTCGCATCACCATCGTTGCGTACATACTTTCGTTTAGACATATTTTCTTATTTAAGACGAAAACCTAAGGATTGTAGAACTGAACGGTTCGCTTTAGTAAGCAGCTCTCGCAGCTTAGGTGTTTTGTTGAAGACTGATGAATATTGATCGGGGGAGGTTCTTTTATTGTTATTAACAACAACCAAACCCATTTTTTCAGACTTCTTGTAAATGTAAATGTAGAATACTTTCTTCACCACGAAAATTCACTGGTTTCGAATGTTGATCCAAAGCGAGTACGGTGATGTTGGTAATCTCCCCGATATCAGAAACTGGTAAATATAGAGGATTTTTTGGTCGCTCCACAATTCTATAGCCTGGGTCGTCAGTGATGGGGAAATCGTAGATCGTATGCGCAGGTCTGTCTCGGTAGAAGGCTCCTACGGTAATGTTCGACTCGAAGCGGATGTTAGTAACTTTTATAATGTTAACAGGTAAATCGGACACGTGCACCACACCTTTTTCCAATACTTTATGAGAAAATCCTAATATTTTTGCTAGACTATCATTCTTTTCGAATGATATAGTATGATTTTTATGAAATATTTCACACTTCAAAGTGTTGTTATTAGGTTTTAGGGAGAAAATATCTTCTTTCACTTTCAATTTTTTCCTAATTAATTCTTCGATATCGGCTATTTCGTAGTTACCTGAAGGTATTTCGATTGCTTCCAAAGTTTTATTCACGTAATAATAGAATTTCTCATTCTCAATATTCGGTATAGAGTTGTATGAAGTAAATCCCAACAGTGCTAAATAGTATCGTCTATCAGGCTTCAACTCTATCGAATTCTGGGGAGTGAAGGAAAAAATGTGATTGGTACTTGTTAACGTGAATAATTGCGACATGATACTGATGAAAATTTATTCATGCAACTTCATTTTATAGCGTGACATTAGAGAAGTATAAAAATATGACTTCATGAAATAAGGGTCTGCTTCACACACTTTAACAATTAGATCATGCTTATCACTATCACATATTCCTCCACACTTCAAAATATCCTCAATTTTCTCGTATAAACAGTGTGGACATTGATTCCTAGGTGGTGGTGGACCATCGCAATGTGTTATTTGCCCAGGTTGATTGTCATGTTTCTCACAAGGCATAAAAGGATATAGACGTTCCTTCAGGTATTCGGGCACCTCACCCCATCTGAGACCAAATGTACTAACATGCTTCAACACATACTCTATCGGGAGAAATAATAAGTCTCTTCTGGTCAGCTCGCTTGGAGGTTTTTCCATTGCCTTTATCAGATTATTATATACGTATCTGATGATTGACTGCATTCCGGCCCTCGGAATATCAACAGAAAGTTGTTCCATTATCTTTGGAACAAATGCTTCATTATAGTGATCCACCATGACTGTCAGCTTCTGATGTTTACGTAGAACTGAGAAATTTCAAACATAAATGTCCACAAATCACCTGATCATACTTTTGATAAGAATCGTTATTATAGAAAATTCTAACCCCACCACCCAGATATCTAACTAGTTCCTTTGGTGGTTTCAAATTTCCAAAAGAGTCAAAGTATTCTACATCGTTATTTATTTTCCTAAATGCCACCCAATGAGTGCCGTTGTTTTTGATTGAATCCAAATTGAGAATGATACATTCTCTATGCCATGGTTTTCTAGGTAATGTGTCTCGCATAAAAACCCCTCGAAAATGTCGAATCCCCATTTTTTTAGCGAAACGCACCAAATCTATATCATACAACGGTCTATCAGGTAGCTTTATAGCGAGTTTTTTTGCTGCTTCTTCAAATACAACCCAAATCCACCTTTCACGTTTTTCCTCAAGTATAAACCTTTTCCCAACGATTCCATAGCTTTATGATGACGCTGGTC
This sequence comes from Endomychus coccineus, assembly GCA_958510875.1. Taxonomy (NCBI): domain Eukaryota; kingdom Metazoa; phylum Arthropoda; class Insecta; order Coleoptera; family Endomychidae; genus Endomychus; species Endomychus coccineus. The sequence goes on from OY294068.1 coordinate 47,152,926, forward strand.
TTCTTCAAGTTTCTTTTTAGCGTTTTTAGCATTGACTACTGTATTAGCGATCGCACTCGCACCTCCAGCGACTGAACCAAGGGCTCCTAACGCCCCCAAAATTGGTAGTAATAGCGGTAGGAATCCACCGGACTTTGGTAGCGGTATAATGCGAGGTACCCTGATGCGTTTCCTACCTCCAGCACGCTTGATTGCTATTCGTGCAGCCTTCAATGCGTTCATAGCGGACTTTCTCAATGAGGAAGATGGTTCCATTGACTTAGAAATACTCCCTACAATATCTTTTCGAAAACAACATCCTGCACGACGTTTTTTATGGCCCATTCCTAGTTTACGTTTAACCTTCATCCCACCGGTAACTAATAGACTAGCGAGTCTTTCACCTGCTTTCGCGTCTTTAGATTTGACACGTTCCCAGGCAGCGTCCTCTAATATTTTATCGGCCTTATGACGCTCCTCTAGAGATTTATGTTGCGAGTAAGCTATATCGTGTTGACGGCAGGCTGAATCCAACAGATTGATACCTTTGTCTCCACGTACAAGTCGTTTCTCAAGCTTAGTACCGGGTCCGCAAAATTGATATGATGGAATATGTACTTCGAAAGGGAGGTTGTTTATGGCAGTGTTCAACAAACCTTCACCTTGATAGATCAACATTGATACTGAGCTCATGATCTTATAAAGTTTCTATTTATAAACTCCCATCGGCTTAAACTATCTCACAACATGGAGACTGTTCAACAAGAGCAGACACTACCAATCGAGAATTTAGATTTGAAAGTTAAGTCTAATGGTGTTGGTAAACATGGTAAATTGTTACCAGACTCTTTTCGCGCCATAATTTGTGGTCCGAGTGGGTGTGGTAAGACGAACGTGATGTTATCGCTATTATTCAATCCGAATGGTGCGAAGTTTAGAAATGTTTACATATACTCAAAATCATTATATCAACCCAAGTATAAACTATTGCAGGAAGTTTTAGATCAAGTTAAAGGAGTTGGTTATTTCCCTTATAAAGATAATGAAGAAATTATAAGTCCAAACAAGGCTAAACCTGATTCTATCTTTCTCTTTGATGACATAGCTTGCGAGGGGCAACAGAAAATTCGCGAATATTTTTCGATGTGTAGACATAAGAATATAGATGCAGCGTATTTATGTCAAACGTACTCGAAAATACCTAAACAATTGATTCGCGATAATTGTAATCTGATTGTTTTATTTAAACAGGATGAAATAAATCTAAAGCATGTTTTCGATGAACACGTATCTCCCGATATCGATTTCAATCAATTCAAAAAGATGTGTTGCATGTGTTGGTCAAAGAATTTCGGTACTTTGGTAATCGCGAAAGATTTTGATTTAAATAACGGTAGATATCGCAAAGGCTTTGATATTTATATAAAAACATAAAATATGTGAATGAATTACATATACAAAATGGACGTGGCGCAGTTAACACGTAAACGAAAAATCGCGGAATTGAGTAAGTCTATTAGAAAAAAATATCTAGCCTTGAAACTGGGTAAATCTGAAGAAGATGAATCGATAGAACAACTATTTAAACCTATAGCCGAACCTCTGAAGGAAATTGTGAAATCTTCAAAAAAATCGAGTCCTGTACATGTTAAAAAGGAGGAGGTGGAGGAGGAAGTGAAAGAAGAATCAGCTGATGGAACGTTCGATGAGGAGGATGTGTTTGAGGAGCCATCGATTTCTCATTATCCACAAGTGGCTCGGAAATATATCGCAGATCATTGGGGTGAGAGTGAAAAAATCGATAAATTATATGGGCCTGTTTTTGATGCTAGCTCTGCTGGGTGGAGACTAGGTCATAAGGAAATAGCATTCGGTGAAAATATCAAAACAGAGGGGTATATCACGAAGGGGACACCTGGATTATATGAACTCATATTTTACGATGCACCTACTAACTATACAAATAAAGATAAAGCTGCCTACAAAGAAATTTTGGTATTAACTAGTGCACATAAAAATATTAGCGGATATCTAAAAGGTAGTACGAGACCGAAGTATAGAAATATCATCAAACCTTTGGTTACAAGTGGCGGTGGTGGTTCCACCTCTGGTAAAGGGATGCATTTGAAGTATAACGATGATCCTATAGAGTATATCTTTTGGGATAATCCTAACGAGCTCCTGGAGCGGTTGAAACTTTTGATAGCATCACAACAAGCTGGGAATACATCACATGATAATGAGATTGTTGCAATAATAAATGAACTTAGAGAAGCAGATATCATATATTAGTAATGGTTATTTCCATTTTGAATCATTTACATAATGAGTCTTGATAAGTTTGGGAGGCGATCAGATGGTATTGGTTCTATCGATGCTTTTTGGCGTAGATCGATGTTTATGAACATTCTGAAACATACTCCTGATGGTGATGTAGATATGGAAAATTTGAAAATTTGCAACGTGAAAATACCTGTCTCTGATAATGATGTTACGAACAAAGCATATGTAGATAACGCTATCACTAGAGTGAATGCGAATTTAAACGAAGTTCTTGTAAAGTATGCATATGCATCCATTCATATAAACGTTAATAACATCATGAATTCCTCAATTCCAAGTTTAACACGATTAATAGATGCACTTCGCGAAGATTTGAAGATCCTTTATACCGAAATACAGTCATACAAAAATCAAAGTGATGTTAACTCTACAGCTATAAAACAGAGTATACATAATGAGGGGGGTTATCTTCACATCGAAAATAGAAAATTCACAGACTCTCTGATTGCTTCTACAACGCAAAATAGAATTAGAATTGAAAAACTTGTAGATGGTATGATAGCATCATTCAAAACTAATAAAGCAAATGAGGCAAATCTTGAAAAATTATTGAAGAAAATACGTGAAGACTATAAAACACTCGTTAGTAATGATCAAGAAAACAATTCGAAGTATGACAACCTATTCGATAGTATACAGAACATCAATAGTAAACTGATAACTATAGAATTAGACTATAAAACGCGTAGTACTAATGATCAGACCATAACCACACGTATACAGACCATCGAAAGCAAACTATCACAAATAGAACAAGCAATTGATACGATCAGTTTGACGATGGTCTCGCAAGCAAAAAAGGGAAGCTATCATCCTTATAAAAGAGCTACTACCACCTCCCCACCACCACAAAAGTTATTAGCTCAGCCGACGTCGTCGACGATCGATCCAAAAAATGATGAAGGATAAAGCGCAGGTGGTTGATGAGCTTCATAAGCCTGTTCGAAAGAATATTAAACGTCGCAGAACAATCATAAAAGGGCTGGATGACTTGTGGCAAATGGATCTTGCTGAAATGGGTAATTATGCGCGTGAAAACCGCGGATTCAAATTTATTCTGGTTGTGATCGATTGTTTCTCAAAATTTCTGTGGACTCGTCCGTTGAAAACGAAATCGGCCGGAGAGGTTCGGAAAGCTGTCAGTTCTATATTGCTGGAAGGGCATCGTAAACCTAGGAATCTACAAAGCGATCAGGGTAAGGAATTCCTCAATAAACACTTCGATGAGTTAATGAAGAAACATAGAATCAATCATTATAATACGTATTCTATGAAGAAAGCTGCTATTGCCGAACGTGTCATTCGAACGTTGAAAGAAGCGATCTACAAACAATTCAGTCTGAGTGGAAAATACAAATGGTTGGATATACTCAAAGAAGTCACTGAAAAATATAATAAACGTAAACATAGAACTATAAAAATGGCTCCGTTTAAAGTTTCGAAACAGAATGAGAGTCTGATATTGAAGCAATCCTACTCTCACATCAAGTTGGCTCTGCCTCACAAATACAACGTTGGGGATGTTGTGCGAATAAGTAAGGCTAAACATATTTTTGAGAAGGGGTATACCCCTAATTGGAGTGCTGAATTATTTAAAATTACTGCTGTGAGAATTACCAACCCGGTCACTTATCTGTTGGAAGATATGAACAGCTCCCCAATCAGCGGTTGTTTCTATGAAGAAGAATTGCAGAAAACCAAACAGCCAGATGTCTATTTGATAGAGAAGGTGCTCCGAAAAAAGGGGGATAAAATGTATGTGAAATGGTATGGTATAAAAGAGAAAAGTTGGATTGAAAATTCTAATGTCGTATAATCTGCGCATGTCTCAATAAAATATTTGAGGGTCCAACCAAGCCTGAGTCGAACAATCAATCAGTTTTGAAAATGTCTCAATTATACAACATTTTTATTCAAAGTGTGCTTACCACCGTGTACGATGCAAAGAAATTCGTAATAAGCGCATGTCCTCTGAATTTGATGGAAATTCTCGAAGGATTACAATTACCATCCAAAAATTGGATAATCGCTGGGGAATTCATAACTTTCCTTGTGGGGGCCTCGACCGATTGGGCGTATGCTGATGTATTCTATTTCGGAGGAGATTTCGATCCACCTCCAGAAGATTGGAAGATAATCGATATGAATATAGAAGGTCAGTTCAAATATAAACATAGAAGAATGGGAAAAATCATATTGCATCAAATTTCGGGTATCGTTCCGAAACCAGGATCGTATATACTTGATTGTTTCAGAGTGCTACATGATATAGATGTTGATTTTTTTTTTATCGAGTCGCACTTCTACCGTACCGATGTGAGATAATGGACATGCGCGGCATCCGAAGATATACCCCCAATTCTTACACCTTTAAGATGTTTCAAATGTTTTCTGAGATGGAGGATGAAGTCGACATCAACTATAGAATAAGTCCACCATCATTACAAATTTTGTGCTTCGACGTCCTCTTCAGAAATTTCGATAATATCAAAGAAATATGCTGTCGATGATGAATGCGCATTTGTGAATGAATATTTGGGGGGGTGCACATCGGACTAGATCAAACGATCCAACAGTTTTAGCAAAATGTCCTCTCAAGATAGTGGTGTATCTGAAGATAGCTGTTCCGAGTTGGATGAAATTTTAAATGAGTTTGAAATGAGAGCTAAGGATGAAAAGTTTCTATTGATGAATACAACTTATCCGTTGGAAGGAGGTTATAATATCCTATGCGGGTTGAGTCCTGTGCGAACATTCACTCCGACAATCTCTCTAAATCATCTTTCACAAAATTGTAAACTTACTTTTGGACTGCTGGAATGGTATGATTTCATCGATATTCTCAAAGCAAAAATAAGTGAATACTTCATGAACTTAGATATCGATTTCACATCAACACCTGTTAAATCTGATGAATATTGTTCGATAGCTCAATTCGTTTATGCTAATAATGTTAAAGTACTTCAAGTTAAGAAGCATGATACCTATTTTTGGTTGTGTGAGGAAAATGTTCGAGAGATAATTCGGATCAACGATGGAGTGTTATCACATCGACTATATTTTCTAGAACAATTTGGATTTTCTTCATATTATTATAATGTTATTAATATGATTAAAAGCATGAGCAATCATGCTGATGGAATTGAACTATTGTATTGTTTTATAGATATTTCACCAGATTGTCTTTTAGCTAATACATTAAGAGAAATGTTATTTTTATATAAAAATAAGGTTATGTTTGATTTAGAACAATAAATTATGATGCTTAATTATCTTGTTTTATTAAAACACATACATTTTAGTAAATTATTTATTTTCATTAATTTTTCATAAATTTAAATGGATACATTTATATCTTAAAATTAATATGAACATATATACAATCTTAAATTAAAAGGGAAACATTATATAAGATTAAAATTAAAAATAAACTTATAGAATCTAAAATGAACATATAGAATCTAAACTTATGACAGTGTATAGTGCACATAAGGTAGGGTATTTGTTCGATTTTTTATCAGATAGCGTTTATTGTCAAACGAGCTGAGTACGATTTTATTCTGTTGAATGGTGTAAAGGTTAAAATCAAAAGAACGGATTGATTTCTGCACCCGATAAATTTCGATTTCTTCCTCGAGACATTTAACATAGTCCTCAAAAGTTATACTATATTTTAATACAGAATCTCTTATACCCTTCGCTTTTTTAACCGGCTCCTTCCCCTGGACCTTATAACTATACATTTTGGAGCGTAAACCGATAAAATGAGTCATTAAAAACCCTCTGTTCTCATCTTTCATCTTTCCTACTACTTTTTTATTCGCAAGCGGGATTTTAAAAATATTATCCACCACATAATCGCTAGTGTCGAATTTTGAAATATTTTTTTTGATTATCGTATCGTAGATGTCATCATCTGTGATTATATGATATATTAAACTATCCGTATCAGTGTAACATAATCTTATCACTTCAGGATCTTTATAAATTCTCATCATAAAATTATAATGGAAATCGAACACACAGGTTTTCGAAATATCCAAAATAGCCATTCCAACATATATTGGTTTCTTGAATAAGATTTCGAGTTTGTTTTGCTCGATTGCTACCAAATTTTCGTCAAAAATTTTACTACTGTTGAAATTCGGTTGTGAAATATAGTATCGCGCTCCAAAAGGTCCATACCATTTATTAACTAGCTTGACGTTCCTATGCTTACGCACGTTCTCCATCGATTTCCCAAAGATTGCATTGATTATGAGTTTGTAAAGAGCCTCCTCAAATCTATTCTGCGCACAAGCACGTAATCGTGTATTTAAATCTATATAGACTTTCAACCAGGGTGATTGACTGAATTTGAGAACTCTATGTACCTTTTTCAATATCATTCCTAATGCTAAACATTGCTTCAAATTTCTGTAATGGATGATATATTTTGATTTATTATATAGCGTGGATAATAATTTTGGTTGCTTAGCATTGGGGGGTGTAGAGTGTAATGGACAAAGCGGTAAATCTTTATGAGTATCATGCAAATGTTGGGGATAATCTAAATCAACCTCGAGAATATATCCAACAGAACTTTCATCCGAAATATTTGTTACATCAATATTTAGATCATCACACCATTCGAAATTAGCATAAGGTAAATATTGAGCCATCGCCCACCCATACAAATTACACACATCAAAGTACATGAGGTAGCTATTTTCCTCTTGCGGATTATAATCTCCCATATATTTATTATTAGCGGCTGCGAATCTATTACTACATTGACTTACACCACCCCGTATCCCCCTTTCTATGAATAAAATCACATCGATATCTTTGAGAATTTGGAGGGAAATTTTCGTATATTTTAACATACAATCCCATGAGAAGCCTGGTAAAGTGAAGCTGTATGCTGGTTCGAGATTATATATCTCCATACATTTTTCCCTGAAATTTTCAAATACATCGGCTAGCAGCAAACAATTACTACAATTAAATTTATACCAAACGTTTTGTGCATGTTTATAGTCCTCCTCACTTATCGATTCTTCCTTCAATTTATTATAGAATTTTTCTATCGGAGGTAAATTCATTTCATCTAATCTACCCCACCCATCTAAATGTTCATATGGGAAAACCCCTTTACGAGACAGTAATTTGAACTGTTCATCAGATAAATGATGAAATTCCCGCTTTAAAATTTTCAAATGATCTATATTTAAAAAAGATACTAACTGATCTAATGGTGCATTCATGAATCTACATGAATCGATAAAGCGGAATTTTACAGGGGATGAGAAAGACCCTCGTGTGAAACTTATATATTTCTCTTTGTTCATGGGGAGTACTTGTATATTCTGTTTGTTGGCTTTAGCTAAGTCTCGTATTAATAGAAACATATCATACCCACTCAAATTATGCGCTAAGACTGGTACAATAAATTTATGTTTATAATTTAGATTGCAACCCTGATGGGCTAAGCCTCTATATGTTCCTGTGAAATGACAATGGTCTCTAACACGTATTTCATCTTCATTAAAGTTTTTCTCGCAGATATGACATTTGGTTTCATTCATTATAGATACTAAATTAGCCGCACTCAAACTCATGGGTATATTAGATTTCAATTTCATTTCGATAAAATCACTTATTTTATCTAATTGCTCTGTTAACCATTTAGCCGGTTCAGGTCCTCTATAGCTATCATATTTAGATATGGAATCATCGAAATGACATTTTAAATAATATCCTACACTGTATGCTTCATGTAGTTGCGTTTTATTTGTATATGAATCAGAATTCGATGGGGAACAGTTCTGAATTGGTAGCAAAAGAGCTTCAAAGTCGAAATAGATCACGAATGGCATAGGTATTTTATTTGAATAATTTTTGAATTCTAAATGATTCTCTTTAGGGAATTTAATTTTGCATGTATTCATTCTCCCACAATCCTCAATATGAGTCTTATATTTCTTCTCACTCCAAAAATTATTTAAACAACGTTCACACAAGTATGTTTTATTCCTAGTAGTAATTTGTGAATTAATAAGTCGACCTAAATTTTTAATCAAACAATAGTGGAATTTGACTATGGGATTGAGTAATTTTGGTGTGTTTGATGATTCAACATCACGGTAATATCTATCTTGAATCAACAGCAGATTAAAGTGTGTTTCCAGTTTATTTTTTGTAAGATATGCGGGGAGAACCTTATATTTTTCCTTACTATCATCATTCTTATCACATAATTCTAAAACGAAAACGTGAATACTTATATTATTCTGCTTCTCGAATGTGTGAATTTGTGTTATTGGTAGTGGGAAAGTTAAATTTTGTAAATTTAGAATAGTACTGAAATGTGGGTATGAAGATACTCGATCTGATCCGAGATGAGTAGCAGGGTGTAAACCAGCTGATACCGCCCACGCAAAACAAAATTCATCATAATTCTTTATATTTATAACAGCATGTTTATTTGCGATTTCCTGAGGGAGTCGAATATATGAAGATCCCGAATTTATAAGTTCATGTTTGTTGATGTTAATTTGTAAATTAATAATAGTTTTGAGCGACCAGTTTGACTCCCTTTCTTGAAAACCTTCCAATTTTGCTAAAATTTTCTCGATAACATTATCTTTGAACCAATCTAATATATTTGTTGTATCATCTATAGCTCTTGATTGTGTATGGAAATATTTGAAGTCTGTTTGAATACTTTCTTCGTTTACATTTCCTTTTATGAACTCACCACAAAATGTGGAATTAACTTTGATGAAATTATTATCATGAAGAATTTTAGAGATTCTTGCATTGAAAAGATGGAAGGAATCGTATAAAAAATTTATTGGGTCTAAATGTGTAATATTGATGATGAATCCAGTTCTAAGTCTACATTTAAAAGCAGTTTTTCCATCTTCCCACCTAATTCTTGCACTACGATTTTGATTCGTTACAGAGGGTTTATTTTTAATTTGAAGTAAAATTTTGAAACGTTTTATATGTCCTATATTTGTTATGAGTTGATTCTTATTAGCTAAATTTAATGTATCTTGAGATGAATGTCTCGAGAAAGAGCGGATGTACTTAGTACAAAATCCAATCCATTTATCAATTTCTCTAGAGGGGAATTTTGATTTCAACAAGTCACTCTGAGCCTGATCGATAATTCGCACAATGTCAGAACTTATTCTAGGAATATTATCCATGATAAAATTAGAACAAAAACCCCACCTTATTTCACTTGAATCCTATATTATTGCTGAAGCTACCCTTCGACTGATATATAGCGAAATTCTATTTTGAATGCAGAATTGGGCTTACCCAAATTTTCTTTTCCTTTATAAATCAACCCGATACAAGGCTTTGAGTTGATTTTTTCTAGTAACGGTGAAAGAAGGGGTGTTAGTCGACGGGGTATGAAGACTCCGAAATCCTTAAGCTCTGCGAAAACAGCATCCCCAAAACGGGTTTTTGTAAGTTTAGATTTCTGTATGATATACAGTTCATCCTCCTCCAGCTCACTCACACTCTTCACAGGTGTTCTCTGCAATAGAGAGCTTGTATTTAATGCCGACAAATCCATTCTATAACAAGGAAAAATACTCTTAGATATCGAGCAAAACAAATAGGTAGGTAGGTAGGTGAAACAATGATGAGAATCTTCTTAGATAAATAGTAATAGTAATATAAAGAGTATAGAAGAAGAATCAAAAGAAAAATATATACCTTTTTCTGTTTGATGTGATGAATAGAGAAATCTTCTTCTTCTTATTGGAGGAATTTGAAGGAGTTGATTGGAATCTATAACAAGGAAAAAAAAATCTTTCTTGAAAACAAATAAATATAGATTTAAAAGCTCTAAGGGTTAGAAATTTCTATAGATATACAACAGAACAGTGGAATAATAATAATAATAATAATAAATCCTACCTTTTCTGTTTGATGAAATGCACACACAACGATTTAGCTCTTACTTGCGAGAGATATGTTCATAGACTGATTTTATTTCTCACACTACAGGAAATCACCGTCTTAAATAATGTTGTGTTATCTTTTCCTATCGAAAATTCTACGTCTTGCGGTTTTCATAATTTTGTAATCGGTTTCATATTTCCTCCTTTAACATTAACAATCGTTACATTTTTCTCTTATCATATGTTCAAATCGAATTTTGCGGTTTCAGTTCAGTCTTGACTTCTTGTTATTTCCTGTTATTCACAGGATTCAAAACCAAAATTATTTCATAACTTACTTATCAGCACAGTTGATTATTTCTATAAATTAATTTGTGGTTCTTTTACTTTTGTAATCGGTTCCATATTTCCTCCTTTAACATTCACAATCACTATATTTTTTCTTATCATACGTTCCAATTAAATTTTGCGGTTTCAATTTAGTCTGAACTTTCCGTTATTCTAGATACCTACTAGATTCAAAACTGATATTAATTTCCACACGCGGTCTATATTTCCTTATTATTTACAGGATTCGAAACCAAAATTATTTTATGAATTACTTATCAGCGGTCGATTATTTCTAATATTATTTTTTCACATCTACCACAGCTGTTTTCCCCCCCAACATATAAATATATTATGTGAACATTAATCGAAATCAGTATACTACTTTTTCTTGTGCGCAATAAGTCATTAGTGGAGTAAAGTAAAAATGAGTCTGGTGATGGAAAGGATAGTTATCTAACGAGGAGATGTGATATTGATGAGGGTAATTTCGTAGAATGGCTCATAGAAAAGTAAGTAACTATTTTATTTTAAAACATATTGTAAGTAGAGTTGTTTTAGTGGATACTCTGAGTCTGAAATTGAGATTGAGATGGATTATTTAGATTACCTGCGTGGGGATGTTAGGCCACCATCACCCCAACCTCATCACCATCAACAGCTGTTGATACCAGGTCTACTTTTAGCGTATGTTATTTTATTCTGTCGAAATATTCAATAGCTAATTTTATTTATCTATATTAGATGTCTCGAAGGGTGTACATCATCTCCAACATCTCCTGAAGATGATCGAACGTATGTTATTTCCATTCGTTGGATTTATTATTATTATTATTATTATTATTATTATTTTAACTCTAATTTTCTATCTCTTTTAGAGGGGTGATACGGACACCTACACCGTCACCAACACCTCATCCATCACAGCCGTCTTGTGATAATGTCCTAGATTTATCGTATGTTTTTCTGTTTAGCTTGTCTATTTTCATACTAATTCTCTATCCTTTTAAATTAGATTACCTAAAAGTGTTGAATCGATGTCTGAGCAGCAGCATCAGCAGCCTCTTCCACAAACGGCTATAGATATAACGTATGTTATTTTAATTTTTGATTATTCAACTAAGCACTAATTCTCTCTCTCTCTCTCTCTCTCTCTCTCTCTCTCTCTCTCTCTCTCTCTCTCTATTCATCTATATCAGATCACGCAAAAGAGGTATATCACCAACACCTCCTAATGGGCCTTTGGATTTATCGTATGTTATATATTTCTTTGAATAAAATAACCCACTAATTCTCCTTTTCCATATTAGATTATGCAAAGAGGCTAAATTGATGACCCACCAAGAGACTATAGATTTAACGTAAGTTATTCAAATTCCTATCAGAATAATCAAAGAACTAATTCTCTCTATTCATATTTTAAATATAGTGAACCAGGGGTATCTACACCTAGGAAGTATCATATACGGGTTCATGGGAAGCAGTCTGACTTAGATTATCTTCTCGATGAGGTGAGTTTTCATCTTGTTTCATTATTGCACACAATAATTATGATTGTATGATAACAGTTACAAGAGTTCAATCCAAACTCTGAGAGGAAGAGTGGTAGGGTTCTGAGGAATCTCGTAGAACTACCACCACCACCACACCCCATAGTTAGAATGCATAAAGTAGGGGTGGTTGTTAATGGTGGAGAGAATGATTTTCAGGATCATATAAGTGAAGTATGAAAAGGATGATCTATTTAATATTCGATAATAATGTTGAGTGCTTTCAGATAAGGCGAATCCAAGAGCGGCGGGGATGTCGCTATGTATTAGAATTTAAATGTTAGAATTAAAATTATCATTACTATTATTACTATTATTATTATTTTTTTTTTTATTTTTATTATTATCATTATTATTATTATTATTATTATTATAACTATTATTTATAAATAAATAAACTTTTGAACTTTTACTGTCTTATTATTCTTCACACATTTCTTTTTCAGGTGATTTTGGATCTAAAACACTTAAAGATATATCTGAATCGGGAGATTCTCTGTGTTAGTCAGTGTTATTTTTAATTCTAAAAAGCATTTGATATCAAAAGTAAATAATTGAAAAAGGGAAGATAGTTTTCAAATTTTTGAAAATATTAGTGAATCGGTCTGATATACATGAAATTCCATAACGAAAGAAATGTTGTTCACAGCTGTGTAAGTAAAGAGGTTATTCAAAAGTAATTTGATTTCATTATCTCTTCTTCTAATTAAGTTCGAATCCCAATACTTTCGAATAACCCCTCTACCTATATGGTAGGTGAATAACATTTTTATTAACAAGCGAAGAAAAAAAATGTTCCAACCTTTTTCCGTTTTTTCGATTGTTTCAATCGTTTTCAGACAATCACGTGACAGACGTAACTCCTACAAACAGTCTGTATCTTAAACATGAACCTTATAGGTTACATACGTCATAAACCGATTGACAAATTCATATATAACGTTGCGGAGATGGTATGAACAGACATTACATAGATCCATCATAGCCATTCCATCAACGATAGTTCACAGATCTATGATGAGACTCCATACACCAGTCATGACAGTTCATACACCCGCCATGACAAAGCACCTCTTAGAAACAGCCTGTATATACTTACCATATATTCTATAACCTCTACACTCTATGATTTTGACTTAGATTAGTTCTATAACCTATGGCTCTATGGTTGTGACTTAGGTTAGTTCTATCTACACACCATCTAATATTCTATAACTTCCACATTCTATGGTTTTTACTTAGGGCAGCTCTATAACCTATAGTTCTATGGTTTCTATGATTCTGACTTAGGTTAGCTCTATAACCGATACCTCTATGGTTTCTATGACTTCGGTTAGCTCTATAGCTATGGTCTGGGGGTCAGCTGCACATACACCGGATGCAACCCAGACAACTTCCGTTCCAAAACTCGTGGACTACATCTACTGAGCTCCTAGAGGCATATGTCAAAATGATTTCGTTCGTAGCTAATTACATAGGACGTCTGGAGTTCATGCAATTATGTTTTTAGATAATTCGAACCTTCTTATTTCGATAGGCCACGTGAAAATCCCGGAGTCTAAAGCGCTAGAGTGTTATAACATTCGTATAAAATAGCGAAATTTCTCACTTTTAGAAGCTTCAAATTAATTAATTAATTTGACACATCTTAGGTGTTTAGGTCTTACATTATTTTGCGTTACGGAATTTCTTGATTCGGTCGCCGCACTCAAAGTCCGCGAAAACTTCAACGTTAACAAAACTTAGAAAATCTTAGTTTTCGGATAAGTTCCGCGTCACCTGGAAAGCTAGATAGTTCAATAATTGCTGTACGCAGAAGCCTATCATTCCAGTTAACAAAATTGTGTGACGAAAATATATCACTACGCGGTGGAATTTCGAAAACTTATGGGTGAAGTTTTGATTTGCATAAAACACGAAAGGTCATCATAAAATTATCGAATTAGATAACTCATGATTATCCTACATCGATTGATTAATCATTTTCGACCCTAACTCCTGCTGCGTCCCATAATTTTATATGATACAACTATATATACATAAATTTCATACCTGTAAGTTGGTCAGAACAAAAAGACTGGTAGGTTGAACGCCAATGAAACCAGTTCAAATACCAACATCTTATTAATTTTTATGTTCCATCCATCTTCGACACGCAAAGTTAATTTTGGCAGAGGTATGCTCTATAATTTGCTGACATTGATTCTTATTTTTATTATATGGGCACCCTTTCTACTAGTTAATACTTCTCTGCATCATTCTCAAACTGCGTGAGGTATCATTAATCACAAAAAGAAAAGTTATAAGTATATTAGCGCGCTACATTTGGATCACTTTTTGACGCCTACCGCTGCCAAATGCAAATACGGCTTTACAGGAAACCGTTTCTCTGATTTTACATGATTACCTTGCAATTATTTTTACACGCGCAATTTTCGCATGATGGATGCTAGGACTAGTTTCACGCAACTTGACTTGCTTGTATTGAAAATATAAGTGGAAGGAATATTTCTTCAGCGAGGAATAGGACCATTGATTGCGTCATCCATTCTTGAATCAACGATTCCAGTTTCTGCAACAGCGTCACCAGTGGAGTATTACGTCGATTACTTACCTGGTTACGATAATGATTTAATCATGATTAGGATCGTACCTCATCTCCTGATATCACTCATCATTTTCATTCGGTCAGTCATACCTTCTCTCTTGTCGTTTGTTAATTTGGCCGACAAAGCTTTGATTAGTATTAGTGACTCCATAACAATCTACTCACCATAAACGAATATAACCTTATACGCTTACAAGTTCAAGGTGCCAAATTCAATTAGCTAAAAGAGATATCTGCCGAAACACTATAGCAATAATAAGTACGAAATAATCAGCCTTATCCACTGAAAATAGTAGCTCAGAAAAGCGAGACAAGAGCGAGAGTTGACTCGATCTCGTACTCGCTCTCGGTGCGAATGAGTAGCTCTCGCTCTTGCATACATTATATGGAATTATATCGTACATAATGTGTAAACATGAAGCGAATCAGTCCTCTAGTCACTGACAACATCAATCACAATTATACAGGGTGAGTCAGTTTTTTGTAGACAAACTTCAACAGGAGATAGAACAGATGTTTTTAAGGAGAAAAGTTCCTTTAAATATATGTCGTAGAAGGCTTCGTTTTCGAGATACAGGATGTTGAAATTGAAAAAAAAAATTAGTTTTTTGTGAATATCTCCAGAACTATTCATCGTATAGAAAACAGCTTTCGTGAGCATTTTCTACTCATAGTAAGCTATGTTCTGTGTGGTGAAAAAATTTTTTTTGGTCATAATTGGTGAAGATTTTGAAAGGGTAGTGGGTATTTTTCTCCCCAACTTCTACGCCACTGGAAAAAGTACGGTTTTGAGACAACCATTTGTATCGCCAATGTTTTCAACACAAAAAAGGTACTCCTGGTCATAAGCTCCAAAGTTGACCGTTTTCGAGAAAAATCAACTTTTAAATTGAAAAACATGGTCAATCCTTTGGTTTTGTTACTTGTTCTAACGTTTGAATAAATGTTGTTTAATTAGTAAGAATTGACCATGTTTTTCAACATAAAAGTTGTTTTTCTCGAAAACGGTTAACTTTAGAGCTTATGACTAGGAGTACCTCTTTTGTGAAGAAAACATTGGCGGTTCAAGTGGTTGTCTCAAAACAGTCCTTTTTCCAGTGGCGTAGAAGTTGGGGAGAAAAACACCCACTACCCCTTCAAAATCTTCACCAATTAAAAGTAAAAAATTTTTTTCGTCACACAGAACATAGCTTACCATGAGTAAAAAATGCTTACAAAAGCTGTCTCTTGTACGATTAACGGTTCCGGAGATATTCGCAAAAAACGAAATTTTTTTTCAATTTCAACACCCTGTATCTCGAAAACGAAGCCTTCTACGACATATGTTTATGGAAACTTTTCTTCTTGAAAATACTTGTTCTATCTCCTGTTGCAGTTTGTCTACAAAAAACTGACTCACCCTGTACAATTAGTAGCAGAGCAGTAGTGAGGCCGAGATTGGAATGGAGTACATAATATTCAATATTGAAATAATTAATGTCTAATATTATTTAATGGTAATTTTATTCCGGAAAACGTAAATTGAGTCATTTCCATATTCCTACGTGAATTCAGTCCCACTGATAAAATCATAATGCGTAAATTGAGTTCCACTGATAAAATCATACTACGTAAATTGAGTCCCGGATTTCAATATAATTCCCAGAATATTCTTTCAAATGAAACTGTTAAGATACTACTCGGAAGATTGGTCAGATCATGATAAACTAGCACTTAATATCACTAAAACGGTATGTCTTACTGTAACAAACTCTAATGATACACAGCCATAACTTTTTGATCTGGAATTGCATCTTGTAATTAAGTCAGTCAATGACACCAAATATCTTGGGATTATAATTCATAAAAATCTATCATGGAAAGATCATGTACAAAATTTATTGAAAAAAAGGAGATATTTCATTCATGTGATATTTAAATTAAGCAGAATACTCAATCCAAAGAATTTACTGTCTATTGTTTATGATTTATATTATAGCCTGGTCCCATATGGTATCTTTGCTTGGTTCTCATTACCAGAAACATGGCTGACCAAATGCTACGATCACAGGTGAATGGAATTAATAAGCCAAATGATTGGGGGAATAATGAGAGGGGAAGAGCTGATAGAAAGGGAGGAAGAAATAGAACAGGAAAGGCACGACAAAAGATGAGTAGGGAAGACAGAGTGGATGGACCACCACCATGAAGTAATGGTAGATAAAACGGTTTCATGGTGAATGAAGGGTCTGTGAGGAGGGGTTTTATCCTTCACTAACAGACGCGATAGATCCAAGAGTTGGGAGTTCATGAGAATTTCCTCTTCACTGAAAAAAAAAGGTTAGGTCAGAAAAAAAGGGGGTATAATAAACAATCATTATTGGTTATTATGAGAGTGTTAAGATTACCGCGATTTCAATATTTGCATCCTATATCAACAAAGTTATGTAAGTAGGTTAGGTTAATTTGATTATGTTAGGTTAGATTAGGTTGAAGACAAAGGGATACAATGAAAAATCATTATTGGTTATTATGAGAACATTAAGATTAGCGCGACTACAATATTTGCATTCTATATCAACAAAGTTAAGGTAGATTAGAAATGCAGGGGGTACAATGAACAATCTAGTTTTGATTTAGAAGGTACCTGGATCTATAAACAAATAGATGGTAACTGCGCGAACTTCACTCCAACCTCTGTTAGTCTTTCTTGTTGTTAACTTTACAAATGATTATCATATATACCATGGTCTAGAAACAAATTGCAAATCGCTAAAAGCTATGACATCCTCAAAACTAGGAGTTATCAACTGAAGATGATTCTGAGCTTGTGTCCTTAAATATTAGGAATTAATCCAAATGTGGTACAAATTGAGGGATGTTGTAGACAATGTTTTGGGTGAATATTTATTTACAAAATTGTTGAATTATAGGTATCTATTCGTTCATTTGATATCATGTTACAATTGTTCTTGGAACGTTTCAAAATGTCTATGCATTATTGATTATTGACTAAATGTCCTTTTCCTTGAATATGTAAGATATCGAATATGTAAGATATCGGGATTGAGGGTAAAATTGTGATTTTGTTCGAATAGGTCGTTTTTATAATAAGAGTCTTCTTTTTGAGCCTGTATCTTCTCAAATAATAGTTGAACCTTACACTAAAACTGCGTCTAGTTTGTCCTAAGTACAAGGCTTTATAGTAATAACACCTCCAGAGTGATTGAAATTACCTATTTTAAATTTTGAGCAAACAACGGCTGCCGGCGCGGCGTGCACGTAGAGCATGCCCGCCTCGCCAAAGGATGACGGAGAACCGGCCAACTCTTGTCGCGGATCTCGCTCTGACTCCCGTCACGTGAGCGATACCGAGAAATTCTCGCTCTCATGGGAAGAACGGACTAAAAATACTTTCAAATTATTAAGTACACATCAGCAGGGTGACTCTGGACAATAATGAAGGGTCGTTTGCTTGAGATTCTATAAGATGTTACGAAATGAAAAATTCGAATCTAAGTCGTACGGGTTCACTTTTTCAGTATAAGATAGCTTACTGAAAGTACCTGAGGATAATCCTTAAATCATATGAATTTGGTTTTTTAATGTACCAATAGAAGATAATTGACAAGAAATATGTACTATTTTACTCCTATAGCATGCTTTGCATACCAGATTCATGATTTCTGGTTGAATGGTTGTGCGGAAAATAAATCTCATCTCAATAATAAAAACGACGTAATTCATATACAGAATCTGTTCTCGTTTAATTATCTAGCTTTTGCTAATCTATAGCCTCTGGGTGTTTGTCATTAATCTTTCATATTCCTTCGGACGTTCATAATAACATGGAATGAAATTATGTCGGGTAGAATATTTCATAGTCCGAAACTTGTAAAAATATATAACAAAGGAATAAAACACAGAGCTAGCTATATAGGTTGAATTTGAATTTTATAGCATATTTTTATGTGCAGTGTGTTGCGAAAATCTCGCGTATGTTTTTGAATAATGTTACGTTTGTTCAAAGGAAACTGAAGAAAGGCATTGTGTATCAACTGAGTTCTATTTCATTCAGTGTAAAAGTTCAATATAGCATGAGATCTAAGTCACAAGCTGAAATGTTATTTATTGCTTCAACCATCAAATGTGTTCTATTTATGTTCAGTGTTCCCAATATATTCTACCACAAACGTACATATTTCATATGACCTTTTAGTGGTAGTTTATCAGCAAAACAAATAACCAGCGTCAAAAGAACGGATTTGAAGAAAATTAACTTTCGTGATGATCTGGAACGGTTTCGAAGTCTAGACTCGACACAGTACCGTATTTATTGAGAAGAACTGTGATCTTACGAGAAATAACATTTTACCGATTTTCACTTCACTCACTACATACATATAGTATACAGTGTGAGGGAACTATTGCAATTGGCGCAAAATTTAATTTACTATATACTATATTTGTCTTGAGCACTCTGAATCGGTGTCTGTGTGCGTAAGATCTGTGGATTTTCTCCGTTGCTATTGGTCGTATGGATTTAAAATTTAGCAGATCGCTTTAAAGTGGTGAAAATATGGATATTGTTGTTTTTGAGCGCGGTACCTCCGTTTCAGATGGTATTTTTTAAGTGAAAACTTCATTAGGCGCGTTGAGCTATTTCAGAAGAGGGGGGGGGGTAAAACCATGAGTCCGTCACGTGCCGTCACGCTGTAGCTATATATATTAGATATTATGTATACTGCTGCGTGCGCAACTACTCCGGTCAGGCGTCAGGCAGTCTCTCTATACGCTTACACATGTGTGCATATCTGAGTCGGATACTCGACGTCATTCGCTTACTCAATCCTCGGTCCTCGTGCAGACGAAAGTTATATTTTATTGAATTTATTAATTGTACATTGTGTGATTAGTATCGTATCTAAGTGCAAGGTTTCGAATATTGTGAATATAATTCAGAATATAACATTGCTGATGTGTATAAGTGAGAACTTTTGAATGTGTACTACACATTGATGACGTTGTGTTATATCTAGTTTATTATTTTCATCGTTCGAAAGTTGGATCACAGCATCAAATATATAATATGTTTTGAAAATATAATAATGTGTATTTATTATAATGAATGACTATCGGGTTACATTCTTACCTTTTACATGAATTGTTTCGCCCATTATACGTTTTTTATTATTAAATATAAAAATGTATATAATTGCTGACAGTTGTGAAAAATAAAGAAAAACTTATTATATTCATTTTCATTTAAAAATAATAAAATTGTAATTTCGGACGCAAAAACGTGTACAAAAGCCCCATACAAAACTCCGTAGACAATAGTATCTGTGGCATCGGAAGTCTTTGTGGGTTGTCATAATGCTGAGCAACAAAATTTCGTCAGGCAGAAGTTGTATAAAATGAGAAGTGATGATACGGGTGGATTACCATAAGAGTTAATTTTAGTTCTTAACCGACCATACATGATAACTAATAACATTGATGTTGGGGATGGAATGTCCAATGGCACTGTCGGAAAATTGTGTCATGTAGAAAGAGATGATACTGATGAAATCATACCAATTTGGATGAAATTCCCAAAATAAATTGGTTACTTCATAATGTCAATTTTCACTTATGTCAGCAGTGCTCGGTGACTACCTGTATTTTTTTTTGACATCCATCCTAAGTGTTTTAAATTGAATTAAGGTATTTCATTGAACCTTAAGAAGGGTTTTCATTGTTTTATATATTACGCGCATTCATTTAATCACGAAAATGTCCGGAATTTTCATTTTTGGATTCAATGTCAGCGAAGTGTGAAGAGATAAACTATTTTCTGTGTTCATTATGTATTATAAATAATGAAAAAATTAAGGTAAATAGTGTCAATACCATGTTCATGATCAATACAATAAGAATACACTAACTTTCGATTTTTGAGGTTCCTTGATTCACAACAAAATGGATGGGAACTGTGCGACGTATAAACTTCATTTCAATCACTGCTAGCCTTTTTTGTTGTTTGGTCTAGAAAAAAACGGAAATCGCAATAAACTGATGCTGTGATCAAAAAGCATTCACCTAATGATCATAACTCAGCACCAAATGACCATTGTATCATTTCTATCTTCTAAATGATGATATGTAGAAACTGAAACATAATTCACAATGTAGTTTTTGAAAAAGAATGTTATTGAAATTAGGAGCTACTTCTTTCATCAAATTAGAATTATGAGAGGATCTTCCACATGTTACAATGTGAATGACCTAACACCGCTCGAGTGAGCACTTACATACTTTTACAATCCTGTACATACTATAAGTTTTTAGGTTTTGGATGTCATTTGGCAAGTAATCGAATAGCAATGCTCAAATTATAAAATAAGTATTTTCAAGACGCATTTCGTATCCATATGTCTTGAAAATCTGATTTAAGGTTGCCGTTTGAATAGAATTTTTAATGTATATAGCTCTTTAGCATAGATATTTTCAGCAATGGTCTTTATTGATGCGCAGTTTTATCCATTAAATGATACAAAAGCGGGAAACCAGAGAAACAAGTAGGTATGTGTATGGATTTTGAGAAGTAAATTAATGTATAAACAGGTCTTTTCGCTTTGTGGATCTATTTTTAAATGCTTTGGAAACCATGGGAGCTGCTTTATGGATTTACGTGATCTTACCTAAGTGTTTGACAGCATGTCATTTTATGTGACAAACTGTATTTTTATGGGATATGAAACTATCATTCTATAGAATGAAGCTATGACAAAATGTGGTATTCCTCAGGGAGGATTTTAGAACCTTAGCACTTTATCATTTCTATAAATTACATGCTGAACATTCTCACAACCAAAAAATCTGCAGCAGGAGTGAATTTCCAATTCACTTTGATAACTACACAAAATTACGGAGAATTAGCTATGATCAATTAATCACATTCTCGTACCACGTTATTTCTGAATCGGTCTGCAGTTACTTAAAACAGGTTTAAAAGTATGTCTCATCCAAATTCTTCAACAGACTACCTGAAACTTCTAAATTTTTATCTATTGAGAAATTCAAAATAGAAGTCTATTATTTTCTATTGATACTGGGACCATATAGTATAAATGAGTTTTCATTTAGAACATGATATTTATGTTTTATAGTCATATATGTGTTCTGAATATTTTTATAGTTATTTTAAGTAATTGTAATACTCATATTTTTGTCACATCATTTTTAAATACAGTTAGTGTCCTTAATAATGTTAGATGTTTACACATAATTTCGATATTTTATATTTTTCTAATTTGTCGCCTTTATATCAATAGTTTTTGACTCTTCAAGTTATTCAACTGTGGAACTTCACTGTGTTGTATGCTATATTTATTTGGCAATAAAATTATTTATTAACCCTTATCTCTTATATGGATTTTCATAATTTTCATGGCATTTCTTTTAAATTAAATTCACAAATGTGATACGATACGTTGAACCGTACATTTGGTTATTCATCACCATTTTCTTAAACAATAAATTCGCTCAAGGCGATCTCTTTCCCTGAGCGCCACGTTTTGAAACTATAAATTCCAAGTTGCAGTAAGCGCATGAACATTGGATTGTACCACGTCGTTTTTTCAGATCTTGATGATGTCATTCCATTGTAGCTACTTGCATATTATGAGATAATTGTCTACTCTTCTGAGTTGATGTAAATTCAACTAAGCATTCTAAACGTGTTTGAAATAGCTACAATGTAATAACCGCTCTGTTCGTATGATGCTAGAATGTAGTAAGAATTTAGTTAACTGAGATGAGAATTCAGATAATAAAGACATTAATTCGTAAACGGCAAAAATTGCTCAAATTAGGTGAACATTGACATTGAGAATCACTCAATTCGAATTGGTAAACGAATCAGTTTTATCCACTAGTCACCGGCTTTGGAAACTTGAACGATCTCTGATCGGTTGTTAAGACCACATTTCCATAACAATAGAGAGTTTTTCGTCGCATGAAAGGCCTGAGTATAGCGATCATACATGAGTGGTTTCAATTTACTCATTATCGTTTTATCACATCCAACATCCTTTTTCACCGGTTATATCTCGAATCACTAATCTATCAGAGAGAAAATATACGACGAACTCGTATGAATGAAAATCATTCAATGGATATATTTTAGGAGCCCAATAATCCCCTTCATTTCATCTGGAACTGAGGCAAAAAATTATGGAGTCCTATTAGACAAAATTAGATTAGTTTGTTAGTGGGTGTTAGGTATACTGCGTTCTTAAAGAACTATTGTATCCCCTTTTACGGTACTGATTAACGATACACCGGTGAATTTCAGTTCTTTTGGGAAAGTTTAAGTTTTTCCAGGTTCCAACTTCATAATTTCCTACATGCTGTGTACATTCGGAAGAGTCTGCTATACAGAGCAGGGTAGCTAAGCAGATGGTTAGCAGATATGTCGTTGTTTCTTCTGCTTTTGTGCAGAATCTATACATTCCATCGTTCACTAGGTCAATTTAACTCATCTGGCAGTTGAGTTTGCAGTTTTCCGTCATGATACCTGTAATGTTGTTGCGGGGGGTTGTTGACCTTAGAGTTGTATCTTTTAACCACAATATTTTTTTTATTAGAAGTTGGTTACATTTTTAAATTGAAATATTATTTTCTGCTATTTACTGAAAAATTGTGTCACATATTTTGAAGTTGTTGTAATTTGAAAGATTTACGATGTTGGTCGGAAACATGACGCCTAGCTCTTGTGAATTTTTAATGAAAGTGCGTCTTCCATTTACGTAAAGATAACAGGCAAAAATATGTGATTAGGATCTCCAATAGTTGTGTTATAACAAGAGCAATTGAAACTTTCTCTTGTACCAATTTTGACAAAATGTGAACGGAAACTTCCATAGTTTAATTTGAGTCTTGTTATTATAGTTTGATGTTTCCTGCTATATCCACCCGCAATTATACATGTAGTGATTCTTGAATAATCTGGATATAAACGTGTACATGGGTTTTTTGTAGTTTCTGCAAAATTTACTCAGGCTTCCTCACATTTGCGATCACTATAACGTTCGGCTAGACCGAGACAGTAATTTAGTGTGACTATGTCTATGGTGGTCCCTGAATGTATAGCTTTTTTAGCCACATTGTCTGCTAAGAAATTTTCTTTGATTCCAGCATGTCCTATCATCCATACAAAATCAATATTGACACCTCGAATATAGAAGTCAAAACATGTTATTAGGATATAGGTCAAAATTTAATTCTTCCAGTGTTTTAGAGTTTCGCATTTTGTTGATTTAAGTACAGACATGGAATCTGACACTATTATTATGTTACTCATGTTAGTTTTGTTTGCCCATTTGAGTACCTTCAGTATCGCTATTGCTTCTGCACTATAAATCGAGGTTTCATTCGATAATTTATAGTATTCAGCAGTGGCGGCTCCTCGAAGGAGGCTAAGGAGGCTCAGCCTCCTCACCAATTTATCTGAATGACCATTCTCCATTTTATTTTCTGTTTCTCTGATAATTCTTTAAATTTTACAATTAATTCCCCTTTCTCAGTAGTTATTTTTAATCTGGCGTTTTTACAACCATTCAATTGCCAAGTGGGGTGAAACAGCGAATATGGCAACAGTCTAGGGAGGCTAGCTTCTCGTCTTCTCGTACCCACTCGTCGGTCGAATGAAATACGATTACTTGCTCCCGCCTCCCGCTGCTAGAAGAATGCGACACGTGTTCAGTTAGTTGTTGTTTTTATTCCGCCAGGCGCAGTAAGGTTAAGTAGTTAAGTTATAATTTATATAATCGGAATTGGTGAACGTTAAATTGATGAGTGACTTAGTTGCTGAGTTCTTAGGAAATCCATTTAGTGGATTAACATATGATAGAAAGGTGTTCTTCAAAAACAAACGGCCTTTACCGGATTTGAAAGGATTAGTGATGGCAGGGCCAGGGAAGTATCAGCATGGATCGTTTAATACTGATAATCATGAAAAATATGTATGGTTAACGGGATCTGATGTACACAATAAATTATGTTGCTGGTATTGCTTGCTATTCACATAAGATACAACTTCATGTTGGGGGCACTTGGGTTATAATGATTTGAAAAATTTTGCTCGTGGCCTAGATAGACATGAAAAATCGCAGGAATATATTACATCGAGTATTAAGTTAAATTAACCGGTAAACAGAATGTTGTTAATGCGATTGATTCTACACGAACACGCGAAATCGAAAATCATAATGATACAGTTAAAGAAAACCGCGAAATCGTTGATTTCTCATTGTATTTGTCATTTCAAGATTTGGCTTTTAGAGGGCATGATGAAACTGAAAATTCAGTTAATAAAGGTAATTTCAGGGAATTGTTAGATTTGTTTTGTAAATACGACAGTAAGCTTCGCGATTTTATGACTAACGCGTCAGTATTTGCAGGCACCTCGAAAACAATACAAAACGAAATTCTTGATTCAATAAATTATGTCCTCCGAAATCACATAGAGGATGAATCATTGAATGTCCCTTTTTTTTCGTGGCAGGTTGACGAAACAACTGATATAACGTGTAATTCACAATCATCAATAATTTTTAGATTTGTAAAAAATGGACAACTAGTGGAAAGATTTTTAGGGTTTTACGATGTTAGTTCGGGAAGAACAGCTATCAATTTATTTAATTTCTTAATGGAAACATTTCAACGATTTGACTTTGCGAATAAATTAATAGCTCAAACCTACGACGGCGCATCTGTAATGGCGGGACATTTAAACGGTCTTCAAACAAAAATAAAATCAGTTTCACCTCAGGCTATTTTCACCCATTGTTACGCTCACAACATGAATTTGGTTTTAAGTAATGCATGTAATTGCATTAAGGAAGTTAGCATTTTTTTTCCAACTTATCGTCATTTTCAAATTTTTTTAGCAAATCCACCAAACGAACTAAAATTTTGAATAACATAGTAGGAAACAGAATTCCCTGTAATGCTCCAACTCGATGAAATTTTACATCACGTGCAGTGTTTACCATCCACAAAAATAAAGACAAATTAATTGAAACATTTGATTTTATATTAAACAGTGATGACTTTTCGACAGATCAGGTTTCATTAAATGCTCCTGTTGGTTTAAAATCTCATTTAGAAAATGAAGAATTTTTGTTTTTTCTTGATACTTTTAAATTAATATTTGAACAAACTGATCTTATTTTTCAAATTTTACAACATAAATTCACTGATATAATTTATTCAAGAGATCATTTGAAACATCTCATAGATAAAATTTCAAGTTTCCGTAATACAGAATTTCATTTTAATATTTTATTTCAAAATTTTTCAACTGATGAGGCTCCTCCTGCGAAAAGGAGGAAAACATATAATTTGGTAGACAAGAAACTACATTATAAACAACTTTTTATAAAATTTTAGATACTATTGAAGGTGAAATTGAGATTCGATTTTCCGATTTACATGAATTGATGTTTTTCGACTTGACGAATAGAAGATTTTTCGAATCTTTTTTAAAAGAGTTTCCCATTACACTTTCAGATAACTTAGTTCTCAAATATAAATTTTTTGATAAAACAACACTGCACAATGAATTATGCGTTATATACTCGGATAAAGATATTTTAGGACAGTCACGCCGATATGATAAAATATCTGATAGACAATGATTTGCAACAAGTTTTACCTCAGTTTTATAAACTACTTTGTTTGACAGTCACCATTCCTGTCACGTCGGCATCGGTGGAGAGATCATTTTCTACTCTCAAACGAATTAAAACTTACATGCGAAATACAATGGATCAAAATCGTTTATACAATGTTAGTTTGAAATCTATTGAAAAAGATTTAGTAAAACACTTAAAACAAAATGATACATTTTATGATAATATTATTGATCATTTTTCGCAAACTAAAGACCGTAGAATTCCGTTAATATATGAAAAAAGTTCATAAAATTAATAAAAAAAACAAAATATGAAAAATTCCAAAAAAAAGAAAAAAAATCAAAAATCCAAAAAAATTAAAAACAAAAACGAAAAAAAAAATTTTTTTGCAAGATAAACTCTACACCTCCACGTTGGTTCTTGCTGGGCAACAATTAATTTTATCACTGAAGTAGCTGGTACGGTCGCTGTGCAAAAGTTAAATTAATTGGCTGAGTAGAGTATATTTTTAAAAAAACATTTTGTGTCCAGCCTCCTCTCTTAAAAAGTTCACGAGCCGCCACTGGTATTCAGTATACCCATTACTCAGTGACCAAGCGCAGCCTACTCCTGTTCATGTTTTTGAGCCATTCGTGTATATGGCAATATAAT
Source organism: Endomychus coccineus (assembly GCA_958510875.1). Taxonomy (NCBI): domain Eukaryota; kingdom Metazoa; phylum Arthropoda; class Insecta; order Coleoptera; family Endomychidae; genus Endomychus; species Endomychus coccineus. Next base: position 47,179,948 of record OY294068.1, read on the forward strand.
CTGGTAATTCAAGCAAGATACTTTTGGAAATACTGTTGTTCAAGGTGATCAGTTAGTCAGTGTACGTAGGAAAATATACACTAGGACGATTTATAAGAACAAGGTAGTCTACAGAAAAGATGGGGTACTTATTAAGTGTGTCATTCATTTTAAATTGTTCTTCAACAAAATAGAATATTGAGCATAATAGTGGGTCTCTCTTTTTATTCCAATAAGGTTTTGTGAGAGCGTTTACTATTAAATTGCGAATTTTGGGAGTAAATTGATGATTGTCAAAAAAAGGTTCTTTATTATATATTTTTGGCAAAGCAACTCTCGTCTGGTTGTTAATGAAGGTTCCTGTGCCTCTGCTAATATATCAACCATAGGTGTAGATCCCATGACACCGATACATACTCTGATGCGTATGAATGCGATCAATATGCCTTAAATTTGTTACCGATGCAGAGCCATACAACGTGCAGCCATAGTCTAGTATCGAGCGAACATATACACTATGGAAAATGAGTGTTATTTTAATATCAGCACCTCAACACTTCTTCTGTGGTGCATTTGAGGACGTTGATGCCCTTCTTAAGATTTTTAGACATATAGTTTCCATAACATACTGTTTCCTAAGTTTATGTAGAAGGATTTGAATTGTCTGAGTCCCGGAAGAGAATTCGAGTACTTTCACTGAGTTCTGGTTTTTCTCTTCTGAGGATTGCCTTCATAGTGTGCTTGCATATACCGCAGAGGGCTCTGGTTCTATCAGAGGCGTTTCAGCTCTATTGCGTACATGGGGGTCCGACTATTCATTTCCCTCGATTGCTGTATATTCTCCTAAAGAAACTCAGTGTAGGGGAGTGATTCTGTTCTGCACTTTTTAGGTGCTAAAATTAGTATTGCAGTTGAGATTCATCTTAGATCTAATGATGTTTGAGCTCAGCGCTTTTATAGCAGCTGCTTGGCTATCCGACATTATAGTTGTATCCTTCTTTTTGTATCCTTTGTCGATATTGAGTTGTTAGCTTTCAGCTTTAACTTGAAAGATACTGGTATAGTCACTCAGGGTATTTGTTTTCGATTTTATATTATAGGCCACCATTACGTTCGAGGCAGTTGTAGACTCATTTGAAAATGAACACAAAAACACGGTTAAACGTAATGAAATTTGAATATGTAGTAAGTAACCAAAGCAATACTTTCGACATTGTATTCAGTCTATCCCTATATGAAAATATCGAAGATATCAGAACTATAAGAACAGGTAGTGGCATCGGCTCCGCCACCGCGATCTAATTCATCAAGTTTCAAAATTTGGATGCTTATAACAAATGATCACGAGCTGCTGAAGGCGTGAGAAGACTCAAAATTATACTCTATGCCATGACATTGGAGGTTTATTTGAATTGATAGGGATATCCATGTAATGAGGAGGTCTGTCATGGATTTGAGTGTTACTGTCAGTGTATGACTATCATTTTATGATATGCCATGTAAACATCACCGGATGTCCAGTTATGGGGTTATTATAGGTCTGTCACGTATCTGAGTTGTGAGGAGCCATCAATCTGTGAGCCGTATGTCATGTAAACGTTAGGTGATTATATGAACTGTCGAAAACGCCACACTACATCTATTGTCTTTCAGTCCCTTAGGGAGAAATCCTTTCTCGGCGGGCGTTTACGTGAAAGGGACCTTCCTGCCAAATTTCAAGAATGTCGGTTATCGTGTTGAGTCAGTTAGTCAGTCAGTAGTATTATCTATAGGTAGATGGAGACTAAATAACTATTTCTAATTCTACGGATTGAACTGAGAAGAGAAGGAGGCGTGAATGGAGTTAACTTTTTTGTGCTGTAAAGTCTTTCACTTGGTCAACATATTTTGACAATTTCCATTCACATTTAACTAACCAACTCTTGTGTGGGGATATGCGCCTGAAAATAATCGGTTATTTGGTCTGCAGATGACAGAAATCGGATTGAAATATATGAAGGATTGCAGGGGTGCATTTAACAGAAACACGTTGTCGCCACTACAAATACAAGTTTACCTGATCTACATGAAGCAGAATGAGGGACTCCTTAGAGTTAAAGAAGATACACACGAACAATATAGATGACAAATATGGAGTCTAGTACGAATATATTGTCCGTTAAAGATATGTTAAAATGGACATTGTTATTGAGCAGTAAAAACTGTTAGTACAATTCTTATGAATAAGAAAATCCTCAAAATCTCAAAATTCAAAAAGGAAAAGTGGTAGTTTTGACTGAAAATGGATTTTATTCTTCAGATGAATATTTTAATTTCAATTATAAATTTTGACCATTTCAGCTTCAACTTTTCGTAATTTTTTATCTACATTGTATATTGTATGTATCCTGACATGTGTAAGTACTTTCTATAATGACACAAATAAATAATCTTATCTTATCCTATCAAAATTCAGAGAAGCACGTTGAGTAATGATTCTGTAGAAACTCTCTTCGCTTTCTATTTTATTTTTGTTACTAAATCTAGATCGTTCAGATGGAATAGACTTAAGATTATTGTTTATTTATCATTCGCTAGTTACAAAATAGGTAAAGAATTTTCTATCTCTTCTGAATCAGCTAGTGTCAGAGCTCATTGTTATCGTTCCATGGCATTAGACAGCGATAACTATTGAAACAAGTTTGTGTCCGCTTGGTTGCATAAATGAAAGATGAGTTTCCATCCATCATAATAATGAATTACTAATGACCTGAAATCTGAAGACGATATTTTCAACCGCACAAGGAAATAAAAATTTACCACGACCAAGAATCATTTGCTACGCTGGCCTGGCAATCTAATTATATTATTGCTTTACAATCATTGGCGCACGATAATGGAATCTTATCGTGTCTTCTTCATAAACCAGAATGTTCAAGACTAACTTTGTGATAAATTGCAAAGAAATTATATATCATTTGTGTAGAACCAACTAAGAGGAAACCACATTTTTCATCATCTACTAGGAATTGACAACTATTATATTCCGATAATCGAGTGACTAATACAACCCTTAATTATTTTGTATACTATTGCATAGAAAACACTGACTGTCTAACATCGAAGTACTTGAATTTTGAGCGGAAGGAGATATCGACTTGCGGTCTTCGCCATTAGCTTTAGAATGATCAAGAACCAGATACGGAATTTTTAACAATGACTGTCTAGCATCAAACTAATTAACCTCTGAGCGGAAGAAGATATCAACTTGCGGTCTGCGTAATTTGCTTGAGAATTATCGAATTAGTATGAAGGAATATACGAATTCCAGATACGTGAACTTTAATACCGACTATCTAACATTAAACTACTCAACTTCTGAGCGGGAGTATCATAGGTTGAATTGCGTTCTACGCCAAAAAAAAGTCCCTGAAACAGATGGCGCCACAATCGAGAATCTCATGTGACATTTGTGATGTACCATCTTTAACTAGAACGCTTCAAATTTTTAAGACTGATATGTCATTCACAACATAGATCAAAGAAAACTCGAAACAGTGAACTTGTCCTGGCGGATCAAAGCCAAAAAAGACCGAAGTGGGCTCATCGGCAAACAAAGTCATGGCGACAATTTTTTGGGATACACATGGCATCTTATATATCTATTACCTTGAAAAGGGCAAAACGATCCGTGGGGTGTATTATGCAGAGCTGTTTGATCGATTCAACGCCGAATTGAAGCGGCAGCGCCCGCATTTGGAGAAAAAAAGTTCTCTTCCACCAGGACAATGCACCGGCACACAGGTCCGCAATCGCGATGGCAAAATTGCATGAATTGCGCTTCGAATTGGTCATCCACCATATTATTCAGATTTGAACCACTGCGATTTTTATTTATTCCTAATCTTGAAGAAATGGTTCGGCGGAAAGAGATTTGCTCCAACGATGAGGTCATCTCTGAAACACACGCCTATTTTGGAGGATTGCCGAAATTGTATTGTTTGGAAGGGATCGAAAAATTATAAAAATATTGGAAGAATTCTATCGCGCTGCAAGGGGATTATGTTGACGAATAAAATAAGCTCAAATCAAATTCATCTTTTCTTGTTTAATTTTTAGGGACTTTTCACCTTGCCCTTGTATGAACAGTATTTCAACGGAACATCTGATGATGATTTATTCTCAGATAGTAGTTGCTGCTTACAAAATCAACAAATAACCTATGGCTTATGAGCTAAATTGTGATGATTGCCCTAACTTACAAATATTTCATAACAAATTGTAAGTTACGTAACTTCTCATAACTTCCTTCGAAAAATGGATTATTCTACTTCCACTGTTTCATTCTCTAATAACTTTCCTATATACGAATACTCATTAAGAGCAAATTTGAATGAGAAAGCTTCTCCCATTGAATGTGTTTTTAGTGCATGATAAAGAAGTCCTGCGAGTAATATTTGTAGTTGGAAAATCAAAAAAGGTACAAAACCTTATATAAACAACATTTCGAGGTTTATGTCGAGATAAATAGCAAAGAAATCATTTATGATCAATTTCAACGTGTAGACATTCGGAAACTACTTGTTTAAATTTCCTTCATTGTTCACCTTTCCGCAAACGTAAACATTTATACCTTGAAAAACATATTGATAGAAAGGAAACAATTGTAATTCTACTTCGTTGTTTGTAATTGCGTAACATTGCCGTATTTTGAGTCTTCAGAATAGAACGCGAGTCGGCGAATACCTGGGCCGATATTGTCGTGCAATTAGAACCTTCGTGAAATGGCTACACAGTGGTTCTAAACGATATAGTTTGACTTCTCTTTATTTGATGAACGCCTCTTCACAGCAGAGAGTGATTGTAATAGAACATAGATAATGCCATAAAATGATAGCGTAGCATTTACATGACAGACAGATCATAGAATGACATTATACATTACCCGACACAGATGTCCGTGAGACAAAACCACGGTCGTACTTACAGGTCTGTGAACTCTATATTTGACATGAGTCTCTTACATGTCGCCCAAACTCGTAGTCCCTCGCTCAGCCACCAGCTAGCGCTTAGATCGAAGTATGGCACAATCACATTATTAAATAAAAATTTTCTCGTAACGCAATCTCTACTATTCGGATTTGAGAGAGGAATAGAACTGTTACCCTTGTCAAAATGTATTACTCACCTTAAAAATAACTTTCCCTTTTTCTTTATACATGACGCACACATAGAAGACCTCGTTAAGACAATTTCTTTCGGAATCGCAAGCATTCACTTTTTTCGCATTTCCGCATCTTTCGGCACTTTAAAAACAGATGTTTCTTGCTTCACACTTTTGTAACCCGTTTTGCACAAGGCACGGTTCCGTAATTTTTTTTCTAAAAACGCCGGTAGTCCTTGTGTTTACAAGTCAACAATGACAGTTGCTATATAGCATCGTCGTATACGTGCGAGCGATCATTCCTCGACTCATGCGCCACCATTTTGATACTACGCGACAGTTGACGCTTAGCGGACTCACTTCTCACATAGGAAACGGCCTCGAGTTCCCAGACCTGTATATACGACCGTGGAGAAAACCGATAACTAGACATCAAGGTACTTTTCATAGAATGAGGGCTTAGATACGCTGAAAGCCGGTGTTAGCTGGTTTTTCCGAGCAGAGCCTGCGTAAAGCCAATGCACTCGAAATTTGGCTGGTATATTCGTTATGCGACGTAGGCTGTTAAATTTAGAAATTCGACCCCTAAGGAGACAAGAGTGGTTGTAATCGATACAATGTGAAGTTTTGACAAGCCACATTTTGATCACGAAACGTTCCCAGGACAGACAGCCAATACTCTCTATAGTACCTACAAGGCCCGAACTCTCAATCGTGACGTCACAGGTCATCCGTACGTTACTGCACATTGTTAGAACACCAACAACACAACAAATGTTTCATTTATTCTTTAAGACATATATAGTGTTTGAACGGGGTTGCCAGGCGTTAGTCCTTAGTTGCACCCCATTGCATTTATTAATGTGAAAATCATATCTTCAAATGGTTCTGTTCGAAATTTTCTTAATAATGTATAATTTGAATAAAGCTCATTGAAACAACACGAAATTATTTCTAAAATTTCATGAACTGTGTGTGAACATGCAGTATTGGTTGATTTTGTAAATTTTTTTTTTAGCCAAAATAGACTTATATCACGTATATATCCAATAAATTTTTCAAACACTTGATTTTCGAGTCATTTTCTAAGTTACCTTTGACGATGAGCTCCTGAGAATTGTCCCTTAATGTTTCCCTTTTGAGGGGGGTTTTTACATTTGTTATTTCACACTAACTTAATCAAATATTTATGAGCTGAGATAACATAGCCCAACCAAACCAAACTTGAGAAAAGCTTGTAAATCATATTCATTGAATAACTTAAGAGTTACTTTAACATCTTGACCTTCCAAATTTGTAGGATAGAGTACTTTCAAGTTCAAAGAATATCCAAATCTTGACAATTTATCATGTTATATGAATAGTTTATGGATTTTAAAAGCATACATTGAGGCAATGTTCTCGTTTCCCGAATCAGAGTTCGGATACTGTATAATTTAATAGTGTTTCGAATTTAGCCAAGTATCCCTCACATATTTGAGAATGTGAACCAAATCAAATAAATAAAGTAGCGGTCTTGAATTATCAACAGGGTGAGGATACACGATACTTGACTTGTTATATTTGTAAAACTTGGTCGTGAATTTACTGTTGAGTGCATCATTGTCCTTTATAATACATAATATTTTGTATTCAATTTGTTGTAATTTCAGAATAAATCACACTTATTGCGGTATCACTACTACGAGAATTTTGTTCTGTTATTGTTACAATGGAATCTTCCACAGGGACAGCCGATATTCATTGTTTCACGTAGTTTATTATTAGAAGAACTGAACATTAGAACTTTGGCCCATTATTGCAATTTCTCTTGCCGCCAGGAGCAGTTTTTTTTCGATAGTTAACTAACAAACGTCAGTAAACTGTACGTACCATACACTTAGGAAACCATATTGCAACGCACTTCATTGAGTCATAACACTCTTATACACGATTATTTACTTAGCGAGATACGTTCCAATCACACGAGGACACCTTAGGAACAGGTGGAACAAATAATCTACCACAAGAAATAGATAAGACTTTGTTGAATTGTAATATCGTTCAACTGTCACATTAATTTTCAACTATGCGTTATCAACTTTAAACACGTAATTTCGTAAGCTTCGTCTGAGCCTTCTGTTGATGACGTCACACTGATTGTTGTAGTCAGCGTACTATAGAGGATATTGTACTATAGAGGAAAGTGAGACAGTTTATACATTGGTGGCTCTTTAGATAACTCCACATGATATAACCATACAGCTCATCCGTTGTGAAATGACCGCATTGAGGACTGATTTTCATCATTCGAATAACCATAATCCTGCATGAATGTAATGAACCAGACAACCCAGCAAGGGTTGATTTATGCTGTTACTTTGTAACGGAGGAATTGGCAATATTTTATATTGCAGTTTTCATCTCGGAAACACAATTTCATTGTGTTCGAAGTTATTGTAGGCGAAGAAAAACAGAAATCACAGTTGTATGTAGGATAGAACAACATTTCACATGGTATGGGAAAAAGTGGATTCTTCAAGCGTTATACTGCTGATATATTGAATTTACCTATTGTTGAATGTCTAGAATAATTTATTGCGAAAGCTGCCAAGCCAACATACGGAAATAGAAAACTTTGTTCGAACCGATAGATATACTTTAAGCATCTGTCAAACTTTTTCCAGTTCGTGGCATTTTCAATGATTGTTAATAGTTTCAATCTCATCCGTTCGAGAATGAAACACATAGCTGACACCTGTCTGTTTATCAGAAATAAACATAGCAATAATATAAAGCTGGGATCAGTTGATCGTGTGACTTTCCTCACTTATTAATGTTGGTTAAGTTAGATTTGGTTAAATACTTTCGATCACTCAACCAATTTCATAATGAACTTAAAATATTTTTAATTAAAATGAAACGTTCTAAACTTATAATTCATGTTCATGGAAATATCTGAAGAAATAACACACCTACTAACTTTTCTGATAAATGATATATTCCAAACATGCCAATGTCCGAATGCGTTCAAGAAATCCATTGTCTCGCCTATTATGAGAAAAGGAGATCCTGAAAAAGTCAATAACTAAAGACCCGTCTCGTTGTTGACAAACTTCAACATAATATTTGAGAAACTACTCAAATCCAAATTGATGACATTTATTGACATATTTCATAGACAATAGGTTGCCAGCAATATGTGTATTCCTAGACCTAGCAAAGGCCTCCGATACTGTTGATCTCATTCGGTTATTGGATGCACTAAGCTGCTCAAGTACAAGAGGAATTGAAAAGCTACCTGACTGGCAGAAAGCAGGCTGTAAAAATTAACAAGGTTCTCAGCACAGAAGCAGAAATTAGTTTTGGGATACCACAAGGCACTGTAATTGGCCCTCTGCTATTTCCTTATATATAAACAGCTTACTTACCCTGACGTGGGGTGGTTCTATCATTAGCTTTGCTGATGACACGGCCATACCCTTTACAGCCGTAAACTGGGAAAAAATTAGAATAAAAGTGGAGGATCTAATTAACGTACTTAAAGACTGGTTTGATCACAAATCACTAACAATCAATTTCGAGAAAACGCACTTGCCATTCGCAAGCTACGGAAACCAGTTGCCGAGTTTTGATGAATTAAAGATTAACAATCACGGAAAAATCATGAAAATTACCAGAACAAGAAACACCAAATATCTAGATATCACGATAGATCCCAACCTTAGATGGGATATACACGTTAGCAACGTTTCGAAAACTATCAGGTATATGTTGTATAAATTCAAATATCTAAGATCAATCCTTGATACAACTCACCTTGAAACGATATACCACGCCTTAGTACAATCTCGCCTGCAATATGCTCAGTTGGGGGCTTACTTGACACTCACCTAAGAAAAATGGAAGTATTGCAAAAAAAAAACTCAGAATAATGTATTACAAAAAAAAGATTATCCATCAAACTCTATTTTCAGAGATTCACTAGTACTCGATATAAAACAACTATACATGTATAACATTATATTATTTACTTACAAAAATGGAAAATCCTTCGAAATCTCGAATATAACTAGAACACAGGAAATAAATCTAACGGCAACGTACAAGTCACTGTAACAAAAAAAAAACATCGGACAAAACACACATAAAATTACCTGAGCAGTAAAATATTCAACTATCTACCCGAAATATACAAGATGTATATACGGAAAATAAATAATGTAAGCATTGTGAAAAGAAATTTCGAAAGGTATTTGCTAGACCTGAATAGGGATGTTGTTTATAATATAATCACAAATAATAGCGAATAATGAAAGTATAATACTATATTGTCTACTCATTTTCTACCAATATACTTTATAACTTTATATGATTAGGTTAGATTAGTTAATAAGTTTTTAAGCGCTTTAGGCACTAATTGAATATGTTTATTACTTATATGACGTACTAGCATACAAATAGCGAAAAAAGGGCCAAAAATATATACATGTGCATATCATGTCTTAGCAGGAAGAGTACCCACGCACAACTTCGGTTTTAGTGGGATTCCCCATGTTTGTCTGTAAGAAACGTCTTATCTTCATCATAAAGATTGCCTTATATATTGTATATCGATATTTACAGAATAAACATTATTATTATTATTATTATTATTACCTGAGAAATTATTATTTCTTATGAGTTCTTTCGTTTCTGAAGATTGTGATGATGTTCATGTTGAACGAACTAAAACGTATAAAAAAAGGGAGAATATGAGAATGCATGTCGCTTAATTTTTTGGAAATAGCTGACTATCAAATTATCAACAAACAGGTATGCTATACTAATTGATCTGGCTACATGGGATATATTAAATATCTGATTTCAAAGGAGATTGCATTCAACCTTCACACCAGTTGCTTTCAACTCTCACATATAATGCTAGGTAGTGAACACATGGAAATTGTGGTTACCAATTCTATTGGAATTTCACCTCTACTTTCCACTTGCAGAATAATGAATGAACGGGTTCGACCCCCCTGTGCCTTGTCAAAAGTCACGAATTGAGCGGAGTGAGGTATTTATCGTTAAAACAGCACAAAAAGCTTAGGAAGAACTTTGTCTCAGTCGAGGGCATCCTTGATTTGCAACATTATCGCCTGAAAGGCCAGATAAATGTCTCGGAGCTCAAGGGGCATGTTGACAAGTCGATACACGGTGGTTTCTACAGAAATATCGAAACGCTCGGTTTATCTACCAGGCTGATTTTCGGCTTCTTAAGCTCAGCCTGGCTTACATCCGTGACCGAGAGATTTACCGCAGCTTGCCAAGATGGCGTAATCAGTACCTTAGTCTTTCGCCGCAACGTGATGGCTGTGAAGGTTCCTGATGTCAGCTGCAGGGCCTGTCGAAAGGCGCCTGAGACGCTTTTCCACCTTCTGTCGGCATGTCCGGCAGTTTCGCTGTACACTCATCGCCATAATGCCCCTACGGGTGCTGTATTACTGTATTATCTAAGGCATTTGTACGGTATAGACTAAGCGCCAGTGCTACCTTACATGCCAGGAGATGTAGAATGCGTTGTTGGAGAGGAAAAATGACAAAATACTGGAATCACTAGTTGCGAACCATCAAATCGATATAAGCAAATAGGCCTGACTTTGTCCTCCTCGATAAACAAGCCATTACTATGTATGTCATCGAATTTTCTGCTCCGGCAGAGAAAAACATAGTCTTGAAAGACGAGAAAAAATGGACAAAGTATCAAGATCTCCTGTTCTAGCTCCTATCGCTATACTTAGGCCCCAAGGTCGTATTAGTGTTTTTGATTATCGGTCTTTGCTGCTTCTCAACTTGAAGATCATTCCACCCTGCATGAACTCGGCACAGATTTTGATACACCGGATTCAGAAAGCAGTGATTATGGGTTCAATAAGGCTACTTAGGGCACACGATCCGTGAACAATCTGACAGACCGGCGGGGGGGATATATTCTCGTATAAGAGAAATGTTCAATATCATTTTCCACCAATTGAAAATATAATTTTTGGTTTGCTAAGTTTTCCTACTTTTAAAATCATTTTTCGTTTATTCTGAACAATTTTAATAAATGGAACTGACCGGTTCTTAAACCAACCTCTCCAATTTTTTCAAGTTTATATTCGATGGATTAACTCGTAACTTTGTGATAGTTCATCAGCATAATTATCTTCCTTTTACTAAAAACTTCATTATGCAATTCATTATTCAATTATGTCTGCAGTTGCGATGCTAATCGAATCATTATAAAACTAAAACCAGTCAAACTGGTAATAGTTTGGGAATTTATATGAGTGATAGTTTTGGAGATGCACTTCTTTATCAAATTGCATTCATACGAGATGGCCAAACTGAATAGGTATGATAATCCTAAGAAAATAATCTTCTCTGAGTTCTTATCCACTATCTAGAAAATATTCATCATAGTGCATGAATGGATATCAACTCAATTGTTGAATTTACTCATGTAGAATTGGCCTTTATCCAAGAAAATGAGATAAGTACTTGATGAATTTGCTCGCTAAAATAGAATTCACTATTTAAGTTTTATTACCCAGAAACTACGGTGTTATACAGTTCAAATATCTTCAGCTCAAAGTGTAAAGTAGGTACGAATATAATTTTAATATTAATTTGAAAGATATCGTATATCACTTGAGTATGCGCCAACGTGAAAGCCTGAGTTACAAGTTTAAAATAGACTTCCCTCTTTCCTTTATTCCTCCAGATATTCTACCCTTTATCGCGAACGTTGTATAACTTCAGTAAGTAACTTGTAAGCGTATGCGTCTGTAAAATGAATGGGACCACTTTTAATTGCAATACTTGAAGAGAAGTTAAATTAAATCACTATCAAAAGTTCGATTTTCACTAGTTTAATAAATAAATGTAATTTAGTTTGGCCGTAGCTTCTTTAAACAAAATAATATTAGGAAGTACTAATTTAGTAAAAAATAACTACCTGATATATATAATTTGAGGATAGATGTTTATTGGAATTTTTCTGAATTTGGTATAACCCATTGAGGCATTAAACGATACACTTGCATCAAACGAAGAAGCCTAATTATACCAATTTAACAAAGCAGAATTACTAAGTATTTGTTGATCGTTCAATAGGATATCGGACGTCTCATATTTATTGATTCCAGCAATCTTAATTTGTTACTTCCATTCTGAATGTGTAAAATCTTGAAATTATCATTAAAGTTATGGTTTTCCATATTTTAAATGTTCCGCAAAAGTTGAATCCGATTTATTATTAATGAACTAGGCCTATGTTTTTCAATCAAAAAAATTTTTCCAGTCAAAATTCTAGCTGTATCATTGAATATCTCCAAAGCATTGACCGATTCTGGCACTAAAGCCTTCCGGGAAACTTTCGTCATACGTTGCTCTGGAAGAACAATGACGTAACTGCAAAATTTGGGTAATTGTAGTTAAGTACCTCCGTGTTCTCAAAAATATGTAACTCACATGTAACGACGTTAATGTAGTTGCTCTAATGGCCGCTAGAGGAAGTTGCGTCGTTGTAGAAATATCAGCTGTTCGTGACGTAATTTCGAAAGAACATCGCCGCCTGATTCAGTAATGTGCCTGGACGTTATTTAGTGTGTGTTAGTGTCCTGTGGAACAACGACGCAATTGAAAAATTTAACGTAATTTGAACCACTTGAACTAAGACTTCAGTGCGACAACGACGTAAGTGTACTTTGTCATTGTTTATCTAGTGTTTCATTTCAAGTTTGTGTCCTAATTGTAATTTTCACCGTTATTGAACCCGATAATAGGCTTTACTTACGTCATAACTGTTCTTAACGTCATTGTTGAAAAGAGTATCATCAGCCCCTAAGCCTCCCAGCATTTCTAAAAGTTGGTGAGATTTTTCATCTGGCTCAGACGACAATTACGATCCAGAAAACAGCGATGGATCTTCAAGTTCTGGGTTATCGACAGCCAATGCTGCGTTCGGCACAGAATATTAAAGCAACTAATATCGCTTTGAAACCTGCCTATACTAAGAAGCTAGTACTGTCAGAAAATAAATTTCGAGATTTAAATAGTTTGGCGATCAACAATATAAGTCCCAGATATTATAAAGGTTTCGATGATTCTCTAACTGATTAGAAAAAATTGTTAAATTTTATCTTTATCGTTACGTTACTTAAGTTTGAATAATTAAGTTTTCTACTTACAATGTTTAGTTTGGTATAATTTAATCTACAATCTAGATTAGCTTAGATTACAGTTCCTTTTCAGCTTAGATAAAGGCAATTATCAAGAACTACTTTTTTCTCTCTCTTGCCCCCCCCCCCTATTTTGATTCATAATCTTAGGAGAACAATGACGCATTTGCTAAAAGGAGGTGATGGTGGCGGTACGAGGTACATTTTAACAAAAAAATATTTTGAACATTATTGTGAACCATAATGTAACCATTTCCATAGAGATATTATGTTTTGAATTATGGAGTTTTCAAAGAATAACTTTCTTTTTTTTGCGTTTTCTGAACAATTATCACTTTGGCAGTTACGTCATTGTTCTTCCAGAGCAGCGATATGGTTTACCGTCTCAAATTTGTAGCTTACTATCGAGTTTTCTCTCAGTTAGATCACTCCATGTAATGTTTGACAGAGTATCCTCCAATACCATTGCTATCAACGCTGGTGTTTCACAGGGATCTGTCTCGTAACCAACCTTGTTTTTGTCCCATATAAACCACCTACTGGTAGTGATCACCTGTACCGTCCACAGCTTTGCAGATGATGGTACAGTGAGACAGAGACAGGTTGACGCAATTAATAGAGATCAGTCAAAGATTACAAAATGGGGATCTAATGCAACCAAAACTCAAGCTTGCGTCTTCTCCAGGAAGGCGCATTTAACAATCCCTAATATAATGACCTCAGGTACACTTATTCACATGAAGTCTTCCATAACCATGCTCGGGATCACCTCCAATAGTACCGTCCGTGGGACGATTATGTGAGGTACATTGCGGGAACCCTCTATATAGGCTCGGTCTTCTACTCCGTGCCAAGAGCTACTTTACATCCCAGCAGCTCCTCATAATCTACAGGGTGCAGATTCGACCTGTCCTGGAGTACTGCTCACATGTTTGAAGTCTGAAGCTCTTGGATTGCTTTGCAGAAGAGAGCTATTCGTTTGATTGATAATGTCATATTTTCGAGTTCGTTGACCTCTCTAGAACATCGTAGAAAGGTTGAAGATTTTTCCCCTCCCTACAGATATTTCCATGCTCGGTGTTAATCAGACATCTGGTATGTTGTTCCACCACGAGAGATTCCTGATAGACGGACCAGATGAGCTCAAACTAGACGAGGTCAAACTTCCTCGTCAACCTCGAGACCTGCCGAAGTTCTTCCCACCAGATTTCACTTTTCTATCGGACAGCAAGGTTGTGGAGCTCTTTACCTAGTGAGGTCTTTCCCTATGGCTATAACCTCCAAACCTTTAAGAAAAATTTGAATGTCTATCTCCTTTCCCAACATTCCACCACTGGCCAACACGATGTTTTTCGAACATTATAGGTTTCCCTCTCGTGTAGTCAAAGTATCGAAAAAATCAAGGGGGCGGCTAATATGACGGACGAGTTCTGTGATTATGCTCCGATTCTATCCAAAATTCGTATATGGGTTTTTTTGGATAGACGATCGTAATTTTTCATTTCTTTTCAGTACAGTTAAAAACGGAATCTTGTCTTCAATTCTTTTTCACTATCACGTTCATTATTCAATATATTTTCTAATCCTACAACTATATACATTCGACCATAGGGTCCAAAAGCTAGTTTGCTAACAAAAGTGAGTAAAATGCTATTTGTTGTTTTGTTTCTCCAATTTGGAGTGATAAGAAAATTAACAATAGTGGCGACTTAATTCGGAACAGGCGCTATATAGTTGTGGTGAACATGGTTAAACTATTTATGATAAACCGTAGAAATTAAGTAGCTTGGGACTGCAGACGTTATACGTTCCTGAACAAATTAGAGTTAATATCAATACATAAAGTTTGTGTGCACGTAGTACAAATATAACACACGCAACCCGTAATCAATCATTTGTCCTTGTAGTTTTTTAGTTAATATATGCTCCATCTGGACATGTAATCTAATAGGAAATGTAGTTCCAGCACCTGAGGAGTGGTAATTAATTTTTTACTACATATGAAGCGAAATAAGTGACATATTTGCAGGAAGTAAAAGGGCTACTTTTTGCCAATCAATGATGTTGATTGAAACTGTTTATACTTTGAAATTTCACACGTCCAAGATGTGACAAAATTCATGTTGCATTTCTCCTGGAAAAGCACTTACTGCTTTACGTTTTCAATTTGATATTTCAAATGCATTTACCATTTGAATATTAAGTTTGCGTATTTTCTCATCAGACGATGAAAGATTTGTGCTCATGAAGCAATACCATTCTCGTCTGAATTCGAATCAAGTGAATGGCAAGCTATTATCTATGAACACACACCGGTAAATTGAAAGGAATGGGGATGAGCTTTAAATTTTCACCTTGAAAATTTGAAAGAAATCTTTTAACAGAAAAGTTACTACTAGTAGATTTAAATTTACTCCGGAATTTTGTATATTTTGGATTCTTGAAGAGTAACGATAGCGTTTTTGCTAACACATTGATAAGTGTTTTGATTTTTTTTAAACATTCAACGAATAAACAAATAACGGGTTCTTATTACTGATGACGTTTTCGATCAGCTCATGAGCCACATTGAGCAGTTTTTACTTCTTCTCAGTGTTGATCTGCAATAATTCTTGACATAACTCGTCTGCCTGGTACGCCCCAGACATGTTAAATTGGTTTTAGGTTTGGAAAAATGCAGGCCAGGCACTGTCCGTACTCGCACTAGGTTCACTGAATCAGTTATAGGTAACACAACGAACTTGCAAACGTGAATGGTCTTTCATTAAGAGACAATCCGCTCCGAATAAGGGGAAAAGGTAGCACATTGAACTTATCTGACAATCAAGCACCTTCATGGCTCATCATCAACCCTATACCTATCCCTAAACATTTTTCACCCCAAACGATGACTAGGCCTCCACCCAAAAGGACAGGAGTAAAATAAATTGCTTATTCGAATCCCAAGGACTCTTTTGTTCATCCGTGAACAAAACTGAACATGATAAAGTGTGAAATTATTGTATCGAATACATTAAATACGTTGAATCAGGTGTGTCTCATGGCTCAAACCTTGGTCCTATAATTGTCTCCATAAATTGTTGAGTGATAATTTTGAGTGCAATTATTTATTGAGCAAGTTAAATTTTGTTGTATCTGGGATATCTTCTCCCTTCTTATTAATGACGAGAAATAGAAAATTGTTTTTTTTTTCACTTCTTACCATTCAATCTACCATTTTTGGATAGTTCAACGCATTCTAGAGATTATAATATTTTAAATAATGAATATGTTGGAAACAAGTAATTTTCATAGAACTTTTACAAGGAAATATTAATACATGCTGTTTTTGAATAAATTGAATACTTGAGTTACTATTGTCTTAAAAATAATAACATAAGACTAAGGGATAATTGTGTCATTCTAAACCAAATGAAGTATCTACCACCTCTTCAAATTCAAAGAAAAATAGGTATTTCCTGTCTAACAACAATAACATCAATTTTGGATCATATAAATATTTGAGTCTCACCTGGAGTTATAATAATATTTTCAGTAGAAGATTTTTGGACCGATTTTGTATGTCTTGGTCTAATCGAGCCCATCAAATACCTAGAGAGTTACAAAATTGTGAATGACCGGCAAAATGGCGTTTATCAGCAGAGATCAACGGAGACCTGCTTGCCTACGTAACACATTTATGGCAGAAATATATTGGAAGACATGGGTAATCTCCAGCTGTAGCATTGAATATCTCCAAAGCATTTGATCCAGTCTGGCACCAAAGCCTCCTTGAGAAACTATCGTCATGTACGATATACATGTGATGGTTGTCGGAGTATCCTCCGATAAAATCGCTTCCAACGCTGATGTTCCCTAGGGATATATCTTGACACCAACTTTGTTTCTGGTCCATATCAGCGATCTGCTGAAAATGACCACCTGTCCCGTCCACAGCTCAGCAGATGATGATACACTTTATATCGCTTCCTCATCTAGAGCACTTTTACCCTCCAATGAAGCCAGAGGAGCGAGACAGGGATAGATTAACGCAATTAATGGAGAATTGGCAAAGTTTTTGAAATAGGGATCTTATAATCTAGTAAGTCCAATTCAACCAAAACTCAAGCTGGCTTCTTCTCCAGGAAAGCAGATTCCATAATCGCCTATATGATGAGGTCATGTTCGACTAGTCCTATGAAGTCTTCCAGCACAATGCTCGGGATCACCATCAACAGCACCTTCTCATTGGATGATCATGTGAGGTCCATTGTGGAAACTGATCCACAAAAACTTGGTTTCCTATCCCGTGCCAAAAGCTACTTTACATCTCAGCAGCTCCTCATAATCTACAAAGCACAGGTTCGACTTGATCTGGAGTACTGTTCACAAGTTTGGAGTTCGCCTCCCAAACATACGCTGAAGCTCTTAGATTCTATCCAAGAATAGAGCTATTCGTTTGATTTACACTTAAGATTCCATTGACTTCTCTAGAACATCGTAGAAAAGTGGGACATCTCTCCCATTTCTATAGATATTTCCATGATCGGTGTTCATCAAAAATCTTGTCTGTTGTTTCACCACGAGAGACTCCAGATATGTGGACTACACGAACTCACACTCACATCACTGTCAAACTCGAGACCTGCCGAACTTCTCCCTACAACACTTAATTTTTTTATCGAACAGCGAAATTATGGAACTCTTATTGAATTAAGTTTCCCCTACGCCTATTAACACCTTAACTTCAATAAAAATCTGAATGCATATCTCCTCTCCCCACACTCCACTGCTGATCAACACAATCTTCTTCGTATATCAAAGGTTCCCCTCTCGTATAGTGGAATATATAAAAAAAATTGGCAAACTAATATAATACATGAAAAATATCCATTCCTCTTTTTCTAATATGACAACAATTCAATATTTAAGCAATGAATACTGAAGATAGTTCTGCTACCTAATTTTATAGGAACTTGACAAAGTTATGTTCATCTATTTTATGTATAATGTCCGTATAAATCTATAATCTAACTCACGGAAATGAAAAAACAATTACCATTTTTGAAAGTGGTATGAGAACGAAGTAATCATTTTTCATTTACCTAATGATAATTATAATTTACCACAGAGTAATAGCTTCTAACGTCGATTTTTCTCACACGGAATCTTCTTGGCTACGTTAGTTAAACAATATATTGTTTTCTCTTCTTCATGTTAATTCTATGTACTAATCCAAAATCGTATCTTGATCTCATTATGAGGTAATCAGACATATCACACTTCAGAATTCTTCACTACACCGTTGAGCATTCTTTCGTATTTTCTTTCCAGTAATATACCTATAGACCTGGGGTTCTCAACCGGTGGTACGCGTACCACTGGTGGTACGCGGGAAGGTTTCAGGTGGTACGCGTGAATGATGTGATCAACATGCTATTAATAGCTTCTGTACGCATGAGCTCTATCATCATTTTTTTTTTAAAATTAAATATTTCCAATGCCAGATGTGTGCAGATATCATTGTTCACTTGGAAGGCCTTAAAAAAAGCTTTAAGATGTATTTCTCTGAAGATTATTCAAAAGTGGACTGGATTAGAAATCCTTTTTCGGGAACCTCACCAAATGAATTGGAACTAAAAGAAAGTTTTATCGATCTTACAGAAGATAGTTCCATGAAAGATTATTTCACAGAGAAATCTTCAATTAACTTCTGGAGCGGATGTAAAACCGAGTACCCTTTGATCTTCCGGCAAGCTCTGCTATTTTTGATGCCATTTGTTATGAGTTACTTGTGTGAGAGTGGATTTTCTGAACTCTTGTACATAAAAAATAAACGTAGAAGCAGAATAAGTGTTGAAGAGGACTTAAGAGTGCAGATAAGTTCCATGACTCCTAATGTTGATATTTTAATCACAGGCAAACAACAACAAGTTTAGCACTAAAGACTATAAAAGTAGATTTTGTATGATGACTAATTTTTTGCTGAGTTTGTGCAAATTTTTTATTGGTATGTTTTTATACCTATGGGTAATAAATAAAACTGTTAATTATTACCATTTTAATCTTTTTATTTCTCCTTTATTATAAGCATGTTATAAATAAACAAATATCTAACCATTAAATATGAAGTTTTCTCAGAAATTTAATTCGAAATGCCATTGAACACTTTTAGAAGAGTAAATATATACGTTTATTAAAATATTTAGGTCTGGTGGTACGCCAACATTTCTCAAAAAGTCAAGTGGTACGCAGGTGCAAAAAGGTTGGGAACCCCTGCTATAGACTAATGCATTCTGGAATAAAGTGAAGATGAACTAGATATATTGGAATGATAAAATAATCATCAGAAATAATTCTTGATTTAAATGCGTTCTTGTGGCTTAGGAACCATGTTAATGTGCCGTACTTATTAATTTTACTACTAATTGTGTTGTTGAGGCATTACCCAACTGTGAATATCTAAGTTTCAAAAGAATGCCCAAACCTGTATTTATGAGAATACTTCACTAGTTAAAATTTAAGTGTAAATCCATGTTATATCAAATTGTAACTCTAGGCATGATGTGTTTGCGGTAAACGTGCTTAGTTATCTAAGTCATAATCTACTGAATGGATGTTATCATTATTTCGATTTTATGGTAATAGGAATACTAGAATAAATACCTGCAACCATGATTCGAAACTATTCGGAAGAGATAATAAAGGTGTGAGAAGTTATTTTCATATTCGAATTAAATTTTCAATTTATTTTTCTTATACGTATGTCAGAGGCTCAAGTATACTTATTCGTAAAGCCTAAAGGAACACACATTTCTCACGTATTTTTTTGCTGACCACTGATGCCCACTGCTGACCTCTATGAATTAATGATTATGACCCTGCCCCCGGTAACACAAAAAAGTTAAATAAAGTTTCAACTTATGTATTGACGGTGACAACGAAAGATGGAAGATATTCAATCATTGACTCTTTCATGCACGCAAAAACTACCTCGATCGTCATACATATCATATATAACAAAGGTATGATCTAACATACATACTGAGTTAGATCGAGCGATGATTAGGATTAATGCGAGAGTATGAGAGAGCCAGACGCATCGTATAAACAGAAAAAGGACTCGTGTTGTGCGTTATGGAATGGGGAGTGTTCATTGCACAGAATGAATTGTTAGTAAGAATTAGAGATCCTATCCAACGATCTGTTGTTACTCACCAACTGTTGTTTCATGTAAGCAACGCCGTGATTGTAGCATAATTTAATCTAATTTCAAATGGCAACTGCCACTTTGTACCTCTCATTTGAAACAGTTATTCTGAGATTTGAGATAGAAATATCAGTAATATAATTTGTTATTATGATTATGGTATTTCTATACAGAAATGAATATTTTGCCCATATCTACTGAAAATACTGGTCTGTGTCGTTAGTTAAGGGGTACTGACATGCGCTTTAATAATCACGCCTATTTTGTTTCAGATTGGAGGAACATGTTAATTTCATCTACGTAGATTCTTTATCGCACTTATTAACTTCAATAATGAATCTTGACCCAGGTATGAATTACATATACTTATTATTTTCGTCTTGACGTACGTTTCGGTCTCACGATCATCATCAGAAGACTTATAATATCTAAAAAAAAATTTAAGAATTAATATGTCTTCTGATGATCATCGTGAGACCGAAAATAACGTAAAGACGAAAACAATAAACATGTTTGTTAGTGTGACCTATTTCCCGAGTATTTATATATAGCACTATAGCAATTCCCTGGTTGATCTAATTCAAGCTTAAATGTAGTGAAGACGTCTATAATAATATTACCACTGTGAATTCTTATTAATACATAAATTGATAACAAAACATTTTAAATACATTGATTTTATGACATTGTTTTCGTCCCATAATTGGTTCTCTGTAAAATCTAGACATATCATTGCAATATACCTAACCTTGCATCACTTTTTCCGGCCATGCACAAAAGAAAATAACTTTTTCCGGAGAAGGAAGACTTCTGGCTCAGGGAAGTTTCTCAGTTAGGACCTAGGAATAATGTTATCGTCCAATTTTTAACTTTTCAACCTTGGAATATCTCGAGCTTCCAACATTGGAACAACAAAATGAATCATAATTCCGTTGAAACCCCTCATGTATTTGTTTCGCAAAGAACCCTGAGGATATGAATTTTAAGAAAACCAAAAACACACTCGCAAGTGTCCAATTTCGATTTGCTTTCGGATATTGCGTTGCCACAGATTTTCTAACAAATTAAGGAATCAATTTTCCACAAACTACATATACCGCAAAAAAAAACACAATTCCACAAAATCATCAACTTTTTTATCATATCCGAGATCCCACCAGTACATGCATGCGTTATATTCTTAGAAAAATCCATCAAGAAGCCGGATTAATAATTAACATGAACACGAAGACCACAGATTGAAAGTATTATCTGATTGTTAAGATACTGAGTCTATAGGCTTGGTGCTTCTGTTCATCTCATATAGTGAGTAGGAAGCAATATTGAGCAAAATTTGCAAGTTTTATAATGTAAAATTACCATTATTCCGAATTCTTCTGTAGTATCATCAACAACTATACATTAAAGATTTAAACTCAAACAAATTATTGTAGAGGGTAAATTGAGAAAAATTGTAAGATTTCTTACGTTGTATAAATGGAAGCCAAACTGGATTATAATTTTAATTTTCCTCTGCCTTCCCCTCTTTCTAACGATTAAAAAAACACTTGTCATGATCTTATCATCTTCTGTTAAAATAAAGCAGAAGCCTAAGTATTTTATAATATTTGGATGATCAGAATACTAAGCGAAATACAAACACATTTCGTGTTAGCATGAATAGACAAAACAGATCCAGTTCAGTTCATTCTAGTGAAAATATTAAACCAAAAACTCATGTTGTTCCCAGTATATTTTTGGAATACTGATTGCAAAATAATTATATTAATCGAAGTCTTCATGAAATTGCAGAATGGGTGAATATTATAACAAACAGTATATGGACTTGCTTGGAATATTATATTGTGGTAATGTCTTCTGCATTCCTATACCACAATATTATATTACTCTGCACTCTGGTATGATCTCGTAACTATACCTGAACTTAATAATGATCATGATTTTTAAAAACACATGTGACTTTTTCTTCTTATGACATGTAGAATAACACAGACGTTATTCGTATCGGTACGACGGTAGTCAAATAATATAAACTGTATGACAGAACAAACGATAAGTTTTCATATTTGTAGCTAAGTAAAACTGAAGGTAGTGCATACAACAATTAGGTTATTGCTAATAGTTTCAACCGGATGAGAAACCTGAGATTATGCAGATATTTTTAGAGTTAGTTTCAAACCACAATATAAATTTCCAAATATTTTGTACAATGCTGGAGATGGAATTGAGAAGTACAAAAAACCTGGACCAGATTGTAATATTTCACATGATAGGTCACACCGGTCATAAATTTCAAACCAGGTATGAAGAACGTTTTCACTTATTCTAATAAAGATAAACAGTAAGACTTTGCTTCTCCTTGTTAACATACATGCCATACATTGCCTCCTCTGGAAAATATTCAATTATTACCTAACCAGTATATAGAGTCGAAATTGAACATTTCAGAATCAATAGAGATTTACAGAAGGATGTCAGAAATCCCGGTAATTTAATACGCAAATGCTCATCATAGCAACCATTCACATTGAAATCAGGTAAGTATTTTCCCATAATCTGGGTGTACCCGTTCCAAACGTGTTGGAACTATCAAATACAATTGCTTTTGTACTATTTTAATAGGTATGTAATCTTTGTTTGTTCTATTATAAATTCTGTATAATTTGACAATAATTGTGAGCGATACTGCGATATTACTGAAGCTAGTAATGTCTTTCTTATTATATAGGTAATAAACGTAAATACAGATTGTTCAAGGGAACAAAGAAATGACGTAATGACAGCATGGCATACAGTGTTGTCAGGTTGACCAGGGTTTCAATGTTTCTTGAATACCTCTAACCTAAACCTCTCTAATGCAAAAAATGAGTCCGCTCTACCTCCAGTTTATCATAATCACATTAAAATAATGAATACCTATCACTTCAATGTTTTATATGCTAGAGTTGACTTGAATATTATGCATTAGCCAATGAAACAAAATCATTCCATTTATCAAAGTTCAGTAACTATAACATTCACAGTTTAGTAAAGTAGGAGAAAGCCTATTGGTTAGGGATGAAAATTAGAGGCACTCATAATACTCAACAAATTTACTTGCATTTTACCCATTTAGTATGACGAAAACAGCTAATCACAACAACTAGTGTAATACTACACTTGTTTACAACTGAAGCAGTAACTCTCATTACACAGTACGGATTATAAATCAATTTTGAATATTTAATTGATTATCTGATGCTACATTATGAACATATAAATCATGAATTGTTCCCATATTATCCTTTTTAATATAAGTACATACAAATAGACTAACATTTATCGTTTCTTATAAACTAACGCGTGCAATATTGAGCTAAAAATGTTCATACTTTATGAACAGTTTTACTCATTTGTACATGTATCAATTTATTCAATCTTGAATCAACGGGTTCGATTGTCATAAACACTATATGCATGTCCTGTCTGAAACTATTATTGAATTTAATATTTATATCTGTGTTCGTATAGAATCCCACGGTCATCCATAGAATGGTTATATTTCTGCAATATATTTAAATTACAACTCTTATAATAATGATAATACATGGCGTCAGGTGTGGTTTATTATCTAAGTTTCAAACATTATTGAATACGATCTGAAAGCTTCTTAAAGATGCAAATATTCCAAATATCGAAGAAATGTATACAGTAGAATCTTCAATGATGCATTATCGGCATCTGAAACAAAGATAGTATGTAGCTGCTATTGCATACACTAGAAATAAAACGTTGCCTTACCCAAAATGGAAGAAGCTTTCTTTGAAAATATGGCAAGCAGCTTTGATAAACTTCAATGTATTGACACCAAAATATAAGAAGCTAGATCCCTCAAATAAGGAAGTAAAGTGTTTGATAAAACATGTAAAACTTTTCTTTTCATAATAGTTTTGATTTCTAAATAAAAATGATCAACAATTCTGAATATGAAATATAATATCAACATCAATTTCGTGAACTCTTCTTAAGCTTTTAAATAAGAATGTATATTAATCCTTAATGTGAATGAATTTGTAATGTGAATAAATTCTTAATATAGTGTGTCTATTCATCCAGTAACCTGGCGAACAATTTTATCCTTATTCGTCCAGCTATTGGACGGCCCTAGCGGCTTCTAGCACCGAAAGCATTAATACAGAATTAAATATTGATGCTGCAACGGTGATGATAGCCCAGCCGGGTAGACCTAATCTGCATATATTTATTTTCAACGGCAACGTTATCGCAGATTAGTTTGTTGAATTCATATATTTTTTTGGGAATACTAGGTTATTTGAAAGTTTGTTTTTATAATCGATTGATTTTCCTTGCCCTTACACATGCAGGTAACTCTGAGCGGCAACGTTATCGCAAGTTAGTTTGTTAACTTACCATACATTTTGAGTTAGTAGATTATTCCAAGCTTTATTTTTGTAATTGTTTGATTTTCCTTACCCTTGCATACATGCAGATTCAACTTAGTCGCGTCACGTGACTTTCGGTTCCATTGAAAATACTACTAAGCTATGAAAGACTGTGGATACACTATACATACTATAACACTATAAATAAGAAACAAATACCCTTATCCAATATATATGCTGCATCTACTTCATTATTCACGGATGATTGGGTAGATAATTTCAATACCATTTGTCCATCAGTTGCCGGATCAATAGCTCCAACCTTCATAATATTCATAATATAATAAGTATATCATTTTTGTGAACTCTTCTTGTTATCTAGTTTTTTTTTAGTTCTGCGCCAGATACCTGGCGTATTTCTTGCAGTGTATATTGGGTATATTATGATACGTTGGCACAAATTTTGACAGAACGTCCTCCGAATCACACGGAAGAGGGACTAACATCAGCGGACCGTTAAATACAGAGAGTGGTTGAGTTGTTTAATCACATGAAAAACACTACCTTTGGATTATACTTGAATTCGGTGTAACTAAAACTTTGAGTGTGGATTCAATATTTATGTGGCCGCTGTGATGCTGTTGTTATATGTTACCCACCTGCAGCTCACTTCTCTGGATGCAAAAAAAATTTCATTTCAATTGTTTCGCGATGCCGAGTTTACCGGATATGATCAAATTTACAGGACTTGTATGGAAGTGCCCTTCTTGATGTGAAGGAACCGATGGAAATCTCCGATCTAGCAAATTTAAAATTGCATCAATGGCCAAGTTGGATGATATTCAGGCCGATATTACTCAGGTGAAAAATCAACAAAAAGAGAGCACAGCAGCTCTTGAATTTTATAGTCAGAAATTGATGACTTTAATATTAAAATCTCCGAATCTCAGTCTACGTTAAAAACCATTCCAAAGTTGGAAAACTACTCAATAATAATTATGAAGGATGTTTTAAATCTAAGATCAGAAGTAGATGTTCTGCATGAGGAATTAAGATTTGATAATATTGAAATAAATGGGTTACCAGGAAATGAAAACAAAAATATTATAGCTATTGTTAATAACCTACTGTACAGGATGTCCCATTTTGGGTACTTTTGTGGGGTATCTCCTTTATTTTTAAAGATAGAGAGTTGCAGTTTTCGCGACACTGTGCTACTTTTTCGTAAAACTCAAGATGCTGTCAACAGAATTTTCATAGCCCTTTTAGTTTTTAAGATACAGGGCATTTCTGAAAATGTTGCATTTTGTGACCCCCCTCGTATCTGCGTTATCCTTCAACTTATCGAAAAGGTAAAATAACATTCTAATAGTTTTTTTCCGTAGAATGCAGTGGTGTAGATAACTTTTGTTACATATTTACTGTTTTTGAGTTATATAGCAAACTTATGTTTTTTTTAATGGAACATCCTGTATATTTATAGACTATAGAATTTGTCTTTTTTTGAACTTTTCAAAAATATATGATAGTATAAACTTTTTTTCAGAAACACGCAAATAATTGACAATTTTCAGAAATTAAATACATATTTTAATTGTAGGCCATTGATATTGTTTATGACAAGAAACAGAAATAAACATCAAATCTCTATCGCATTTAAGCTGTTTATTTTCGTTCTTTTGGTATCATTATTCAATAGATATTTATCAATTTTTTCGAATAATGGCAGTTTACGAAAATTATGAGAAATATGATATGATGGTATGTTTTATACAGAGTAATGAAAATTCTGAAGAAGCTTCGGAATTATATTTCCAAAGGTGAGTAAGCTATTATGGCTATGAAAATCTCTATTATCATTTTAATTTTTGCTTGTTAGATATCCAGAAAGAAGGCAACCGTTTTTTGGGATATTTGCCCGTTTAAAAGCAAATTTAGTTGAGCACGGATCATTTGTTCACCCGCGCCCTAAAACATACAACAAAGAGAACAGGGAAAGAAAAGAGATAGATACTTTAGGATATATAGAAGCAACACTTTCGTCCTCATGTAGAAAAATTGAGAAGGAAATTGGTGTGCCAAAAACTAACGCTCAGAGGATCATGAAGAAATATAAGTATCATCCATACAAATTTAATATACTACAACATTTGCATCCTGGCGATGCCGAGCGCCGGGCACTGTTTTGCCAGTGGTATTTGCAACAAATCGATGCTAACGATTTATTTGGCAGACTTGTTATCTGGTCAGACGAATGCTTTATTTCAAGTGCTGGCATTTTCAATCGTCACAATACCAGGAACTGGCGTAGTGAAAATCTGCATTTAATGTATGAAAGGGCACAACAAGGACGCTTTGGAGTTGGGGTTTCATGTTTTATTTTGAGTAGACATATAGTTTATAGGATTTTTGAAGGAGGTCTTACAGCACGTAGATACCTAGAAATTCTTGAGGAAGTTATTCCAGAACTGCTCGAAAACATTCCATTAGCCCAGTATAATGCTGTTTACCTACAGCAAGATGGTGCCCCAAGTCATAACTCTAGGCTCTTAAGGGCCTTTCTAAATAATAACTTTCCTCAAAGATGGATAGGTACCAACGGACCTGTTAGATGGCCTCCACGATCACCAGATCTCTCAATTTTAGATTTTTTTTTTTATGGGGTTATATACAAAATGAAGTATATAAAACTCGATATGACGGCATTGCAAAACTTCGAGAGGCAATTCATTTAGCTTTTCGAAATCTGCGAATGAGAACAATGGTTCTTTTGAACGCTATTCAAAGAATCTCAAAGATGTGCCAATTTTGCATTAGAGAAAATGGTGGTCAATTTGAACATCACATTTAATTTTTTTTAATAATGTTATTTTTTTGTGTTTTTGTTATATTGTCACTTTACGCCACAAAACTGTTGTTACAAACTTACCGTTAGAAAAAAGATCTATGGGAATTTTTTTTAATAGATACCTATATACAAGGTATCCAATTATTTGTTAGTAATATGTAAGTTGCACTTGTTTATTATTGTTATCCATAGCCTACTATTAAAATATGTACTTAATTTCTGAAAATTGTCAATTATTTGCGTGTTTCTGAAAAAAAGTTTATACTATCATATATTTTTGAAAAGGTAAAAAAAAGACAAATTTTATAGTCTATAAATATACAGGGTGTTCCATTCAAAAAAACATAAGTTTACTTTATAACTCAAAAACAGTGAATATGTAACAAAAGTTATCTACACCACTGCATTCTACGGAAAAAAGTCTATTAGAATGTTATTTTACCTTTTCGATAAGTTGAAGGATAACGGAGATACGAGGGGGGTCACAAAATGCAACATTTTCAGAAATGCCCTGTATCTTAAAAACTAAAAGGGCTATGAAAATTCTGTTGACGGCATCTTGAGTTTTACGAAAAAGTAGCACAGTGTCGCGAAAACCGCAACTCTCTATCTTTAAAAGTAAAGGAGATACCCCGCAAAAGTACCCAAAAGGGGACACCCTGTACATGGGTGAGACGAATCCGAACATGATAGAATACTGTCATAGAGTGGTTCACATGGACAATAAGATCAAACGACCACGGTCGATTATAGTAAAATTAATTGCTCGAGTTTATGAAGATAACATTATGGCTGCCATCCTTGAAATGAAAAGCGCCAGGTTGAACGATATTGGTATCATCGGAGAAAATACACCTTTCTACATAAACGAAATTTTACATTTAAAAACAAGACCCTATACAAGCAAACAAGAGATTTTTGCAAAACAAAAAGTGCAAGTTATTGGTCAGGTGACTGTAATATTTTTGTATGTAATCCTAAGACTGGTAAGGCTCACTCAAATGTTGATGATACTCGCCTTAAAAATATTAGGTTTACCTAGTATATTCATTGTTCAAT
Organism: Endomychus coccineus; assembly: GCA_958510875.1. Lineage (NCBI taxonomy): Eukaryota > Metazoa > Arthropoda > Insecta > Coleoptera > Endomychidae > Endomychus > Endomychus coccineus. Next base: position 47,208,734 of record OY294068.1, read on the forward strand.
AACTCTGCCAATCTTATTTCTCGTCGTGATACCATAGTTTTCTTATGAAAATTTTTTATCAAAATACCCACGGTTTCTACACTAAAACTGAAGAATTCTTCACATCAGCCTTATATACATCGTGAGATATTATATGCATTTCTAGAGCATGGCTTAACAGCAGTATCAACAGTGCAGACCTTTTTGATTTGGGTACGTTTAACGTGTTTTGGAAAGATCGTAATCTAGAAGTAAGTAGTAAATAGGATGCGAGGGAACTTTTGATTGCCGTGAAAAAGAAATTCATCCCACCCATCCAAACAGATTGGTCCTATCAAGGAGTATGTGGAGATTTGTGGGTTTCGATTAATTTGATTGACAATAAAAAAATAAAATCTCATTCGAACAAAATGAGCGGAATTAAGCAAAATTATCCAAATGATCATTTCGCGTTGGTGGGTGACTATAATTCGCCAAAGATTATTTGGGTTCCTAACCTACAAATGTCTAATTGTTATTCCGGATCTGATGTTACTTCTGCTTTTGAAGAAAATCTTGTTGATACCTTTAATTCATTGGAATGCAATCAATATACTTAATATGTTTGGTTCCAGAAGATGCCTATCATAGATCTATCGATATAAACTTAACTATTCCCAATAATATCAATCTGAGGAAGACGTCACCCTTCAGTGAGTTTACCTTCAAAAGAGCCAACTATAATATTGTTGACCATGAAATTGGTCAAATTGACTGCGATACCGTTTTTATCCTAAGAATGCGGAGGAATCTGTTGCCACCTTTTATAATATATTTAATGATTTGATTTCTAATAATAGTTCTTTAGGAACTGTCACAAGCAGATATCCTACCTGGGTAACATTGCTCACCAAATCATGAAAGAAAAACATAAATTTCACAAACGCCAGAAAAAATTTAAGAATTCTTCAGTCTAACAACTTTTTCCAGAGTTAAGGAGAAATGAAAAACGTTTTATTGAAAAAGATTATACGAACACGTATCAGAATGAAATTCGTTCGGATGATGCTGCCATATGCAATGCATTTTCGGAATACTTCGCTTGAGTATACGAGCCGGCTAATACTCCTTCACTCATGAATGAAATTGAACCACAAATTAGCTCTACATTAAATTACATTACTTAAAACCAAATTGAGGATCAGTTAAACAAACTTGATGTAAATAAAGGTGCTGGACCTGACGGGTCACTAGCAATATTTGTGAAATCCTGTGAGGAATCACTGCTTTTTGTTCTATATAGCTTATTTAATAAATCAATATCAGACGCAATGTATCCTCCTCGTTGGAAAATGGCACAAATTGTTCAGATTTTGAAAGGTGGGAAAAAATGCTAGGTTACTAGTTATCGACTGATTTCAATGTCATCATAGTCATCAATATTAGGAAAAGTACTCGAAGCAAATGTAACAAACGAGCTATTTTTTATGGTGAAGCATCATATATCTGAGCATCAACGTGGTTTTTTTTAAAGGCAGATCTGTTACCATCAATTTGTTGTCGATAATAAGAGGAGGAAATCAAGTTGACACCGTGGATACAGATTTTTCAAAACCATTTGATAAGGTACATCACAATACCTTGTTTGTTAAGCTAGAAAACATCAGTATACATGCTTCGAAGGATTAATTCGTATTCAAACAATAGATCCCAGTGTGTAAAATTGAACAACTGTGCATCTAATTTCATCGAAATCACATCGGGTATTCCACAGTGATGGTATTTAGGCCCTCTCCTTTTCGATGGTTATCAATGACATTGAGCGTTGTTTCCTGAACTCAGAGTTTCGTCTCTATGGAGATGATCTCAAAATCTGTAAATCTGTTACTTCTATCAATGATTGCTTCTCTCTTTAACGTGACCTCAGAAGGTTTCACGAATATTGTACTATAAATAGATTATTTTAAACATAGATAAATGTCACCAAATCACGTTTTCCAAAATACTTAATTAATGTGTTTGAGAACAGATACCATATTAATAGTTTGTTGCTGGATAGGGTAGTAACAATTAACGATCTCAGGGTTACATTAGACTGTAAATTGTCATCTGACTCACACATTGAAATAATTGTCAAGTAAGCTCTTAGAAACTTAGGCTTTATATTGCACACAACTGAATCGTTTAGTAATCATCATCCCTCAATACTACTACTTACTTACTTACTATATAATTCTCTGGTTCGTTGTCACCTAGAATACGCCTCTCTAGTATGAAACTCTCTCTATATCAAGTACAAAAATCCTTAATCCCTCAATTTTAGATTCCATAGAAGCCTTCATTTTAACACGTAAGACGATAGCCGTAGGCATTACAAATTATCAAAACTAAATAAATGTTTCAGGACTAATTTTCCTTTGCAATATTTTGAACAATATCATTAACTGTAGCTCTATATTAGATAATATTCACTTTAACGTAATACTATACAGTTCTCGGTCACCCACATTGTTCTACCACCAATCATTCGCTACAAATTATGCAAATAATTCGCCAATGTGTTTGCTACAACGAAATTACAATTGATTTTCCACACACATAGACTTGTTCCATGTTTCTATGCATGGATTAAAACTGTATCCCATTGGCGTTTCAAGAAACTAAACAGTACAATATGTGAAAATGAGTTGAAATATAGATATCCTCTTCTTTTTTTCTCTTCTCTTTTCTCTTTTTCTCTTCATCCTAGAGTAAGGTGTAAGTTAATTTATTCACTTTCTTAAAACTGTGTAACCCTGTTATTGAAAAATTGTTATTCTGTCGAGTTGCCCGTACTAAATAAATAAATGAATATACGAGTAGGGAAGGTGGTGCATATAGGGACATGGTACATTGTGGGACAATCGCATTTTTGGCCATCTGTTGTTCAGTAGGTGAACTTTCTCCACTCTGAAGTGTCTTAAACCTTTTCTTATTCCAATCTTATTTACATTTCACTGCCTTACCAACAGTGCATTGTTATTACTTTTCTGTCTTATCTGACAATCGTTGCAAAACTTTTATTTTCTTCTGTGTTCTGTTGAAGTAAATTTCGTTTATTTGTGCACCAAGAGGAGTCAAATTAACAACAGGGCTGATTTAATATATGCTCAAGATATGTAAACATTTGAAATTGAAAATATGAAAAGGTTGTTCTATTTTTAATTATGATTCGTGGAATGAACCATGGTGTTTTGCGGGACAAATGTGTGTGGTCCATAATGGGATATGTCCCACTATACACCATCTTGCATGGAGTCACGAAACCATCGTGATTTCTCATTAATTCCAGCTGATTTCTGGTGATCTGAAATTAAGACTTGCGGCAGACTTGTACAAATTAAGCAAATCTGCTCTTCATAGAAAAGTGCTCAAGTATAAGCTTACTAGTGAAAGTGATAGAGAAAACTCTAGTTTTGAACGCAAACACGGTTTCTGTCAGATTTTTGATGATAATGAAGAAGAGGCATTAGCAGCATATCTTGTAAAGGCATCTCAGATGTGTTATGGGTTAACAATAAAAATGACTCGTGAATTTGCATACAAATTTGCAGTCGCGAAAAAAGGAAAAAAAAAAACGGAAGTACAGTATGTGTCATTAGCTGTTCTTGCTGATCCCATTACTGAGCCAGAGCCATCTACCAGCAAAATCCAAGATGTTGACACAACTAATGAACTCGCACATCTCGGTGAAAGTTATATGCGAACATGCACACCAACAAAAAATTCAGTGAAGAAGTTCATGAGTCCAGAAGACGTAAGGCCACATGTGAAAGCAGGAGAAAGGAAAGAAACACGTAAAGGGCGATAAAGGGCTGTATCGACAATACTCACCGACACACCAAATATGAAAGAAAGGGAAAATAGAGAACCAGATAAGGAGCAAAAAAGAAAAATCAAACTGGAGAGAAAGAAAAAGGCAAAACTTGTGAAGAGGATAGTTCTCGTGGAGGAATCTTCCAGCGACAGCGACGATATTGATGAACCAATATTGGATGATTCAACCGATATCAGTTTTGGAGCAGAGGGAGGAGAAGGCGAAGAAATAACAACTGGCGACTTCATCTTGGTCCAGTACCCAATGAAAAAGAGCATAAAGCATTATGTAGGACGAGTAGATGGAAGAGAAAACGAATTCTATCAAGTGAATTTCTTGAAAAAAGTTTCGGAGTCGGCATTTTTATATCCTGATGAGAAAGATGAAGACGTCGTTGAAAAGGCGAATGTTGTTCACAAGCTCCCCAACCCAACAACACTTGGAGGCACTGAAAGAGTTAAAAAGCAATTAAAATTCAAATTTGATTTCAAAAGTCATAACATTCAATAAGGGTATTCATTTATTTTTGTATTACTTATTGCATGCAACAATTTCTTAATAATAAATAGCTATTTTCAAAGACTTCTATGCTCCTATATATACTGTCCCACAATGTACCATAGTGTGGTACATTTAGGGACATGTGGTATATACCGGGACAGTCAAAATATATGCCCATTTTTTTTTCTGTTTAATATGGTCAGATGACTAAACTTCAGCTTGAAGATATACACATATGACCTGTTAATCCTAGATTTGTCACTAGAAGAATAAATGATCTGGACCAGAAAGAAGGAAAATGTCCCAGTTTACACCACCTTCCCCTATGTGTTCGCATGCAATTTTATGATCATGCATAGAATTGTTATCGATGTTAATTTGGAATAGATACAAGATACATCCCTTTAAAATAAGTTAATTACACACCTTATAATAATAATAACACAATAATACATTAAGAATGATGCTCTTGAATATTATTGATGCACCATCCTATTAGTTGCTTCTAGGAACATTCCAGTAAACGACTGTGATATTGATAGAGTTATTATTGCATTAGACATGTATAGTCCAATAATATAAGTTTTCAAAAGGCCGTTTTCAGGAAAAAACTGCGGAACTTTCTTTCTCAACGGATTTCTATGTTTTTGGGGGTGCTGAATCTGAATCTGAAGTTTGCTACCACGGCAACCATCGGCTTCATGCTCAAAATCGCGAAAAACCGCCCAAAATTGCGGTAATTAAATGTTTTTCGCCTATAACAAGACAACGAAGCGTTTTTCAAAGTTAAAGTTTTAATATATTAAATTGTAGCATAAGCCAATACCTACAAATGAAAAAAAAACAAATCCGAAATCAGACCATTTTTCGCGGAGATTTTTTGAAAAATGGTGATAAGTAGCGAAGTTTGCTAAGAATGCGAAAACCACTTCGATAATATCTGCTGGTGCCCTATTATCATTCTTTTACCCCTATAATCAATTTTATGTATACAAACTGCCCAATTCTTTCCAGAAGAAAGTGATGCAATTGTTGTTGTTGTTGGTGAGGACATCGATCTTCTGGTCATCCTCATTGGCACACAAACACCCAGCAACGTCTATTTACTGGAACCAGGAAAAGGGAAGGTGCCACCTACTTTGTACCACCCACCAACCGCTATCAACAGATCCGTTGCAGAACATATTCTGTTCGTACACGCATTCAGCGGTTGCGACTCGACATCCGCCATCTTTCACCAAGGGAAGGTAAAATTTGTCAAGACTCTCCAAAAGTTCCCAATTCTATCATCTTACATCAAACAATTCAAAAATCCATTTGGGACAAAAGAAGAGCTCACGACAGCAGGGGAAAAATTCTTGGTTGGATTGTACGGAGGTGATTTTCGTTGCACTTCCTTGAACGATCATCGCTACAGGCAGTACATAACTTCAGCCTACAAATTCAATTCAAATTTTGCCACCATTCCACCCTCAGAAGCCGCAGCCAAGCAGCACACATATCGGGTTTTCCATCAGGTACAGCAGTGGCTTGGAAACGCTCTACCAACAGAGGAGTGGGGTTGGCGGACAGTCCAGGGGAACTTGATCCCTATAACCACCTTCAAAGCTCCAGCCCCAGACAAGTTGCTGACGTTGATAAGCTGCAAGTGTCAGAAGGGGTGCAGGGGCAATTGTGGATGCAGAAAAATTGGATTGTTCTGCACAAGGTTGTGTGACTGTGATGGTCACTGCTCTAATCAAGAAATCATCTTTGATGTGGACGACGGTACAGACGACCTTCTGGAGTCACCGCTTTTATCTGATAATATTGAAGAAGTTAAAGGTACTTTAAAACATATATCTTATCAACTCGCATGTGATATATTCATTTATTTTCTGTTTCAGTGGATCCGCCAACAGATGAGAGCCAACCCTGTCACAAGCGCCCAAAATTGTCCTCTCTCGATAAACCGGGTCCATCTGGTTTACAACGATAGCAGACGAAACGATGACGATTGGTAAGTAATGTGGTATCCTGTACACCTGCTTATAAGAATTTACTTGAATGAAACTATTTTTCTTGATCTCTGAAGACAAAATAGATCTATAGACTCTGTTTTCTCTGTTTCCAGGTGGAGCTGTACCCAATTACAATTCGAGTTGAGTTGTCTACTTTCTACAATTCTACTTTTCTACAACAATTAACTATATCTCAATCCTTAACTTACTATTTTTACATAATAATATGAAAGTGTATAATAATAATAAGTTGTCAATAAACATAAGCTAAAAATAAATTGTCGTTTATTACAACCAACTCCTTGTATAAACTGTACTTGATAGAGTAGAGTCAAAAATGCTCACATTGCTCATTGACGTTCGGCAGTTCAGTAAAGGTGGCCAATTGTACAAAAATGTCTAGCACGATACCTAAATTTGATTTTTCGTTGAGATTTGAGAAAGAGGGTACCTGTGAAGTGAGCTAATAGGTGAGTAGGTGCCTCATTGACGTTCGATAATGTGAGCTGTACATATAAAAATATATAATATTTAATTATAGGAGTAAAAGAAGAATAATAGACCACCATCAAATATTTTCGAGGTGGTTTTCGCGTTTTTAGACAACTTCGCTACATATCGCCATATTTCAAAACATCATAACTCCGTAAAAAATGGTCCGATTTCGGATTTGTTTTTTTTGTTTTGTAGGTTTTAGCTTAAGCTACAATTTACTATACAATAACTTTCTTCAAAAAACGCTTCGTTGTCGTGAAAAACATTTAATTACCGCTATTTTGGGCGGTTTTTCGCGACTTTGGGTATGAAGCCGATGGTTGCCGTGGTAGCAAACTTCAGATTCGGATTCAGCATCCCAAAAAACATAAAAATCCGTTGAGAAAGAAAGTTCCGCAGTTTTTTCTTTGCCAAACCCTTATATTATTGGACTAGTAATAATACATCCGGGAATATTATTCATCTGACTACTCCTCGCTAGAACCAATTTGTTGAATATCCACGATGATTTATTGTAAATGCTTTCTATGTTGAGATAATTACTCCAGAAATCGTACAATTCTAATTATAATTATTTTATTACCGAAAGCTTCGACTGATTCAAATATACCTTTTAGTATATTTGGAGAAGCATATCGTTTGTAGCTATAAAATCGAGGTTATAAACATCAAAGTGCAAATGATTACGTAATTATTTACAAGAATTCGATGAAACATGTGATCCTACCAAAAACACACATTATCGACTAGAAAAGGATTTTTAAAATTAATGTCCGAAGAAAGACAAGTAAGCAAAAGCAGAAGTGGAATCTCCGCCACACGTTAATAATAGATAGTTCGATTCAATTTGATGCAGCTATATGTTTTATCTTTGTCGCGTTCGCTCTACTTTGGACGTGCATTTATTTGCGCAGAAATAAATGAAGAAAACTTTTAATAGGGTTACACTATCGACCCCATCTTGAACTGGCTACAAGTGATGAACATTTTGTAGATACACTTGAACAAACTTCGTTTTATGAATATTTTCTGCGAAAGAAACATGCAGTTCGCAACTTGTTTTGAACTTTAATCGATTTTAATAAAGGTACCGCTAAATTAAGGCATCCCTTTCATTGAAATTCTGCACTCGTAAGATACGTATCTGCCAATATTGAACATGTTTACACTTGTTGAAATATGGATACTAAAAATGTTAGAGCATCGAACTATAGTTAAGGTATATGCGGTGCTACCTTTTTTCCTTGCTGGCTTGTATTAGAGTCGGCTCTGTCTTACTATGAGAAATTAACTTTTTTTGATTATGTCCGTGATGATGATGGATGACGTTACAAATAAGGGTAAATAATTTTAAAAATATGATACGTCAAGAGGTATATGTAGGTACTATAATAAAATTTCTTGACCCAGGTATAAATTATATATAAATTCTCGGGAAATAGGTCACATTAACACTTAAGCTTTATATTTTCGTCTTTACGTACGTTTCGGTCTCACGACCATCATCAGAAGACTTATTATATCAATAATCTGATTACTTAAAACTAATTGTATTAACACAAAGCGTTCTCATCGCATCAATTTCATTTAAAATGCCAACGTCGCCAAAATGAACAGAAACACGAAATCGAAATTGTAACACAAAAATGTTATAAGTATAATGTATCAAGAATCAACTGTTTAGTGGAATTCTCAAAAAATACGTACACATGTCATCAAGTTCTATGAACGACTAACAAACATGACGAGTTCAAGTATTTACTCCCGAACCAGATATCATGATTTCTTAGGTAATAAAAGAAGGTCTGGTCTCTGGAATGTACTTTTGACATTTTACCTAAAATACACTTTCAACATTATAAGGACGCATGTAGGAGTTTGCAAGAATATTAATTAATCGAGTTAGTATAAATATGACTTAGTGTCTGAACGTCAGTCCTATGATTTACAGATTTAGAGTCACGTTTTATATGAATCATCTCCAAAATAGATCTTTCATAATAATTGGTTTCCTTAGTTGGAATATTAACATTTTTGTAATCGAATTAATGGATATAATCAAAGCAATGTTTAGCAAGGGCGGTGGAATTTTCCAAGTTTTTGTTTCTTGTGCTAGACTTATGGCCATACATTCTTTTTCGTAAGTATTGCTCAGAGATTCCAGTATAAGTCCCATCACAATATAAACAATTTAATTTGTATACCGTGTGGGTTTGTTTATCTTCAGGTATTACAGGTTTTAGATTTGAGAAATATTTCCCAACACAGTTAGCAAGCTTATGCGCAACATTTATATCATACTTTTACAAACATTTCTTAATTTTCTCTGAGGTCTCCGGAATGTATGATAAAGTTATGTAATTATCTGTATTACCTTTTATGTTATTTTTATATGACGATCCATTATAGATTTTGTTTATTCTCTCTTTAATGATAGGATTGAAGAATGTTTTTGGGTAGACATTCATTTTCAGTGTATTACGAACGATTTTTAAATTTTTGGGACAACAATTTTTTATAACAAGCTGGTGCAACGGAATTGAAGTGAAGATAACGTTGAGACCAAACTTTTTTAGTAAATCAAGAAATTTCTATTTTTCTATCCGCATCTTGTCTAATGTTCATATCTAGGAAGAAAATTGAAGTTTACAGTGGAAATTGTTAACTTTATTAATCACATACTAAATTTTATCATTGGGAACACACATAAGGCAATCATCTACATACCGTTCAAAGAATACGGGCTGAAAATCTAATGAATTTATAACAGATTCCTCTAGGCATTCCATAATGAGGTTAGCAATGGTAGCAGAAATAGGAGATCCCACTGCTGTGCCGAAAAATTGCCTTAAATATTGCTCACCGTACTGAAAATAAGTGCATTCTAAACAAAACTTTACAGCATTTATAAATTCCGATTGATCTAGAGGTGTGTGGTTTTAAATCTCTGCCCAACGTTTTTTGATGCTATTCAATGCCAAAACGACTGGTATATTTGTAAATAAAGAAACAGCGTCCAAGGAAATTAGTTGTTGGTTTACGGGTACGGATTGATTTTTTATAAATTCATTAAAATGCCATGAGTCTTTCACATAAAATAAATTTTTTCCCATAACATTATTGATAGATTTTGATAAAAATTTTGATAAATTGTAAGTAGGTGCTCCTCACTTACAATGGGTCTTGGAGGTATATCAATAGTAGTTTCGGAAGCCCATAGATATAAGGTGTTGCCCATTATGGCAAATCAATTTATTTTTCAATTCAATAGGGATTGTTTCTTTTTTGTGCCAATTATTTATTAATTTATCCATATTATATTGTACTGATAAAGTAGGGTCAGATTTTAATTTTTGATAAGTTGTTTCATCATTTAATTTAATCATTGATGCGATAAGGACGCTTTGTGTTAATACAATTAGTTTTAAGTAATCAGGTTATTGAAATAATAAGTTTTCTGGTGATGGTCGTGAGACCGAATCATACGTGAAGATGAAAATATAAAGCATAAGTGTTAATGTGACCTATTTCCCAAGAATTTATATATAATATGTAGGTGTAGGTACTTACTAATTTATAACTTAATGTTATACTCGTATATATAATTATTTTTCATTAAGTTCTATTCACTATCCAGTTTATAAACAGTTTGTCTTATGAGGTTTTACACTATTTGTATGCACTTTCAGCAGTTTCTTATAGTCTATATGCAATAACTCTTTCAGAATTCTCTATTAGAAAAATACCTTCCTACCCAGGACCAAATTTAACTTCCTTCTCGTTATTTGATAGTATTACCAAGTTTCCCGGTTTGGTTCGTTTATCGTATTCAGTTTTGCGGCTTTTTTTTATTATTGAATGAATTCAAGTTTATTCTTTAATTATTCCAACGTATTTGCACACATCGTTTTTATACTCAGCGCCAATATCCGTTCTGGATATCTTCCATGGGACCTTAATTGAAAGGACATCGTTCATGCTTTCGCTATAGGTAGGACTTGCCTCTTTATCTGAGATTGGTACTATCACTTCGTATTTTTTGCTATGTTTAAAAATAGACCGATCATATCGATACACATAAATGTTGAATGTCTTAGCTAATCAGTTATCTGTTTGCCAATATATTGACTACCTGGAATATTTAATATTTATTTCCAGCCACGAAATAGCTGTAACATTCCCATTCATTAGGAATAGCTCAATAGCTGCTTTATTTCTGGTTGTGAAAAACACGTTGCCAAATTCGACTGGTAAGTATTCCGTATTTTTTTATACTCAATCGCAGTTGGAAAGTGCTTCAGATAAATTATAATTCAGCAGTGATTCATATAGCATCAATTGTTCCAATTCACAATCAGATAGAGCCGTAAGCGTATCTTTTGCAGGTACTATATATACAAGACACGAAGACCCTTCCTAATAATTATGGAATCATAGTACTTTTATCTGTGATCTCTGAAGTGATATAGAGAAGAATTAGCATCGAGCGGATCCAATACCTAGAGAGCTCCAAACTTGAGAATGACCGGCAATATGGCTTTCGTCATCAGAGATCAACAGGAGGCCTGTTCACAGAAATAATGCACTCCTCAAATAAATTATGTATTGATACAGAAAAAACACATAGTATAAAATTCCATTCAAATAAAACCCAAATCAACATCGAAACACCTTATGAGGAAATACAGGAAACAACAAATGTAAAATTTTTCGGAACTTACATAGACAAAAAATTGGATTGGAAAGAACATCATAACCTAAGCGAAAAACTTTGCAGTGCTACATTCGCAATATCTACCATAGGAAAAAACATTCCTAAAGAAACAGCAATAACAGTATATAACGCTTATCACTACAGCCTAGTTCAATATGGTATAGAGTTTTAGGGCCATTCAGTAGATATCATATTGAGAACGGATAGATATGATATGGTGAGAAGAGGACTAAGCCCTAAATTTGGAAAATATATATTTTTTGTATTCAATTGAATTTTAAATGTATGAACACATAACAATACAAATGTAATATAAATTTTGTAAATAAAGTTGTTTAAAAAAAAAACAGCACATTCATAATACAAAATAGAGCTCTCAGAGCTATTTGTTATTCAAAACGAACCGAATCTGGTAGGAGTCATTTTGAAAATCTGGAAGTACTGACAATTACAGATTTGTATCTATATCGTCTTCCCTCGTTAGCTTAAAAAAACATGAATCAGAACAATTCACGGATATCCACAACTATGACACTCAAAACAAAAACAAGTATATACCACCCCAATTCAATTATACAGTGAACAGAAAAGGTCCCTTATATATGGCACTGAAAACATTCAATCACCTACCGTCCTCAATATTTTTTCAAATTGACGTTCATTACGATATCTGAGAATTCTTCAATGTCCACATATAAATCGTTTTTATTATGATAACCATCAAAATTTTTCTTTCTTTTATTATTAACATTCACTAGCATTATTTCACCAAAAACTAACTCATTATTACTAACTATTCATATTGAGTAATTGCTTATATGTGTGTAAAAACAACTCAAAATGAACTAAACTTCTCAATAGCTCACATGAGCTTCAGTATACATGAAAATCATTGCATTGTAAAATGTATTTTATAACTGTATTACAACATATACGTATTCGAAAAATAAATTCTATTTCTATTTTTCTATTTACGTAACCCACGTATGTCAGAAATCCAATTGATGAATATCTGGCAATGATTTCGAAATGGTGATCTGATAATTTAGTATAGTTCAATGCGACTGAAACTCAAGCTTGCTTCCTCTCTAGGAAGGCGATACTGGGATACTGTTCACATGTTTGGAGTTCGGCTCTCAAACTTACGCTGAGACTCTTGGATGCCATCCAGAATCCAGAGGAGAGCTATTCGTCTGATTGATCACACTCACGATTTCATTGACCTCGTTAGAACATCGTTGAAAGATGAGCTACCTCTCCCTTTACTATAGATATTTCCATGGTCGGTGTTCATCGGAAATCTCATCTGTTGTTTCACCGCATGAGATTCCAGATAGGTGACTAGATGAGCGCAAGCTAGTCACTCTTTCATTGTCGAGTTCGAGACCTGCCGAACTTCTCCCTACCAGACTTCATTTTTCTATCGAACAGCAAAGTTCGAAAGGGAATCATCTGATAGTGTTATCAAATCAAAAAGAGGTCACGATAGACTGTTCTCTTTTCGATTATATGTCACTATCAAGTGGTTTTCGCCACCATGTTGCATCAAATATGAGACACACTATTTGTATACCCATATTCACTGTAGTTTTGGTGTAAAAGTATGGCGCCTGTACTTCTCTTTATAATCTCAAAAACTGCCTGGTGGAGGTGGGAAGCTCTTCTTTGTTGTTAGGTAATTTTTGAATTTTTCATAAATATCTTGGAAATTGATACGTTTCTGAAAAATATCTCAGATGCTAAGTTGAAGTACATGAAATTTCCTACATAAAGGCCGGATTCATTTTGCTGTAGCTTTAACAGTTACCGTGAAGTCGTCTTCAAAATATGCGATTTCATATAATCTGAGACAGATGATGGAGAAACACTTTTTATTAATATCGACACCTGTCAAATTGTTACTGGAACACAATTTAAAATTCAGACTAAATTATACATTATACAAAATTACAATTTATTAAGCTCATCACTCAAATAAAACCTGATATCATACCACCATATTTTTGTAGTTTTATATTTTGTATTCTATATTTTATCTTTTATCTTTCAGCCTAATTTTTTTTCACATAATATGTACACCTACTACGATTGGAAATAAGACATATCTGAAAGGTTTCAGTATAGAATGAAATGTTGGCACAATACGAGTTTTTCTCAAGTGCCACAGATACTTGTAAAAATTGTAGATAAAGCAGGTGGGAGGGTTTCTGGCTCAGGTCGATTTGGAATTTTAGGTGAAATGTATTTCTTTATGGCTTTCCAAATCGACCTGAGCCAGAAACCCTCCCACCTGCTTTATCTACGGCCTATCTTCCATATATTCAAAATATAACAGATCGAATTTCCAAAATCCTCAAAAAACATAATATTTCTACCCGTTTTTCCACACTTCCAAAATTATCTCAGTTTTACAAACCTATTAAAGATCCCCTTCCTCCTCTCCACTCAGAAGGTGTTTATAGTACTCCCTGTTCTTGCGGTAAAGTCTACATTGGTGAAACAGGTCGTACAGTAGCTACTCGTGTGAAAGAACATGAGCGCTGTACAAGACTTCGTGACACCAGTAGATCTGCACTTGCGGAACATAAGTTTAACACAAATCATCAAATCCTTTTTGAAGATACTAAAATCCTAGTCCGAGCCCCAAACTTCTATCAGCGAAAAATCCTTGAAGCTATAGAAATCCAAAAACATCCGAACAATCTGAACCGTGACTCAGGATATTACCTTCCCAACATTTGGAAACCCATCCTCGAAAATTCCACTTCGCAAATGATCGCACAACGGCAGGGTCAGGTGCCGGAACGAAGTTAACCACCGGAACAAAGGCAGTGAACTATGTAGCGTGAAGGATTTTTCCTACAATAAATACGGCTACAGAAACCAGTAGAACCAGTTTCAGTTCAAGCCTCAAGCCTGCCCTGAAGATGCCACATGTAATGGTTGGCGAAACGTCGGCATCAAGTCGAGCTATTGTGACGCGGAATCCATCCGGAAGACATATACGTATTCGAAAAATAAATTCTATTTCTATTTTTCTATTTACGTAACCCACATATGTCAGAAATCCAATTGATGAATATCTGGCAATGATTTCGAAATGGTGATCTGATAATTTAGTATAGTTCAATGCGACTGAAACTCAAGCTTGCTTCCTCTCTAGGAAGGCGATACTGGGATACTGTTCACATGTTTGGAGTTCGGCTCTCAAACTTACGCTGAGACTCTTGGATGCCATCCAGAATCCAGAGGAGAGCTATTCGTCTGATTGATCACACTCACGATTTCATTGACCTCGTTAGAACATCGTTGAAAGATGAGCTACCTCTCCCTTTACTATAGATATTTCCATGGTCGGTGTTCATCGGAAATCTCATCTGTTGTTTCACCGCATGAGATTCCAGATAGGTGACTAGATGAGCGCAAGCTAGTCACTCTTTCATTGTCGAGTTCGAGACCTGCCGAACTTCTCCCTACCAGACTTCATTTTTCTATCGAACAGCAAAGTTCGAAAGGGAATCATCTGATAGTGTTATCAAATCAAAAAGAGGTCACGATAGACTGTTCTCTTTTCGATTATATGTCACTATCAAGTGGTTTTCGCCACCATGTTGCATCAAATATGAGACACACTATTTGTATACCTATATTCACTGTAGTTTTGGTGTAAAAGTATGGCGCCTGTACTTCTATTTATAATCTCAAAAACTGCCTGGTGGAGGTGGGAAGCTCTTCTTTGTTGTTAGGTAATTTTTGAATTTTTCATAAATATCTTGGAAATTGATACGTTTCTGAAAAATATCTCAGATGCTAAGTTGAAGTACATGAAATTTCCTACATAAAGGCCGGATTCATTTTGCTGTAGCTTTAACAGTTACCGTGAAGTCGTCTTCAAAATATGCGATTTCATATAATCTGAGACAGATGATGGAGAAACACTTTTTATTAATATCGACACCTGTCAAATTGTTACTGGAACACAATTTAAAATTCAGACTAAATTATACATTATACAAAATTACAATTTATTAAGCTCATCACTCAAATAAAACCTGATATCATACCACCATATTTTTGTAGTTTTATATTTTGTATTCTATATTTTATCTTTTATCTTTCAGCCTAATTTTTTTTCACATAATATGTACACCTACTACGATTGGAAATAAGACATATCTGAAAGGTTTCAGTATAGAATGAAATGTTGGCACAATACGAGTTTTTCTCAAGTGCCACAGATACTTGTAAAAATTGTAGATAAAGCAGGTGGGAGGGTTTCTGGCTCAGGTCGATTTGGAATTTTAGGTGAAGTGTATTTCTTTATGGCTTTCCAAATCGACCTGAGCCAGAAACCCTCCCACCTGCTTTATCTACGGCCTATCTTCCATATATTCAAAATATAACAGATCGAATTTCCAAAATCCTCAAAAAACATAATATTTCTACCCGTTTTTCCACACTTCCAAAATTATCTCAGTTTTACAAACCTATTAAAGATCCCCTTCCTCCTCTCCACTCAGAAGGTGTTTATAGTACTCCCTGTTCTTGCGGTAAAGTCTACATTGGTGAAACAGGTCGTACAGTAGCTACTCGTGAGGAAGAACATGAGCGCTGTACAAGACTTCGTGACACCAGTAGATCTGCACTTGCGGAACATAAGTTTAACACAAATCATCAAATCCTTTTTGAAGATACTAAAATCCTAGTCCGAGCCCCAAACTTCTATCAGCGAAAAATCCTTGAAGCTATAGAAATCCAAAAACATCCGAACAATCTGAACCGTGACTCAGGATATTACCTTCCCAACATTTGGAAACCCATCCTCGAAAATTCCACTTCGCAAATGATCGCACAACGGCAGGGTCAGGTGCCGGAACGAAGTTAACCACCGGAACAAAGGCAGTGAACTATGTAGCGTGAAGGATTTTTCCTACAATAAATACGGCTACAGAAACCAGTAGAACCAGTTTCAGTTCAAGCCTCAAGCCTGCCCTGAAGATGCCACATGTAATGGTTGGCGAAACGTCGGCATCAAGTCGAGCTATTGTGACGCGGAATCCATCCGGAAGACAAGATTTTTCAAGATTAGGTGTCCGCGGAAGTCTACCATCCAAGATAGCTGTTACATTGCACACATATCTATAATCTGTTTTAGATGTATGCCTGTAAACTACGCACTTTATTTGGTTGATCAATATTCAGAACGAAGAACAGTAAGTTGCTTGTTTGTGATCTTTCAAGATAAATATCTTGGATTCTGTATATTCAATGCCATTTTAGACAAGGTACACTTGTCATTGAGAAGTGAGACATCTCTGGATCTTGATTAGAAACCTATGGGTGACATTTATCTGAACTAGATATTATATCAAAATTATGATTTTATTGCTCAAATTATTACTGTGATTATTCTATCGCTCAGTTTGAGTAGTTTACAGAAAAACAAACAAACTAACGGATGAATGTGGAAATAATAGATCTGTTATCGAATAATGCATGTAATATTTGTTCCGTAAATTGCACACTTCATTCGAAAGTTACATGCGACGGTCGAATTTAATTTAATATTTCCGATCAATGACACAATGCAAATTTAACATTTGATTGATTATGTTATGCGAACTGGAAATTACTATTCTCCAGTTATTGTTTATCGTCAAACGTAAAAGGTGATATTTGACAGCAAGATAACATATGTGTTTTAAGGGAACATGTTTCATTCAAACTGCAAATTTGATAATCCATCAACACTGGATATGAAAACATGATTAGTATCTTCGAATTAGACTTGCACGTGCAATCTACATAGATGAGATAATCACTTTATCTGTTGACTAATCATCATGTTTCTTAATTGGTAAATTTAAACTCCATACTTTGTTATTAATATGAAGGGTGATTTAATTATCGAAATCTCTAACACATTAATCATAAGATGATGAATTTTCCTCGTGTAGGACAGGGCGACCTCATGACACACCCGGCGATCATAGTTCGTGACTATGATAGCCAGTAAATTCGAAATTTGAAAAACAATATTAATATCTCAAAACTGTATGTCTAACATATCAATCCTAAGATGATAAGTTTCTCTCCAGTAGAAAAGAGTGACGTCATCACACAACCGGCAATAATAGTTCTTGAACTATGTAAGCCTGTAAATTTGGCATTTGAAAAACAAAAATGACACCTGAAACTTGTATCTCTAACACATCAATTCTGAGGTAATTTATTCTTCTCGAGTAGTAAAGGCGACGTCAACACATACCCGACGATCATAGTTTGTGAATCATGATAGCCGGTAAATTCAACATTTGGAAAAAAATAACAAAAGGCAAAAATAATAATGTTTCACTGGACAACAATGAACCTAAGTCTGCTTCTAACTGTGATACAGGCTGGTAAAGTTTTTTGAATACGTTTTTCTTAATAAATCAGCCATTTTTATAGACATAACTATCAAAATTGAGATAACACTACTTTCTGTAACGGCAAACACAAGAATATTAGATTTGAGTTAATTCATGGATGACGTCACATTGAATAGGAGAAATTACTCATTAATTTACAACTCACTTATTTTAGTCGGAAAGCGTTATCACTTATGTATAAAATAGCTACGATTCTTTGATACCCAAAATTTTGACAATGTTTAGTGAAAATTTGAAGTATGTAAACAAATTGAAAATTCACCTCAACCGAAGGCAGCATTTCATCAAATATTTGAAAATATTCATAACTGATTGAGTGATATAGATTCATTTCTTCCAAAATTCCATACAGACCGTCCCAAAATTATTACCCCATTTCGAAAAGATGAAATTTTGGTAAGAGTGGCGAAAATGCTGAATCAAGCATTCATCTCAAACTACTAGACTGAGCCAATCATCCGTGTTTAGCATTTTGTATGAGGAAAATTTTCATACATATTATTTTACACCAGTGCAACATTTACGACAAGCAGATTATCCTACCAGAATTGAGTGTTAACAGTGGATAAGGAGGAAACAAAATAATGACCCCCATAATGATTGTTTATTGTACCGCCTTTGTTTCTAACCTAGTCTTACCTAGCCTGATCTAATCTAAGCTAACTGAACCTAACCTACTAACCTAACATTGTTAATATAGAAAGCAAATATTGTAAAAACGCTATTCCTAATACTCATAATAACCAATAATGATCGTTTATCATACCGCCTTTGTTCCTAACCTGACCTAACCTAGCCTACCTTAATCTAACCATCGACATATACATATGGACTGCGCGCGGCAATGATAGCGCTTGTAGTGCCGGCGTGAGAGAGGGGAAAACGAAGAGGACTAATACTGTCTTTATCTACTTTATCTATCGCGTTTCTATTGGCCGCCGCGTTGCCATGGAAATGCAACTTGACTGTAGCTAGTATGTTTACGTCCCGAGCCGATAGATAAAGACAGTATTAGTCCTCTTCGTTTTCCCCTCTCTCACGCCGGCACTACCCGCGCTTATCATTGCCACGCGCAGTCCATATGTATATGTCGATGAATCTAACCTACTTACTTAACATTGTTGATATAGGATGTAAATATTGTAAACGCGCTAATATTGACACTCATAATAACCAATGAGGATTGTGTATTGTACCGCCTTTGATTCTAACCAAACCTAACCTAGCCTAATCTAATCTAAGCTAACCGAACCAAACCTACTAAACTAACATTGTTAATATAGAATGCAAATATTGTAAATGCGCTATTTCTAACACTCATAATAACCAATAATGAGTGTTTATTGTACCGCCTTTATTCCTAACCTAACCTAACCTAACCTAGCCTAACCTAATCTAACCCACTAACCTAACATTGTTGATGTAGAATGCAAATATTGTAAACGCGCTAATCTTAACATTCATAATAATCAATGAGGATTGTTTATTGTACCGCCTTTGTTTCTAATCTAACCTAACCTAACTTTGTTATTATAGAATGCAAATATTGTTATCGCGCCAATCTGAACACCCTCGTTTCTGAAAATATTCTGAGAATTATATTGATGCCCGGGACTCCATCTATGTAGAATGATTTTATTAGTGGGACTCAATCTACGTAGTATGATTTTATCAGTGGGAGTGAATTAACGTGGGAATATGGAAATTGAATTCAATTCAATTTTTCCGATTGGGGTACGATACGGAGTGAAGAAGGTGGGACTTTACAGAGGTTCTATAATCCCAATTTTATCAATCAAATAATTATCTTGCATAATATTATCAGCAGTGTTTGTTCGTAAGAACTTTATGATGAAATTTAGGTGATTTTGGATGAAAACTGCTAAACTGGATATAGTTGAGTGCAAGAAATTGAGTTAATAATGAATACATCAAACTTTCCGATATCCGAAGTAGGCTGCTACATTCATTTTATTAATCATTCTGATCAAAATTTTACATTGCGGAATTTGAAGTATGAACCTTATAATGAAACCCGAATTCTTCGAGAGCTGCATAACTTTACTTATTCCGTACTATTCATTCTTTATTTCCTTTTTCAACAAGACCCATTCAAAATTATTGAAAACAAACTATTATTTGCAGGGTACATATCTGAGTTTTCGTTAGGCGAATGAGCAAAAATGATGAGAATATGTTATAGTGTATTCTTATTTTAGGTGAATATGCAACTTTCCAATTCAATCATCCACTTTTCTACAGATATATTCCGAAGTTAGACTAATTCATACATGTTCCAAGGATATTATGCTTCCTAGAGTCGAATATAGCCATGCTGAAACTATCGTTTGAAACTATCAAGAGAGAAGATTTTTCTTCATCCTTTCATTTACTCGATGGCTGAGCTTCTCCATATCTAACACAGGAATTCACGGTTATGTACACCATTCAAATGATAGAAAAAGTGCATACTGGAACATATAATTGTGATAGGAACAATGTTGGTAAATTGGATCTGGATTCTAATAGTTTAAACTCATTATTTCGTATACCCGGTGGAACGTGGGGTAAACTATCCTATGAATGTTCTGTGAAATTCCTTGAGCATAATAGGTAAAATTTCATCTGGCCTCATAGTCTTTTTGATATTGTGATAAAACTGAATGGGACTTATTGTACATAGACGAAACACAATTTCAGGCATATGGCTATCAATAGCCCCAATATTCGGAAGCTCCTTCTCTTGTGAAACCAAAGTGGAATTTGCTGTCCATTTCACGAAGTAACTTAATCGCTAAATCTTTCCTTCGCGGAATCTATTGTTTCACGCGCTGTATGGCATGTAACGCCGTTTGATTGGATCCCCTCAACATGCATGCTTACCATAATAGAAATGGAACAGTCTCTTAACAAGGCTCTATACCGTTGGTCATTATGGATGCATGCTGGCCGGCATCATTTTGGATAATTCCTTCAGATGATAGAGCTCATCAAACAGTGCATCATCCTGGTTTTAATGGCTTCCGAAGAATCGCTTGTGGATTGTCTTCACTCAGTGAAAACAGTCTGCCTTTTTAACATAGCCATTGTGTCAAAAATGGGCCTCATCGTTAATCAATATTCAGCGATGAAACGATGGGTTAACCTGCATCCCATTCTCAATTCTTCAGCCAAATACAGGAAGCGAATGATGGTCGGTCGACTTCAATTCTTGTACGAGCTGAATCTTGCTCAACAGCGGCAAAATTTCCTTTAGTGTACTATACATTCCTGGAGTAATTCAGTTTCAGAGTGTTAACATGGAACAGTAATGGGAATAATCGAGTATATGTGATAATCTTTATGTTGTTTGATTGGCGTCTGGGCCCTTATTGGTCTATGCCTGCATCTCCTTCGTGAGTAGATTCACGACAAGAAACTCAAGCTGCAGCATGTGCCGACAAATGATATCATGCTAGCAGACTCTCTGGTAAGACCCATGGATAGGGGAGAGATTACGCTCATGCATCGAACGTTAAGGACTTTTCCCAAATTGAGTGTAAGGAATCAATTCCTTCTTTTTGATACTACCAAGGAATATTTGATTCAGGTATCAGCCAGTAACATGTTAGCCAAATCGTACAGAGCATATGGATGTACGCCTCTCCATTCCTCGAGAAAATTCAGCAGAGTGAAATCGTGCCAGACTCTCTGGAAAAACCCTTGGATAAGGAAAAATTACACTCATGTATCGAACGTCAAGGCAATGTCTCAAATAGGTACAGTAAATTGAAACATTCCCTTTATTTTTGTAGTGATTACGTTTTGGTGAGGTACCATATAAAAATAATGGCAATAATTAAGTGTATGTGATATTCAGAATAATTCTTGCTTATAAATGTTTATCTATAGGTATTTCCTCACGCCTTTCCTTCAATTCTTGAGTTCTACTAGGAACAATACCTACTAGTCCGGTCAATTTAGACATTCGAAGGTACATAAAATCCCAACAAGCTGAAAATCAGTAAAATTGTTCAAAACATTATCATAAATAATATTTGAAAGTTCCTCATCATTCCCGTGTATGGAAAAAATTGTATTCAAGGTCAAAGGTCAAGAAAATGAGTTTTTCGCGATTTTCAGCAAAACGGTAGGTTTTATCATAAAAGTAATCCGGACAAAAATTGTAGATCATAAAATTATCTATAAAAATGTACCAGTGATTTTTTCCTACGAGCCACCGTTTCTGAGATATAACGATTCAAAAAGTTATAAAAGTTGTTATCGTCATAATATGCACACGTTTCCACGCCACTTATGAGGTAGTGTACTTAGCGCGTTTTTTTTAAGGTGGTTTCCCCAGTAGGCCTACTCCACGGGTCAGTTGTGATCCTGTTTAGTGTGAAACTATTGCAAAATAACGGAAGTTTTCAAAGATTGGAAAAGATAAAAGCGATGTAAATTAAAAAAAAAGTGGTGAAGTTCATTCGCCTGATTCGTAAGTTTCAAATTTTTCTTGTTCTCCTTCTTGATCTTCTTCTTGTTCTTCTTCTTCTTCTTCTCCTGCTTCTTCTTCATCTTCATTTTGGATGCAAGTAAATTGCGTCAATAGCGATGTATCGCATGACACTTCGTCGGAATCAAACGAATCCTCCATTGTTTGTGATTCAACATTAGAGCACGACCGGCCTTGATAATTTGTACATGCCAGAGAACAAAACAGTCCAACTTTTTTGCAACCACATTTAGCACTGCATCCCTTTTTGCAGTTGCAAAAAATTGTCTTCAGCAGTTTTTCCGGCGCAGGTGGGCTCTAATAAATTGTTGACCAACTTCCAACCCCAGTCTGTAGGGTCTAGCTGATAACCAAGCCACACTTGAACTTGGTAATATACCCGAAAAAGATGTTGATGAGCAGCAACTGAGGTTGGAGGAAGACAAGCTAATTGAACTTGTTTTTTATTTTTAGTATTTTTAACGAAACATGCATATCGATGCTTATCTAAACAGGTAGTTTTTTTAGGAGCTCCGTACATAGAAAGAAGAAAGCGGATGCCGTTGGTGATAACTTCTTGTTGAGTTGAATTACTCTTTTCAAAAATTTCAGCACATTGAACTAAATCTTGTTTTTCAAACATTTTGAAAACTGCTGTTTTACCCCTCCTGTAAAATGCAGATGTCGTACCACAGCCAGTTATTGCGTGTAAAAATAGTACATAATTTTGACACTTTACAAAAGTAGATAAACTTTTTGATGAATATATATCTGATTGATGTTGAGCTTTTCATGGTTTTAAGAAAAAAATAGGTTTTTCAGTTGTAATATAATATATATCATATAATATATAATATATATATATATATATATATATACATGATATATATAATATATATTATAATATATAATATATAACAACTCTAGAGATGTATATACGTGGCGTACTCATGCATATTATGACGATAACAACTTTTATAACTTTTTGAATCGTTATATCTCAGAAACGGTGGCGCGTAGGAAAAAAGTTATTGATACATTTTTTATAGATAATTTTATGATCTACAATTTTTGTCGAGAGTACTTTTATGATAAAACTCACCGTTTTGCTGAAAATCGCGAAAAACTCATTTTTTTTGACCTTTGACCTTGGATAAAATTTATTCCATACACGGGAACGATGAGGAATTTTTAAATATTATTTATAATTATGTTTTGAACAATTTTACTGATTTTCAGCTTGTTGGGATTTTATGTACCTGCACTCTCATTCTTTGGTCTAGATTGACCGGACTATACATGGTTTGCCAAGTTAAATGTTCGGATGGTAGATTATGTCGATCGTAAAATGGTTTCAGCGATCTTCAAAATAAATAGTGTACCCGGTCAACATCGTCGATAGAAGACTGAAGACCGCAATATTTTGATTCCATCATTTCCCCTTATTTACAGTAGCCCACCCCTGCCAAACGACATACATTTTTTCAGTTGTTAGAGTCTTTCGCGAAACTACAGTCTAGCCCATTTCGAATGATACTTCAACCACCACCCTACCATATGCACTTTCCTCCCTGACACCATTTTACACTATGCGATAATATTCAGTTCTACTCTTTCTTCCTCTCCGCCCAGTGACATTTGACTTACGGAGACATGGCGATTTACCACCAGCAATAGAATAAAGTATACGTAGAATATAAAAATTTAGGAAAATAATATATAAATTCAAACAATTAAAATTGGTTCTAAGCATCACTGAACTGAGAATACTCTATTATGCACTAGTGGAAATTCACTTGAGCTATGGCATTATCGCATCGGGCGAAGTCTCCAAATCAACTCTAAGGAAACTAGAATCTACACAAAAAAGGATAATAAAAATCATCTATAATAAAAACATTCGATATCCTAGTAAGGCCTTATTCACTGATGCTTCATTACTTGATATAAAAATGTTATTTGCAAGAAAAATATTAACTCAAAAAACAGACAAAAACTATATAGAACATGAGATGACACTAGATTACAGAAACAGGAATCATTACAAATACCAAGAGTAAAAAAAACTATAGGCCAGCATTCGTGTAATCATATATATATCCTAGATTATATAACCTTTTACCAACTGATTTGAAGACCATTACCAATAAATTTGTTTTAAAACGGAAACTCACAAATTGGTTAATAAGTGCACATGAGAGTGAAGTGATGCAAAATTTATTATAGTGATACACATATAATTCCTATATGTTATTAAGAGACAATAGTGATCGTTTGAAAGAAGAAACTAGAATTGTATATAATCAGTGTTTAAAGATTATAACCAGTTGTGAGACGAATAGATCCCAACCACCACACAAGTCATAACATGTAGAGACTTATTACAATAAATAATGGAATATGAATGATTTCAAATTGTACTCAGCATATAACAATCTTCATTGTATTCAATTTTATTATATTAATATTGTAGTAACAATATACTTAAATAATTTATAAATTATAGATATGTTCATGTATGAGTGTATAATGCAAATATGTATGTATATATGTGTAGATGTGTGTATATATGTATATATATGGGTAAATATAAATCCCTTTTTAGATAATATTAGTAATAAGTAATGAATGATATCAAATAATAACGTTTACTGTACCACAAACAAGTTCCAACTTTTTTAACTTTATTGTTGAATTTATCTTTCTATTTGTAATCATAATTATATACTATTATTATTATTATTATATTCAATAAAGATTATTGGTATTATTATTATATATTATTATAATGGTTTCAACGATCTTCATAAGAAATAGGGTAAATTTTTTCAGTTGTAAGAGTTTTTTATGAATTTATAGTATAGCCCCTTTCGAGTGATACCTCAACCACCACCCTACTATCTGCACTTCTCTCCCTCACACCCCTTTACACTATGTACTAACCTTTCTTTCTCTTCGCTCAGTGACATCTGACTTACGGCGACCTGGCGACTCACCACGCGCCATGCATTAAGGTAATCGTGGCGTTCTTATATGGGTACAGGTAGTGTTGTGAAATGCTCGAACACACATTTTCAGACAACGTTCTCAGAGCACGAAAAAGCACGATCAAACATAAACGAGTACGGACAAATGACGGTGAGGTCGCGAGAAAAAAAGTCTGGAATAAGTCTTATTGCTTACATTTTCACCACCCAACGTGTTGTTCTGATGTCTTTCTACAGTCTATATGATGAGACACTAGATAGTACTGAATGATGTTAACAGAGCTAATCATGAGAAGCGCACATGTAGCTAATGTTAGCTAAAACAAGCTCAGAATGCGCTTATTTTGAATCTACCTGTGTTCACAATATAAAAGGAATAGTGATACAACAAACCAAATATTCTCCGGGCTTACCATGTCCAGAACTGAGTTTAAGTCAATATGTTAGGTTGGTTCATTTTTATGTTTGATAAAATGTTAAAAATAATTTTTTTATTAACTCACATAAACTCACAGTTCACAGTCATGACCGCAACTGATTCACAAATGATAACAAACATGACTCTTAGTCAAATACTTCATCACCAATGCTGGACTCTGTATCATGTACACTATATGCGTCTCCATTATCGAACCGAGAACAAGAACGCAATTATAATGACATCATGCATGCGTTGCGGACTTGGATGAACCTGAGTGTGAGTGTTACATCATGCTCCAATTACTTGCGTCGCGTTCATAGTGCTCGGGAACGTGCTGAATATGCTCTGTCCGTGCTCAAAGTGCTCTCGAGGAATGTTCGCGCACGGAAGTTTTTTCGTGGGCGAACGTTCGCTAACGTGACGGGAACTTTCCTTTGTTAACATCACTAGGTACAGGAACAAGTTGAAAATAGTTAGTTTTGCTTTTCTGTTAAAGGAATTCTTATAATACAAACTAGCTTTTAACCTGTAATGTTACTTTCAAGGTAACGGTTTCCTAACCGTGGACGAAACATGGATTCATCAAAACACACCAGAAACAAAAGAAAAGTCGAAACAGTGGACTTGTCCTGGAGAATCGGAGCCGAAAAAGACCAAAGTGGGCTAATCGGTCCTAAAACACATGGCGAAGGGTTTTTAGATGCACACGGTATCATCCATATCCATTACATTGAGAAGCACAAAACAATCACCGGCGTATATCATGCAGTGCTGTTGGATTGATGCGCAACTGATTAGAAGCAAAAGCGGCAACATTTGGCAGAAAAAAAGTGCTCTCCTACCAGGACAACATACCGGCGCACAGTCGCAATGGTAAAATTTAATGAATTGCGCTACGAATGGGTTCGTCATCCGCCATATTCTCCAGATTTGGCCCCTTGCGATTTTTATCTATTTCCAAACTTGAAGAAATGAATCGTCGGAAAGAGACAAACGCCTATTTTGGAGGATTGCCGAAATCGAACCGAAACGGTTTTTTCATTTAAAAAATATTCCGCTTCAATCGGTAGTTTTCTCTCGATATTTGGGAATTGTTTCATGTTCTCAATTCCTTGTACATGAGGTTGTATTATAAAATTATATAAGGTGTTTTGTTGTACACTAAACTTGTTGTGAATCGATGTGTGGACTGTATTTGATTGACTTATTGATTAAATGCAATCAAAGTTGTCTGCCTTTTTATTTGGACTCGCACATACAGCAGTAATAATGTAACATTCTTAACAAACATGTGAGAGCTCTGTTTTTCCCGCTCTCCATGGATCAATTATGAACTAGTGTTCATCGAACAATTATGAAGTCGTATTCATGGAACAACTATTCCAGACATACAAATATTATGGAGGCTATTGGACCTAACAATATTATTAATATACAGATTCGCACATTGGTTCCTCTGACGTTAATCTTAGCATGATGAAACGACAAATATTACTGAATGATAATAACTTGACAACTTTGCCAGATGAAAACACTCTTTTATTACTATAGCTTGGAATAATTTGAAGTCGACTAGAATCTATCCCCCCAATAGAAATCGTAGGTATTGACATCATCCAAGATTGATTTTCTTTGTTGAATGTGTGAACACTGTCTTGTCTTCGGATGATGCGCTCGACCGGTTGTGCAAATGAGAGGATGGATAAATTACCCAATAAATAAATATGTTGCTAAGAGATGAATTAATCCATAGTTCTTAGTCAATGGTGGCTTGAGAGGTACTTTGTGAAAAGTATTATTTTACACAGAAGTTATTTCCATAACTCAACCTTGTGCTGCGAGATCTCTATCTAAGATCAAGTATCGTGTGAACTTTAGTGTGTCATTACGCGCTAAGTATGCAAATTGTAAGAGCTGATAGCAGCAACTTGAAACTACTCTATATCGAAGCTCCTGACTTTAACGAACCCAATCACGAGCACCTGCTACTCAAAATCGGTATCACAGGCCTCTGATTACCGAGCTGCAACTCAGGTCTTAAAGTAATTTTTATTCATTTTATTTTCATATCATTTTGCCTTCTAAATGTAGAGTACCTAAGTTTTAATGAAACTATAGCGGTTTTTGTGCACGTTTGCAATAATTTTGTACCTGTTTCGTATCTTTATAAAAACCGCTTTCATTCATTTCATTACCATCACAAGATTACCAGTTGAATATTTCATTGTATGCCTCCATACAATTCGTTTTATGGATTTGTTCCTAATCACTCACTAAACATTTTCACCCATTCATGTTGTATGTTCGCTAAGTTAAAGATTATCGTGAATCGCCACTTTATTTGCCAACTGTCATTTTTTCTCTATACTCACTTTGACTCCAGAAGGAAAAAATTGTAATGTTCGAAGAACATCGTGTGAGCCAGCAGTCGAATGTTGGGAGAGGAGATATCAATTCAGATATTTCTTGATGATTTCTAGGTTATAGGCATGATGAAAGAGTTACACAAGTTCGCCGTTCGGTAGAGAAATTAAGTGTAGGAATTGTCTAATGAAACGAATTATCTCGTAAGCAGTTTACTTTTCATGTCCTGAACCAATGCCTCAACTGAGTTGTATGTTTTCTTGATTCTCAATATCGCATTTTTTCTCAGCCCAGAATACGAAATTTATCAAAATTACCCTTCCAGGTTTGCCCTAAGCTGACCCAGTGGTCCTGGTGGAGGCATAGGAATTGAAACACACTCACTTATGAAAGAGTTACACTTTACTGAATGTAGAGCTTGACGTCATCACGACTTAATGTCTTGCTCTACTATAACAAAAATACAGATACAAGTTAATAGTACTGATGTAAACGATGATTGATCATTATGAATCTCTCAATATGATAACTGATTATGATATGCTTATATATGAACTAATGAATATATAATAATGTAATGTGATGTTATTGTGTCCTAGTTAATCTAGTCTTATTATATACATCTATCAATGACTGCCTTACGGGTCCCATGGTCTTCTGCGTCAAGGTAGGTTATACTGAACAATATGTTTATCATACTCGTAAACATATTGTTTGTGCATCGGCTATGAAGTATAAACATATAGATCAAATACATTACCAATAGAAATAAGGTCGTATTCTATGATTTAGGGATTTAAGGTAATTTCGTATAGGGATGGAAGATTCCTATACTACACTCATCATAGACATAGTATCCAAGAGAAGGATTCAAGTTATCTTTCTAAAAATTACCTACATATTTCAATTGATGATTCAACAAATATTATGGAATATTTTTACTCTCTATAGAAATATCTCAACTTCATCAGGGCTAAATTTGATTTTAACCTCACGAACCGATGTATAAAGTACGTATGCATATAATTTGTGTTATTATTCTTCATTTTCTCATATTTTGACTACACGACAGGAAAACCTATCAATGTTTAAAGGACATCATAAGAGCCAGTGGTCGAATGTTTGGAGAGGAGATAGCACGTCGAATATTTCCTGATGTTTTTGAAGTAATAGGCATAAGGAAAGAGTTACACAACTTCGCCGTTCGATAGAAAAATCAAGTCTGGTCAGGTCTCGAGTTTGACAATAAAGGAGTGAATACACCGACTATGGAAATATCTATAGAAAAGGGAGAGATCTCCCACCTTCCTACGATGTTCTACATAGGTCAATGACCCCGTAAGTGTGACATCATCAATCAGACGAATATCTCTCTTCTGGGTTGAATCAAAGATCAATTCCTAGCTATCGATGACATTTCATAAGGTTTTATGATAACGTCAATCACTTTTTTGTATAGTAGTGCCAACGAAAACCGCAGGAGCTAACCAGCATTTTCGCGTCTAGTAGGAAGAAGTTCTTCATGTAGTCTCGAGTTTGACAATAAAGGAATGTCTAGCTTGAGCTCGTCTAGTCATCCTACCTAGAATCTCTCGTGCTGGAATAACAGACGAGATTTCTGAGGAACACCGACAACGGACATATCTATAGAAAAGGGAGATATCTCCCACCTCCCTACGATGTTCTGAAGAGGGCAATGACATCGTATGTATTACATAATCAATTAGACGATTAGCTCTCATCTGGATTGAATCCAAGAGCTATCTCTATCTATCTATGACTCTTTGTAAGGTTTCATAATAACATAATGAGGGGATGAAACACATTCAATTTTGTCCCTAACTCCTTACTCACTTTTTATGGTATCTATTCATTTGAATGTTTGGTATTTTTCTTCAAAAATAAACATTATTTCACTAATGAAAAATTTCGAGCACGACACAAGAAATAAAAATAATTATCTAAAACCTCATCATAGACTTACTACCTCAGAAAAGAATCCAAGTTTTCTTGCCAAAAATTTTTATAATTATCTACATATTTCAATAAAAGAATCAACAAATCTTATAGAATATTTTTACGCTCTATAGGATTATTTCTACTTCATTAGGACTAAAATTGATTTTAACCTCGCAAACCTATGTATAAAGTCTAATTTGGGTTACTATTTTTTTAATACTTTGAGTAGCCGAGAGGAAAACCAATAATGTTCGAAGAACATCGTGTGAGCCAGCGGTCGAATGTTGGGGGAGGAGATAACAATTCGAATATTTCTTGAAAGTTTTGAGGTTATAGGTATGAGAAAAAAGTTACACAATCTAGCCGTTCGATAGAAAAATCAGATCTGTTAGGAAGAAGGTCTCGAGTTTGACAATAAAAGGTTGACTAGCTTGAACTCGTCCAGTCAGCCCATCTAGAATCTCTCGTGGTGGAATAACAGACGAGATTTCTGAGAAACACCGACCATGAAAATATTTATAGAAAAGGGAGAGATCGCTCATACTTCTATGATGTTCTAGAGAGGACAGTGAATTTGTAAGTCCAAAAAGCTTCAGCGTATGTTTGGGAGTCGAGCTCTAATTATCTCAACAGTACTCCCAGTACATGGAAAATGTGAATTAATCTATTCCATGATTCCTAAAGATCAATTCAGGTCGTTACCGGTAATACGACCAAAATGTTCGGAAGCTTATGAATATTTGGAGACATATCCTTCTTACACTTTTCTCAGACTGTTGTCGGCATTCAGTTTGCTAGAGTTCAAATACGGCAGAGTCACATTTCAAACATTTCTTATAAATTTCATAGAATAGTAGGACTGCCACATAGCAGCCACCGCACTGGAATCAGATTCACTTTGTCGCTACGCCGACGGTCATATCTCACTTCAATACCATTATGAGGGACTACGGTCTATCCAGGAGATTACCTAACGTGAATATTCTCATTCCAACAAAAATTTGGTGGGGCGATCAATTTCTGATGATGATACCTTGTTTCTACTAGTAAAGCGCATCACCTTTGCGCATCTGTTTTCGTTATGTCGGCTATTTGAAATTGGGGTGTTTGAAACAAAAATCGTTATATTTGAGTTTTGACAATTTTGTTGTTATTTAAATGTATTTTCACAAGTTAGACCAGTATAAACTATTGTTGATGTGTTGAGTGAGTTTTAAATATCAAGTTATAGGTAGATGTTGTTTACCGTTCGACAAATCATTTGTAAAATGATCCGAAGTTTCATATCAAAACCATATTACATATTTCATAGGCGTAGGCGATAAATGTATGTTGATTACTGAACTTCATAATCAAAATATAATTCAGGTAAATAGACTTTACGTAACTTCGGAGTAAAATAATAAGCTCATTATCAGTAACACAATATGCAATATCATATATAATCAAACTGAACTTGACACTTAATTGATTTTAACAATGTATTGCTCATTTCTCACAATCCATTTTTTGTAGATCTGTACTACCAGGTTGCGAGGTCAATGATTACACCTCGTTCTCAGGTATATATGAAGAATGGCTGTGATAAAGAATATAGTATCAAAATTTGTTGAAACAGTTATAAAAATTTTTATTCCACAATTTGATCAAAATAGCATTTTTAAATTAATAATTCGTAAATTGTTAATTTGTTTTGAACTTTTTCGAAATATTTACTCGCATTTAATAATGTAAATTTATCAATACATAGTAGGTTTTCATTTTTGGATAATTAAAGTTTGTATGTAAATATTTTTTATTTATTCAATTCATGTTCAACAGTCGAAATTCAGCAAGCTACAAAGCAGTCATTCTAATGGTGAGGAATATGAGGATAATAAAATGGGAAAAAATTATTGGAAAACTTATTATAAAACAGACGTGGAAAGTTTGATGTTCATGCGATTAAAATGAGTTTTTTAATATGTTTTTACCAATTTATCATCTAAAGTTACATATTCTTCACCATTACAATACCTGCTTTGATGCTTCCTGAGTTTCAACTGTTTAACATGAATTAAATGAATAAAAAAATTAAATCTTACATATAAACTTCAATTATCATAAAATGAAACCATATGATGTATTAATTAATTTGTATGTTGAATGTAAGTTAATCTTTTTGAAAATTCTCATAACTAATTCAAAATTTACAAATTATGAATTAAAAAATACTATTTTGATAAAATTTTGAAATAAAAAGATTTATAACAGCTTTAACAAATTTTAATACAATTTTCTCCATTCTAGCCAGCTTTTATATATACCTGAGGATTTGTAATAATTGACCTCGAAACCTGGTATCTACAAAAAATGGATTGTGAGAAATGTACATTCAAGTGATAATATCAATATGAACTCACACTTGGGTGAAACCAATGTTTTGTTTTAATTTATTACTGATCAGATAGAAATCATTCAAAGAGAATCAGAGAAGAAATTTAGTAAATGAACGTTTCCCTTGGTTTTCTATGGAATAAAAACGGGAGTTAGCAGATTATATAGCAAGTTGTTATCTGACTTGAAGTGTACACTGTTGAATAAATTCTGCGTAATACAAATAAAAGGAAAAGAGAGTAATTAATAACTCTATGATCTTTTATACATATATTTTTATTTTTAGGACTAAATTTGTCACGTATTGTAGTAATTAGAGGCTTTTAACTTCAATACAAACTAATCTACATTCTGTATTTTATTAATTTATATCAAATTTGATTCTTTATATTTAGTGGTCATTTATCGACATTCTCAATTTTTCAAAATTTCATCACTATCAATAATGTCCTTTTATGTCGAAAAGAAATATCTTCACGTAAATAATAATAATAATAATAATAACTATTTTTGTAAATATATGTAACTAGAAAATACATATAAGTTCTTTTATGTTATTGATGATTGCCACTGTTTTTTCTTTTCTACCCACATTGGGTCTTCATATTCTGTCTTATCACTGGCGGAACGAATGTTTTCCAATTGTCTTATTCCAGTTGGTACCACCATTAGTGATAACTCTTGATAAAATCACAAAGTTGACTATTCGCTGAAAACAAGTTGTTTTATAATATAGAAGAAACTCGTTAAATAGTTGTTTTACTCGTGATTTGACATGAATATTCAAAACATAACGGCTTTATCGATCCAATTTTCTTACAATATTTTGCTAAGGAAGAACTACCACAAATACGTGAATCGTAAAAACACAATGAGTAAGACAGAGATTCGCTTCAACCGACACCGGATTGTGCCGTCTTTGTTTGGGGCTGCTTGTTAGCACGAAAAGAATTAGTTTGAATTGCTTTATTTTTTTACAGGGAAACTGTTATTTAGAATTCTGAAATTTATATGGAATTGACTTTTTACAATGTGAGATTTTCGATAAGATAATGAACCAATATTCAACGATTGACGATCTGCAAAATTATAAAATGCAATGCACTTGCTAGCGAAAAATTTAAATGAACGTTAAGTGCTTCAATGAAAAAAAACTTAAGTTCCTGAGATATAGAACATTATGTTAGAGCAAAAACATACCAACTTTCTTGGAAGATAGTGGTTCGAAACATTTTTCTTAGTCATAATAATAATTACTAAGAGTAATTATTACCATTACTAAGAAGAATGTTTCGAACTTCTATGAGTAATTATTATTGTTACTAAGTAGAATGTTTCGAACCACTATCTTCCAAGAAAGTTGATATGTTTTTACGCAAACATAATGTTCTATATCTCAGGAACTGAAGTTTTTTTTCATTGAAGCACTAACGTTCATATAAATTATTCGCTAGCAAGTGTATTGCATTCTATAATTTTGCAGATCGTCAAAGGTGAAATTGAATATTGGTTCATTATCTTATTGAAAATTTCACATTGTAAAAAGTCAATTCCATATACATTTCAAAATTCTAAATAACAATATATCTACCCTAAGAGGGTAGATATGGATCTGCTACATTCTCAGAAACTGATTATTTTGTAAATACTCATCGGATATAAATATGAATTTCTGGTGGATTATATTGTTCAATCATATGAATTCACGAAAGTCTCATCTTTAGAAAATTCAACAACTGGAAATTATTTATTTAGCGAAAAACTTTATAAATTCTAAATAACTTGAGTGTTCGAAATGTAATACATTATTTGTAGGAATTCCTTAGCGGATTTTGCCGCTCCAGGTGAATATTGTAACATTAAAGGCAGAGGGGAGCTTTCTCCAACAACTTTATAAATTTGAGTTACAGAACTCCTGTTTAGCAAACTCCGCTAAGTGGTTGATACATCGATGACGCGCGGAGTTAATTATATTCGTGAGTGCTTAATTATCTGAACATGATAATCAACCCATCATACATCTTCCACCAGATGAATGATTGATCGTTATACTGTCGGAATTCATCAAATTGTTGTGTGTTGCAAACATTCTGATCGATTTGTCAGGGGCTAATTAATTAATATTGGATTAGATGTTACCTCAACAACCATTTTACTCTACATCTAGCTGGAATTCGTTAATGGCGGTTGAAAAAAAATGTCATGTTAAATTATGTCAAATTGAAAATTCCTTCAATTCAAATTTAAATATTGATATTTCAGTCACAAAAACTGTACCTCTACCATAATTAATTTATAATGATGATAGTATCAACTTGTATCATATAAAATATAGCTTGCGCTTAACGAATCACTATATACACTCTTGTAAGCTGTATCGAGCCAGGCGTATTGTTTTGCTCTACAAAATAGACAAATTGTACTGTCTCCTGATTTTTCGATGGTCATTTATTCTTTATCAAATTCCTTGGACAACTTCAGGTATAAGATTTGATAAGATAAGATGGACGAATAGATGACAGAAAACAAACAATAATTAAGAGTTCCTTTATGATATTAGAGCAACTGTTCATAATGTTATCCACCAACTTCGATTTATTTCCACCAACGACTAATCAATGTGTGCTGTATCTGATCTGTTATCTTTGCCCGATTTGGCCTGATCGCAGCCCATTTGTTTTCAATCATGTTGATCGTGGTATTGAACATAAACGTTTCCCCCGATGTATCTCCAAACATAATATACTATGTTTAAATCTACACCAGGAATCACAATAGTTAAACTGGTCTCTATTGAATAACCAGTCCAACGGAAACTTTTTCGTCACTCTCTTATTTGAATTCCAAAATGTGGACACATCCATTAGGACCCAGTACCTTTGTAACATAGCTAAAGATGCATATTTCATTATTTTTTTCAAAAAGGATCCAGGGAGTTGAAGAAATTAATCGTTTTAAAGTTTGCGCAATACAACCTGAATAAACATTTTCAAGAACAGCGAATCAATTGGGGTGGTTGTCACATGTTTAGACATTTGGGCGAGGTTTGAATAGAGTTTCTTCATTCAAATAATTATGCAAATGCAGACGAGGCAGTATTATTGCACAGCCGAATACCGACGCTTGTTGATTCGATTTCAAATTTGAGAGTTATGCTCAGCTTCAGCGACGTCACTATCAGTGTGTCTGAAAGCCCCCACTATGAACCCTATCAACGGTCCAGAAAACTGAGTACGGTCATGTGAGATGTGCGCACATTGCCTGGTCACGGTTATGCTAACGGGCAGTAATCAAACATGAGTATCTATGCTTACCACAAACGCTTCAAGTGAAATTAATAAATCGAATGCATCGACTAATCATAGCTGGATGATAGAAATGACGACTGGGGCGTTAATAAATAACTCCCATCAAATTCCCATCTCAATCGAATCTTTATCGCACTGATTGATACTGATTATACCGGTATCTCAGACACAACCTGTACAAACCGATTGTACAAATAATTCAGAGAATAAATTATGGAATTTTAGGCCAGTCACCAGAGGAAAAATTGAGGAAAAAAAATTGAAGGTGTAAATTTGCAGTGTTTTATACGTATTTCGGTTTGCTGAAAACGGGAAAAATAATTAGAAAATTCTACAAGTTAGCTTCAAAAGTTACGGGCATGTTTTGCCGCGAAAAAAAAAACGATTTTCATGTTT
This sequence comes from Endomychus coccineus, assembly GCA_958510875.1. Taxonomy (NCBI): domain Eukaryota; kingdom Metazoa; phylum Arthropoda; class Insecta; order Coleoptera; family Endomychidae; genus Endomychus; species Endomychus coccineus. The sequence goes on from OY294068.1 coordinate 47,244,974, forward strand.
TTTGCGTTTTAAAATAAAACGGGTGCCCAAATGGAAAAACGTGTCGAGAGATAAATTGTACAAAAAATGAAACAGCATTGTTTGAGCATCATTTCGATGTTACAGTCTTGTTTTTTTTTAGGGGAATACAAATGTTTTTTTTTCTCATTCGAATATCAACCAAAAAAATATTCTATTCAAAATAAAATTTATTTTTTTATAAACTTTCTACGTTGTTTTGTTTTTTTTTTATCTTCCATTTTGACTTCACAATCGGCCATTTCCAAAAATCCCTAAAACTGAGATTGCCAGCCGAAAAATGGACTTATCGACAAGAAAAAAAAACTCTCTCGTAGATCTCAACAAATGTGATACGGAACATCCTTCAATACTGTTTTTGGGGCTTAAAAAAATGTAGGATAACTTTGAAAATTTCGGACTTCGGAATTTTTCAGGTTAGAAATTTTTTAGGATGATCAAATCTCAGGTCCTGTTATAGTATTTTACGACGCGTATTTTACGCAAAAGGAAACTTTTCTAGGTTAAGTAGAAGTTGATATATTGATATAAACGTGTTTGGGCCTTCCCAGAACCCAAGTTTGAGCCTATGGAAAAAAATTGGAGATTGTTGGAAAGTAGACAAATTTTCTGATCTAAATCCGAAAATAAGAGCTCGTAGCTATCACCATCTCGAATTTAGAGCGCGTTGACATAAAAAAAATCACGTGTAAAATAATGCAGCGACTTAAATTTCTATACCGCTTCATCTGCCGTAATAGTAGATTTCAACTAGTAAATTGAAATTTAATTTTTTTTTTGAATTTTCACAACTTGATTAGAATCAAAATAACTAAAAAATGATCACATCAATCTAAAATATTATTATTGCACATTGAACAATGAATAATTTGTTTTAACCTTTCATTTCAACGCTTTAAAACATTATACTTTAAGTCATTATAAGCTTATACAGATATACAATAGCCATTACAGGTTCAGAAAAAATAAGAAATGTCGAGCCAATAAATTAATATACGTAAGTATGATGAGTCATCGATTAGTTTTCCGCTTCTTTTGAATATACTATTAATTTGAAGTTTATGGCGGTCACATGAAAATGCGTTTACATTTGTTAAATATGATTTTTGACAAGAAAAATAATTCAAATTGAATATAACAATGTGCAATAATATTTTAAATTGAAGTGATCATTTTTTAGTTAGACTGTAACATCGAAATGACTTATATTTCTGCTCAAACGATGCGTTTTCACTTTTTGTACAATTTGTCTCACATGTTTTTCCATTTGTGCCACTGTTTTCTTTTCAAACGCGAAAAATATGAAAATCGTATTTTTTCGCGCCAAAAAATGGCCGCAACTTTCGAAGCTAACTCGTAGGGATTTTTTCTTTATTTCTACCGTTTTCAGCGCATCAAAATACTTATAAAAGCATACAAAATTCACACCTTCATTTTTCAAGCGATATGCTCTGGATTTCGTTCCTGTAGCGACTGTACTATTCATCAATTAATCTTAATGAAACTTTCGAAATTTTTCGATAGGAAGTTGGTGGATCTAATTTGTTCAAATTGTTGTCTTCCATTTTCCGTTTCTGATTAGAAATTAGATTTTTCATAACCATCTTCTAACGCTATTTGCTGAAGTTTCTCGACTCAGTTGTAATTTCGCAGGCTGGGGCGTTTAGTAATCTATCAACAAGACAATTACATGGAGCTATTAATTGGTGTAACTAAATTCACAGGAGGATACCTATTTGTTAGAGTGGGCTTTCTGTATATGTTGAATTCCAACTGATGACCATCTTCAATAATATCAAAGAAGGGAACCTGATTATCTGTTTCCATTTCTACTGTAAATTTGAGTGAATCAAATTGGCCATTAAGCGTTTCCATGTAAATCAACATTCTTACTTTTAATGGCGGGAATAACATATAAAAAACATTTGGGAACTGATTAAATTCAAATTTTTAAGCAGGCTTCAAGTTCGCTTAGAAAAGTATTGCCTGAAAAAGACCACCCATTGCTCATCCGCTTGTTTGCTCACTGTAGTTTTTGTTAAAAGCGAGGACATTTTGCTCCATACCATGACGAAAAGATTCTGTGCAGTTTGTATCGGGCATATCAATATTTGAAAGCCATTTCTTCAGAAAGTTCATCGACTTGATTGATTTACCAATAAAACACATTAGGATAGAGAGTTTCTGAAAATCTGTTGATCATTCGAAATGGTATTCAATGAATTGTTATAATTCTCTTTTTATATAATTACAATGGAATTCCTTCTATTTGCTTCCAAGTAATAACAGTTTTTCACTTCAATGATTCATAGATATTATTAAAATTATTGGATGTACATTTATAAGATTTATTTGAATGTTGAATCGAACGGATTTTCCTGCACTTATTACGAATAATAGCCTTATCACGAAAGTTGAGATACCAAGTTTCATTTTCAATATCATTAATTTATGGGTAATGTTCAGAATCAACTGAAAATTAAGAAATTTATTCAACAAACTCATTTCCTGTTCATTGGATTCAATATCGGTTTTATTGAGAATAATGTTTATACTCTTAGTTTATTCTCTAGGGATTTTTATTACAAGCAATTTTTCAAAAATTCATTGTCGATTGACTTAATTCTTCTATTGGTTTCTGCCGAAACTGTGTTTGATAATTCAATAAAGGGACTCGAATTCGTATGATGTTTCAAAACAACATTTTAAATGTTAATTATAAGTTGTAAATGATGAAGATTATGGAATTTGGAACTGATTCCTGATTCTAACCATCTCTGTTCTGCAGACAAATTTGTTTGTCGCATTGTCACATGTATATCATATTTTAATGAACTCTGATAAAACGTTATTTGACAAGCAATCGTGAGTCTACTTTCGAACAGGAAATTTTAGATTTTGATTTAATTGAACTCACCTATCGGAACTATGAAGCTGTTATAGTGTATTCAAAGTATGAACTCTTTTATAGTTTATCAGAATTAATTAATAAAATATTCCAATAAAAAAGCTATCTATTTGATCTAATATTCCTCCTGTTTTATATTCTACATAATATGAGATAGAGAATGAATATGACGACATTCGACACTCATAACGGAAATGATCAAATACTCACTTTGATAATGAAAATTGAATGAGACAATATGATTTTCGCTCTATAATTTCACTCGAGTAAGAAATTTTACCAATTAACAAGTTAGTCTCTATCCAAAGGAAGTTTCAGAATTTTGCCTAATTAGTTTTGTTTTGAATCAGAAAATTGAATTTTGCATTATATAATTTATGGAAATAATTCAGCATCAAAGAGGTTGCCTCAGTTTCAGCAGGCTAAGCAGAGCTTATAGAGCATAGCTGCGCCATAAGGCCGGTACGTATAGTTCTAAAGTTCCACGGTAGCAAACAATAGAAACGTGAAACAAAGACAATCTTTTCATAGCACGGTAAAAGCTTCAATTGCAACCCCACCTGAAAGCTTACTTCGACTTCAGATTCCGTGATATAGAAATAGTTCACGTTATTTGTTTCGCGATAGAATATCAGAGTAAATAGAGTCGGTCAACAGATTTTAATAATAACAAGAACTCGATATATTTTGCCACACTCCTCTTTCAACAGTCGAATCGACGATTCATTTAATAAGACTGTATTTCATCGGATCACAATGCCAGGTATATTTATTTTAGAATGTTATTAAGCAATAATTGAATCATTAAACTCTTCGCGAAGAAGAGTATATTGCATTTATTCAAGCTATTTCTACAATCGTTGAAAAGGTTCTAGAGCAAAAATTCTTACACCATAGTAGTTTCCATAGAATTTTAAGCAACTTTGTAAATGTCTGTCTGTCTGACTGGATGTCCGTCACGAATTGCCGAAAAGTCCTATCGAAATAAAATTTTCCCAAAAAATCGTTTGCTGCTCGGTGACGAACCCTATCATTCTTCCTGAAGGTTTGAAAATTTGAAAAATCTTATCTCTGGAAGTATAGATTGAATCGATACAAAACTATTACAATAAATTGAAGTTAATTAGAGACTGCTTTTATCCAAATTTCAATAAAATCGTTATACAACAACAACAACGAAAGCGTGAACTCAAATTTGCACCGCACTCTAACTGTTTATTACAAACGGCAATGAAACGAAGGCATGGTACAGGGATGGATACTCGGCTTCCACTCAGTAGGCTCATGTTTGGTTCCTAGAATTGGTGAATTTGTTTCTGTTATAACGTTTTCTTTATTGATTTGAATATCATTTCAATTTCTTTACACAAATGTGAAGAGTATCAATTAGATAAGATGATTAATCAAATCAAATGATTTCTGGAGAGTAACTTTGCAGCCCACACTATTTATCTATTTCCAAAGCGACAACAACTGTTTATTCAATAGAATTATTATCATCTGAAACTTCATTATTTAATTAAATCATTCGCTAACTATGATATTTATTTCTGATACATTGTATTTTCAATGTTGAACAGTTTCAATAATCTATAAGTAATCAGAATTGTTAATCCTAATGAAAATTAATTATGAAAATTTACCGAATTGTATAAATTATATTCTCTGCGTCATGTTCTGTATAATTGAAACTCAACAACTTGCATAATATATTACTTGCAACTAGCGGTGTTCACACATATGTCTACCATAATATCACATTATACTAATCATTATAATGAAAAAATCATTGTATCAATGTTCATTTGGAGGTGAGTATAAAATAATCATTAATTCCTTTGTTGAGGACACCCGGAGAAACTATGAAATTCTTTCGTTTGTTATATTGATGATAGAATGAAAGCTTAATCTTTTTCTACTGTATAAAAATAACGATTAAATGTAAAATCACCTAATAGCAAATGGTTTCTACAACATGACTATATTGTTAAACGAATCGGAAATATCGTCAGAACGCAATGTCTTCTATTTCTTCATTCTTTTCAGGTCAGATTATATGGCTAGTAGAGAATTTCCAGGTCGTCCTGTGTAATTCAAGACAAAAGTCCATGCGGCTATTATAGACATTCAGAAGTCATCTTGTGTGCCAGCCGTCTTTGCTTATCCGGAAGGGCGAATTCCAGGATAAATGGAAAAGTAGGTGAAATGAAAGAACAATTATTTTGTTCTCATACCTTTTTCATTAATAATATGACAACGTTACTATAGTTTCAACACCGACGTGCCATTATCAAAAAGATACAAAATTATGGAATAAACAATAAACGTTTCAAGTATAAATAGGAAGTAAAGCACAATAGATAATGAGATCACAATTGAGATTAAGAGATCATCAGAATTCCGAAACCGGTAGATCCTGGGAAAAAACAGTGTCAATTAGGAAACAATTTGTGCATTAGGATAATTATTATTATTTAATATTCTAAGAATTAGGCTAAGGGTGCTTGGAAAGACAAAGGAGAAGATCACTTTGATATAGGTTATATTGTTATAAGAGTTACTGATACCATTTATAAACCTCTATTGATTCATCTGATATTCAAATTATGACGTGTTAGCATTACTTTCGGTTATAGAACCAAAATACATCAGAGAAATGAATTTTCTTTATACGTATCCGTTCCGTTATTAATATTCCAGAAAAAAACTTGTAAGAGAAAATAAAACGAAGTTTGATCCCCGTGGCACCCCCACAAATTGGGCTAGTATGACAATATTTTTGTGGAATCCCGTAACCACTGCTTACCACTACTTCAAATTAAGATATTCTAGAAAAAATATTCAAGGCCCCATCAGGCGGCCCATTTAACTATTCTTTGTGCTAATTTGAAATACTATGTTAGAACTTTTCACTTCTACTTCAATCATGATTTCTAAAAATCTTTTCCTGATTTATTTTTAGGTCCAGCCTATTGTTTGTATTGTAAATTACTCAAAATAACTATGATTCTCATTCATCAGAGTAGTAAAAACAATCCGCTTAAAGTTATATGCCGAATTTCGAGAGTTTACTTCATTAAATAGATAGGCTAAATTAGCATTTGTAACAACAAAGTTCCAATTATTGAAGTTTGGTCTTCTTATTCAAATAGAGTTATCCAGTATATATGATTATGTTCCCAGATCTGATTCTTCTAGGTTAATTTTGGTAGAGAAATCATTTATATTCTTATTTCTCTCATTAGTTCTAGCCGATTTTTTAAAAATTCATTCTAATAATTCTTTGAAAATCAACTTTCAATTTTTCATTAATCGAAAAATCACTTCATCATCGTTAATTTGTTATATCAATACATATATTTTTATTGTTGTTTAAATCACGAATTTACATAATTTAATCCAGTATGTACCCATCTCCAATTTAATCAAAGTATTAAGTGACAAGTGGAACCAAAGGGGCGAGTATTAATGAACATATTCGTCTCGATTGAATTTGGCTAGATTGAAAGATTTTCCACGGAAAAAAGGACATTTTGGCCACAGAGCATATTTCAAGGAGTCAGGAATAAGATAACGACAACATCCTGAGTTAGTATACCAGGTCTTTGTTACACTAGTAATAAGAATGATCTGATTGAGTGAATATCTTATCAGCAACAAATGGATGTACTCAAATAATAATAATGATAATGATGCTTGTTGTCATAAGATCTTTACAAATTTAAGAAATACATTTCATTTGCAAATAAATAACACATGATTAAAAAAATACATTCTTGCTACAAATATGTAACACAGAATTATTGATTTGAAAAAAATCAAAACCATAATAAACATTATCTAATAGAAATACATGGTAGGGAATTATATGCTTTTATCCTTCGATAGAAGGAGCCTCTTTCAAAAATTATGTATTATGACAAAGTATTCGTAACTCATCCCTATCTCTTGGAGTAATGGTTATATCATGACTATACATATCTTTATTGATTGTGAACTAATGTAGATGTCTTATAACAAATATGAGTAGAGCCAAGTACTAAATACTCGTACATGGCACAGTAAGAATGTTCAGATCTTTAAGGTAGTTTTTGCATGACGTATATCAAGGTATTCTCACCATAGTTCTAATTATTTTTTTCTGCGATATGAAAAATGACTGTACAGCAGATGAGTTTCCCCATGTATACACTAGGATAACCTCGAATATATTTATGTATTATAATGTATCAATTTCAGGTAGTAGTTACTTGATCCTTCAAGTAGCATTCTACTACACATGCTGCATTGACCATTCATATATGATCCCCAAAACTGAGTTTCGAGTCAAGTACTATATCTAGGAAGTAACTTTTTTGGCTATTGGAATGGTTTTACCAAGATTTGATACGTATATCGAACAATTTTCTTGTCATTGTGATTTGTACAACTGCAAGATATGAGTTTTTCTTCCATCGAGGTTTGAGGAATTGCTTACACACTATTGTGGCAAATTACCTAACTTTTGCATACATTTATCTGACAAAGCTCGCAGAAAGGTTGAGAAGTTGAGATAAGTCACTAGGATTCACCATATGGGAGCTTAAGGAATATGGCAAAGTAGATACATAAAAAATGTATCACAACAATATCACGTATTTCAGCAAGTACCTTGCTATCTTTAGTGGGAAAAGACTATTCTTCTAACGATATATTTAGGATGACCTCACTGAGTTTGGTGTGTTGAGAATACAGTATCCGAAATTTCGTATTTTCAGTTTGAAAATGTCTTGTTCACGAAACTGTATACATATGATTATATAATTCATCATAAATTAGGCCCATTAGTCGAGTCAAATAGGTATTAAAACAGGCCGACTTACGAAAATCGAACGATATGGACCGATTTTGATGAAACAAAGTGCATTCGATTCGAGATGATGTCTAGAAAAAAGCTTACCGGTTAGTTTCTTGTGCAAATTTGTAATTATATTTTTAACCGACAAACCCTTTTATTAATTTTATTTTCAGCGTGAAAGCTTTATTGAAGCAATGTCTTATTTATTGAACAATATGTATTTGAATTATCAAAAAAATGTTTCTGATAATATTCACCGAACCACAGAACAAAATAATTTTCACATATAACGAATGAGAAATTTTACTAATCTGAACAACAGCAGCATCCAACAGTAAGTGACACGTGGTGATCATTTATTATGTATCTACATTACAATAGCAGCGTGGTCCACGTATACGTTGCTGGGTCTTTATTTTGGGGGGATGGGAGGGAGGACTGGTTAAGAATAACAGCTGCTCTATGGAGCGGTGCATGCCATAGAGATCTTATTATATGATAGATGCTGTGTTATAGTATAGTGTAGACTCCATAGTTTAAGAAAAATACCTACCTGCTACTTCCTCCCGGTTTTTATTACGTATATGTTCATAGTATATGTGAAAGATGCTATGTGGAATATTAAAAGACTGAGTAGAGAAGATAGAAAAAAATTTTAGATGAGCGGGAATTTATTTCAAATAAAAAATAAAAAAATTGGAATTCGATTTTGTTTTCGATTTAAATTGGTAACGACCCACTTTTAACAAATTTTTAAACATTCAACATAAAAAACAACCTCCACAACCCCTAACTGAGGATTTCTGGTTAGTTTTGATGAAATTTTGGTAATTGGTCAATTTTTCGGCTAAAAAAATAATAACGAATTTTAACAAAAAACTGACCAGTAAGCATTTCTTTAGACGTCATCCCGAATCGAATGCACTTTGTTTCATCAAAATCGGTCCATATCGTTCGATTTTCGTAATGAAATACCTATTCGACTCGACTACATAGCAATCACAAATTTCACATGTATGGGTGAACGAATGTACCCTTGACGACGTCGTTTAGTCACTTCGGTTTCTCAGTTGGTACAACAAAACAAAAACAATGAATAATAATTTAAATCAAAAGCCTGGATTCAATAACTGTCATGATGACAAATGTTTATATGTGATGCAATTAAAATTGCAATGAATCGCTTCAAAAAAGCTTTAGATTCATTAATAAGCGAACCAATTCAATCTTCAAATACGGTGAAAACTGACAAATGCATTTGAAAGCAGATTTTGACATTTTGTGAAGAGCAAAAATATGAACTTCTTGAGCAGACTTCGTAGGAACACTTTACGAATATTTTCAAAGATTGGGCTTACAACATGGAGCGAGCTAATGGCAAAGAATATGAGGAAGGAGTTGTGAAGACCTTTCTTCAAAATACTCCCGTCAAGCTTCTCCACAAAAAGTACTCTAAGATTTTAATCGTAAAATGGACCTCTTCAGAGACATATTTTTTGAGTATGCCGGAAAGGCACGTTCGGCCAGTAGAAGAGAGCTTCCAGAGAAAAGAAGATTTAGTTCTGCAGCTCTGATAACTGAAGAGATCAGCAAGATTGTTTAAAACTATGTCGAAAACTCACCGGACGTTCTACCAGAATTCTGTCGTCAAGCTCGCGTGGCGTGATAACGAAGCCACATTTTGCATAGTAGAAGTTTCCAAAAACGAAGTCAAAATGTATGGTGAACTTACTGGCCATATTGAATAGAACACCATATTCTCCAAAACTACATAGGGCGGAAAAAACATGTAACTGCATCTAAAAGGTTGATATCGAATAAAAACCAAATATCAAAACGAATAGATTGTTCTTAATTCCAAATCTGGATTGGAAGAAGACATGTATTCGGCATGGAAATTTGTTTAGGAGGTATTAACCAAATCAGTAAGTGGACACTCGCCAAGGCGCGCAAAATGTTAGGATTAATATCAAGAAAGTAAAAATAACCGAACATTCAATTTAACAAAATCTGGAGCCAACTTGCAAGAAGTTATTCAAATTACCAGCCATTCTTGAAGTGAGTCTCTCAAACCATACCTACATCTAAGCAACGAACATCACCTTAACATTGTTGAAAAAAATCAGGAAAAGAATCCTTCCGTGAACTACCAATATAGGATAGGTACCTCAAGCTCATCGACAGATAATGTAACAAATATTACTAACAATAATTGTACGTTCAATATGAATACAAAATAAATGATGAATATAATAATTTATTATTATCGTTCCATTCATTATATAATCGTAAGGAACACCACTGTAATATGGGTTTAGTATAGGTTATTTCCAATATTTAAAAACAAAATCATTCTTAGTAAATTAAGATTTCATGGTAAATCAAAATATCTAAAAGTAAAGAACATCTAGGGGTTGCCAGATGTGTTCAATATTGAATGTAGCGTGAGAAAGTTAAAGAGTTTCTAAAATTAATATAAGACAATTCACACTCGCTTCAAGCAGGGTGGTATGATACCATAGCCGACATGGTCGAGGTTTACAATACATTCACAAAAGTTTGTTTCTAAAGGAAGCCATAAACCTGCCAACATTAAATAACCGATATAGGACGAGGAAATAATGGTTAGCTCCATTGAGATTGAAGTTTACCATCTGGATATGTTTTATGTACATTCAAATCAGTTAGCGATATTTAGTGAAGGACAGATGGATTAAGAAATCCCCACCGAAATCATTCTGACCAGAGACCTTAATCTTACTGCTTATTGGTTGAACAATTCAGGGACATTTTTCCGAATTGTAGATTGGTTCTTGAGAAAAAGGACGCATTACAAATACCAGGGATAATGCCTAAAACCTTCAGTTATATTTTCTAGCTTGAATTGGTCTCTTCAGAAATCACGTGACACTTAATTTCAATTAATTCAACTTGATAGTTTCTCCAGAGTGTTTTTGGTAAGAAGGGTGGATTTCGCTTAATCAGAATTGTTTTAGATATTTGATCGAAGTTCTTGTTCTCAGTTTTATTCAAGTTCGAGTTAATAATATATTTAATCATTTCATTCATTTTCGATCCCCTAGGTTCATCGTGGTTGGTATTCAATTTATTAAGCTTAGTTTTATTTCTCTTTTAGTTAATTTAGATTATCTAGGTATTTTATTTGAGTATAGATTTTGATCTTAGTTTCTTATTCTTATCAGTAATAAAGTTAATCATAATATTCTTTCATTATCTTCAATTACCATACATTCTTTCATTATTATCATTATCATTTAATTGTTATTTTTATTATTAAATTTCATTGTTGTTGTTGAGTACGAGTTTATCTGATTAATATTAGCGTTTACCCCTTCTACTTACCTTCCTGTGTGTTAAAATCTTAAGTGTCTTGTGAAAGAAAAGGGTAAGTGTCAATGATATTTTGCACGTTTGTTCTGGCTAATTAATGATTGGGATCGAACTCCAACATGTCACGGTTCTCTAAATTTATGGCCACACTGTTAATAAATAAATAGATTGAGGATTAGGAGTAATATAAATTCCTTAAGTAAAGTTTCATACAGATTAATCAAGATAGCACCATGTTACACCACTCAAGCAAACGAAAATATTCAATTATTATAACATCCTCACTAAACGTATGTTATTAAATCACAGAATACGTCTCATGAAGTATAGTCGCTTATTATCTATGCTTTCGTGATATTAAAACTGAATAAACATCTAGTCCTTTCGATTTGTAGAGTTCTCGATGTAAAACAAAAAATCTGCTGTGCAGCTTCGGAAAGTTTCCATAACACGTGTTTTATTGGTTTGTCACGTTTCGGGGATTAAGGTGTCCAGATAAAGTACGAATAAAGCCATCTGCCGTCAGTACAGGAGTAACAAGGGATAGAGAACGTTTTAGATTTGAGGTCGATCCTTTTGTGACACTATATCCCAATCGGCCATAACTAAGTCCGGTCAAATACTTCGGTCCAAGTTAGTTCAAGTCGCTTACTGTCATCGCCACCTTTCATGTCTTACACTCTCTTACCAATCAAGGCGTTACCTGACATATTGTCCTCTTTAATTTCTTTATTGAACGCATCACTTGTAATTTGTCGTACAAAAGGAGAACGCCTACTCGATATGTAACTTAGAATGTGCTAAATTGTTTCAAAGAAGTTGTCTAGTTTTAAACTCGCTATCAATATAAGCTTCCTCATATCGATTAGAATGCCAATCTGGTTGGAGTTATTTATTACTTATTCATGAAGTTAGATCCTCACTAGTTTAAAAAATGTTACGAGTTGATTAAAATACGTATATCCTATTCTAAGTACGTCGAATATTCTACAGATGGAATCCTTCTCAATTCTTTGGATATATCAGCTTCTCTACTGAATCTTCCAACTCGTACTTCATCGTTTTCCTTGGAATGATATGCATTTCTATATAGTCCAGGCAATAAGCACAAAAAAACACCATAATAAAAAAGAATATATGTAGTAAGCTAGAATTTCAATTTTTTCATTGCATTTTGTTCCTAATACCCCATAGATCATTCAAGACCGCAGGGGTCGACCTTCCTACCCCCTCAAAACGTGGTTTCAACCCCTCAGAGGAGCATTCTTATAAAAAGAGTCCAAAATTAATGAATTAAGGGCCAAAAATGACAACTGTTATTTTTTTTGGATCGCTGATCACGATTCCGTAGTTAATTTTCTCAGAAAACTCCCTCCAGATGGGAAATTTGGAAAATTTATATATAATATATAACTTATAATTTTGTTGCAAAAATGACCTCTGGTAGATTTTTTGGCTCGCTGATCACGATTCCACTGTAATTTTGCCCAAAAAAGTTTCTCCAGATGGAAAATTTGGGAAATTTGAGATTTTCCTGAGACGTTTGTGAATAATAAAGTATAATTTTGTTGCAAAAATTACCTCTAGCAAATTTTTTGGGTCGCTGATCACGATTCCGCTGTAATTTTTCCAGATGGAAAATTCGGGGAATTTGAGATTTTCCTGAGACGTTTGTGAATAATAAAGTATAATTTTGTTGCACAAATTACCTCTAGTAGGTTTTTTGGGTCGCTGATCACGATTCAGCTGTAATTTTTCCCAAAAAAGTCTCTCCAGATGGAAAATTCGGCAAATTTGAGATTTTCCTGAGACGGTTATGAATAATAAAGTATGATTTTTTTGCAAAAATGACCTCTTGTCATGATCTCCAGTCATTTTTGCAACAAAATTATACTTTATTATTCATAACCGTCTCAGGAAAATCTCAAATTTCCCAAATTTCCCATCTGGAGAGTTCTTTTGGAAAAATAACAGCGGAATCGTGATCAGCAACTCAAAAAATCCACTAGAGGTAATTTTTGCAACAAAATTATACTTTATTATTCACAAACGTCTCAGAAAAATCTAAAATTTCCCGAATTTTCCATCTGGAGAGAGTTTTTCGGGAAAAATAACAGCGGAATCGTGATCAGCGACCCAAAAAACCTACTAGACGTCATTTTTGCAACAAAATTACAAATTATATATTATACATAAATTTTCCAAATTTCTCATCTGGAGGGAGTTTTCCGGAGAAACTAACTGCGGAATCGTGAGCAGCAACCCAAAAACATACTAGGAGTCATTTTCGGCTCTTAATTCATTGATTTTGAACCGTTTTTATAAGAATGCTCCTCTGAGGGGTTGAAACCCCGTTTTGAGGGGGTAGCAAGGTCGACCTCCGGGGTCTTGATAATCATGAATGATCTATGGGGTATTAAGAACAAAATGCAAAAAAAAAATTCAAATTCTGGCTCACTATATATTTTTTTTTCTGGTTCGTTGCCTGGACTAATAGTGGAAGTCGGATTTTTGATCGAAATCCGAGTCAATATCTCCTCAATTTTCGAGAAAAACATACAGATACACCCGACATTGATTATTGTTATATTTGTTGAATAAATTTCGTTATTCAATTCTCAATATGGCATATTCATATCGTCAAATGAAACACTACTATTGATTCAAATATAGAATCTCGGGACTCTTACACTATCACATAAGCCATTATTTCGCCGTTACGTTTTGGTCTCAGACCATTATCAGAAGACGAATCACTGTCTAAAATGGGAAACGAACAGAAACAAGAAAAATCGAAATTGTAACACACCAATGTTCTAAGTATATGAATATGTATCAAGAAACCACTGCATAGCGATCTATCTCTATTAAGAGAAATCATCTAATGCAATGTGGGAATAATACTGACATGCAGAACTTTAATACGCTTATGTGTCCACAAAAGTTAAAGATTTATGAGATAATAGGAAAATGTTTCAGACATTACTAGATTACCTCAACATTCTACATAAAATATACGTTTACCATTATAAAGACCTAAGTAGGAATTAGCAAGGGTCATAATTAATTAAATTTGTATAAATTTAACTTGATAATTGAACGTCTGTTCTATGATCTGCAGACTTAGAGTCAGGTTTCATGTGAATCATCTTCAGGATAGATTTTTTATGATAATTGGTTTCTTAAGTTGAAGGAACGACATTTTAGTAATCGAATTGATGGTTATAATGAAAACATTGTTTAGCAAGGGCGGTGGGATTCTTGAGTTTTTGTTTCTAGTACTATTCTTATGATCCTACATTCTTTTTTGTAAATATTGATCAGAGATTCCTGACGCAATCTGAACAATTTAACATATTTACTGTGAGGATTTGTTTATGTTTAGGTATTAAGGGTTTTAGATTTCAAAATTACTTACCAACACAGTAGGTTCATGCGCTACATTTATATCATACTTCCTCAAACATTTCCTGATTTTCTCTGAGGTTTCCGGAATGTATGGTAATGTTATAAAATTATCTTTATTACCGTTTATATTATTTATATTTGATGTACCGTTATAGATTGTGTTTATTCTTCCTTTAATCATGGGCTTGAAAAATGATTTCGGATAGCCTTTCATTTCCAGTGCATCACGAACTATTTTCAAATCTTTGAGACTGTTTTCTGGATGTGACAATTTGACAGTGCGATCTATAAGGCTTCTTTTACAGTTTGTTGGTGCAACTGAATTAAATTGGAAATATCGTTGAGACCAAACTTCTTTAGTAAACCATGATTTTTCATTTTCCATCTGCATTATGCCTAATGTTCATATTTAGGAAATAAGTGGTTTTGTTTGTTTCCATTTCACAGGTAAATTGTAGTTAACAGTGGAAATTGTTAAATTTATCAGGTATTGAATTCTGTTCTTGGGAACACACATTAGTCAATTTTCTACATACCGTTTGAAGAATACGGGTTGAAAATCTAATGCATTTATTACTCCCCTTGGCATTCTATGAATAGTTCAGCAATAGTAGCTAAAATAGAAGATCTCATTGCAGTGCCAAATATTTGATCAGCATATTGCTCATATTGCAAAAAGTGCATTTCTGAATCCGGATAGATCTAGAGGTGTGTGGTCTTCAATCTCTGGCCGACGTTTTTTGACGCCACTCAATACCAAAGTGATTGGTATATTTGTAAATGAAGAAACAACGTCCAAGAAAATTGATTGATGATCTATGGGTAGGGATACGTTTTTTCTAAGCTCATTAAAATTCATCGAATATTATTGATAGATATTGATAAAAATGTTCATGAATTGTAGGTACGTGCTCCAATAGTACTTGCAATGGGTCTTAAAAGTATATCAGTTCTACGCAATTTCGGAAGCCCATACATAAAAGGTGCTTGCCCATTATGACAAATTAATTTATTTCTCAGGATTTTAGATTTTTTCACACTTTCGAGTGGAATAAAATTCCAAATTTGTCGAAATTGAGAACTTTATCAAATTTATTTTCGAAACAGTTTTTCATCATGTACATGCATCTATAGATTGGTTCCATGCAAATATAGAAAACATGGTGAATGAAACTTTTGAATTTCGTTGAACTGTTGTGCTATATTAGCTCTAATTTGGTTAGGTGATTGTGTTCCATTCTCTGTTTTTGGTTAGAAACTAACGTATTCATCAAAGATTTGTCGTCACCATTGTCCGTCGCCATTGTGTGAAGTTTCTCAACTTCAGTGTTATCCTTTTTCTGTATCGAAGGAATGTTTGATAATCTATGAACCAAACTAATGAACGGTGCTATTTCATAATTAATTGCCGTACATGAATTCGCAAACGAGTAGATACCAGTGAATGTATGTACCCCAATCAATTATATAATATCTCCATTCAATATTCTTCTCAACAGATTCATAAGCGATCCTCTAAATTAGAGCCATTACTTTCAAGCAATTTAGTGGAACTCGAAATATTCACTTATCGTATTCAGTAATTGATAAATTCCATTATTTGTTTTCTGACAACTCTTTAGATGCAATTTCAAGCTAAAAACCGTTTAGGTTATACTTTTGATTAAAGTTTCCGGTTTCGAGAAATCTAGAATTCACAAAATTTACTAATGTTCAAAATGCCATAAGAAACATTTTTTAACTCGTTATAAAAAGCATGTTGCTCATAAGGAAGAACAGCGGTGAAAGTTGTGCGCCAGCAGAACATATCTTAAATAGAGGTTATATCATTTTCTCAAAAGAGTTAATCACTTTCAAAACACAGTACGAACAAATATGTATGTAACTTTGGAAGAATGGAAATGTATAACAGAACAAGCAATCCATTAAATTCAGATCTATAGCTTCAGCTGAGGGGAACCCTTTGTTTGCATTATTGACCCCAAATAGTATTCAAAACTTTCGTTTCTAATTTAGTTTGCTCTGATTATTCCTACTTGGCAGTCGGAAGATTCACAGTGATAGTATTTTCAATGAATGAGGGTGATTATTTTGTACTTACTAGTGTTATTCTGCATGTAATTACGTCGAAATTTTATTTGATTTAACAACATAATTTCTTTTACATAGGTCGATATTGGGACTTTTACTATTCATGTACAAACAAAGAACCTACGACTATTCGAACGAGGCAATTTTCCTTCAATTTTCCAGAATTTTCCTTCTTTCAGTGAAAATTATGCCGAGAAACATCACGGCATCTTACTATTCCAATACTACTCAAGTCCGAGAAAAAATTTAGTTGGTTTTGCTAAGATTTGGTAAAATTTTCCTGGTTTTCGAGCATTTTCAATTTTCCGACTTCAGATTCTGGTTCAGCGAACCAAAAAATCTCATGATACCAAATTTCAGAGCTTTGGATCGAAAATGCTCGAGATATTCCATTTGTTAGTTGAGAATGGTTCTTCATTGTTTTTTGAAGTAATAATCATGAGCCCCCATTTTTTCAGAGCATTTGCGTTTTTTGGCGGTCTATAAAATTTTAGTAATGACCCTTATTTTTTCACACTTTTGACTGGACTATTTATTAGATTTATTGTGAGTCATCTTCATAATGCTATGTGTGTCAAACTAGAAGAAACATTCTACCCGTTATAAAAAATTTTGGCCCATATAAAGAAGAAGAAAAGTGGAAAATGAGCAATGCAGAACTAATCTCAGATACAAGTCACTACATTTCTCAATGAATTTTATCTCTTTCGAAGCACAGTATTGACAATTATCTAGGTAAATTAGGAGGGATGGAAAAGTATGAACAAAAATCAATTTATTACATTTAGATTCACCTACAACTGAGGGGCCCCCCTCAGTTTGCATTATTAACCCCAAATAGTATTTGAAACGGTACATTTTTTTCTAATTTAGTTTACTAAAGGCTATTTGGCAGCTGAAAGGTACTCCAATAATAGTTTTAGTGGATACGGGTGATTATTCCGTATTTATAATTGTTATAGTGTATTCATAGTTAATTCTTTTATTGTTCTACACGGAATATAATTTGACGTTTCTAACCATTTGCAATATATTTTCGGTTCTTCCAAGTGGAGGAATGGAACACAGATTTTCATAAATCACATTCTCTGTACCCTATAACGTTAGAAAATTTATTTTCTATCTATGGAGAACGATCTTATATGAGTATCTAATTGCGAAATTATACAAATATGAATTTAGATAATCCTGAATTGTAATAGCATCATGTAGCTCATCATTATCATGAAACAAATCGTCTCTTTATACGGCAGAATATGAATTCATACTGAGGATGATTTGGTGCAGTTTGGCCTGCACATTAATTTCGCTTCTATATTAATGATCGGAGAAGTTTTCGGTAATTAAATTTCATGAGATGCTCTTACTTTCGATTCCAGAATGAAAAAGTTGAGAATGCCTCTAATATAGTCGGAAGTTCTTTCTGCTGTACACTTGGCTGAACAGTTCCTGGAAACACTAATAACAGGAATATTAAGTGCTATCAGCTACTTCCGCTCATTACTCAGGGGCTTATCGTTAAGAACCGAACAGAATGAAATACTACTTTATGACTAAGGGAATATAAGTACTTTATGGAGGAATCCCAGCGAAACCTGTTAGCAAATAATCCGGGATACTTCCAGAGAAGTTAATCAAATGAGGCAAGATATTCAGCGTAATTCAACATTTATCACCTTGAACGGAAATGCGAATATGAATCAAAGAATATTGACAATGTAACATTGTCTAACTTCAGAAAGAATGCGGTTGAAGTTAGGTAAGATCAACATAACTGTCTGAGCCTGTATTAAATTAAGGAAGAATTTTGTCACCTTTGCCCTCATTTAAACTCTCTATTCATCTTATAATATTATTTATACAATTTGACTGTACAAGGGAAAACCTATGGTGTTCGAAGAACATTGTGTGAGCCGCAGTGGAATGTAGGGAGGGGAGATAAGCTTTCGTATTTCCCTTGAAGGTTTGGACTTTACAGTTATAAGAAAAAACCTCACAAGGTGAAGAATTCCACAACTTCACCGTTCGATAGAAAAATGAATCATGGTAGGAAGAAGATTGGTAGCACTCGTGCTTGACAATAAAGGGGTGATTGGCTTGAGCTCGTCTAGTCCGCCTTTCTGGAATCTTTCGTGGTGGAATGACAGACGAGATTTCTGATGTGCATCGACCATACAAATACCAAGGTCAATAAATTCGTAAGTGTGACAACACCAACCAGACGAATACCCTTCTCTTGAATAGGATCTAAGAGTTCCATGTTTGAGAGATGAACTTCAAACATGAGGACATTAGTTCAGGACAGGTCAAATCTGTGTTTTGTAGAATATAAAAAGCTACCGGAAAGTAGCTGACCTCACATGATCGTTCCATGAGAGAGTGATCTGTGTGGTAGTATTGGTGGTGATACCGAGCATGACTATGGAGAACTCCATTTGGATATCTGTACCTAACATCATATCAGGGATTGTGGGATCCTCCACCGTTGAGCAAATAGAAGATTGTATTTCGGTTGCACTGAACTGTACTAGATTATATGATTAGCATTCCAAAATCATTGCCAGATCTGCATTACCTGCGTCGACCTTTGTCTGTCTCGCTCCTTCGGCTTTATTTGGTGACATAAAGGTTTCAAATGAGAAATCGGTATAAAGTGTACCATGTATCTGCAAGGCTGTGGACAGGATAGGAGGAGATATGAATCAGAAAAAATATTGGTGCCAAGACGGATTCCTGTGGGATGGCGTTAATAGCCATTATATGGACACATGCAATGATCCATTGAGAAGAAGCTCGAAAATAAGCGACCAAGTGGACCATATGATGGAACTTTCTCAAGAAGGTCTTGGTGAAAGATTCAGTTAAATATCCAATGCTACAGCTGAAGATTCTCTATATCTCCTAATAGAGGTCTGCCATATATGTGTTACATAGGCAAGCAAGTTTCTTATTGATCTCCGCTGACGAAAGTCATATTGTTAGGCTTTAATTATTTTTGAGCTCTCTAGGAATTGGATGAGCTCGATGTTGATTGCTTTCTCCATCAATTTTTAAATCTCATACAGTAGTTCAATGGATCTATAGATATTAAGAAGGGCCTTCTTTCTTGCTTTTTTTTGGAATTGGTTGATCTCTAGCTTTCTTCCACTGGACTTTGCTACCAACATTTCCGTATAAATTTTGGCTTTTTGTTGTGATGAAGTTGCCAGTATGATATGATCTTTGGTTAGGGGACGGAATGAGCAGGAAGGGAACTCTATTCCAATTAGCTTGACGAAAGTCCAAAGTGATCGGGAGCCATTTAGACATTCGATTAGTTTGATCTCATTTTGGTTATATGTCTCTTTCAATGTGTGTATTGAGTGATTGCAGATATCCTTGGCCTCCACATAGTCTGTTCTGGTCTCCAGGCAGAGTTCGCATACCATCGACGGTATGCTTTTTATTTCGGAGCGATAGTCCTAGAACAGATTTTATTGATTCACAGGATGATGGTGATTTGTTGGTATAGCCTAGGTAAATTCCCATTCAGAGCACGAAACTCCCCGAAATCTCTGAGGCACATGGGTTGAGTCTTCAGATTCAGATAATACGCTTCTCCAAGGAAACTCGGGATAAAACGTGCGAAGGCCACCATAGTGGGCTGAGTTGTAATGTAGAACTATGCATGGAGATGTTGGAATGGTCTCTGGAGTTATTTAGGTATAGGTCGTTTCCCAACGGTGCGCGGACTTTTACTTCATAAGGATCTGATGCTTAGAGAGGAATAAGTCAATCGTATTGGTATAACGATAGTTATCTAAAACATTTTTTCACTTACTTAAGCACTCCTCGGCGTTGACGCAGCTATCATCGAATACTTCACTGAACCTTTAGGCTCACTCTAGAAACAGTATTCATAACTAAGCTTGAGTAAGTTGACTAATTGGGATTAAATGGAATAGCTGTTTATTTTCAGCCAACAATTACTTGTGATACTTTCATTCACTGAAAAATATTGGTTGTAATTAATCAATCTTTACCGTGTTTCCCAAATCATAGATTGATATTTAGTTTGCATACGTCCATGGTAATTCGAACATCGCAGCCGAAACGTGCTTTACATAAATTAAAATTCAAGTGGAAATAGGGTGACAGTATAAAATTATTTATAATATTGTAATTTCATTTACTTACTTGTAGCACTGGTTAACATCACCATAATGAGAAAGAAAATTTGTAGCAACGTAATTATTGAAGATGATTGGTGAAATGGAGTTGTGAGTCAAATGTTCTTCAAACCTAACAGAATAACTGTCGATAATTAGTGGCAAACAATATGTAGCAACCTCTTGCAGAGAAAACTTTTTCTGTACTTGTAAAAGGTTCTGTTGACTTACCATATAGAAGTATGGACATAATATTTTTCAGAACTGTGGAATTGTTCTGGGTTGATTGAATTGAGAGATGTACTGAAAAATGGTTCTCGGGTTACCTATGGAAATGAAGTTGCAAAATATGCATATCAGAATTTTCATTTGAAGGGAAAAGCACGTTGTTTTCAGAATGACTCAAACTCGTACGAAATCATTCATTCAAATTTGGTACTGCTTCTGGAAGTATTACCATCGTTTTTCAAAAATCATTGATTTTCAGTGTTAACAAAGCAAATCTAGGTCAGAGGCTTCTAGGTTCGACCATGAGACCCTCCTGTATAATCCTTATATATGGAACTGCATCATGATGCAAGTTGTTTGAAAGGTTCATAATTTCATTCATTATAGAATTTTATTATTATAGCCCAATAATTTGGCGGAGGTGCCGGACTTAAGTGACTATTGGAACGAATATTTGGAGTATCATCGTATTTGACATTTAATTTTTATTGATTCTAGCATCATTCAATATGTAGCTGTCTCTTACCTCAAAATTCAGATCAGTTTGGAATGAGTATGATATCGTATGAGCGTTGATCTTTCAAGCATAAGGATATTTTTCAAAACCCTTTACCACACGGGAGAAGAACATATGATATTCGTAGAACATCGTGTGAACTAGTCATGGAATGTTGAGAAAGGAAATAGGAATTCACATATCTTTTTAATAACTATGCAAAAAGTCCTACAATTTCATCTTTCGATAGGAAAAGGAAGTCAAGTAGAAATAAGTTTGGCAGTGAGGGGTGACCAGCCTGAGCTCGTATAGACCACCTAGCCGGAAGAGTTTGCGGTGAAAGAATACGCTAGGAGTCAGACCATGGAAATATCTATAGAAATAGCCAATTGTCAATTTCTTACGATGTTCTAGAAAGCTCAATAAATTGCTTAGTGTGAAATTAACAATCAGATAATAACTAAATAGAATCTCCAGCTCCAGCGTATATTTAACAGGTGAACCCCAATCATGTGAACATCACTCCAGGACATCTCGAATCTATTCTTTGTAGGTAAAAATGAAACGTGTGGCACTTGGGGACTGCCGTGGTAAAGCTATTGCATAGCACTACGCCACTGGAAAAAGTTGGGCAGAAAAACATCCACTAGCCCTTCAAAATCTTCACGAATTATGAGTGAAAAAATTTTTTGATCGCATAGAACATAGCTTGCTATGAGTAGAAAATGTTCGCAAAAGACGTTTTCTGTACGATAAACAGTTCCGGACATATTTGCAAAAAACGAAATTTTTGTTTCAGTTTCAACACCCTGTATCTCAAAAACTAAGCTTCTGCATATATGTTAATAGGAACTTTTTTCCTCAAAATCAAATTTTGTATCGACTGTTGAACATATAGTGTAGTACCAAAAGACGTCACGTAGGGGAAACATAAAAGGCGTCACGTAAGAGTATCATCTTGATCTCTATGAAGAGTATTCTGTGACAAGCTACTACCGGTAGTAGAGTTATCTATGGTGACAGTTACTTGCAAACACAATTTTATACGAAAGTTTTAACGTTCAGATCTCGATAACGCTTTCGGCTCCGAGATTTTCACGTGGCCTATCGAAATTAGAAGGTTCGAATTGTATAAAAACACAATTGCATGAACGACAGACGTCTTATGTAATTAGCTACGAACGCAAAAAATTTTGACATATGTCTCCAGGAGCTCGCTGCACGTAAGTTAGAGTTTATACATTGTACCTCTATTTTGTTAATTTGGGGCCGTTTCGAACCCCGTGCGGCCGGCGCCAGTTGTAATAAAGTATTTTGGGCTATGGGTCGCTAGCTTTTACCCGCTTTCGGTATATTTAAGTAGCTAGAAAATTCCCTTTCGTAAGTGGCACGTCAGTTGCTAGTAGGTGATAGCTCAAAACTGTTTTAATCAAATTTTCCTATTCAATCGACATTTTGGGGCCCGAGACTATGTTATTTAGTTGGCCCCGTTCATCAACTAACGACATGGAGCGAAATCCGCATGCAAGAAGTCCTCGTTAAGACGTTTTATGTACCGTAAATTTGCAATTTTCTAACTCGCGAGCTACGCGCTTCTCAAGTGAACGTCTTTCGATTTATCGAAAATTAACCAATTCGAAACAGTTTTCGACCCAGTTTGGGGCTATCACGACCTTTTAAAAGGTTCAAAGTTAACATTTCGAAATATTTCGACAATTTAAGCTCTGCCGAGCTACATGGTAGGCGGAATGGTGGGTGTCAGGATATTTCGTTAAGCTATTTCCGTTACGTTATTTGTTTTTTGTTTTAAGCTATTTCCGTTACGGTATTCGTGTTTTGTTTTTTTTTCTTGATTCGGTCGCCGCGCTCAAAGTCCGCTATAAAAGCTATATGCAATAGCTCAATAAGGACTCGCTGGTACGTATAGAAGGTGTTAGCACAGGTTCAGAAACCAAGGTTCTGTGTCGCAGTTTCCGTGGTGGACATCATATGATCGTTCATTGGAGAGGTGCAGTTAGTGGTATTACCGAGCATGGATATTGCGGTCTCAATAGGAATAGTTAGTAATACCTGACATCATCATATCAGTGATTGTGAGATCTGGCTTCCTGTAGAAAATACAACCTTGAGTTTAGATTGCATCATACTCTTCTAGATTATGAGATCGCCATTTGGAGAACTCTTTGCCAGATCTTCATTTATCACATTGACCTTTCTCTGTGTTACACCCCCGGCTTCATTGGATGATATAAGGGCTCTAAAGGAGGAATCAGTGTACCGTCGCCCGCAAAGCTGTGGATGAGACATCAAGCCATTCACAACCGATCGTGGATACGAAGCAGAAACAACCGATATTGAATGACAAGGACCACAATATGTGATATGAACAATGTTATGTGATATGAACCATGATATGTACCAAGTGAATCAACCAACGTATTCAAATATCCTTTCATAGATATGGATTCTGCGTAGTGAAATTAAACGTAACCTTGTATATTCGAATGCATACCACAGAAGCGTATGGAGGCGGTGGTTCATAGAAAAATATAGATTCATATACCATAAGTGTAGATACGGAAGGATGAGATGGTCATACAGATTGATTTCAGTTCCGTGAAGTTGTGTAGTTTGTCAAGAAGTTACAGAATACCGACGATCAAAATTATTCAATTTTATATTTCACGAATTCATACTATATTCA
Organism: Endomychus coccineus; assembly: GCA_958510875.1. Taxonomy (NCBI): domain Eukaryota; kingdom Metazoa; phylum Arthropoda; class Insecta; order Coleoptera; family Endomychidae; genus Endomychus; species Endomychus coccineus. The sequence goes on from OY294068.1 coordinate 47,269,163, forward strand.
TGGAGAATGTGGAGGAAAGCCAGGAAAAATGGCCAATACGGGTAAAGTAGTAATCCCGAATTTGCTTTGCTTGTGAGTGCTGCAACCTGGCGTGGATCACCGTACACTATTTGGCTAGACACTGTCAGTAACATTGGAAGTAACAGTTTTGCTTATCCGTTGCCCGTTTACATAAGTATTGGCTTATATTTTTGTTTTTAATTAAATTCTAATTAGGCTTATAGTTTTATGCTGCAATACTATGTAAGTGGCGTATTTGGTATTGAAAGTCGTATGTTTTGGATCCGCGTGAGTTTGGCGATATACACATTTATCGCAATGGCATCTATTAGGACAAACTTGATACTCAAGTGGTCAGGACACAATGACATTTGATTTTGGGATGTACAAAAGTTTCCATTTTTCCAGTTATTTTTTGCTTTGGAGTTCTTCCTTCAATACTGTTCACTAGAATGAATAAAGAGTTGAAATTGTATCTAACAGGAATCCAAAATGTTGTTAAAATACATTTGAGGTATCAAATTAATAAAAATTTTGGTCCAAACAATTCAATGTCTCTCGAAATTATGCTTTTTCCTAGAATTTCAATATTTCTTCTAATAAATAAGTATCTTCAACATTTTAGAATCATTTGATACATGAACTATCCTATACGGGCAAAGTTGTCTTTTCCTGCCCACTTCACCATACCTATGGAGGCAAAATGGCCGAATGACTTTAGGTTAAACCCACTCCTACCTTACAAAATAATTATACTACTGAAATTGAGGATGGTATGAAGTTCTGGATTATGTACAGTTGCTGCAGCAGAATGATCACTTTGCAAAGCTTTTCTTCAAAAAAGTAGAAACAGAACTTGATGTTCATTCAACGAGAAATATCCTCAATTGGCAACCTCAAATATATAGAATACTCAGAGCCTGATTACATACATTAATCCAACAAGGAGAAGTTTGGAAATAGTAACATTTCTCATTTTCATGGCAAACTATGCAATAATGAGTTTCCCTAAATGCCAACAAAAAGTCGTCACATCTTAAAAACTATCGAATGTTACGTAGGTACGGGAAACATTGATAAATATCGATGCGGAACTTAATTCTCCATAAACTGTGAAAGAAAGACGCATGGTAATGGAGAAGAGTAAGGAGGGATCAATTTCTATATTGGAATCATATCAAGATCATCTCGGGGAGACGCATACTTTCAAAACCGTTGATCGAGTACGGTGGCTGTTGAATTTTATTGTGTTTATTTTGTAATTGTGTTTATTGTGTAAACGGATTTTTTTATAATTTTATTCTTCTTTGGAATAATTATTTAACAATTAATTATTCATCCACAAATTATTTTTTTTACTTTCACTGATTACGAATTGTGAGTAATCATATTCTTTTCTATTGTTCCACATCAACACAGATATTTTGGAAAAAATTTGTTTTCTCAATTTTTTTTTCATAGATTTCAATTTTCGTTAGTACAATATCACGAGTGGGCATTTCCAGCCATAGTTGGCACGATTTCGAAATTTTAGAAATTTCCTAAATTTCTGGTCATGAAAATTGGCCATTTTCCTCTATTTTCCTCTATAAATATTGAAAAATGGAAAAGCACATATTAGTTTTTTTCGGGAATGTTGTAAATCCGTTCAGGAAAATTTTGCAAGATACCCGGAGTCGATCGGAGTTGCCCGAAAATTTTCCCAGCTTTTTTGCTAATATGACTTGACTATACTCTGTAATTACATTATATGTACTCCTAAGCTCTCCAAGGTATTTCTCTTGTTGAGTTAGTGTAATTAAATGAATAAATAAATGAATAAATAAGTAAGTAAGTAAATAAATATTGAAATGGTGACATCATGTAGAACATGCTATCACGTTATCAGGAACGAAGGATATTCAAGCACTTGTTCATAACAATTCTTTTCTCAGGCATATACCGGGATATCAAAAACTATCTTGGTCAAGGGTGGTTGTGGAATCTAAAACGTGTGTCTTACTTTACGTTCGAAATAATTATGTCATCATTAATTTGAAGTTTCTGAAAGTGCAAAATTTCACAATTTTATACGAATAATGTAATACTTTAGCGCTCTGGACTCCGGGATTTTCACGTGGCCTATCGAAATAAGAAGGTTGGAATTATCTAAAAACATAATTGCATGAACGCCAGACGTCCTATGTAATTAGCTAGGAACGAAATCATTTTGACATATGCCTCGAGGAGCTCGCTGCGCGTAAGTTAGAGTTTATACATTTTACCTCGGTCTTGTTAATTTGGGGTCGTTTCTTGCCTCGTGCGATCGGCGCCAGTTGTAATAAAGTGTTTTTGGCTATGGGCCGCTAGCTTTTACCCGCTTCGTGTATATTTTAGTCGCGAGAAAATTCTCTTTGGTACGTCGCACGTTAGACGCGCGTAGCTGAGATCTGAAAATAGCTCAAACTGTTAATTAAATTTCCCTATTTAATGGACATTTATCGAAAAAAGAAGGGCCTTCGGGCACGGTCCGATACTGAATCTAACAACATGGAGCGAAAACGGCACACGAAAAGTCGTCGTAAAGCCGTATTAGGTACAAACAGTTTGCAATTTTCTAACTGGCATGCTAGGTGCTTCTCACGTGAACGTCATTCGATTTACGGAAAATTAACTATTTCAAAACAGTTTTTGACCCGGATTGTGGCTATCACGACCTCTGAAAAGGTTCAAAGTTCACATAATTATTTCATAATTTGTAGTTCATTATTGTTTTACAACTGAAATAAATAGGTATGAAATTCGTAGGTTATTGATGATGTCAGTGTGACAGTGACATAATTATTTCAAACGTAAAGTAAGACATACGTTTCAGATTCCGCAACCACCCTTGACCAAGATAATTTTTGATATCCCGGTATGTATGATGAATAAACACAATGTGATATTCCAAAGTAACGAGTCTTCGTTAATAATTCAGTTTAAGCAAAGAGTAACTACTTGGCCAAACGTGATCCCGTCTAGGTACCGAGTTCTCCTCAAATCAACTCTGAATTGGTTCGTGAATGCTTACAACAAACATCGTAGCCACTTAACCAAGATCGAAATCACGTTACAATCCCCTGGGTGCCAGGACATGACGGAATGGTAAAGCCAACCGACTGGCTAAAATAAAATACCACATACAACAGGCGACTCTGCGATAAATGTAACTGAAATACCTGTTCGAGAGACAAGTTGACAAAACGAAATTATTTTGTGGGAATAGTTACTAATTCAATATGCAACATAGGAAGAACAGAATATTTCACAATTCTCAAGATGATGTTACATCTAAAATTGTTCCATTCAGTATATTTGATGGAAGTTTTATTATTATTAATTATAGCCACTTTGTTGGAAAATTACAGATATGAGTGTGAATAAATACATAGATAGTAATTAGACATTATCGATTCGAAATATTGTTTGAAGTAAAGTATACAAACAAAATTCGTTACATTAGCAATTTATGTTTTGAAATCAGAGTTAGTTTCGTAAATGTTTGCTTTCGGTGCGTTCGTTCCAGTCTATTGGATGATTACAAAAAATTGTTGTCAAATATTTATTCAAAATTTCAACATTCCCGCACTATTTGTTAGCTCGGGGAGCTCAATCAATTCTTTTCGTAGAATATTAGATAGTATTCATGAGTGGACCACACAGAGGCATTATTCTTCCGCTACGGATTGTTGATTCTCAACCTCTGCGAATACTATGTAAACAAAGCTGGTTTTTATTGAATTAGTTGTGAATGATTACAATTAGTATTTTGGCGATATAACTATTGATTTCGAAATTATGATTCTCTAAAGTGAAAAAACTACGAAATCTCAATCGGTAAGTTGGAAATAATTATACTCTTACATATAAACTTCATGTACAGCCATCATCGGGTGTTTAAGACGTCTTGTTGACATGTCCGTTGGACATAAAAATTGACATACCTTGTGAGGACACAATTTATGGTATGTTTTAGTATTTCCTAAGACGTAGATGATAGGTAAACTTGAAATATTTGATACTTTCTTTCCACTGATTTCAAAGAAATTATATACGATGTATATCTTAATGAGATAACGTGATCTATAATTATACGATACACTTCGTCCAACGTTTTTCTATTTCATCGATCCCTTCCAAATTATACGATTCTGGCAATCCTACAAAATAGGAGTTTGTTTCAGCGATGACCTCATCTTTGGAGCCAAATCTCTTTTCATCGAGCCATTTCTCCCAGTTTGAAAATAGATAAAACTCACTGTGGGCCAAATTTGGAGAATATGGTGAATGACCAATTTGCAGCGCAATTCATGCAATTTTGACATTGCTACTGCGGAACTGGAAGAGCACTTTCTTCTTTGCCAAATGCGGTCGCTTTTCTTTGAAATCGGCGTCGAATCGATAATATACGTCTGTGATAGTTTCGCCTTTTTCAAGGTTGTAGCAAAGCTACCATATTGATCATCAATTACATCCATTCAGATATCAGACATGTTGCTGAAATTCAAGCTGGTTTTAAGAACAGCCATTAACGTAAATAAAAATAGAATATTCTTTGTTGCCTTTTATTACGGACCATCATAAGCTAATTCAGTTTGTTCTTTGTACCTGAGGGACGTAAACGAAATGTATAGTCTCTGAATCCTTGTCAAGGAAGGGTCATCATATTTTGTAAAATACCGACAATGTTGGCAGAAATGGTTCTAAAGAAAACAAGTGCTTCAAAATATATTGATAGTTAGATATATTTTTATGATCAATTCGAAACGGCAAAAGGATCAGTTGCTATGACTTAAACAGGTGTTTTCACCATGTCTTTCCCTTTGAAGCTATAATCTATTCACGTAACTATAACATAAGACGTGCAGGACGCAGTCGTTTCTTATTAAATATGTAATTAGAATATTAAGTTGACATAATTTCCATCAATACCTAAATTCAAGGAAGTCTATATAAGGTCATGAAATCAAGGTCCCTGCCAACGAAAATAGGATAGTTCTTTTATTTTCAGCTCACTAGACTGGTGCAAGTCTCTCTTATTGGGTAAAAGTTACTACCCCCAAACATATTACTAAATGAGGAGTGGTTATCCAAGATTATAAAAAACCAAACTCACCACATTAAAGTCAATTATATTCAAACTTCTTAAGTTAAATCTTACTTTGACTATTTCACGATTCACTTAAATTATATTTTTAGAAGATTTTCCAAGTTTTGTAGTAAAGCTTGCGATATGGTGTTTATGGTAGAGTTTACGATAAGTCCATTAGGAATCAAGTCATATTGCTTAATACACAAGATTTAGAATTCCTTGAATAATTAAATCATAACAGTTTTGTTCAACTCCTTACCCTGGTTCATCCGGGCTGAGTTCAATCAGTTTTTATTCAATATTTAGGTTCTTATGAGTTTGATTTGAAATTGAGGATTGAATAATTATTTTCTAAATTTAATGTAATCTCTTGATACTTTAGTTACATTTAATCTTTCAACTTTTATTCATTTTTATAATTGTTTAATTCATCATTATTATTATATTTTATATTTGTTTTGATTGAGAGTTCTCTACTTAGCGTAATTTATAAGCTACCCTCGATCACACAGTGCTTAATTAATGTGTTAGTGTCTCAACCAAACAAGAGTGAGTATTACATATATCTATTGACCATATTGTTGCCTGATTTGCCTAGCTAATGAGAAACCCGTGATGCAGTCACTTCCTGGTCATCGCTATACGTCCTGCGAATTATATTGATATCAGTTAATGAAATATAAGAAAGAATTTGATGAAATAGGTGAACTGATAACCTTCAGCAAACAAAGTGAAACCAAGGAAGCTCTTGTTATTACAAGGTTATCGATATGGACGATATTGTGTGCATCCCAGAAAACTGTCGCCATGACTTTGTTGGCCGATTAAGCCACTTTAGTCTTTTTCAATTCAGTTTCACAAAGACAAGACCATTGTATCAACTTTCCTTTGGTCTATGGTGTGTTGTCATAGATCCATGTTCAGTCCACGGTTACGACACGATGCAAAAAGTCCTTCTTATCACGCTTTAACATTGCCAAACACTTCTTTGAGGTTATCTCACGATCGCGCTTGTTATCAACAGAGATCGAATGGGAAGCCCCTCTGGTCTGGCAAATAGCATTCTCATATTCGGAAATTTTTGCAAGATCTTCCGCACCCGTACGCCATAGCAATCTCGTGCACTTCATCCGGCCGATCGTCCAATATCATACCATGGATTTTATCATTGATTTCTGGCATTGTAACCTCAATTGGATGACCAGAACGTTCGACTTCCTTTGTGGTCGTACTATCACAACGAAAATAAGTGAATCACTTGTGGATCGTTCCAATCGATGGTAAAGAATTCCCATAATGGTTAACAAGCGATGATTTTGTTCGCGTAATGTTTTCTCCACGTAATAAATAAAGTTTAATCAAGACGCGAAATTCACTTTTTTCCATGTTTACAAAAATCTTCACGGTTGCTTGCTTTCGATCTGTCAAAAGAGAACTGAATGACAATGCGTTCTAGTTAAAGATGGTACAACTCAAGTGTCACATGGGAATTCTTGATTGTGACGCCATATTTTATTTTTCATGAACTTTCCACCTCGCCCTCATATGTAGAACTGAAAATAGTAGGATTCTAAAAATTTGTGGAGACGGTGGAGGAAATTCAAACAAAACGTTTTCGTTGAGATTTGTCAATTCCAGTTACTTCGGTATGTTACTGAATTTTTATCTGATTCAAATTCATATATCCTTTCCCATACCCAAAATGAACCATTCTTCAGTAATTCCATTTTTTCTAGGTAAATTTTTTAGTGATGTGTGGTACGTGAATATTGAAGGTTGGACGAATTACTCATCACTAACACATCTTTGAATACATTACAAGGTTATCAAAAATGTGGTTACGGAAGTGAATATGTAAGTTTTGATGATGGTGTGTTCGATATGTTTCTTGTTCATTATTTGGATCATTGTAATCAATTAGTCGTTGATTCCACGTTTCTATTGTTCTGATTATAATTATTGTGAAAAAAGTAAACTCCTACTTTTGATTATCCTGAAGCATGAGGATACCCAATGTGACTAAATTCTGGCTCGTACATGAATTTGTTTTAAATTCTAAAATTCTTGATGAGTTTTGAAGAGTAAGAGTAAGAGTAAGTAAGAGTATGTATTGCATGTATAAACTATTGTTTACATTTGTCAGATAAAATATGAAAATTATATACTAAGATATGTATATAAAAAAAGATTTAAAATGTTTGTAAGTAAATGTAGTTAATAATTCATAGGGAACACAGAAAGGTCTCAGCAAACTTGAGTGGACATGTATGACATGCCATACAAAATTTATATAAACCCATTCCAAACTATTTGAAACAATCAAGTGACCAATGTGGCAACAACAATTCCCTTATCGAGAAGAATGCATGATTAAGAAAGAATTTTTTCAATGTGGGCTAAGAAACATGGAGGGAGCACTTTTTAGCTTCTTGGGTAGCTTTTTCATGAACATTTTACTGTAATAGTTAGCAGAACAGCGACTCGAATTTAATCTTAAGTAGTCGATATGAATATTATGGCAACATCTAGTGTTACAATTATGCAGATTATTATTAAAAACATGTGTATCAGACGACATATCTATTAGTATGCAATTATAAATATATAGTGACGGAAGAGTCATAAGTCTGAAATCAATAGAACTGTTTCTAACGTCATCTCTAAAACGTTTCTTTGTTAAGATTTTCAACACTTTTCTTTAAAGGCGGAAAATCCGAATGAGGTGAATTACCCCAGCCTGTCAGGGCATATGACATATGCGACTGAATAAGGGCGCATCACCTCCTCAGGCAAGTAGTTTACTAAATTTTTCGAGATTTTGTATTCTACACTTTCAACATGACATTCCCAACTAAGGACTGGATCAAATAAGATACCCAAAAACATTATATAGTCAGAGTTTACAAAAGTGATGTTTCTGTGTGTGAATAACATTATACCAGTTTTGTCAAGGTCTTCGGACAGTTCATTTGCACAAAACTATTCAAAAAGACTTTCTTGAGAATCACCCAAGCAAGTCACCAAATCCCTCTCATTATTCTCGCTTAAAACCATACTGGTGTCATCAGCAAAGAGCAGGAGATCAGCTTCTCTCACCGCCTGAACCAGATCATTAATGTAAATAAGGAACAGTAGCGACCCAGGACAGATCCCTGTGAAACTCTACTGACAACCTCACCATGTTCCGAGGAGGTACCATTGATGACAATGTGCTGTTTTTGGTTGGATGAAAAAAGGTGAATTAAATTACAGCTGTTCTCATGAAATTAGTGAAATTTCAGTTTGTCAACAAGAAACCAGGTCAAACGCTTTGCTTAGGTCAAGAAAGAATGTGCCTACGATGAACCCTTTTTCCATACCGTCTATTTACAGCATCATTGGTGCTCTTATTTTCACGAAAGCCAAACTGATTGCAATGAAAAATGTTCGAATTTTCAAAATAGTCGATTATCTGATTAAAAATTTTTTGGAGAAAGTGGAATTATAGCTATTGGTCTATAATTATTTATGTCGTCTGAAGATCCTTTTTTATGCACAGGAATAATCTTCGTAATTTTGAGAGCATCGGGGTATATTCCGGCGTCTATACATTGATTTGGTGAAGCATACGGCACAGCATCAGCCTTCGTAACCCCAGATGATGAAATGACTTTCAAGCTCAATAATATCAGCAGTACATACAACTGCGAACTTTTTGCTATTCTCAAGGCATTAGAATTCTCAAAGAACACTGACCAACGAAAAATCATCATTATATCGGACTCCCTTAGTGCAATTGATAGTACCTCCCAGCTATTTCCGAAAAACCCAATTTTAATCTTGATTAAGAACGAATTACATGGTTTACAACTCATGCAAAAAAACATCAAATTCATATGGGTTCCATCCCACATTGGCATTGAAGGTAATGAAGCTGTAGACAAATTAGCTAAGACTGCAATCCGCGACGAATCGCTTCCTATGATTGAGCAAATTGTACATACGGACTTCAAACGGACTATCAAGAAATCCATACTAGATAAATGGCATTCTCAGTGGAATAACACCAACTTCAAACTTCTCAGAGTAAAAGAACACGTCACCCCTTGACAATCATATCCCAATAAGAGAAAGGATCAGCTCATCCTCACCAGATTGAGAATTGGTCATACCCAAATCACCCATGGATATCTCATAACCAATAGCGATCCACCAATATGCGAAGTATGCCATGCCCAATTATCCGTCATACATATCTTACAAGATTGTTCAAAATATAACACCGAACGACGCAAACATCAGATCCCACAATCAATCAAAACAATGCTGAACGCAGAATGTGACATGGGAAAACTTACAGCTTTCCTCACAGACATCAAAATCATCAATGACATATAGTTTCTATTTATTTGTGAACTCTGTTGATTTACTTCATTGTTATTTTATCTTTCTTCCCGTCTTTAATAACCTTTAAGGTTGATAAGACTAATAAACAAATAATAAAAAAAGTGACCTTGTTAATGAGTGTAGAATAAAGAATATCTCAAAAATTTGAACCAAAACCCAAAGCCCATTCAAAAAAAGGTGATGATGTTTGATCGAAAACGAAAAATCGAATATTAAAACATGAACAAAAGAAAGCTTGTTTCATCTAAGGGTTTGAAATTTGATCCATCTCTGACGGTAACACTATAACGAAATAAACTAGAAAATTGATAAAATGGGTTTTTTCTAAAATATCAAATTACTTGAAAATTAAAAATGATATTGGTATTTTTATACTTACATATGAATGGCCCTTTAGTTGCGCAACTCTTCCTCTACTTAACCAAAACTGTATCGGTGACTGTTGCCGATATTCCCGTCACAGATGTTCTTATCTATCAGAAAGATACTGGAACTGAATGTGAAAACGTTTTATTAGTTAAATATGAAGATAGAGAAATCCTTATCTTTTCAATCACTGTCACTATCTTCGTATGATTCATCGTCAGATTCATACATGAGATGGAGCAGGTTCCGTTAGATTATTTATGTCTGATTTGATGCTTGGGTATTCTCCACCCCTGGATGCATATAGTTCGAAATGAAATACAAGTATCGCAACAAACGTGAACACTTGATGTGTCCATGCATACACATTTGGTGCACCCACTAGCAATGCTAGTCACACAGCCAAGCTCATTGTGCGGTTGCATTTGTCGTCAATCGGCAACATACACAGTGAACGTATTATTCAGTATCAAATTAATTACATCATTTTCATATAATCCAATACAAATAGAATCCGATATGTATCTGTTTATTTGTATGTATGTACGTTCTCTAGTGAATTCTGAATGCTTGCGTCTGTCTATACTTTTTGACCGATCTGAATCAAGTTATTTCTCAGGAAGAAAGTCCTGCTGTCACAGGAACATATTACGATCCCAATCTCTTGAGTGGTCTCACAAATAATCGAAATTGTAACACATTAATATTTCAAGTTTATGAATATGTATCGAAAATCCACTGCTTTGTTTTTTTTTTGTTAATATGCGATCTCATGTCAAATAAAGTCTGTATATGACAGGAACAAAAAAATGTATCGCTCAAATATCAACTTCCGAACCAGAAGTTAAAGATTTATGAGGTAATAGAAAAAGGTTGTCAGACCTTATTATAAATATGATTTTTCGAACATTCTACCTAAGATATACTTTCAACATTATAAAGATGCATGTAGGAATCAGCAAGGGTTCTAATTAATTAAACTTCAATTAACTTGTGGAATAGAATTGAAAAAAAAACGTAATTTTCCTAGAAATGAACATCACGCCTGATGCAGATGGATAACTAAAAACTTCGTGCCTTAATAAAGAAGTTTAATGTCAACCTTATCTTCATTTCAATTCTGTTGCACCAGCAAGTTATGAAAAAGAGTTATACATATCGCGCGGTCAAATTGTCCCACACAGAGGACCGTCCCAAGAATTGAGAATTGTTCGTAATACACTGGGAATGAATGGCTACCCAAAAACATAATGGAACTTCATATATAAATAACATAAACGGTAATACAGATACTTTCATAAAATAACCATACATTCCAGAGACCTCAGAGAAAATTACGAAGTGTTAAAAAAAAAGTATGATATAAAACTGTGTTGGGAAATATTTTTCAAATCTAAAACCTTTAATACCTAGAGATAAACAACATCAACAAATTGTTTAGATTGCTATGGAAATCTTCAAACAATATTTACAAGAAAGAATGTATGGCCATAAGTATAGTACCGGAAACAAGTACTTGGAAAATTCCACCGCCCTTGCTATACACTGTTTTGATTATAACCATCAATTCGATTACAAAAATGTTAATATTTTAATTAAGAAAACATATTATTATAAAAGATATATTCTGGAGATGATTCACATAAAACGTGACTCCAAGTCTGTAAATCATTGAACAGAAGTTCAGTCATTAGGTCAGATTCATACTAATTGGAATAATGAAAACCCTTACAACTTCCTACATGCGTCTTTATAATGTTGAAGGTATGTTTCAGCTAGAATGCTCAAATTGCAATATTTCTTATAAGGTCTGAAAACCCTTTTCTATTACCTCATGAATCTTTAACATATGGTTCGAAAGTGGATGCTTGAGCCTTATATTTTTTAGTTTCACTCATATACAGATTGTGCTGTATGATGCTGTTGATTACACTTCTTGTATGACTCAGTATGATGATAGTTGGTTGAACAAATAGCACTTGATGATTTTGAGTTATTTATTCACACCTATATACAGTTATGTACAAACTACACTGAACCAACTGAGTCGCGTTATTTATGAAGGCTAGTTTCCCTAAAGTTGTGATTCTCTAGGTAAACGTTTTCATTATAAGATTGATGATATGTAAATTTTATTGCAAGTATTATTGTTGCTCGCTGAAGTGATCTCGTTGTAATTGTTATAGCAATGTAATGATATTGCTTGATGAATGAATGTGATGTAATTGTTTAGTAACGTAATGATGTTGTTCGATCAATGAGCTTTGTGTCAATGTTTATTTTCCAAAAGTCGTTTAATTCAGGCAAGCTTAAGACTAAAGTGGTCTGTAAAGAAGGGTAGTAGCTGCTATCGTTGGCTACATATGTGTTGACCAGAAATCTCAGGTAACACAACCATTCTTAGAAGTACCCATATAAATAAGACATGTCAACTCATCGATAACACTTCGTCGGCTGATGACAAATTGACACAAGAATCCCATTCACGACTGACTTACAGATGTGTCGTAAATACATCCACAGAGGCTCTAATAGATAATATACAGAAAATGATACTTTAAATGACTTGTCATAATTATTGTCGACATGTATGAATAAGTTGAGCTTGAACCCAGACTATGTTTGACATGAGTTCGTATATTATAAGAAAATTGCTCAGCAGTGGATTTTTGATAAATATTCATGTAGGTACTTAAAACATGAATGTGTTACAATTATTTGTGTTTGTGTTCATTGCGTCGACGTATATCGAATTGAAATAGGTGCGATAAGGTCACTTTGTGCCGATACAGCTGGTTTTAAGAAATCCTGTTTTGGACTTAATATGTCTTCTCATAATGGTCGAGAGACTGAAACTTACGTAAAGACGGAAATAATTAACAGATGTGTTAGTGTTTCCGAAAATGTATATATAATTTGCAATAGAATAATGCCTTCTTGGTCAATATGTTATGATAGGTCGATTGGGGGATCAGAAAAAATTCATACAAATTCGCTCTGGAAGACTTGTTCAGCATCGTTTTATCCTCATAACTCACCTCTGATGACATTTGATCGAAATCGGACTACTCATGTTCTTGTTTTTCTTCTTGTTGAATTAATGCCATATGCGTGACGACAACCATTGATTAATTCGATTATTACTTACAAACTGCTAGAGTAATTCCAGTGAGCATTTACATCTGTACCAACTGTTTCGAAACGGTTTGATGAAAATTACTTAAAAAATGCATGGCAGCTATTTTCTCTTGACGAACAAATTCACACCAAATCGTTACTAACGTGATAATGCCGTGGTAACTATTTTAAACGAATAATTTTGATGTTCTCCAACTCATTTCAGTAGCTTCACTTTGATATACTCCATCAAGTATTTGAAGGGCGTAATTGAAGTTGATCATTTTCCATATTCAAGTAACCACTTGACTAATACTTGATACCGGTGAATTAGCCATTAAGGAATTAATTTGGTTCAGGCCAGTTTATTTGATATGCATATCTTCAGTGTTGCTCACAAATTTTCTCTTTCTATTGTCTGGTACCAGTTATCAACAATGTCCTTGCATTATATTGTCGTGAAAAAGTCCAGGAGAAAGGAACTGTGATCCATTTGATAATTTCTTAGATGGACGATATAGTTTTTAGCGATGAGCCAGTCAACGAATTATGTTTCATGTTTCATTATCTTCAGTTCATTGTGTTCAACATTACCACAATTTTATTTATGAATGGCATCATTTATTTCTACTTCAAAGCATGTGGAATAGTCGAATAGTCAGGCAATGTCTGTCCGTTTACTGTTTGTAATTTGTCTCATTACATTCATTTGGAATTAAACATATAATGGGTACTAAATTGTTTGTGTTAATTAGTATTTATGAAAACTCCAGTTGAAATTAAAATGGCTACTCGCAAACACAAATGCAAATATAATTGCCACTAGTTTGTATCTCGTAAAGTGTTTTATAAAATAAATTGTCAAATAACAACGCCATCTGCCTCTCAAGTGAAATATGTTTTGTGCACCACTCTTTTGTTGGAAATCTCTTGTTTCAGTTGCACTAATTTACATTGTTCTGATTATAGCGGATTAATGAGTTATATTAAGCACCACCTACATAGCGCCATAATCGCTAAGCTCGGAAACGTTATTATTAGCTAACCGTCTCTTAGGAATTATACTACTTAATTCTTCCATTTCATTCTCAAGACAAGAGAGCGTTGTTTGACTTTCTTATAAAATAGGCACGCCATTTTCAACCGGGAAACTTTGCTACTTTGCCCGTAACTTGGCCTATAATCTATTGCACGACATTTTCGTGAGTTATTTCAGAGAAAATATTCGACATCAAACGGATAAGAATGAATAAGGATGGACCTCTTAACAGCAATATGCTGAGGAATTTGGTGAATTCATAATATCGACACCATATCTGAAAGTGCGTGCAAGGACTGATTAATAGTAGGGGAGCCCAAGCGGGGATTTTTGAATTTACTCGAGCGCAGCAGAATAACATACGGGGGGAAACCTTGCACTCTGTTCAGTACCAACACCATACATGAACCTTTGATATAGCGTCGTACGTCTGGAGCAGCTGATCAGAATAGTAAAAAAAAATCGATCATTAGAAAAACTCGAGCGCGTCAGATTAAGGACAGGTGGGTTCATTTTATGCAGAAAAGTATGTATTTCAATAATCTGACGATTTAAGCGTAACGTAAGTAAATGGGAGAGTCACATAGTTGTAAAAAAAAAACGTCACCTGGATTCTCTCCAGCGCGGTTGATTTTTCTTCAGTTCGAAATTCTTCAAGAATCACAAAAATAATATAATCTGCCGATTTCCACAAGCCGAAGTAGTAGAAATAATTAATAACGTGTGGTGCGTGCAGCTACTAAGAGCTATGTGTTTCCCACTCCGCGCCTTTCTTTCCTTCTCACTTTTTCTCTACTGACTCTTGCAAGTTTAAAAAAGAAAAAGACAATAAAAATTGGACAAAAAGTACACGAAGCTAAATTACAGCGAGATTTATTTGGTCGATAATTAGCTCTATCACTAGACACAAACGTAGATCTTAAAAAAGTACTCTGTTTTCCAATAACTCCAGTTCCGCTATCACTGTGTCATATAGATGGTTCCATGAATAAGACTGTTAAGTCGGTACTAGTTCAAGAGTTAGAAAAAAAAATTGAAGGAGTGGAACAACCACCACATCAGCTAGATATAGTTGTTGTAGATGGCTTTTTTTTTAAATACTTTCAAACAAATGCCACGTAGTTTTGGAGATTTGTCAGAGAAGATTTAGTAGCTATTGTATTTGATCGCTACTTTACACCTTCGATCAAAGATTGTGAGCATACTCTTAGAGGTAATGCAGATGACCAAGATTTCTACATCTCTGGTCCTCAACAAACTAGAATATCAGACTTTGCGAAAGATTTGAAAAACATAAAGTTGTTGTAGAACGCTTGTGAAGTTTTTTATTGTTCATTGGGCTGATCAAGAGATGGCTACGATTATTGGTAACAAAACAATATATCTCAGCCATGATTTGTGTTACGTATATTCTGTTATCGATAATAAAGTAACGCGAAACATCGATCATGAACTGTCATGTCCTGATCATGAAGAAGCGGATACAAAAATAGTATTTTTTGTATGTCAAATAAAAGAAGATTCTACTGTCACAATCGGAACCTCTGATACAGATATTGTTGTTATCATGTTGGCCAATATGGAATTTCTTCAAGCACCGGTGAAAATATGGTTTGATCTCGATGTAGGTAATGCACGACGATATATCGATGTTAACGCTTTTTCTGTGAAGCTTGGCCCAGTAGTTTCACAAGCGCTACCAGCTCTCCATGCGCTAACGGGATGTGATTTTAATCCATCATTTTATAGACGAGGCAAGAAAAAACCTTTTGTCAGGTTAATGAATTCTGCAATTTTTCAAAAGGCATTTGCAGACTTAGGATCTGCAGACCATAATATTGATGAATTATTTAACACCATGGAATTTTTTATCTGCCATTTGTATGGTTTAAAAAAGATAGCTGATGTCAACCAAGCTAGGATTGTAATTTTTAATAAGACATACAAGGTATCAAATATATCACAGTCTTTCTCGTTAAATGTGCGTAATTTCGATGCTTGTAACTTGCCACCTTGCCAATCTGAGTTACGGCAGCATTTATTACGAACGAGATATATTGCGTACTTGTGGAGGAACGTACACAATCGAATCATAACTGAAATGTCACCAACAGATTTTGGTTGGATAAATTGATGGAAAATTGGAGATGAATTGGTTCGTTGGTAATCAACTACCAGAAGCGTATGAAGATGTCGTCATAACACCTGATATTCTAGGAGATACTCCAGATTCAGGTATGTTTCTTTCTGTCAATACTGTAATAACATCATAAAATAAATAAGAAATTATTAAGTATCATAACCGTTTTCTGTTGCAGATACGCAAGTTGTAGATGGAAACGATGATGATAATGAACAAGTCGAACAGCATTTTGAATCTTAAGATGATTCCATTGACGAAGAAAATTAAAAAAAATTTCAAAACAAAATTAAAAAAATCATTAAAAAATATTAAATTATTGTAAAAATTTAATTACTATTAAAAATGTTATAAGTTATTATTATTAATCATTAAGAACATTAAATTCACATAAATATTTAATTATTATTTACAATTATTAAATTAATAAATTAAAATTAAAAATTAAAAAAATTTTAAACATTTATTCCCAATGATTCATAAATATAAATATACTTTCAGTAACCTCAGAAAAGCTGAAATATTTTTTTGTTCAAATCTGCAGATTAAGGTAATTCCCCCACATAATTGTCAGATTATGGGTCAGCATGACTAGGACATCAAGCTGAACCGTCTGTATATTAATCTGACGCGCTCGAGTATTTCAATGTCACGTTTTTTTATTACATTTTGAAAAATCAGACATGAGGTTTGGTCACGTCCAAATCGTCAGTCTTTGAAATGGGAGCTCTTTAAGGGTTCACTGAACACCCCTTCTAAACATCTGACGCGCTCCAATAAATTTTTTTTTTTTAATTTTCTACCCCTCTGTACGGCCACCCCCACCATTCAAACAAGCAGATTAATATTCTTTCGATATCAGATATACCTGGAGTGCATACACTATGAATATCTGACGCGCCGAAGTATTTCTCTGTAACTCTTTTTTTTTTAATTTTAGAAAACCTGCCCCCGCTCCCCTCACAAGTGAAAGGACATAAATCATATAACTTTTTTTTTTTTAATATGTAATCTTCCCAATCCAATAGGTCCCCACGATGCTCGAGTAACTACCCATTTAGCCCCTTGGGCTCCCCTACTATAATATTTAATGGAATAAGGTTGGTTTGCTAAAGGTATGTTCGAATTATTTAGCACTATTTATTATCGTCACACTTTATCAACAGTGATCTTTGTTAATTTTGATAATAAGTGGGAGTGCTAACTATGATGCGTGGGATTGGAACGGATAATTCGTATTTCAATCAATCTTAAATTCTCAGGCTATGTTCCTGAGAATTCCAACAAGAACTGTGAACTGGAAATCTATAGCCAATATACTCAAAAAACAATATTAAATTCACCAAAGAGATAAACACAACGATATACAGGGTGTTACACCACGATCTGCATCGATCGATATCTCAAAATGTATAAGAGACGTTTTCACCGAAGAGAATTGAGTTCGAAGCAGAAAACCTGGAGAAGCAGAGATAAGTACCTTCATATCGAATGAGGAAAAACCAGAGCTTAATGGAAGAGGATGAAGAGGTGATTGAAAGAACAGTTTGTACAAATGAACCGTCTTGTAGTTCAACTCGAAATCAAGGTAATAGAAAACAGATGGCCCGATCGTCGTCAAATGAGGGTTTCATTTCCGACGAGCTCGGAATTCAATAGAAGAGTTTCGGTAGAAGATTCTTCTGATGGAGAAACTTTGCCATATGAAGATTGTCCCCACATTTGCGATTTCTGTGAACAAATCTAAACTTGTAAGAATCTTTTTCAATTTTTTCCATCTATCCATGTTTTAGAACATCGCTTCAATTTTCATATCGATTTTTCAGAATACTGTATTGTTTTTTATATCCATTTTTCCGGATATCTATCTAGTGTTTTATTTTTATTATCTATCTCTATATTGAAATATCGTTCAAAGTACGAGTTATAAAATAAATGCCTTTTTTTTGTTACTCTTTATTTTTCTCATTGCTGAAAGCAAATGATATTCTCTATTCTATATGTTGACAAAAGTATTGTTAGCGGGGATATCAACATCGATATTTTGGATGCAAGTGACAAAGACTACGTCCACGAATATCTAAATAATATGTCTCAGATTGGATATTCTTCTATGATAAATATCCCTACAAGAGTAACAAAGAATACTGCTACTTGTTTGGATCATGTTTTTGTCAAAATAAAATCTAATGGTCTAGAGTTGACCATTCCGTATGTAATAAGAACTAACATTACTGACCACTTTATTACCGGCATTCAAATTATAGTACCGACCAAAAAACAAAATGTTGAACAAACTAATCATCCTACTCATAAACCAATTATAAATTATGAAAATCTCAAAAAGAAAATGTCTATGATAAATTGGGATCAGTTAATGGATGAAGATGACGTATCCAAATGCACCGATATCTTCATAGATACTTTAAAGTATAATATGCAAGAGTGTACCATTACAAGAAACTGCCACAATATAAGACGAGAAAAATTTGGATAACTAACGGATTAATAAAATCTATAATGGAAAGGGATGAGTTGTTCAAAGAGCATCTGCAATTTCCAGAGGATGAAATTAGAAGAAATAGATATATTTCTTATAGGAACTTCTTGAATAAATTGATAAGAACAACAAAACATAACTTTTTTAAAAATGAAATACTTCAAAACTCCCATAATCCTAAGAACATATGGAAGGTAGTAAATGAGATTACAGAAAATTCACATCGCACAAATGATATAAACAAGATATGCGTTGGAGAAAAAGAGCTAGCTAGTCAACATGTGAGTTCTGGAATAGATAAGTACTATAAAAACATAGAACACAGCATTTTCATCAGTCCTACAACACCTTCAGGGATTGGAAATGTAATCAATGATCTAAAAACAACTGCGGCTCCAGGAAAAGATAGAATAACTGCTAATACTCTAAAAAAATTAGAGATCAAGTAAACAAGCCTATATCAGACATTGTAAACAAATGCATAACAAATGGCGAGTGTCCCTATCAATTCAAAATATCTACAGTAATACCGATCTTCAAAAAAGGTGATAAAAGCAATGTTTCGAACTATAGACCAATTTCTATGCTGTCAACTTTGAGCAAAATATTTGAAAAGATTATAAAAAACAGGATTACCTCCTATCTGAACAGATTGAACATTTTGGCTGAAAAACAGTTTGGATTCCGTGAAGGTAAAAACACCTCTGATGCAATTCACCCTCTAATTGATAATATCTATGAAAACTTAGATAACAGTCACAAAACTTTGGGAGTATTCATTGACCTACAAAAGGCATTTGATACGGTAGACCACTCTCTATTATTGAAGAAGCTACAAAATTATGGAATTAGAGGATTGAGTCTTAAACTACCAGAGTCTTACCTTACAAACAGGCAATAATGTGTTGAAATCAATGACATATACAGTGGCTATGAAACTGTCACGTGTGGAGTCCCTCAAGGTCCAGTTCTTGGACCACTGTTATTCAACATATTCCTGAACGATCTTTTCTATATCGACATAAACGGCTTGCTCATTGCATTCGCTGATGATACTGTTGTACTCTTTAAGGACACAGACTGACTGAAATTAAAAAGAAATGTTGAAACAGAATTGAAAACCCTAATTGAGTGGTTTAAGGATAATCTCTTATCTATTAATGTAGAAAAGACAATTTTCGTACCTTTTTCTATTAATGCCGACACTTTACCAGACTTCAATACCCTGAACATTGATACAAGTGACAAAGAAAAGTACATAATTGAAATGGCACAACAAGTTACTTACCTGGGTATCGTGATTGACCAGCATATGAGATGGAATTCACATATTCAAAGTCTCATAAAAAAAATTAGATTTGTCAAGCCGTCTTAGAATTTTAAAAGGGCTAAACACTGCAACTCTGAAAACTGTATACTATGCTATAGTAACGAGTCACCTTAGATACGGTATAACTTCTTGGGGATCTGTGTTAAATAATCATCTTAAGGAACTAAACACGTTACACAACAGAATAATAGAACTTATTATGAATAAACCTAGAAGATATCACACAGATACTTTATATAGTGAAGCTCAATTGTTAGACATTCGCCAAATTTATTACCTAAATGTGTCATGTAGAATCTATACTGAACAGAATACTTTATCAAAACCTCGGCACTCATATTCAACAAGATATAAGGAAGCATCCTTTTCACAACTACGAATGAAAACTTATAAAGGTCAGCGATCATTCAGATATTTGGGAGTAGTTATATATAATAGTGTACCTACATATATAAGAGATAGTATTACAGTTAACTTGTTCAAGATAAAGTTAAAACGGCACTTGCTAAATACTAAACGTAGTGAAATCCATGACATTATTGAATAAAATAGTGATAAATAACTTATAGTGATAAATAACTTATTGTTATAAAACAAAACAGTATATGTGATTCTATTATAAAAAGTGTGATACGTAATTAGTTATTGAGTAACATTTTATCCGTAATATTTGTTATCTTATCTATGTGTATATTTTTTTCTTTTTGTCCACATACAAGCAAACAGCTTTCGTGGGTAATTTTTACTTATTATCCGCAATTATGTTATTATAAACTTATATTTCTTGTAAATGATACCTTACGCATAATAAATTCTATTCTATTCTATTCTATTCTATATTAAAAGATATGTATATTAAAATATCCTTTTCCACATAAGGTATAATGATATTCTACATTACTCTACAGAAAGTCACCTTTCTAGCATTTGTCTATTTTCAAGTTTTTTGCTTTATTCAATCACTTATGAATATGCGTCCTCACGGTATCAATCCCTAAGCTGCTGCTGATGCAATAATTGAGTTCGTAGGCAGTGCTGTGAAATGTTTTGAAAAATGGTATTATTTTCTTGCAGTTTTCTTAGATTTATCAAAGGCTTTTGATTGTGTGTCTCATTCACTTCTCATGGAAAAGCTTGAGAGGTAAAATTTTGATGAATCAAGTAGGGCTCTCATACGATCATATCTCACAGACCGCCAGCAGTATGTGTATGTAAATGAAACCTGGTCCGAAATGAAAATAATAATTGATATTGGAGTTCCTCAAAGCCCTATAATTGGGCCTCTACTTTTCATGATTTTCATTAGTGATTTTCCGGATTATCTTGCTGACACCTTATCCATAGTTTTTGCTGATGACACTGTGGTTTCTGAAAATTGTGCCGATCTGGTGTCTGTTGATGGGGCGTTTGAGCGCATACAGGAAAATACCTTTGAATGGTTTTCAGGAAACGGGCTAGCTATGAATAGGGAAAAAAACGGAGAAAATCGTTTCTAGTATGAGGCATGTTGACGACGCTAATGCAAAATTTCTAGGTGTATATTTGGATTTGCGCCTTACCTGGAATGTTCATATCGACCATCTTAAAAAGTTAGTAAAAACGTATATCTTTTACGTCGATTGTCTGGTGCTGTTTCATCAAATGTACTTAAAACAGCATATTTTGGTCTGTGTGAGTCTCAATTCAGATACGGTATCATTGTTAGGGGAAACTGTGGTGAAATTCACAGAATTTTTAATCTACAGCGAAGAGCAATTAGACTAATACGTAACATCAACTATAGAGCTTGTTGCAGAAGCACATTCGTAAAACTGGACATTTTAACAATACCTGGCTTCTTTTATTTTTGAATGCCAATCGTATGCTCACAAAAATCCTGAATTTGTCAGTTCAAATAGCGACATTCATCCGCATTATACCAGACATAAGGCTGATATTTATTTACCATTTTTCGGACTCAGCAGGTCTCAAAACGGCCCGAATTTTCTTGCCTTCAAATTGTTTAACAGATTACCGATATGTATTCGTAGTCTTCCATTTAACAAATTTAAAATTGTAATTAGATCTTACTTAGTAAAAAATGTATTGTATAAAATAGATGGTTTTTCTAATCTAAATTTTAATAATATGTTAAGTGACTGATTTTGGTTTTTTATTAATTTGTATTTCAACTTTTATCTTTAAACTGACCTGTGCAAATAATGCTTATATTATATTAGCACCAAATAAAGTACTCTACTCTACTCTACTCTAAGCCACTATAGCAAAAATTTTTGAAATAAATATTGCCATTTTTAAATTTTCTTCAATTAAAACAAAAGGGTATTCCACTACTCTGCGTATAGTGAAGAGAATGAAAATGGTGTACAATAATAATAATATTATTAACACCGATACGATACCGAGCATCAACAGAACTAATAACAGCGATTCTATAGTGTTAGTGTCGTAAACTATCTATATACTATTGTACTATATTCTCCCAACTCGCCTAGTCTTATGGAAGGGGACAATGCCTTGACGGGTGCCTCCTTTCTCTATTGTATTTGAATTTTGTATAACAATATCAACATCTATTTTTCTCTCGTGATTTGAATGATGAGCAACTGCCCTATCTACCCAGAGAAGCCGCTACTGATATATTGGCTGATGTATTCAAGCGAATATTTATGCTTAATCACATCTTAATACCCAGCATTCCTCACAATTTATGATGAATGTGATAATGTAAATGGCCAACAGTGAATCGATAAACATTTCTAAATATTCGGCAAGATTTGAACGTCATAAAACAGAAATATTACGTAATTTTTTTGGAGAAATGCTATACCGATTTTCGATGATTATTCACTATCTGAATGTATTTTTAAACAAGTCAGCGAACTATTTCATTGTTTACTTTCCCAGTAACAAAGACAGAAAAGCGAAATACGAACGAGTTTAGAAACATCAACCGCGCAAAGCTCTTTATACAAATGTCACTGTATTTGATGAATTTCACGCATAAATGCTGGGAAACGGAAATTTACGACCAACACAGAAATGTACAACTTTTATCAGAACGAATTCCATATGTTGAAGAAATTTATTCCAACGTATTCGGATTGATTGCGCATGAATTATGGAATGCTGGATTATTCACATCATCCAGTTTTGGAAAGTTATAGCCGTTTTGTACACACGTATAATCTCCATATAATTATCTAATTACACGCATTTTCCCAAATAAAACGTCCATTCTGTGTCATAGTTTAAATGCACTTCAGTCGCTCAAATTCAAGTCTTGGTATTTAGCAAATTGCGGTATCGAAAGTCAAAGGATGTATATTACAAAAATTAAACAATAACATAATTATATTCATGTACTGAATGTAAAATACTGCATAGAAAAGCTTATTCGAATTGGTTATTTAGATGCAAAGTGAAATACAAAGACATTTCGTGTTAGAATCAATGAATAAAGTTTAGTTTCAGACAATCAGTTCGCTCTCCTCCTGGACCCATCAGTAAAACGAGCCAGACTATCAAGTCACTAATCAATCATTTCCAGTATAGATATAACTATCACTTTCGAAAATGTTTGAGAAAATTGATATTCCAATATCATCTGCCGGAAAATACAAATAATACACAAAACTGAAATGAACTTTTGGGCGCCTATTCATATTATTTATAAGAGACTTAGGCAGGTTATTCAATGTTCATTTCGAAGATAATCTAGACCAAGAACACATCATGACAACTTCTCCTCCCGAAAATAACGACATTTGGATTGGGAGCGGTTAAAGTAGCGACAGTATGACGTTACTCGTAATAGTACATTACGTATCAAGTCAAGTGAAAGAGAAATCTAAAAAAAATAGTGGTATGACTTTTCGGTATTCCAGCAATCTAAATAGGATGTTTTTTGATTGACAAAGGTTGACAACATCCACATAAACACATCTTTGAACAGTGAAACTCAGAATAATTATTGAAATGGCTGATGAAAACGACTTGGAAGGTATCTTCAATGCAGCTCGGGAAGCTTCTTCTAGTTTACTACTAGTGAAATCTACGGAGAGGTACGAGAAAGTATATAATATGTTCTGCGATTGAAGAAACTTACTAATTTTGCATTTCATGTTAAAATCTGTTCATCATAATAGCTACTGAGAATATCTAAATGAAGTAGTGGCTCGATTTTTCGGTATACTAGCAATCTAAATAGGATGTTTTTTTTGATTGACAAAGGTTGACAGCATCCAAACAAACTCATCTGTGAACAACGGAATATAGGATAATTATCGAAATGGCTGATGAGAACGACTTGGGAGATGTCTCAAATGCAGCTTGGGAAGCTCCTTCTAGTTTACTTCCTTTGAAATCTGAGGAGAGGTACTAGAAAGTACATGATATGTTCGGCGAGTGGAGGAACTTACTTATTTTCCGTTTCATGTTAAAATCTGTTTATGATAATAGTTACTGAGAATATATAGAAAAAGTAGTGGTCTGACTTCTCGGTATCCTAGGAATCAAAATAGGATGTTTTTTTGAATGACAAAGGTTGACAGCATCCACATAAACACATCTCTGAACAGCGAAATTCAAAATAATTATCGAAATGACTGATGGAAACGACGATAACTTAAATGCATATCGGGAAGCGTCTTCTAGTTTACTTCCGGTGAAATCTGAGGAGAGGTACTAGAAAGTACATGATATGTTCGGCGAGTGGAGGAACTTACTTATTTTCCGTTTCATGTTAAAATCTGTTTATGATAATAGTTACTGAGAATATATAGAAAAAGTAGTGGTCTGACTTCTCGGTATCCTAGGAATCAAAATAGGATGTTTTTTTGAATGACAAAGGTTGACAGGATCCACATAAACACATCTCTGAACAGCGAAATTCAAAATAATTATCGAAATGACTGATGGAAACGACGATATCTTAAATGCATATCGGGAAGCGTCTTCTAGTTTACTTCCGGTGAAATCTAAGGAGAAGTTCGAGAAAGTGTATAACATGTTCTGCGAATGGAGAAACACCAAAAGATTTGAAGGGAGTGATGAAAACTTAATGCTGGCTTATTTTTACGAA
Source organism: Endomychus coccineus (assembly GCA_958510875.1). Classification (NCBI taxonomy): domain Eukaryota; kingdom Metazoa; phylum Arthropoda; class Insecta; order Coleoptera; family Endomychidae; genus Endomychus; species Endomychus coccineus. The sequence continues at coordinate 47,294,237 of OY294068.1, forward strand.
AAAGTTGTTTATTTTGTATCGTTAAAGTGTTGTACAAAGGCACTATTATCAATATTATTTGTTTTAGGCAAAAAACTTCTAATTTATAGGTCATATACTCTATGATAAGAAGTACGATACAAATCAATGGAAATACGGATATTCCACAATAGGCATCGCCTTCTTGAAACGCCAAAATATGAAGTATGAACCTGAGAAATCAAAAGTTCGATGGAAAATGTTAGAAAAATTTTGAACAAAGCACCTAACGATACGTTTCTGTTAATGAAAGTGTTATTAACTTTTGGCCTGAATGGTGCCTGTTGGCGTGTAGAATTATGCAGTTTAATAACTGAAGATGTAGAAGGGTCATTCTGGAGAAATGTTGATTGTAATGTTATACGATACTAAAAGAAAAAAAAACGTGTCTTTACTGTAGCCTCAAACTTCGATGGGTATGATATCTACCACAAGTACTTACTATTGAGACCCAAAACAGTAAGTCATAATCGATTTTTCTTGTCTTATTGTCATGGCAAATGTATAGTACAGCCAGTTGGCCATCACGCTTTTGCATACATTCCACAAAAAATTGCGGAATATTTAAGACTTCCTGATGCTTCAAGTTACACCGTCCATTGCCTGAGAAGGACTTAGTGGCGATGATATTCAAGTTCTCAATCGGCATCAGGGATGGCGATCTACAATCGTAGCTGGAGGATACGTGGAAGAAAGCATTGATAATGAAATAGAAAATTCTAAGGAGATATTCAACAATGTCCAACTTGGACAATCCCAAGAATCACTTCTAAAAATTATAGTGAATGGAAGGAATGTTCAGCAACAACTATTTAATACAGCGAGGTCAGAAGTTGTAACCTTTTCTAACTTAAATAACTATTCTTCTAATATTCATTATCATAATACTTAAAATAAACGTTTTCCTTTTTTGTTAAATTGTATTTTAAATGATACTGATGTTTCAATGCAGTACTGGTGGCTAGTGTAAGGGTTCCTATGCAGTAAAATGTCTCAATACTGTACGATTTCGAGGTCGGTAGTCTAGTGCATTACTGTACCAAATGCTAAAAAAAATACCCTGTCAATTTACAACGTTAAGTTCTGCTAACCTATTAGATTCAACGTAATACGGCCCGGCCCATATGTTATACAATCAAACTGCTATTCATACTTTGATATCTTACTAGTTTCCACTATTTTGTATAACATATTCCTGAGTATTTATATTATGAGATCAGCCTCCTTACCATTTCTTTCATTAGGTACTAAAGCTCCAAAGAATATTGTGTTCAGTTTTCAACAGTTGAAAAGACTGAAATTTCTGTCTCCGGGGGAATAGGGAATGGATAGGTAAAAAACAAGCTTGGATAATAAGCTGAAAATAGGGAAACCTGTTACAGGATGGAAGTTCTTCTTGTTCAAAACCAGGCAATTTCTCTATACAGTACTTTTTATTTTCAGGAAAGTGTTTACATTCAATCTACTACAATATAGTACATTAGCCTTCATGATCAATGCCTCACTGACTTATTTACATTAGGATTAGGGTAACTATTTTTACTTTTCTAGGTCTTATATATGCAATACAATGTAACATTTCCTGAATTACGCTTGCATTCTACACACATTGCTTGTAACGTAGATTATTATGAAAATTTTGATGAATAACTAATCATATTTACTATTAGGTGTATAGTTTTACAAAATTGAAATTTGAATTCCCGTGGACAATTTGAAAAAATTCATCCAGTTATTTATGTCATCGTGACCAACAAATGATGAGCTATATATGCCAGAATGAATGATATATGATGAATAAAGGGCGGAATATATGCAAAGTGCATATATTTGCATATTTGGCATATTTTTACAAATTTCATTAAAAATTGCATATTTCGACAAAAATAAAATTTGTGTGCATATTTTTATGTTTTTCGTTTTATCAAAAGATTAAGTGCGACCCTTGCAGATAATTGAAATAATTTAAAAGGTGGGTAGGTTCTATTATTATATGGTTTATGGACCCATTTTATTATTTATTTATTATTTATTTTATTATTTTATTGATTTATTGCCGGCATTTATTGGACGTTTAGAAATTTCCAAGTAATCAGCTTGCCTAATTCACCGAACAGAAACAAGACAAGAAGGTCCACTTGAAGCTCCACCCCTAATGTTGTCTATTTCGCTGGCACACTTAAATAATCCCTGGTGGTGCCAAGTCGTGTTCGGTGGTAGTAAGTATTGTCACCGAACAGAAACTCATGTTCGGTGCGCGGGGGTCTAGTTGGAATGCGGCGGCTATTATATTTTTCTTTTGATTTTACTTAAAATAAATAATATTTTTAAGAGTCGGCGTTTCTTTATTTCCATTTTTCCATGTTATATTCAAGGCATATAATTGCATATTTTGACAAATAAATGCATATTGTTGCATATTTCAAAGAAAAACTATGCATATATATGCGCATATTTTAACTGAATTGACGTGCATATATTACGCCCTTTAATGATGAAGAATTTATAGCCAGATGCTCATCCAGAGAAGAGTTCATGCGATTTTGAATTGGGAAGCTTTCCCAACTGCAGAACTCCTAGGCTATTTTTTCCTGTTTGTAAACATGACAATTGGCTTACGTAAATTGTTTTGTCTCGATATGATATTATGCTGATGCCAGTCTCTAAGCCCTTTTGGTGACGTCTGTGACATATCTTTCTGAAGAGGACTTCATGATGCGATCTACCACTTGTTCGAATGACGCGTTGCTACCTTTACTTGACTGCATTGAGGTCCCTCTCAACGATGGATTAGAGATAAACCAAATCCGCTGTTTCCGCCCTGTTCTACAATCGTATTTTGGAAAGCATAGACGGAACCAGTAATTACGCCCAGGCTGCACACAGACTATTATAAAATCGAATGTCCATGAACCATCCACCAATCTGAACATATATGGGTACTGTTGAGAAGATACATTCAGGAAGGGATTTGTACTACGAGCGATTACTCTCGTGTTAGCAGCGCTACCTATATTGAAGAGACTACGTGTTTGTGACGAGAGGATAGTGTAATTAAGTAATAGTAGAGTATTCAAGAGCAATATCGCATAGTTATATGACGAATTCACAATAATTGTTCAGATGATCAAACAAACGAAAATACCCGCGTTCCAACACGTGTAGAAACCGTTAAGGCGTCGGCTCCGCCGCCGTAGTTTCGAGACTCATTGAGAGTATATTTCAAATGAGTTAAAACAGCCCAAGGCCTGGGAATTGATCCAAAGTTTCTGAAATTTGGTATCAGATAGTTTTTGATCCGCTGAACCCAAATCCGAAGTCGGAAAATGGAATCTGGCCGGTTTGCTTGAAAACCCGAAAAATTTTAGCAAATCGTAGTAACGTACTAAAATTTTTTTTGAACTGTTGTATTGAAATAATAATCCAATGTGTCAAATCGTAGGTTTTTTGGTCGCTGAGTATTATTTTATGGTTATAAAATCAAAAGCCACTAGAGTTCTCTGGAAAATGAGTGAGTGGTTGTGAATGAGGCTTTCAAGTCATTCAGATGACAATTTTTTTCCGAATGTACATACATGTTGATTTAATTCACATAACTTACATATCTTCGGTTACTGAATTTTAATACAAATCGATATTTCATAGAGTTCACGTATTTTATGAATTAAAACAGATAGAGAAAAGGAGGTGATCTTATAGCCGCATCTCAGATACTATTTTTTTTTGTTGGGAGGTGATTGAAACCTTTTATGGACACCTCATGGTCCTGTTACATCTCATAAGGTAGTGTGGGAGTCCCTGAGTCCCAAACTTAATCACCTCAGATATACCCACTAAACACTTCACCTCGTGTGATAGGCTCGATCCTGCAACCAGGGCAGACTCGATGACACTTGGGATTGACAGCACATTGTATCTTGCCGCACCACTTCCTCGGGCCATCGGAAAAATTCCGCAGTCGAAGGATTCGAACCCGCGACCAGCAGCCACAGTGATTAGAAGATCGATTCTTCTACCACTGAGCTACCAGGCCCTGCTCAGATACTATTGCCAGCATTTCAGTTCCTTTCCACACTTACAGACAGCTACTATGTTCTCCGTACACGTTAACGTGTCCACGTCATAGAGATCTTGTGTATTGGATCTCTATGGCACACGTATCCCGCATCATCATTGATGCTTCATCATGAAGGAAACTTGAAATCCTTCATCATAATAATTGTTTAATATATGTCGAAAAACAAAATAAAAATTGAAGATTGTCGTGTAAATATGTCAAATTTTAATTTTTCAGAGTTTCCCAGAAAACTATAGTTGCTTTTGATTTTATATCCATAAAATAAAACTCAGCGACCACAAAAAGCTATAACTTGACACGTTGGACGAGGACTGAGACAGGAATATGGAGGAAAATGACGCAATTTTCCACCAATTTTTCAGAAGCTTCCCTCTTTAAGTAACAATTGTATCGAGACACATCACGGCATCTTACTGTTTCAATACCACAGTCCGAGAAAAAATTTTGTTTATTGCTAAGATTTGGTGAAATTTTCCGGGTCTTCCAGCGAACGGACCGGAATTTCCATCAACGATTTCAAATCCATCGGGTTCAGTTGATCAAAAAAACCTCCTGATACCATATTTGAGAAACTTTGGATTAAAACAGCCCGAGATATTCTATTTGTTATAAAAGACATTCCATTTGTTAATTGAAAATGGTTCCTCACTGTTTTTCAATAGTAATAATCAGGAGCCCCAATTTTTTTTCTGGCCAATGACGTGTATGCCATCCTGGACACGACGCAGAAAAAATTTTTCGTTTTCGTGCGGTCTATAGAATTATAGATATTTTTCACACTTTTGATTAGAATAAATGGAGACATTATTGTTCCAATATTATCAATCTTCGTTACTCATAGGTATTGATTTGTTATCCGCGTATGTGATTATATGAAATTTCTGTATTGTAACTTGAAGAATTCTTCATACAAAACCAATATTGTAACGTTTTCTACCGGAACTGAACTATAAAGGAGTGATTGATGAAAATACACTGCATGATGGTGTTTTATGAAAATATAATCTACTGGAAGAGATATAGAGTAGACTGATGACATTGAACTATGAGCAAACAATTTAACCAGAAAGTCGATAATATCACAAGAGAATTATTTATGAATTTCCTGAACAGTTTCACACGGCAAATTCAAAATTGCGTCTAAAACCTATTAAATATAATGGACAAAACATTTTTCATTCACACCCCGAAGCAGTTTAATTTGATCATGTACGTGAGAAGTTGATGGAATATACAGGACGTTCCAATTCATAATAGCAATACTTCACCATTGGATGTTTCATCGGAAATTAAGTCTACATTCATAATTTTTTTGGTCTCAAATTGGTTCTATTATCAGTCATTTGAATCCATTCAATTGGATTTCCAACAACTGAAATGAATAACCGTTCATTTATAATGTAATGCGGAAGTTAAGAAGTAACAAATTATTCTTTAATTTAATTTTAAATGTTATTCAAAGCCGAAAAAAACTTGAAAAATTCGTATAGTAGAGTCGGCCTAAGTTTGTCTCATGACAAATTCCTTATCACGACCTGATCCTCTAGTAGGCTCCGTAAAATGAACAATGATAATTTGGAACGATCCTGCAAAAGTTACATTAGATAAATACCATTAATTTTCAAGATTGTAGCTGGTGCATTCAAGTGGATATTGGACCGATAAATCCTTGGGAAATGAATCGATTTTGATTTGACAAAGTGCATTCTGTTCAGAATGTCACCAGAAAGAAAGTTGATCACAAATGAAGTTGCGTAAATTGTTAATATTGTTTATGAACAATAAATGAACAATTTAATTGGCTCGTTTAATGTCGAACTTATAGTCGTTGTCGAATAATTTTGACCCACTGAGCTCGATTTTATTGCTATTATGGTCTCTAAATGCATTCTGGTGGAGATTTTCAGAGGCGAATTAGAAAAAAATGAAAATTTTGATGTTTCAGTATGACAAAGTATCAATAAATATATATATAAAATTAAACATACTAATTTTTTTAAGGAGGTATGGGAAAGTTGTTATTGAAGGGAAAACAATTATTTAAAATTAGTGACATGCCATTTTTTAGTTATATTAAGACTCAATGCATTTGTCAATTTTGTCAAAACAATTAAGTTCTGAGTGTGCATATTATACAAAAATTAATGAAGACGTCACATTCATTTTCTCTTCATCTGTTATTACATATTTTGTTTATAGCAATTCAAAAATTCATGTATGCATTTAAAGAACCTAATAACAATGAAATCGTACTCAGGAGGCCAAAATTATCCGAAAACAACTATAAACTCGATATTTTGTACAAATTCATATTTTAATAATAAACGTTAATGTTTATAACAATTCAAAAATTTGAGTATGCATTTAAAGACCATAATAGCAATAAAATCGTACTTAGGAGGCCAAAACTACCCGAAAACAACCATAAGCTCGATATTTTGAATAAATTCGTATTTTATTGATAAACATAATTGTTTATAACAAATCAAAAAATTGAGTATGCATTTAAAGACCATAAAAGTAATAAAATCGTACTCAGGAGGCCACAATTATCCGACAACGACCATAAACTCGACGTTTTGGTCAAATTCGTATATTTATTGATAAACAATATAATTTGTTTATAACAAAATAAGAATATTGTCGGTATACATTCGACGATATTGATGAATAAATCGAACTCAGAATACCAAAATTAACCGAAAGCGACCCTAAAGTTGGAGTTTTGGTCGAATTCATTTATTTTGTTGATGAATAAAACGAAAAATAATTATCAAAAATGAGATAATTGAATTGTTTATGAACAATGTAAGCAATTTGTGCAACTTTATTTGTGATCAACTTTTATTCTGAGCATATTCTCGATTTTATTGCTTTATTGCTCTTCAAATGAATTAAAGTGGACATTTTTGAAGGCGAATTAGATTAAAAATTAAAATTTCGATGTTTCAGTATGACAAAGTATCAATAAATATATATATATATATATAACTTAAGAGATATAGAATTAAATTTTCTGAATTATGAAGATAACTTAGATAATTTAACATAGGATTATAAAGATGAATAAACGTAAAAGACTGAACCATAGGCGGGATTCGAACCCACATTTCTGGATTTCTAGTCCAGGGTGTTTACCAATTACACCACTTCGGTCCTGTTAGATTTTTATATTTTTGTAAATATAAACCTCTGAAAGGATAGTAGATCATTGATGAACACAATGTGATTCGATGCCCTACCATAGATCAACTGTTCATCAATGATCTACTATCCTTTCAGAGGTTTATATTTACAAAAATATAAAAATCTAACAGGACCGAAGTGGTGTAATTGGTAAACACCCTGGACTAGAAATCCAGAAATGTGGGTTCGAATCCCGCCTATGGTTCAGTCTTTTACGTTTATTCATCTTTATAATCCTATGTTAAATTATCTAAGTTATCTTCATAATTCAGAAAATTTAATTCTATATCTCTTAAGTTACATACACGATAGTGGCCAATTAAGCAAAGAAACTTTAAACTTGTTTATATATATATATATATATATATATAAAATTAAACATATCATTTTTTTTAAGGAGGTATGGGAAAGTTGTTATTGAAGGGAAAACAATTATTTAAAATTAGTGACATGCCATTTTTTAGTTATATTAAGACTTAATACGTTTGTCAATTTTGTCAAAACAATTAAGTTCTGAGTGTGCATATTATACAAAAATTAATGAAAATGTCACATTTATTTTTTCTTTATCTGTTAATACATATTTTGTTTATGACTATACAAAAATTCATGTATGCATTTAAAGAACCTAATAACAATGAAATCGTACTCAGGAGGCCAAAATTATCCGAAAAAAACTATAAACTCGATATTTTGTACAAATTCATATCTTGATGATAAACGTTATTGTTTATAACAATTCAAAAATTTGAGTATGCATTTAAAGACCATAATAGCAATAAAATCGTACTTAGGAGGCCAAAATTACCCGAAAACAACTATAGGCTCGATATTTTGGACAAATTCGTATTTTATTGATGAACATAATTGTTTATAACAAATCAAGAATTTGAGTATGAATTTAAAGACCATTATAGCGATAAAATCGTACTTAGGAGGCCAAAATTACCCGAAAACAACTATAAGCTCGATATTTTGGATAAATTCGTATTTTATTGATAAACATAAATGTTTATAACAAATCAAAAATTTGAGTATGCATTTAAAGACCATAAAAGTAATGAAATCGTACTCAGGAGGCTACAATTATCCGACAACGACCATAAACTCGACGTTTTGGTCAAATTCGTATATTTATTAATAAACATAATTTGTTTATAACAAAATAGGAAATTTGTCGTTATACATTCGACGATATTGATGATTGAATCGAACTCAGAATACCAAAATTACCCGAAAGCGACCCTAAAGTTGGAGTTTTGGTCGAATTCATCTATTTTGTTAATGACTAAAACGAAAAATAATTATCAAAAATGAGCTAATTGAATTGTTTATGTACAATGTAAACAATTTGTGCAACTTTATCTGTGATCAACTTTTATTCTGAGCATATTCTCGATTTTATTGCTATTATGGTCTTTAAATGCATTAACGTGGAAATTTTTGAAGGCGAATTAGAAAAAAATTAAAATTTTGATGTTTCAGTATGACAAAGTATCAATAAATATATATATATATATAAAATTAAACATATCAATTTTTTTAAGGAGGTATGGGAAAGTTGTTATTGAAGGGAAAACAATTATTTAAAATTAGTGACATGCCATTTTTTAGTTATATTAAGACTCAATACATTCGTCAATTTTGTCAAAACAATTAAGTTCTGAGTGTGCATATTATACAAAAATTAATGAGAATGTCACATTATTTTTTCTTTATCTGTTAATACATATTTTGTTCATGAGAATTCGAAAATTCATGTATGCATTTAAAGAACCTAATAACAATGAATCGTACTCAGGAGGCCAAAATTATCCGAAAACAACTGTTTAGGCCTAATGATGATTTTTATTAGTATGTAGTTTGTTTGTTTGTCACACTGTTTTTTAATTTCAATCGTGGCAGCATGGGCTTGGGAGTTGTTATGTAACCAAGAAAATAAAACAAGTTTGTTTATATATATTATATTAATACGAGAGTTGGAGAATTAAATGGATAAAACATCAAGTCTTTTTTATATATGGAATCAATTACCAATAAGAACGAAATACAGTCCACTTAAAAGAAGGTAATCCTTATCATTTTGGTCCTGCGAAGCCGAATATACAAGAAGTTGAAATCAAGACAATAACAATACCATCAAATGTATAACTTGTCAGTCTGTGAGTTGTCAATTTATTATTTCATCAGTCTATGAAAACAACCAGCAAGGAATTCAATTGCTTAGACACCAAGGTCAAGCGATCAAGCGTCAAGACAATTATAACTGTTTCTTGTCTTCAAGTAAGCCCTTTACAATTTAATGCTTTCTTTTTGAACTACTTAGAACAATGTCGGAAGAACTCAAAAAAGCAAAAGCAAGGCGAGGCAATATCAAAGGAAAATTAACTCGTTTTAATATCGTTTTATGATTCACTTGATTTAAATAATTTAAACAATGAAATTATTACCCAATTGAAGCTACGATTAGAGCGATTTAGCGGTATTTTAGACGAGTTTGACAATGTCAATTCTGAAATTCAATATCTTGACAATACAAGCGATTCAACCGAATTAGAAGCATTTGAAGCGGCATTTTACGATATTATTCCAAGTATAAATCAAGTGATTATTGATTATAATAATTCAAAGGTTACATCATTAACAAGTCCACAGTTGCCGATTTCTAGTGGTGGGGTCATGCAAAGTGTCAAATTACCTACGATAAATTTACCCAATTTTAAAGGACAATACTGTCAATGGCTTGAGTTCAGAGATGCATTTAGATCTTTGATTCATAGAAATGATTCAATATCAAATATACAAAAGTTTTATTATTTGCGCTCTTGTATACAAGGTGATGCAGCTCAAGTTATAGAATCTATTGAAGTTACTGACAATAATTACAATCTTGCTTGGGATCTTCTAGAAGAAAGGTTTGAAAATAAACGATTAATTATTCACAACCATGTGAAAGCGATTTTTGAACAACCAATCATAATGAAAGAATCACATGTACAATTACGATCACTTTTAGATTCAATAATAAAAAATTTGCGTTCATTACAATCATTAGATGAACCTACTGAGCATTGGGATACGCTGATTATCTATATTATAGCAAATAAATTAGATCCTATTACACGGCGAGAATGGGAATCTTTTGAGTATCATAATAAAATTCCAGATATGATAGATTTAAATAAATTTTTAAAATTACGATGCGAGATTCTTGAGAAACTTGAAGTAAATAAAACCAATAATAATTATGCTAACGATAAAGAAATGCATCGATATAAATCTAAAAACAAACAATCTACTAATTCATTTGTCAATGCTAATATTGCGTGCTATTTTTGTAAAAATGCTCACACCATTTATAAATGTGAGGAATTTTTAAAACTTTCGATTAGACAAAGAATTGAAGAAATTAAAAAACGTAAATTATGTTTGAATTGTTTTCGTCCAGGACATCTATCGCCAGAATGTACCACATCCAGTTGTCGTACATGCGGTAAAAAACATAACACTTTGGTGCATTTAACAAGTGAAACTAGTGCAATACCAAAAACAAGTACAGGTGTTACTGCGACAAGTATGTCATCGGCTCAAGTACTTTTAGCAACGGCTGTTGTTGAAGTATCTGATTTACAGGGTATTCGCCACAAGTGTCGAGCTTTACTTGACAGTGGCTCACAAAGTAATTTTATCACTTCAGATTTTCTTAAGATATTAAAATTACCAGTCAATCTCACGAGCTTTACTGTCATGGGTGTCGGTGAAAAATGTGCAAATATAAAATGCTATGCCAATATCAATATAAAATCATGTCATAATCAATACAATAAGTATATTTCATGTCTAGTTTTAGATACCATTACAGGTAAACTTCCATCAGTTTCATTTGATAAAAATAAATTTAACATACCCAGTGTTCAATTAGCTGACCCAACTTTTTATGAAAGTAATTCTATTGACCTTTTGCTAGGTGCAAATATATTTTGGGACATTTCACGTAATAAACAGATACGTTTAGGTGCGGATATGCCAATTTTAAGTAAAACTGCACTAGGCTGGGTTGTGGCTGGAAATAGCATTAATCAGAAAGAACAAATCAATCAGTTCAAATCATTTTTTAATTTTGATCTTTCAAATACACAATTAGACAATCAATTAACCAAGTTTTGGCAAATTGAGGAATGTGACAAGTCTTCTCATTTGTCAGATTCAGAACAATTTTGTGAAAATCACTTTGTTAATACTTATACCAGACTCAAAAATGGTAGGTTTCAAGTTTCTATACCGCTAAAAAGTAATTATGTCGATTTAGGCAATTCAAGACAACAAGCGCTAGAGCGTTTTTATAAACAAGAGAAGAGACTTTTTAAATCACCAGATTTACGCAAGGAATACGTACAATTTATGGAAGAATACATTTCATTAAATCATATGTCGGAAATTGTTGATGAGAATGAGGATTCTAAAGATCAATTATGTTATTATATTCCACATCATGCGGTAGTCAAATCTTCATCCACTACAACCAAGGTACGCGTCGTTTTTGATGCTAGTATGAAATGTGATAATGGTTTATCATTAAACGATGTACAGTATTGCGGTCCTACAATCCAATCTGATCTTTTTGCTATTATTTTAAGATTTAGAACTCACAATTATGTAATGACAGCTGATATATCTAAGATGTATAGACAAGTGGAAATTAATCCCGATCAGCGCGATTTTCGAAGAATCTTTTGGAGATCAGATCCAGATGATTCTATTAAGACTTTTCGATTAAATACTGTAACTTATGGGACAACTTCGGCTCCTTTTCTCGCAGTGAGATGTTTAAACCAATTAGGCAAGGACTCAGAAGAATCATTTCCTTTAGCAAGTAGAGTGATAAAACACGACTTTTATATTGATGATCTTCTTACTGGTACTTCTGAAAAAGATGATCTTGTTCGATTTCAAAAAGAACTTTTGCATATTTTGAAGAATGCGGGTTTCCAATTACGCAAATGGGCAACGAACAAACCTGAATTAGTTTCAGAATTCACATTTAATGAGAGTCTAGATTCAAACGTTGTTGAACTGGGTGAACATTCAACTAACAAAACTTTAGGCATTTGTTGGAATCCTGTTTTGGATCAAATTCAATATTCAATTTCCAATTTAAAGCATGCTCCAATAACAAAACGATCAATATTGTCAATCACTTCGCAGATATTTGATCCTTTAGGATTACTAGGTCCAGTAACGATAATTGCCAAATGTTTAATACAAGATTTATGGCAAGCAAAATTAGACTGGGATGAATCCATTCCTAGTGACTTACATTTAGCATGGATTCAATTTAAGTCGAATTCACTGTTACTTAACAAGATAGAGATAAAAAGGTGCGTTTTAGCAAACAAGGAGGAAGGAATCGATATTATAGGTTTTTCAGACGCCTCGGAAAAAGCTTATGGTGCTTGCATTTACCTCCGAAGCAAGAACGATTTCAATCAATACGAATGTAGTTTGTTGTGTTCAAAAACAAGAGTGGCACCATTGAAACAAATTAATTTACCAAGACTAGAGCTTTCAGCGGCACTTCTTCTCAGTCAATTATATAAAAAGGTTTCCAATTCACTATCAATCAAAATTAGCAATACTTTTCTATTTTCCGATTCTACTATAACGTTATCATGGATAAAGGCTTCACCATCTCGTTGGAAAACTTTTGTGGCCAATCGCGTGAGCGAAATACAAGATCTAACCAATATGAGTTATTGGTATCATGTTCGGTCAAATGAGAATCCAGCTGACTACTTATCGAGAGGCTTGTGTGCCAGCAAAATTGTAGGTTTTGATCCATGGTTCAAGGGACCTACTTTTTTATTGAGTGATAATCTACAATCGCATCTAGTAAATATTGATGAAGTACAAAATAAGTGCGAACTTGAAATGCGTAAGGTAACGATATCTAACGTTGTCAATGTTGAAAATTTCAATTTAGCGGAAAGATATTCTGACTACTCAAAACTTCAAAGAGTGACGGCTTATCTGTTAAGATTTAATTTTAATTCAAGAGTACCCAAACAAGATCGTTTAACGCAAGAACTTTCATGTCAAGAACTAGAGAATGCAACAATTGCTTTGGTTCGAAATGTTCAATTACAATTATTTACATAAGATTATAAAAATTTGATTAATAACAAGCCATTACACAAAACAAGTTCGATTTTAAACTTAAATCCATTTCTGGATTCGAGTCAAATTTTAAGAGTTCGTGGTAGAATACAGCTTTCTAGTTACAAGTACGATAAAAAACATCCCATGATTTTACCCCAACATCATACGTTGACAAAATTGATTGTCGAGAAAGAGCATAACCGTTTATTACATTGTGGTCCTTCTCTTCTGTTGAGTTCAATTCGCGAAAGATTTTGGCCTATTAATGGTCGCAATTTGTGTAAAGGTATTGTGAGAAAATGCATTCGATGCTTCAGAGCAAAGCCCGTACCAGTTGAGTACATAATGGGCAATTTACCCAGTACGAGAATAAACCAATATGTACCATTTTTTAATACAGGTATTGATTTTGCTGGACCTTTTTTAACAAAGGACAGAAAAACTCGCGGTGCAAAATTAACGAAAACATACGTGTGCTTAATGATTTGCTTAAGCACTAAGGCTATCCATTTGGAGGTCGTGTCTGATTTAACCACAGAAGGTTTTTGGCAGCTTTGCGACGCTTCATTGCTAGAAGAGGTAAACCTTCTACAATCACGACTGATAACGGTCTTAACTTCATAGGAGCGAATAATTATTTGAAAGAAATATCGGAATTTCTAGTAGCAAACTCTAGTAAAATTTCAAATTCTTTATCAGATGATAATATTCAATGGAATTTCATCCCTAGTCGTTCGCCTAATTTTGGCTCAATTTGGGAAGCAGGAGTAAAAAGCATGAAATTTCATATGAAAAGAGTGATAGGAAATAGTCATTTGATATTTGAAGATTTTAACACTGTAGTAGTTCAAATAGAAGGTATTTTAAACTCCCGTTCAATATGTCCTTTAACATCACTTCCAGAACACTATTCAGAAGATATACCTGATAATCGACTGAATAAATTTCAATTTTTGCAACGCCTAATTCAACACTTTTGGAAAAGGTGGCATAAAGAATATGTAACTGAATTACAAACCCGAGTGAAATGGAGAAAAAATCATCCGAACTTGTTGAAAATTGGAGCTTTGGTCATCATAAAGGAGGACAACTCACCACCATTACAATGGCATATGGGAAGAATCTCCGATCTTCATCCTGGTTTCGACAAAGTGACTCGTGTTGTGAGCATATGTGTGAAAGGAAAAATATTGAAACGTGCGGTTTCCAAGATTTGTGTTTTACCAATTTACGATGATGTACAGAAAGAATGATTTTATTTGTATTCTATATTGTTATTTTTGGAAGTGTTCACACTTTTCAAGGCGGCCGGAATGTTTAGGCCTAATGATGATTTTTATTAGTATGTAGTTTGTTTGTTTGTCACACTGTTTTTTAATTTCAATCGTGGCAGCATGGGCTTGGGAGTTGTTATGTAACCAGGGGAATGTTATGTAACCAAGGAAATAAAACAAGTTTGTTTATATATATTATATTGATATGAGAGTAGGAGAATTAAATGGATAAAACATCAAGTCTTTTTTATATATGGAATCAATTACCAATAAGAACGAAATACAGTCCACTTAAAAGAAGGTAATCCTTAACAACAACTATAAACTCGATATTTTGTACAAATTCATATTTTAATAATAAGCGTTATTGCTTATAACAATTAAAAAATTTCAATATGCTTTTAAAGACCATAATAGCAATAAAATCGTACTTAGGAGGCCAAAATTACCCAAAAACAACTATAAGCTCGATATGTTGGACAAATTCGTATTTCAAAAATTCAATTGTGGAAGCCGTTACTTTGTGATAGTTCATCATTTTAACGAAATAATAAATAAAACTTCTTTGTTTTACTACCACTGATATTTAATATAGTCGTTACTATAGTTTCAACACTGAACGTGTCATCTTCAGACGAAAAATGAACTTTTCGTCTGAAGATGACACGTTTAGTGTTGAAACTATAGTAACGACTATATTAAATATCAGTGGTAGTAAAACAAAGTAGTTTTATTTACTATTTCGTTAAAAAAATTCGTATTTATTGATAAACATGATTGTTTATAACAAATCAAGAATTTAAGTGAACATTGGAAGATCATAATAGCATAAAATCGTACTCAGGAGGCCTAGATCATCCGAAAACAACTATAATCTCGATATTTTGGACAATATCGTATTTTATTGATAAACATAAATGTTTATAACAAATCAAAAAGTCTAGTATGCATTTAAAGACCAGAAAGGCAATAAAATCGTATTCAGGAGGCCAAAATTATTCGACACCGACCATAAACTCGACATTTTGGTGAAATTCGTATATTTAATAATAAACATAATTTGTTTATAACAGAATAGCAAATTTGTCGGTATACATTCGACGATGTTGATGATTAAATCGAACTCAGAATACCAAAATTAGCTGAAAACGACCCTAAAGTTGGAGTTTTGGTCGAATTCATCTATTTTGTTAATAAGTAAAACAAAAAATAATTATAGTCCAGTTCCCCGAGGATTTCATCTTACAAAAGGTGGGGTGGAAGATTTTATTCTTTTATTCTATTCTGTTTTAATGAGTATAAAGAGTACAATATAAAAAACGTGACTGAATCTGGGCTCGGCACAACTTTTTGTAGCCGAAAAACCTCGAAGGTTTCAGACATTTTTCGGTTTTTTGCAATATGTCGAAAAGGAGTGGTTCTAGTGAGAAACAGTTCTTATACAAAGGGTTGTAGAGCATTAAATTTCCTACAAATTTCATACATAACTTTTTCTTCTACGACCAATAGGGAGCGAGCTACAGCATCTCAAAGATGGACCCTTTTCCAATGCAACGTGAGAAAAAGCACTTCAACCTATTCGCCGAGCTTTCACATTGTTTCAAAGCTTCATCAGGGCCTACAGTCAATACAGTAGAGCATTAAATTCCCTACAAATTTCTTATATAACTTTTTCTTCTACGACCAATAGGGAGCGAGCTACAGCATCTCAAAGATGAGCTTGTGTTCAAAGCATTGTACCAACAGGGGACGTTCAGTGGGGAGTCGCAACCTTGGACGACATACGATACGATCTTTTTGAAACGTACGTGTCTGCAGGTAAAGTTAATCTTGCCCTGTTGCCACCCACTTCTGATGCTGCTGCTCTACACTCACTAAGATCGTTTTACCAAATTCAAGTTTGGCTGGGTGCCACACACTTGAACCCCAAACATTATGGGTGGACCAGCAGTCTACAGGGCCTGATTCCACAGCATGCAACGGAGGACCCAGCACCCAAAAGCCTACTTGAAAGTGTCTCGTGCACTTGCAGATCTGGATGTCAGCGAGCCTGCTCGTGCGTCAAAGCCGGGTTGAAATGCTCCAGCATCTGCAAGAAATGCAGAGGCACCGACTGCGACAATGTCTCACTGTACTCCTCCTAACTGGACACAGATGGTGAGGAAGAGGAAGATACATTCACCTCATCAACCATGGATGAGGTCTACGAGGACTCACCCATCATGGCACCTGTTCGTGAGGAACCAGGACCGTCGAAACGCCTAAGAAGGAAGTGAAGTGAAAGGTTAACTTCTCTTTTCATTGGTCAATTTTTCAATGTTTTCATTGTAATGAAACACTTTACTTGTTTAATACAAGTTTTTTCCTTACACATGTTTTCTCACTCTCTTGTCTCCTTTATTCCTTTAGTTGGTGATTAATTTTGTGATGGAGTGGCTCACAGAAAAGTTATAGATCATTCTACTTCATTTTCATAACAATAATGCCCATTTCGAATTTTCTGCCAAGCACCATAGTTTTGTTTCACTGTATTGACTGTAGGCCCTGATGAAGCTTTAAAACAATGCGAAAGCTCGGCGAATAGGTTGAAGTGTTTTTTCTCACGTTGCATTGGAAAAGGGTCCATCTTTGAGATGCTGTAGCTCGCTCCCTATTGGTCTGCTTCCCCACCTTTTGTAAGATGAACCCCTTTTTTGGTCTCTTTATTTGTGGTGAACTTTTATTCTGAGCATATTCTGGAGAGAAGGCACTTTGCCCCATCAAAATAGATCCATTTTCCAAGAATTCACGGGTTTGGTCTATTTTTGTACTCATTTGACTACAATAAGTATAAATTCCATCCAAATCCACTTGTTCAGTATCCATTCTTTCACTATTCCAAAACTCATGTTCCAAGTGAAAAAATAATGCGAAGAATCGGATTGTATTTCAAGGTTCATCATTATGCCTTACACAAAGTTCCTAATTTATATCACGTACATATCTCAAATTTCTAAAGTTATGTCTTTTGCACTTGAATCTAGTTGGAAAGACGGAATACTGAACAAGGGGTACTAACAATCATGTACAATTTACAGTTCCGTAGAGACAAAGTATAATTATGGAGATGGTTGAAAAGAACATTAAAGTGCACACGGTGAAAGCTACGGCCTATAAAACGGTTTACGACTATTTAAACTGAGCTTGGTTATAAAAAACTTCACCCTTCTACTTTCGTTGATCGGTTCTTTTTATAATTTTACACCAAAAATCTATTACTACAAATCCGACGGCGGCTTTGGCTTCCTGAAATATGCATTACTCAGCTACGGATCATGAATAAGTATTACCTCTCGATGCTTTTATGTTGTTCTGATGTATTTCTTATTCAGCATGAAATCCACTTTATTATCGTAAATGAAGACTTTCAATAACCTAAATATAGACATAAGTACTCTATCTAGAGTTCAAATAGAGTTAAAAATCATTATTAGTTTTTGCATGTTCAACATCATAGCCTAAGCGTCAAAGAAATCAGTCGATGGAACTGAACAACTAGATGAATTTCAAAAGTTCTCCCAATGGTTACCAAAGATTTGAGCAGCAAAAAAATTCCACCCATAACTTAAATAACTCGAAAACTTCCACAATTTATAAAGGTCAATGAGCTCGGGGTTTGTTCGTTGTTGCGACGTAGTCATTTCCAATTGAATTCAATGCGATAAAGACTGTGTACTGAGCACTGTACAATCATTAGTTTGAGAAATCCCGCGCTTAGGTTGATGTGAATGAATGGTCGAACGTCTCCTGATGATGGTCATGAGATTAAAACGTACGTACAGACGAAAACATAATAGATATAAGTGTTAATGTGACCCATTTCTCAAGAATTAACATATTATTATTATTATTATGCATTAGGATAAGAGTCGACTATAAAATTCTATGAGACTCAACGATGATATATAATAACATTTGTAGAAGTTAAGTTACACCAATTTGAGAAAAATACTAAATAATATCAATATTACAAAAAACAACAACAAATAGAAAACTGAATTGATGATAAGACCTTCATTGGACATCATCTGCTGAATACAAGAGAATCAATATGATTTCTAAATGAGTTTACGGAAGGTGTCCGTGTCAGAGTCCAATGCATTCCATACACCGAATACTCTATTACAAATATAATGTTGCCTACAGGATGATTCATGATTTTCATGCCTGAATTTGAAAGAGTGACCAAGTAAACGCTTGTCCGCATCAATATTAAATATTATCACCGAGATTAACAGAAAATATATTTTGGAGGATTCTTACGTTGTGATTAGATCACCTCGCCTAAGCCTATCTTCTGCTCCAGGAATTTTGAACAATCCCAAACGGTATCCACGATTCGTATACAACTTGATACCGTCTGTATATTGTGAACATGTAGGGGAAACTAGTCCTGCATGGAATATCTGAAGTATAAATTAAGAATAATAATGGGTCTATCACAGATCCCTGAGGTACCTCTCTAATTACAGCTACATATTGTGAGAAACGAGAACCAATTTTCATTCTAAATTTACGAACAGGAAGGAAAGCTGATATCCACCCCAATAACTCACCCCGGAAACCGTAGTGTTTAAATTTAGCTAAGAGGCGCAATTTAAGGAACTTTTCACAGTCTTTACTGAAATTCGGATAGATTACGTCTATTGGAATGTTAATATCTATAGCCAGTGACAAATTATTCACACATCAAAGTAGGTTCGTAGATGTCGACCTCCCAGCTAGGAACCCCAGTATAAATCTGACTTAATGTCTGAATATCAGTCCTATGATTTACAGAATAATTGGGGTCACGTTTTATGTGAATCATCTCCTGAATAGATCTTGTATAACTATTGGTTTCCTTAGTTAAAATATTAATATTCTTGTAATCAAATTGATGGTTACAATCAAAGCAGTGTTTAGCAAGGGCGGTGGAATTTTCCAAGTTTTTATTCCTTGTGCTATACTTATGGCCATACATCCTTTTTTGTAAATTCTGTTTAGAAATTCAAGTATAAGTCCCATCGCAATCTAAGCAATTTAATTTGTGTGCTATGTGGCTTTGTTTATCTTTAAGTATTGAAGGTTTTAGATTTGAGGAAAATTTTCCAACACAATTAGTAGGTTTATGCACCACATTTTCCATCTGCATCATGCCTAATTTTCATATCTAGGAAGAAACCACTTAAAAAAAGAGTTAAAAATCTGTTTTCGCATATACGAAAGGGTTGTAGCAAATATTTTTAATAGAAATTTTAGGCTGTTGCTAGTCTTATCAATACGAATCACCACAAAAGCACAGCTCGACTCCACTACAGGTTTGGTTATTCATTCTTGTATGAAAATATGTTTAATACTGTGCATATGGTGTATCGAGCGAACTCATGCGATGAAATGCGAAATGCAATATATATATATATATATATATATATATATATATATATATATATATATATATATATATATATATATATATATATATATATATATATATATATATATATATATATATATTCTTTTATTGATATTCTTGAACCATTTGTAATATTTGTATGCTTTTACCAAGAAAGCATTATATGTGAGTTGTAGGGGGAAAGCTGAAGTTTGAATTTGAGAGAGAACCAAAAATACATCGGAGGCATACTGTACAAAATAATTATCATCCTATTTGTTTCTGATTATTCTAGTAATTAATGCTATTATTAATTAAGCGGACTACTAATTAACGTTTACGATTTTAAGTTGAGACCATGTTGAAATTCGAGCACTGAAATAATGAACAACATCAGTTTGTTCTTAGTGAAAGTAATTTCACACAAGAAAAGATCCCATAATAAGCTGGAAGGTAGCAAGCTGACTACAGTAATGTAATGTTTAGTAAGCAGTATGTGTTACTAAAAGTATGAGTCTCCATCTGTTTAAATATGAATTCTGCCACTCATCTTGGTTGAAGTTCTAATTAGAGCATCTCGTAATTATGTACGGTATAATTCGAGAGCTTTAGAGTGGAATAACTTGTATATTAACATCCATGTACTCAATACTTGTGCTCACTTTTGAGCTAAACTTGCTCATACGTTGGAAAATTATCTGAAACATATTTCAATGTGATAAACTGAGCTTACTACATTTGAAAAGTTTTTACAAACACATTCGAAGCTGGTGTAATTAGTAGGTGAGAACTTGATTGAAATATACCTCTCTCTTGAATTTTTTATATACGTTCGTAAATTTGACATGAGAATTTCGACGTTTCTGTACTTCTCATGAAGTGTGCTTATAATTATTGTGTACCGATGTGCATATAGGTGGTGACAAATTGAACACATGAGAGCAATGGCCCGATTAGATATTGGGGAATTCAGCCCTAGTTTAGCTATGGTCTCACAGATTCCACTTTCAACTCATCATGTAGAAATGTCCATTTAGTACGGGTAATTGGTTGTAAATGAACTTAAATTCAATACAACATAAACATATATGATCCTAGGATCGAAATAGTGGAGTATGCCTAGCAAAAAAAGGCAGCTTGCGAAAATTATTGGGCGGGCATCACATAGAAAAAAAGGTTCATTTTGATGATAACAACAATACACTCAAGTCTTGATAGCCTTGTTAAACCGGAAGTATGTCTGATTTCCAAAAAATTGCTTTTTTGACCTTTTTTGGCCATTTTTCAGCTTATTTTCTTAGTTTCAATTCTTTTGGAGTACTTCCAGTACTAGCTAAGGTATAAGATTGATGAACTTTTATTCTGGATGTTCAATGAACCTTCAGTTCGGATTACGTGGAAATCATTTTACCCCCCCACCCCCCTCCTGTAATATATGTATATATATGATTTATAAAAATGAGAGCTAAATTGAGCTATTTTAGACAAATCTCAACCAAATTGATTGAAATTTGGTGTGAGAGTATTCCATATAAGTTACAAATTACATATCAAATTTCATTACAAAATATGAAACAGTTACACCGGAATTCCATTTCGATAATTTTCAAAACGCTGCCGAATTTGCGCCAAGGGTCGTAGGCTTAAGTGATAAAATTAGATTGTAGGTTTTTTCTATTAACTGACTTAACTGAACTCGAATTTTACTCAGAAGTAAGGCGAACACAAAAATTTTTCACTGCTAAGAAAAATAAAATTGATAAAATTTTTTTCAGATAATCCTGATATGGTTCAAGATGTGAGGAAAAACTTATAAAATAAATCATCGACTGAAGAAAGTATCAAATCTTGCGGTGAAAGATGTCTCATCATGTTGTAGGGCTGGAATATCAGAAAAAAAAACGGATCTTGGAAAATTAAGATACCAATGCTTCTAAAAACTGGGAATGAAAAATTTGGCAATAGAGGTTAGAATGAGTTCATTGCCGCCTATAAAACATGCGGCCTTTTACCACACGTTACGTACGTTTACGTTAGTAAGAATCCTCTTGAGTTTGGATGGAAACAAACTCCAGAAAATGGACTAATGCCAATGAAAACTGTCATACCACCTATCCAGAGGGATCGATGAAGGCCATTGCTTGTGAGTGCAAAGCTGGTTGCAGAAGAGCGTGCTGTTCTTGCAAATGTACTTAATAATTGAAAAAAATAATTTACATTATAAAAAAATAATAGTGGTACCTAAGTTATAGTAATAATAAAATCAAATAATAGTAAATAGGACTATTGTTTGTATCTATGAGCAATCATGTTTACAAAATCCTATTCAGAACATTCCTTGTCTAGCTCAACATTTTTCTGATTTAAAAAACTCCACATCTCTGACATTTTTACAACATTTGAGTTACTGATACTTTGAATTTGATGTGAACTAAGTATTGGAATTCACCATGTCTAAGCAAAAAATGCATATCAGGATGATTATGGTGAACACTTTTGGAAAAATGAGATTGGAAAGATTCAATGGGGTTGGTTGTTCGAAACAAATTACTAATCTTAGAAGCCCATACCGTAGGAGGAAATACAGGTACACCTTGAATATAATAATCCACTGAAGAATCTTCTAATTTTGGGCTGTTGGCTCCATAAAGTGTTCCATGGTATGAAATGTTTAACAAAAGAGTTTTCCATGTAGGATATGCTGAGATTTGGAATTGAATGAATGTAAGCCCTCGAACTACCTATGATGATTATGTATAGCTCCGTCAAAAAATAGGCTGTTATAGTTAATATGTAGTTTTATTACTGGCTAAAAAATGGAATTCTTCGATCATAATCCAAATTGTATCAAATGTATGCTTGGAACTTTTCCTTTTGAACTGACTGTATTCGGTTGATATGAACAGAACAATTATGATCTCCGTATTGAATTACAGTAATCCAAGTGTGATCCAACAAGTGAGGTGTATGAGGTTAAAATGGGACGGGGATTAGAAAAATTACTAGTACCCCGTTTTATATTGAATCTGTCATTCTGAGACATTTATTGATGAACTGATGATGGAGAAAAGGAGGGAGAAATATCAAGGAATATTGTGATTCAGCCTGTCGAATGCTTTGCTGAAGTCGTTGAAGAGGGATTTAACTTCCGCACCGTTACTAGTGCATTCAATATACGTATATATATGTTCAGGGTATATTATCAAATTATATGTTGTAGAATGACCACTTATAAAGTGTCATGCTGATTGTTTGCTATAATGTTTCCTGGATTCGAAAGACAATAATTTGTTTGATACAAGTTCGAATTTTTCTTGAAGGGTTAGAGGTTATAGGCGTACGGAAATTCCCAACTAGGTGGAGAATCGCACAACTCCGATGTTCGATACAAAAATGAGGTCTGGTAGGGAAGCGTTAGGCAGGTCTACAGCTTGACACCAATGAAGTGGTAACTAGTATGATATCGTCTAGTCCGCCTATTCAGAATTTCTCGTGGCGGAACAACAGACGAAATTTCTGATGAACAATAACAACGGAAGGGGAGAGATCTACCACCTTTCTACGATGTACTAGAAAGGTCAATGAACTGTGACAACATCAATCAAACAAAAGCTCTCTTCTTGATATAAACCAAGATCATCAGCGTATGTTTGGCAGACGAACTTCTAAATGTGAATTCTACTCCAGGACAGGTCGAATCTATACGTTGTAGGTGATGTAAAGCTATATTAGGGGTTGTGAGATCCGCCTTCATGGAGAAGACCTTACACTGTACTAGATTATCAGATCCCCATTCCATACAGTTGGCCAGTTCTCCATTAATTGCGTAAACCTGTGTCTGTCTCGCTCCTCTGACTTTCAGATGAGGGAGCGGTATGAAATGTACCATCACCTACAATGCTGTGAACGGGACAGCTGGTCACTCCCAGCAGGTCATTTATATGGAGCAGAAACAAAGTTGGTGCCAAGACCGTTCCCTGTGGAACATCAGCGTTGACAGCTATCGTATCGGAAGATATTCCGGCAAATGCCACATGAAGTGATTCACCCGGGAGAAAACTTGATAGTAAGAGACAAAGCAGAGGCGGCAAACCATATGACGGGGATTTTCTAAGAAGGCTTCGAGGCCCGAGTCATTGAAATGCTTTGTAGATATCGAATGATACAGAGATTCCTCGTGTTCTACAAAAAGTTTTACGTGAACAAGCAGGTCAATTGGTGCACGCAAGTTAATTGGTGCAACACGAGAGTATTTCCATATTGGCATATATCTCAATATGAGAGATCTGTTAAATGAAGAGTATATTGGAACGTTCGGAGTATCTGAACAATTTATGAACAATGAAGGAGGAATACCATCAGGTTCACATTCTTTCTGTACATTAATGATTTTAAGCCGGAAAGTACCATATCTCTGCTAAGAAAAACATTGGTAATGAGGATATTATGAGAGGGAATATCTTCAGAGTGAAACTTTCCCGTGTTAAGATAGACTGACTTGAGATGGGAAGCGAAAATATTGGCGATATGATGTCCATTACTTGAGGAACTGCCATTATTGTTGTTCATCATATGTATATCATGTTGTTCCACAAGGGACCAGAAACTCTTGATATTTTAAGAATTATGTTAGTAGCAACTTTGGGTATCATCAAACTTTTCCGTGGTGTAAGAAGATCAAAATGAGGAGCAATTCCTTCGTAACTTGACACGGCATTGTTTGACAAGTGTCCTACATTATATTTCGATAGGACGTACATCGATATTATTATATAGATACATCGTATTCTTTTCGAGCCAAATTTTATCACTAATACTTCTCTTATTTTTGTTTGTTAAACTCAATTAACTTTTCCCGTTAATTGTGTTTACTAAAAAGGAGTTCCGCTCGTCTGTTTATGTTTGCTCTCAGCTATACTGCATTGGATCAGTGTGTAAGTTTTGAACAGTTCATATATGTTTACTTTTGAATGAAATTGGGTGTAATGTGTACAAAGGAAGATCAGTCCATGAAATTTCATTATCCCTATTAATGAAAGTTATATTGAAAGTTCTGAACTATACAAACCAAGGGGTTCAAATAGGTGATAAAAACGCATCTACAGGGTTTGACAAAATGTATTAACTCGAATAATGAAATGAAATATTACTCATTTTTTAACTAGAAAGATAGTAGTTAGTATGATTCAAATATAGTGCTTCGTAAATGATCGCCATTGATCTCAATACATTTTTCTAATTGATTAGCAAATTATTGCATAACATTTTGGAGAGCATGACTTGGGGAGGCATTGATTTCTTTTCTGATGTTTAATTCCAAATCTTCTAAATTTCTGAGTTGATTCACAAAAACTTTAAGCATTAAATAGCTCCAAATAAAATAATCTGAAGCTGCACGATCTGGGGATCTTGCTGGCCATGGAATCGTACCATTTCTTGATGGAAGTCTGTTTGGAGAGGATTCTCTCAAAACGTCCATGCGTATTCTTTATGTATTGTTGCCCCGTCTTGCTGAAATCAATGATGTTCTATTTCTTCTTCAATTTGAGGTGGAAAGAAGGTCTGCAGTATTTAAACATAGCGCGCAGCGGTAACGTTAACAGTCTGACATGCGAGCTTATATGGATGGAAATTCATGCGTTTTAACATTCTTCTTATGCTACGATATCTCAAACCAAGGACGGAAACATGTTTAACAACGTTTTTTTTTGGACTAACAATAACTGCATTCCTCAGCCTTTCTTCGTTACATTCATTGCAGGCACTTCTTGCTTGTCTTTTACACGACTTTTTGTTCACAGTAGATCCCAGTTGTCTCCATTGATTGCGCCAAGCCTAAATAGTCTTACGCCGAGGACAGCGACAGACATTCAAATGACGTAAAGAACAAATTTGAACAGCGATCACTGGATGAAATTAAATCAATTCCTCAACACAATGAACATGATGTTGTGTAGACAAACGCTCTCTTTCGACAATTGTCTACAATTCTAATAAAATTTCAAAAGCCTTCTTTTCCATATAAAACTATTTTCATTAAAAATAGCGGAATCGATTTTGTGTTGTTAATGAATAGAAATGGGTAAAACATTTTGCCGAATCGAGTGTAATTATTGATAAATATCTTTACAACTTCCCCCTCATTAAACTATATAATAAGTAAACTCAATAATACTCAATTCAGATTAGGTTTGGTTGAAATCAAACATGCCTTGATCTTTATGATAATTTCGATTTGTCAAAATTGATTCGAATGAGTTTTCTCTGTTATATCCTCATTACTGTGAATAGCTCAATGTAATTTCAGAAAATTCCTCTTCCTATTCCATTAATAATTTGTATTTATTCGGATTTTTCTTCGAATAGTCAGGAAAACACAAATAACTATAAAATTGATAATTAATTACAGTCGATATTTATCGTAGTGGCACATTTTTCAAGAATATTCATCAAAAATTCGGAATCTCAAATAGTTACTATTAATTGGAACACCGTATTATATCTTGAGTAGAAATGTATTGTCATGTTTGAGAAAGGCTCATCTCGGATTAACCATACTCAGGCTGTGGTTATATTATACGTATCAAAAAAAAACAATAAGAATTTCTCAAGAAGAGAAGAAGAAATTGGAAAGATACTCTTGAAATATAATCGTAGGCGCTCGAAGAACTTTTTGTAGAGTGTGAGAAGACAAACTAACACATGAGGTACATGAATACGAAAAATTTACCTGATTATCAGGTGAAATATTACCTGGACTTTGCTTATATTCATTATTTTTAGAGTTATCTTGAATCTATCCTCATCAAACCCATGTAAGGTTCCCAAATTTCCATCAAATTGATGGGCTGTCTCTAACAAATGTTTGGCTTGATGGGATTCAAGGTTGTTATTTCTATAACTCCTAAAATGTTCAACCACATATTCAAGTATAGACTCCTTATTTCACTTTTGTTTTTGACTCATCTTCGTAATTTTTCAAGTTTTGACTCATTGTGTCCATACCTCTAGAAGAAGTAGTCAAATTTATATTTTCGGTTCAGAGTTTACCGAAGTATTTAATATTTCTATAGTTTTCAGATTTTTTGTGTTTATCCAATAATAATATTATATTCCTTCTTTTCCATTTTTTCAATTACTTTTAATCTTATAATATTCAGTTCCTGCTGGAAATTTTGGGTCGAAATTGGAATTGAGACAGTGGCCCGTGGACATACCATGATATACTGCTAGTTTTACGAAAAATTGGAAGGAAAACTAACCTAATACGAGAAATAAAGAAACAATCGTCGTTTAATGAGACTCAATAAAGGCTGGAGCTTTTTTTTTCTAGCCAAAATGGTCTACCACTTCTTTCAAGAATATTTCAGTCCTTCTCGACAAGTTCTCGAAGAATTGATATCATGGCAAGTGTTCCCAGGAAGGGGTAACTGCCCCCCTTAAGGCGTTCATGGATGAAACAGCTACAATAGGTGGTGCATGGGGCAGAGGGTCTCGGCACAGGCATAAAGGAACCTTACCGGTTCCGTCATACTCAAATAATATTAATTGATAATTATTCTTGATTCAGGTATGAATTATATATGAATCCTATGCAAATAGGTGACACTAACACATATGCTTATTATTTTCGACTTTACGTATGTTTCGAACTTACGACCATCATCAGAAGACATATCACTGTATGAAACGTGATTTCTTAAAACTAATTGTATCACCACAAGGCGTCCTTATCGCACTAATACCAATTAAAAATGCCTAGGTCGCCTAAATGAACAGAAACCCGAACAATCGATTGAAGGCGTATTACGTATTGTGATTCGATATGGAGTTAGAGTTTATGACAATTTCGCTTAGTAGCGGATTCTTGATTTATACTCAAAACACTTATGTGTTATAATTCCGATTGTTCGTGTTTCTGTTCGCTTCGGCGACGTGGGCATTCTCAATTGAAATTAGTGCGACAAAGACGCCTTGTGATGATACAATTAGTCTTAATAAATTACGTTGTATACAGTGATACGTCTTCTGATGATGATCGTGAGACCGAAACGTACATAAAGACGAAAATGATAAGCATATGTGTTAGTGTGACCTATTTCCCGAGAATTTTTATATGAATAATAATAATTATATTGTCTAACGGTCTATTTCTATTGTATAAAGTTAGCAAATTTGACGTGTTCTACACTCACTAATAGGTACTAAGAACTGGTAAGGATCTACCTATCTAGTGATGGAAATGAAATTCTACTTAGTAGAACGCTAAGATAAGTATGCAGTTAGCGTTAAACATCATAACGTTTGAACTTCCAGAGTTTCACTAACGTATTCTGGTACCAACAAAAACAATTCCATTATATTCATCATCAAAGAACAGTGGAGTTAAAGTGAACTGTTTCATTTTATTACGTTTAGACCTACTGAGATTTATTTGCTTCGAGTTAATTTTACATTATTATGATCTCTTGTAAATATTTGAAAACGGTGCGTAAATACAAACTTTTATTAGGATGAAGTTCCGAATTCTCTGTACTCGCATTTTATCCCTTGCGGTATCATAAATAATTCTCAGATAATTACATTTCCGAAATTGTTGTACTTTGGAAGATTCAACACTTTGCCAGAAAGTATGAGATTAGAGTTGGCGTTTTCTTTCTTATCCGGTTAAAATGCGTTTTTAACGTTAATTAACGAAGATAAAAAGTCAACCCGACTGGAAAGTTTGTTTAGGAGCGAGCCAAGAGACGGATTATTTGATAGATGACGGCGACCATGAATACCACTGTTTCAGACATTAGGGTAGGAAGCTATATTATTCAACAAGAATTAACATTTTACTGGTAAAATTACCATAAAGTAAATGTTTTTTGCATATCTTGGGAACGATCTGAGGATTGACAGGAAGAAAACATGTTGTTATATTTTGTATGTGATTTGATGAGAAAATGCTTGAATATACAAAAGGTCCTCAAATAGACCGCAATATCTCAACGCATGATTTAGGATTCGCAAACATAACGAAATGTAGAACTTTAAGATACCTATTGAATCGTGTAAAAAAATGAGACAAGACCTAGATGAGTACCCTGTAGAACACCAAAATTTCATCATAAAAAACTAGCGCGGAATTTCATATACCGGCAATAAGCGATCGTCGGTACAATAGATCACGGGCGCAAAGTTAGTTCTTTTAAATATTTTATAATGCACTTGAAAGCTTATTTATAATCGGCTTGTGTGAATGTGTGAGTATATGTGGATGAGTGAACGTGTATATGTGACCCTTGTTTTATATTTATGAAATAATTGCCTATCACGGTAGTGTGACTTGTTTCAGAAGGTTCTGACCAGCACAGTACTTGTTATTATATCCCAACTTTATCTATATGTCATATTCATATACAATTGTCTGATAGATTTCGCGCTAAATCATAATTCTTCAAATATTTAAAATTTTGTATCCTCTATGATACACCGAAGATACACCCGATGTATGAGTATATATTCAAACATTCTAAGTTTTAAATAAAATTCAGGTAGACGCATTCAGCCTTCCCAGAGGGGCATTATATATATATATGTATGCGACTTATAATAATAGTAAAGTGGGCGGTTCCGAATAAGCAGTTGCTCATCACATATTAGAGATCATAAATTTGAAAATGAACATAATTTGGCTGGAAAAAATTTACATAGTTTTTTGAGCACAGGGTCAATCCAATTCAAAATACACCATCGCCTTCAGCGCCTCAAAATACATAAGAATAGACCAACATTAGAGCTTGCTGAAATTTGGACAAAAATCTTCGATTTTCCTTCTTAAATGCCTGGACTATTCGATTGGTAGACTCAAGCCTGCTCGTGTCGAACACTATTTTGAAGGAAGGAATCAACTTTTTTCTATAACGTTATTTTTTATTACCTTTTCTTTATTTTCTATGTTTTCCTATTCATTTGGCTTACCTGAATTTTCTTTCATTATTAATTTATCAATTTTAGATGGTTTTTTAAAGTTATTGGGCGTCAAAAACTGCAGATCAACTTCCGCATTCACTAATTTTTTACCTTTCACATTGACGACATTACTATCTCATTGCTCAACGTTTGGTCGAAATTCATGTTGTAGAACTCGAATAAGAAATCGTTCATTGACTGGACTAGTATTCTAACGCTTCAATTGCTAGTAGTTTTTCCCTAGATACTATTCTAGATTTCCAATGTTTTCGGTTGTGTTGTGGAAAGTGTGATTTAAGAATAGAAATATCCGATCCGATAACCCTTCCAAACTTTCAAATTGATGAGTTGCTTTTATTTATGGACACTATATACCTAGTATTTGATATGTTATCTCAACTTGTAGCCAAATTTTCTGGTTGTGTTTATTCTGGTAGTTCTGAAAAATTGAGAGAAGGAAGAAATTACCCCAACAATCGAAACAGAAATTGATGCAATACTCTTGGAATTACAGGAACGATTCGTTGCGAACGGAAGTGTTCATGAGGTACCAACCAAATGGTAGCGTGCGCTAGTATATTTAACTGCCAAAAAAAATTGAATCTACCTCTACTCAAAAAGCCGGTTTGGTTGACCAAAGTCGATATTAGGGACATTTGCGTTAGGATCTCGAGACTGTATACCAAAGCGAAGGTGAGCGTGATTTCCTTCGACTTATATACAAGTCAGGTTATTGATAGCCAAATTTAGAGACGGTAGAGAAAGTGTTCCTCATAATAACAGTCTGTCGAGTAGACCATTCAGATGCTATGTTAGCACTGGGATCTTTTCCGGTCTCACACAGTTTCTTGATAACTCTAATGAATAAGTTTCCTTACGGATGTCTCTGGTATATGGAAACCATTGACGTGTTGACGATATTCTTCTACAGGAGCTGCAGCACCCCCATTACAAACACCATATTTGCATTTTCTGAAGTTGAATTAGTGTTTTGCATTTTGTAACACTTCAATAGTACAAACTCGAAAATAAACGAGAAATCACTGTCACAATGCACCGACACCATGTCAGTACAACAAAATTATCAAGTATTTGAGCCTGAAACATGATCTACTCTGAGAACGAAGTAACGAGCGATAATTTGAATACGATAGGATGCTGCATGAAAATAAAAATCGAAGAACTCTATGACTAGCAAGTTTATTTGTGATTACGATTTAACTTGAAAAGAAATAAAATTTGGACAAAAACCTATTAGTTTTTTGTATTCATCTCACGCCTATAATATATTGCTGCAGTTTGCTTGTTTCATCCCGACTCAACTTCTATAATATCAGATTTAACAAATGTATGCAACTTATAGCTGTACGAAATCACACAGAATTGTTCAAGTAGAGTACTACTTACTCGACCTATCCGAATTGAAATTACGAGTTGAAATTTGTTCTGAATTTTCCAAAATACTATGAAATTTATTCATTATTATACAAACGTATGTGTGACTCGACGTGTTTATCGTTATAGACAACATGTACAGTATAACCTCTATTTTAGTTCACCTAAAAAGCTGTGACCTTTAATAATGGTCAGTTTTCGAATTCCTAATTCCAAGTATGTGAGAATATCCATTATAATGATATTCCCAACAGCGGTATCCCCATAATGAGGCCATGGTCTTCAAAGGCGTTATTTCTCAGTAGAATACTTGCAATTGCACCTCCTATTACCACAGAAAAGATTATTGCAATAAAATGAATAATTAAACATAAGAGAGTTCACCTTGTGGATATATTATAACACCATTGACAAGAAATAATCACCCTCCTCCACTGAAGATACTATTAAAATACAGAGAACATTTGGCTACCAAGTAGCTACCATATGAGAAAACTAAATCATGAATCAAAATGTGCCTGTTTAAATACTATTTGGGGATAATAATGTAAACAATGGGTAACTCTCAGCTGGAGATAAATCAGAATTTGATAAATTGCTTTTTCGTGTATACATTTCCATCCCTTGAATTACCTAGATATGCGTCTATACTATGTTTTAAGAGTGATAGACTTTCTTGAGAAATTATGTGACCTGTATTTAAAATATGTTCGGCTACGTTGATTTTTCACCATTATTTTTCCCTTTATATGGACAAAATGTTCCTCATAATGAGTTAAAATGTTCCTCATACATAGCATTTTGATTTGATCGAATGGAAGTCATTTGAGATTACAATCACGAGTAACTTATTTATGTTTCTATCCTATTAGAAAAAATTCTGATTCTTCATCAAAATACGTTTCCCTCACATATGTTGGTATCGTAAGTGAAATAATTGCAGACATTTATTTGGAACATAGTCCAAAAGTTAGCTTCAAATCTCAAAATAAATTGTCCTATTTCTTGTTGAATGCTAGAGGTAAAACAAAGAAGTTTAATGAACCCGGAGTATATAAATTAACGTGTTCAGACTGTGATATAACTTCGACATCAGTAGATCTAATTGTGTTATAGGAATTAGATGTGAGGAACACTTCCGATTATTTAGACTTAATAAAACAGATTCATCTCTCTCTAACCATATTTTAGAAACAGGGCACACTTTTCCAAATTTAGTTATGCTTAAAATTTCACATAATCAGAGTGGATGCTTCAAATTAAACACAATAGAAAATTTCAAAGGTATTAAAAATAATGACAATAACATTTTAAACGATCAATTAGATGTGTACTACAGCATTCTGTTTGATGTCTTGATATCGTAAAATTTCCCATAATCCTCTTGTGCCTTCCTAGTATATTTCCGCATTGAGATTTCCTTATCACAATATTAACTCTACCTCATTATCTAATTTCAATTATACTATTCTAGCAATGTATTTCCTCAACAGCAACCCCACTTGTTACCAGTGTCTTATATTGTACCATAAATAGCCAAGATAATTCATATTTTCATATATTAATATCTTTCGAAGATGACAAGTTAATGTCGGAACTATATTCACGATTTGATTCTATAATATATGTGATAGAAAACAAAGTAAAAGTGTTTTATTTAATTATATAAATATTTCTAAATCTTTGATAGATGAAAGTAGTCGTAAGATGCGGCATACCACCTCTCTTCGTTGTTGGGAAAACTGTTTCGCTATGGAACCCCATTCCTCTATAGTTAAAGTCCAGACATTCTGACAAAAATTTGGGTTCAAAAAATTCCAATGGACTTTTTCAACGTATAAGGGGATATTTTGGTGCGCCGAACACGATGGTATGGTCTACCGGATACGGAACATGCCGCAAATCGCCGATTTATGGCCATTTTTTGGCCATTTTAGGGTTTTTCGAACTAGATGGCGCTAGCGTTCTCAAAATATGGCCATTTTAATGTGGCGAAAATGACAATTCTTGCGTTTTTCGAAGATAGGGCCAAATCTATGCATTTTTATAGAAATAGTCGAATTTACAAACTTTTTACCTTCGTTTTGGTTTCTTTTGCTTCCGCAGAAATGAAAACTTCTGAAGCATCTTTAGCGCATATTATACAATTTGAATAGAATAATTCTTAACAACGAGAGAGAGAGAGAGAGAGAGAGAGAGAGAGAGAGAGAGAGAGAGAGAGAGAGAGAGAGAGAGAGAGAGAGAAGACTTCGCGACCATCAAAAGTTGATCTGGTGGCAAAATATATAGAATAATAGAAAAAGTTTCAAAAGATTTGGGATACTCGATGAAGATTTTAGATTATATTCGTCATAGGGAAACAACAACTCTGTATTCAGGAGAAGAAATTTGCACCATTTTGTTTTGTCCATGAATATACTAAATAATGGTGATGATAATATCGGAAATTCTCTGATTATTCTATATTTAGTTAAATTAACTATATATTCTGGTTTATTCAATATACCGAATTGAATAATAATTAGATTGAATAGATCACTTTTTACCATTTAATTGTGGCGACTGAAACATCATTTCAGATTGTATGTATTATTAAATCAGTTATACGTTGATTCGTAAGCAAATTATACCTGATTTGATGGAATAATATTTGTTGTCTTCCGATACAAAAACAACTAAAATTGCAAATAACAACGATAACACGATTTATGGCACGTTCCGGTTGAATCATTCGGATGAATTGGCCCAGTACGCATTGCATTCCCAATGGTGAATAGTAATTTGTTGCTACTATGCATGAAAGATCACATGGGAACGCGCGTGGAAGTATAACATCCTCATTAAATTTTTACATATACAGTAAAACCTCTAAATAGCGGCTTCAAATGTAAAATGTATTTATAGATAGGGAACCGTTATTGAAAAGAATGTGGTTTTACTTATGTTCGTTTTGTAAAAATTGCGACACCACAAAAACGTGCTATTTTGATGAATATATGAATATATAAACTAAAACGACCGGGTCAATGAGTACAATAACATTCATTTATTATTCATTACATAGGTTTCATCAGAACAGCTAAGACCTCACATTTTGATTGAAGCTGAACAACTTCTAAGCCAAGTTCAGTTTAACGCTACTGAACAAAAATTTTGAATATCGATAAGATGTTATAAATTTCACCCGGATCTTTAATGCTTGTTGTGCGAGTTTCAGGTTCTTAGTTTTCATTTCTACTGTCAGAATCTGTTTCAACAGTGTGCAATTCATCTATGATTTCTTGAATACCGAGAAATACAGTCAATACACGTTGATCAATAGATAGATAGTTCTCCACACTCACTCCATCCTTGATGGTCTAAGCAGAAAATAGTTGGGCCAATGTTGGGCTCGTCTTCCTCGTCGAGAATGTCCTCAGTTTCAACAGCGTTCAAGAATCACGCCTTCACAAGACATCTTGGAATTTTAGAAGGAGAAACATTCATTCAAGCTGTTGATATCCATAATGAAGCAATAGTTAAGTTGATACTTCTTCTGCTTCTTCATAAGAATTTTCGTTGTTGGTAAAAATCAGTCTTTTCAAGAAATGTTTCCTATTTTCTTAAGACTATGGATGATCCTTGATATATCCATGTCAATACGGATCATTCCTCACAAACTATTTCGGGATTTATTCTGTGCCGTTGGCAAAATTTTTCGAGTTATCCATTTGAAGCTTTGAAATCTGCAACTTTTAAACATTTGGCTTATTACAAAGCTTTTTCTTTTATTGAGGGTCCAGATAGGTTCTCATTTTTTCCTTTACGAAACCAATTATGAATAACTTTGTCTATCGCCAATCCTTCGGTTTTGAAAAATTTTGGTTTTGTTCTGAATTAGAACCTTTTTCAAAGAGTTTCTTCAATTCTCATTTATTTCTTATGATGTCAACAACTTGTGTCCTTCCAACACCAAATTTTCCATGCAGTTTTCTCGAGCTTATACTGAACTTTTCACCTTCAACAATACTGTCAATTTTGTCTTCCAGAGACAAACATTTCCTTTCCCCAATGACATTATGTAGTGATAACTGCAACAATTGTTAACCGCTGAATGCAAAAGACCGACGCGACGGTGGAACAGTATCTAAACCATTTGAATAATATCCAGGTGAAATTCATATGGGTAGTCCTTTTCACAATAAATGGTACCGACTTCTGACAGCAATATAACAATATGAGTGAATCCCATTGCGTGACAAAGTTTCCCGATCCTACAACTGATACTATTCATTTACAAACAGTCCTTCTATTCTATTGATAAGGAATAAACACTCCTATCGAAAATACTCCTCAGCTGGAGATAGATAGGAATTCAATAAATAACTTTTTTGTTTATACATTTTCATCCCTTCTAAATTACCTAGATATTTGTCTGTACCGTGTTCTAAAAGTGATGAGCCTTCTTAAGAAATGGTATGATCTGTACACAAAATATGTTCGACTACTGCTGATTTTTCACCATTATTTTCCTTTATATGGTAAAAATGTTCCTTATAACGAGTTGAAATTAATTTATAAAAATAGAGACATTGGAACGCAGCCAACTAACCAAGTTAGAGTCATTACCTTCAAAAAATTTCACTTATCACTCTTCAGTAATTAATAAATTTCATAATTTTCTTAATTGGCAATATACAACCAGTTTATTGAGAACAAGCTGAAACACCGTTTACGCAACACTTTGATAAAGTTCCTGATTTCGATAAATCCGGGATTTACAAAATCATTTGTGAGTCGTGTAAGTTCGATATCAAAAACAATCAAAAAATCTGTTTATTTTTGGAACCAAAAGACGTTGAAGATTTTTATTTTTTTGAGCTCTACGAAGTTAAGCAAGTAGATGGAAGATTTGGAAAATTTTTCTGATTACCTCCTCGAAAATTATCTGACAGAGAATTGGAAATTTCCACCACACATATGGGCTAATGTCTCTGCTGCATTAAATAAAACAGCTAATGCTTGCGAATCGTTTCATTCCCATTTTAATGCATCCATGTACGCTTCCTTCTTCATTTATTTTTGTACACGCACTTTTCGAAGTTCAAACTGAAATCTATATTAAATGCAACAGTGTTAACGGAATTCATGAATTTGAAAATATAGGCACTAAGAAACGTCATAACTTTGTTAATTCTAAAATTATGGTATATGAAAATAGTAAGTTGTCCAAACTAGAATGTGTTAAAATAATATCCCATTATTATGCAATTAATTAGAATAGTACAGTTTAATATAATTTTGAATATGTTCTTCCTATGTACCTATATGTAATATGTATATTTTAAATTCATTAATCAATTAAAATAGTACAGTGTGAATATAGTTTCGAATATGTTCTTCCTATGTATCTATATGTATTATGTACATTTTAAATTGATAAATTTTGTTTTATTGTCTATTTCTTGCAAGCAGAGGGAGGTATTATTATTCATGTGCCGAGTTAAAGCATTTTAAAATTGAATCTTTTATTCTCTGTGTCTTGACTATTTTTATTTCATATACCTGAGACATGTGCCGAGTTTGTATTACCCCACCGCATCTCTACCAGCCCCACCGGTATTCTACCGGTTGAATAAACCGGTTAATGTATGATGAATTTTGGGATATGGCCTTATTGTTCTGACAGAACTATGAGCTTGATTACATTATACATTAAATGGTTCATACAGCGGATTACATAAACATTATCCTAATTGACATGCAAAAGTATAGATGTAATTAGAAGCAATAATTAGAGGAATTAAAATACGCTAATTGAACCTGAAGTAAGCCAACGTTGAATGTAATTTCAGTAACTCAGTTCATGCCCTAGGAATTATCAATATTCCGGGAGACTATCGGATTAAGCTTGGTCTGAACCAAACAACTGTCAATAAATGTATAATCAGATTCCACTTCCTGTTTCGAATTTACATTTCCAGTATTGGAGATACTCGGAAGAATAGCCGTGATGAAATTTAATTTACATTTTTCTCTCTCGGAATTTATAAGAGTGTATATATTTCCGGGAATAAACTAGCCTACAGTAATTAAAAGAACGGTTTTGAAAGTAATTTTCCCGATAAATCGAGTTAAACTGTTTAAGATCCGTTTTTATTTCATTCGGAGTGTATATAGAAATGCTGACTTTTCCTCGTAACTGGGCATAAATCATTAATGATTTGAAGGAGTTTAATTTACCTCGAGTTAACGATTTTAGAAACATTTCCGCAAGAAATTTTCAGTTCCCTGAACAGCTGCAAAAATTCTCTTATCTAATCTATGGCCACCTGAGTGGAAACAGTATTAAACGTGTTCACTCTATTTACTTCTGAATTATGAAAAAGTGTTTGTTCGACAAGGGATTATGTTTTGGAAGATTAATTGAGAATACTCGGCAGATTCAAACTTAATGAAATGGTTCGGTTGAATACTGAAACAACAAGAATTAACTCATTACATTATTCACCATTATATAAAATACATAGATGTATATTAACAAAATTAATTTCTCCGACGTATTTTGATAAACGTAACTATGGCTAAAATTTTATAACGCCATAATTTTAAAATCAGTTTCAAACCAGAATCTAAACTCTGCCATCTTAATGCTGAAGGCAAAACCATTAAATATAGTAAACATGGAGTATGTAAACTCATTTGCCCAGACTGTTATAACT
Organism: Endomychus coccineus; assembly: GCA_958510875.1. Classification (NCBI taxonomy): domain Eukaryota; kingdom Metazoa; phylum Arthropoda; class Insecta; order Coleoptera; family Endomychidae; genus Endomychus; species Endomychus coccineus. The sequence goes on from OY294068.1 coordinate 47,332,415, forward strand.
TTTATATAGGTAGAACTTGTCGTAATTTTGGACATTTTCGTTCTTTCAAATCAACAAAATAGACTCAACCTTAGTTAATAATTTTATACAAACAGGTCAAACCTTTCCTAATTATATCATAATCCTAGAATCAATAAATGTGACAAAAACTTCTATAACAATATCCTAAATGATCAGTCAAACCTATATCAAAGTGATCTTTTCCTTTGTCTTCCAAAGCACTCTTAGAATTATTCTTAGAGTATCATATAATAATTATCATTATGCACAATTCACTCTCTTCCCTGTCTTCTTACTCATAATTGTAATCTCATTAATCATTTGGTACCTTAGGTCCTATTCTATACTTGAACTGTTTATTGTTTAGTTCATTATTTTGTATCTGTTTGATGATGGCACTTTGGTGTTAAGGTCGTAGTAACGTTTTCATGTCATTATCAAAAGTGGTATAAAAACAAAGTAATTGTTGTTTCACTTAATCATATTTCCAATGATATTTAGGATGAATTGCAATGCCTTTTGTGGCATTATAGCTATTTACAGCTTTTCTTGATAATGGTTAATTACTCATTGCTAGCAACACCTTTCATTCGTTAGAACGTATTAACATCGCATTAGTGAACATGACCTGGATCAACAATCAACAATTCCTCCACTTCGGATGTGATATCTCCAATGTTATTGCCACGCGTCAGTTTTTCGGTAGAGCTGAATGTTTTCAAATGAATATTGGTTTGGGTGCGAGAGGCATGGCGTATTCCTGAGGATTCTCATTTGAGATGAGTTAATTGTGATTCGAAAGAAACAACATTGTCAAAGCTAACTTATAAAATTTATCAAAACAAATTAACAAATAAAATAAAATACGACGCTATCTAAAATGAATATTGGCAATCGATTGATAAAACACAATGATAAATAACTTCAAAATTAGCTCAGGTAATTAAGAGTCATGACGATGAATAGTTTTGAAATCAGTTTAATTAATTCATTACTTCTACATTATATGAGGATGGAAAAACGTTACTCACATTATTCAGATCGATGCGTACACACGCGAGAATTAATTTCGAATATTCCACAATTCCTCTGTCTGTGGCTTATATAGACCTTAATGATGAAATCCAGCAATTTAGGATTCCCACGATAAATGAACTCATCCGGCAGCATAATGAACCATAATGATTTTACGTATTATTTGCAATAAAAAAGTATTATTTGCAAAAAAAATATAGATTGGTAATAATTGAATTTGGTAAAAGCGAAAACTGACAATATGATGCCAGGTACAATTCCTATGAAGTCCCCATTATTCATGATATGTATCATCACCAATAGTACCCCGTCACGGGAAAATCATGGTAGGCCCATTAAAAAAACTCCTTCACCGATGAAGTCTCATTAGCCTTAGAAACTTATCAAGATGTCACTTGTCACGAAAATTCACTATCAAGCTGTTGTCAAATTTCCTAATAGAGAAGCTATTTCTCCTCAAAGTATCAAAGATGGGCTAGATGAGGTGTATTTGTTGAGCTATCAGATACAAAGCTTTGCCGAATCATTCACGAACATTTGCTCCTGAACAAAATTAGTGTATGGTGGATTCCCAAACAACTATCAGGAGTGAAAACATAATTCTCCGCTGCAATTTTTGTGGTTCCTACGAAATGGGAGCGGAAAGGGGACGCACCATCACAGTCAGTCGACAAAAAAGGTGATGGCTACGATTTTTCGGAGTTTTGAGGAATCCTCCGTATAGACTCCGAAGAAGGCCATACAACAATAATCGCGGCATTACTATTATTAACTTGAAATATGAAAAAGGGCACCATTCGAAAGTTGACGGATTTTGGAAGAATTTTTCGTATAGAATTTGGAAAATTCTACACAAAAATAACGTGGCGTATTATGGAACACTCCTGCTCAAATTATGACCATTCGAGAGAGGAGACGTGGAAAAAGACATACTGCAGGAATTAAGCTAGCCAAAATCTGGGATTGTGATATTGACTAAATGGATCATCCGTGATATGACCCTCATTGACTTATTACCTTGGAATTTGAAAAAGGGTGCCATTTGGAAGTTCACGGAATTTTGAGGAATTCATCGAATAGAATTCCACACCTGAATAAACGCGGCGTATTATGCAACACTCCTGCTCAAATTATGTCCATTCGAGAGAAAAGATATGGAAAAAAGGCATACTGTTGGAATTACGCGAGTCGAAATTGGGGACTGTGATATTGAACAAATCGATCATCCGTGATACGACTCTCATTGACTATTACCTTGGAATTTGAAAACGGGTGCCATTCGAAAGTTGAAGGAGTCTTTAGGAATCCTTCGTATAATAATATTCCTGTTCAAATAATGACCATTCGAGAGAAAAGAAGTGGCAAAAATACATACTGGTAGAATTACACAAGTCAAAGTTCGAGAAGCTTGCAATTTGTGGATATATTCGGAAGATACCCTGCAGGGAATTTTTTGTGAAAAATTCATGATGTAAGCCGTTACTTTGTTGTAATGTGGTGAATAAAACACTTATTACTTTAAAAAATCGATGGTGGAAGCCGTTACTTCATGATAATTTATCATTTTGGTTATATGAAAGCATAACTACTTTGTTTTTATACCACTTCCATTAATATTAACGTGAAAACGTAACTATAGTTCCAACACCGAAGGGCGATTATCAAAAAATAGAAAATTATGGAGAAATCAATGAAACAGTTTGAATTAGTGTGATTTTAATTCAATATTCTAAGAATTATTTTAAGAGCGGTTTGTTATATGTCTAACTGATCATTGAGGATATTCTTATTAGAGTTTTTGACACTTTTATAAATCTCTATTGATTCTAATGTATTTAATTCAAAACCTCTGGTTTGGTTATGTAAAATGCTTAGGCTATATAAATTAGGAAAATTATGACCAGTTTGTAAAAAATGATTAGCAAAGGTTGAGTCTGTTTTGTTGAGTCCAACCAAGGAAAATGTTCTTCGTATCTTAATTTGAAATAACGACAAGTTCTACCTATATAAAAGTCATCACAGTCTGAGCAAATTTGCTGATGACTCGTTCAGACTCAACAAAACAGACTCAACCTTTGCTAATCATTTTTTCCAAACTGGTCATAATTTCCCTAATTTAGATAGCCTAAACATTTTACATAACCAAACCAGAGGCTTTAAATTGAATACATTAGAATCAATAGATTCATAAAGGTGTCAAAAACTCTAATAAAAATATCCTCAATGATCAGTTAGACCTATATCAAAGTCTCCTTTCCATGTGTCTTTCAAACTGCTCTCAAAATAATTCTTAGAATATTAAATTATAATCACACTAATTCACAAATTTTTACAATGTTTACTATGTAGCACTGTACTCTCCTAGGATCTACCTTATTTGAATTTCCGTTGATCCCTTAATCTCAACCCTACTTTACTCTATTCTATTTATACTTGAACTGTTTCATTGATTTCTTCATAATTTTTTATTTGATTGATAATGGCACTTCGGTGTTGAAACTATAGTTACGTTTTCACGTTATCATTTATAAAAGTGGCATAAAAACAAAGTAGTTATTGTTTCATATAATCACTTATTACTTACATTATAGGAACAATAACGTGAATATGTTTTTGAAATCTAGCATGGCATCTTTAAAACTATTGTATGAATAAATATGAAAGATCTCAACATATTTGAAGCCAAAATAAGATGCACGAAACAAGTCAGGTTGCGGTTTGAAGTTGGGGAAATACAATGCTGGGATTTAATAATTGAAATAGGATAATACGGTAGAGTTAATGAGCTAGGTAATTGGCAAATTTCAATGCTAATGTTAGGAAGGTGCAAGTAAGTATATTACGGGGAATTGCATGCTATCAAAACATAGTAAATAATGCTGTAGTACTAGTATGTTTTATTCAATACCTCTACTCTCCTTATGCAAAACTTTTACTTCGTTTAAATTTGGAGAATTCTTGATCTTTTAAATTAAATAAGACAGATTTATCTTTCTTCATCCATATTTCAGAAATAGGGCAAGCTATTCCAAATTCATACGAGGTGAGAATCTTGCATAATCATAGTATAGTCCAGGCAACGAAGCAGAAAAAAAAAATATGGTAATCTAGAATTCCAAATTTTTTTCTGCATTTTGTTCCTAATACCCCATAGATCATTCATGACTATCAAGACCGCGGGGGTCGAACTTTCTACCCCCAAAAACAATCAAAAAGGGTAGAAAATTGATGAATTAAGAGCCGAAAATGACCCCTAGTATGTTTTTTGGGTCGCTGATCACGATTCCGCAGTTAGTTTTCTCGGGAAACTCCCTCCAGATGAGAAATTTTGCAAATAATATAAAATTTATAATTTTCCGCAAAAATTACCTCTAGTAGCTTTTTTGGGTCACTGATCAAGATTCCGCAGTAATTTTTCCCAAAAAACTCTCTCCAGATGGAAAATTCGGGAAATTTGAGATTTTCCTGAGACGGATATGAATAATAAAGTATAATTTCGTTGTAAAAATTATCTCCAGTAAGTTTTTTGGGTCGTTGATCACGATTCCGCTGTTATTTTTCCCAAAAAACACTCCAGATGGAAAATTCGGGAAATTTGAGATTTTCCTGAGACGTTTATGAAAAATAAGGTATAGGTAATTTGGTTGCAAAAATGACCTCTAGTAGGTTTTTTGGGTCGTTGATCACGATTCCGCTGTTATTTTTTCCAACAAACTCTCCAGATGGAAGATTCGGGAAATTTGAGATTTTCCTGACACGTTTATGAATAATGAAGTATAATTTTGTTACAAAAATGACCCCTAGTATGTTTTTTGGGTCGCTGATCACGAATCCGCTGTTAGTATTCTCGTAAGACTCCCTCCAGATGGGAAATTTGTGATTTTCCTGGGGTTTGGGGATAATGAAATATGATTTTGGTACAAAAATGATGATGCCTAGTAGGTTTTTTGGGTGTTGATCACGATTTCGCTGTTGGTTTTCTCGGAAAACCTTCTCCACAGTGAAAAATCTTGAAAACTGTAATTTCCTTTGCAGATTCGGGGAATAAAATGAAAAATTTTCAGGTATGTATTATTACTTTCTCTATTTTTTATTAAAGAACAATTTTTCTAAACTTCATTATTTTACATACCTATTTGTTTCCATCATTACATATATATTATTATTATTATTATTATCATTATAATTTTTACTAATATAATCATCATACATTTTTTCATTCATTTACATAATTTCATCGCTAATTAAAAAAAAATTATTTCATCTACTCCGCCCCTGTTGAAAGAATAGAAGGATACGCAGGCATACAGAGTTTTATTCTATAGGAGGCTCCTTCACAGTCAAGATTAGTATGCCTGTTTATAATAATCTTGTCTAAATATAGGGAAGATCATAATTCTATAACAAAAGTAATAATAATAATAAAAATATATATATAATGATGGAAACAAATGGGTATGTAAAATAATGAAGTTAGGAAAAGTAGATCTTTAATACGAAATAGACAGAAGTAATAATACATACCTGAAATTTTTCTTCATTATCACCCGTAACTGCAAAGGAAATTACAATTTTCAGAATTTTTCACTCTGGAGAAGGTTTTCCGAGAAAACCAACAGCGAAATCGTGATCAACTACCCAAAAAACCTACTAGAGGTCATTTTTTGCAACAAAATTATACTTTATTATTCATAACCTCTCAGGAAAATCTCAAATTTCCCGAATTTTCCATCTGGAAAGAGTTTTTTGGGAAAACTAACAGCGGAATCGTGATCAACGACCCAAAAAACCTACTAGAGGTAATTTTTTGCAACAAAATAATACTTTATTATTCATAACCGTCTCAGGAAAATCTTAAATCTCCCGAAGTTTCCATCTGGAAAAATTTTTTTGGGAAAAATAACAGCGGAATCGTGATCAGCGACCCAAAAAACCTACTAGAGGTAATTTTTGCAACAAAATTATAAATTGTATATTATCTTCCAAATTTCTCATCTGGAGGGAGTTTTCCGAGAAAACTAACTGCGGAATCGTGATCAGCGACCCAAAAAACATACTGGGGGTCATTTTTGGCTCTTAATTCATTAATTATCTACACTTTTGGATTGTTTTTTAAGAATGCTCCTCTGAGGGGTTGAAACCCCGTTTTGGGGGAGTAGAAAGGTCGACCACCGCGGTCTTGATAGTCATGAATGATCTATGGGGTATCAGGAACAAAATGCAACAAAAAATTTGGAATTCTAGCTTACTATATATATTTTTTTTATTATGGTCTTTTTCCGTACTGATTGCCTGGACTAGTATATGCTTTAAATCAAACACACTCGATTCAGTAGAATTTTCAAATGTGTCTAAAGATATGAGGAGCATTTTCGATATTTTTGACTAAATGAAACAGACTCATCTGTCTTCAATGATATTTTACAAACAGGGCACACTTTTTCAAATTTAGACGGAGTAAGCTTTTGCATAATCACAGTAGTAGACATTTTCAAAAGTATTGAAAATGACGAACGTAACATTTCAAACCATCAATGTTGTACTCCAGCATCTTTTTTCCATGTCTTAATAATATGTAATTCCCCCATATCCAATTACTTGTACCTTTCTAGTACATCTCCGCATTAAACGCTCTCAATTACCTCATTAACTCCATCCTATTATCCAATTTCAATTATTCAAGCCCAGCAACGTATTTACCCTTATTCAAACCGAAACCCTACTTGTTACTTATATCCTATTTTGTCTATGAATATCTTAAGATCTTTTATGTTTATTCATACTTCAGTATCGTTTTGAAGATGATACGCTTGTTCTTGAAACTATAGTCACGTTAACGTTTCTATTACATAAGTCATAAAAAACAAAGTGTTCAATGATACGGTCTTTTTAGTTCAGATCAATAAGTAATGTCGCAAACTTATAGTTGCTGCTATGGTCTTCTCATGACTGTCGTTACTGATCGATCTGAACTAGGAAGACTGCAGAATACATTGGATCGGTCGTGTGTGAAAGCGTAATGCATGGCTAACTAATTATCAAATTGAAATGAATTGAATCTAGCTAATTAAATACCTAAGATACTATTCTATGATTTACAAATGCAAGTATAACTATGATTATTTCATGAATTAACTTATTCTATGATTTACATTTCATTTCTATTACTAATATATCTTATCAAGTTTAAGATAGCTCTATGGGATTTTATTTTGGAACTGTCACTTTCATAGATGTAATAATGTCAGACAATACATAATCTTTTTGGGTTGAATTGGATAGACAAAAGAAAGTTGTAATCCAAAATATCTGACTTTGGTTAAGTTTGAATCAGATAATTATGGAGTTTTGAAAGATTATAATCAATTTTATTATTATTGCAATTATTTCTTATGATTGGTATACTTTCTAATAATAAACGTTTGTCATTATTTTTCGCAACTTTCAAAAATATTTTATTGTTGTAGTCAAATGGAAGGTGTGTGTCTTTTATATGTTCACTGAATGCAGTGGATGATTTTTTTGTATATTTATGCCCATTCAGTTTTTTATCAAGATATTGGGAAGATTGACCGATGTATACTTTCCCACAATCTTTACAAGGGATGGATTATACATAATGGGTTACCATTTTGAAAGGTACGTCGCTTTTCAATTTGGTAAAGAGAATTTTCTGGTTCAAATAAATTTTATGAAATACATTTAAATAATAAGGTTTTACTATATTGGTTGATTTTTCAGAAAGACCATTAAGATATGGTACTGACATGTAAAGTTTTTCTTTCGATCTCTCATTACTTGTATTCGTTTTATTAGAGGAGTTATACAATTTACGAATTTTGTGTTTAGTTATTGAATTGACTACATCAATTGAATAACCATTTTCCATCAAAGGTTCTTTTGTTTTTCAATTGATATAGTTCTTAGTTCAGGAGAACTTAATTTGATAGCGATTTATAATAAGATTCTTCTAATATTTTCTAGGTATATCGGGATTTATGTGAATATATATTCTATAGCTGTAAAGAATTCATTCATAGGTGAATCAATATCAAGTATCATCGTCCAGACTTTTTTTCATGAAAGGTTCCGTTGACTAATATCAAACGTGGCGTGAAGTCTTCCAATCAAAATTTCATTGAATAATTATCTATAGTTATTTCAGCTACACTTTTCAATTAAATATATGAATCAGACTTGTCTAGATTATCATCCAATGAATCCATGATGTGTACGCCACACATATATTTCACTATGTTTTATTTATCGAGAACCTTCAATACGCTAAGTTCTAACGAGCTCGACAATTTCACAATTGAAAGGTGAATTTGTAAATGATTAAGGCTCCTCATAAAAAAAATAGAAGGTATTCACGAATTCGAATGGATTTCTATTGTTTCGACAAATTAGAAGCCCATCGAACGTAGACAGGAGACTGAAAGTTGAGTTCAATCTATGTTTAACTCTTAGTTGATATTCTCTGAGGTACATTCTTATTTGTTTCACCATGGAATTTGAATAAGGCAATCAGATTGATGAACTGATCATGGCAACGTCATTGCAACAAAAGAAAAATATGTTCGTCTGAGATGTAGGAGTAGCTCGTAGATAAAGAAGTTGCTCAAAGAAGTGTTTGTCCATTTTTCCGAACAAACTATCAAAGAAAATATCAATATCGTCCCATTGTAGAGCTCACAAATTTTAATGATGAAAAGTCAGTTATTACATTTTAACTGATTCGTAGAAAAAAGGAGACCAGATATATAAAATCCATTTTAATTTCCAATTATTGGAATTGCTACCAAGATAATATAGCATAACGTGTTATGACCCAAACCACATTACATGGGCAAGAATCTCTGAACAACTAATCCTGAAATAATGTCAACATCGAATGAACAGAGATTTTGAGAGTTACGATGATGATTTCCTATTTTAAGGGAACATAAACAGTTCGATGCGGTACAACATTATCATTAATATTCTCCGAATACTGACAATATCAATAATTAATTTACCTCAGTAATGTAACATGCGTCATTTCACTTACCTTTATCAAACGTCACCGCCATCGGGTAATAATTACAGTATGTAATGAATATTACAAATGCACATTATGCTCTGGCTGAATTGAATAGTGTATTCATGAAATTTTTAATGAAAGTCAATTTCAAATATCAGTATAATGAAAACCTGAAATTATTGATGATTTTACATGATTATGACGCCTATTGATATTATTCACACACAAATTTCCGTAGAATCCTGCCAACGGTTTGAGAACTACAATTCACGTCGAAATATAGAATTAACCTCAAAGATAGAATACAACTCCTTCAACATTTCAAATTTGACCATTTCAAGTACAAATAATAATCATTTTTTCGATATTCATCACATAACCACCCATTATCAAAGGATTAATCACACAAAATAGCAGCATATAACTATGATACGTGATATAGTGTGATCGAATTAGCTTTTTGGAGTTTTTAATTCTGAGTTCGGAGAAAAAAATTGCTTTAAGTGGATAATTATGATAAAAATTGAAGGAACTAAAATCTAACATTTTTTAATCGTCGCAACAGGTTAAAAAAAATGGTAAAAATGGCCAAAATTGATTTTTCACGTCAAACATCGTCGGATTTGGTTGAAAAGGAAAAAGCTTCCAAAAAGCTTATGCGCCGTAAAAAGACGGAAAAAATGAGTTGCGAATGAACCCGATTGGACTAGCGGTGACCCCGCAAATTGCAAAAAACCATCGATTTTGCTCAAAATTTCAAATATTCATAACTCTTGTTCCTTCCAAGATTGAGAACTGAGATTATGATAGGTTGTAGCTTTTGTGCCCACCAAGTACCATACAGCAAGATCGGATGTATACTTTTTGCAAACCGCAGCTTAATGCAAAAAAAAGCACTTTTGTAAAATGGCCCTAAAAAAGTTGTGGTGCGATAACGTGTTATTTTTTTCAAAGGATCATCTTTTCCAATAGTTGATGAGCTGCTTACCAAATTTTCAACCTCTTATCTTTTGTAAAAGTTGCTTAAACAATCATTTTAAATATTGGTATTTCGTGCGTTTGGCTGTGTGGCCGTGTGGAAGGGAGAGCCGTCGAGCTAGCCAACGCACATTCTACCGCAGCTCGGCTATCCGGCGTTATCGAGCGTATGGGTTCAAAATGCAAACGCTCGTAAAAAATAAGAATATCTCGAGAACTGAAGTATATAACAAAATATTTTGTAATGTTTTACATGCTATAAGTAAGAGCAATTTCGTATATTATTACTACTTACATTCAATTTTGTAGTACAATATGTACTAAATACGTTTTATCAATGTAACTTTTCAAATTTTTTGTTTTAATTTTTATCGTTATTTGATATATTACAATAAAACATATGTTAAAACACCGTAAACATTCTAAAACAGCGAATAAATAGTAATAATGAATAGATCGAATAGCGCAATGTATTTTTTAGAGTACTTCCGACATTACTAGAAGTTTGAAAATACGCGCAATCTCAATATTATTGAATGGTAGTACGGATTGGAAGAATAAACATCGATTTTATAGCAAGGGTTCCCGAGATATTGTTGTTTGTTGTTTGAACCCATACGCTCGATAACGCCGAGCTGCGGTAGAATGTGCGTTGGCTAGCGCGGCGTCGCTCCCTTCCACACGGCCACACGGCCAAACGCAGGAAATACCAATATTTAAAATAATTGTTTTAGCAACTTCTACAAAAGATAAGAGGTTGAAAATCTGAAGAGCAGTTCATTGACTATTGAAAAAGATGATCCTCTGAAAAAAATATCACGTTACCGCACCACAACTTGTTTAGGGCCATTTTACAAAAGTGATTTTTTTTGCATTAGGCTGTGGTTTGCAAAAAGTATACATCCGATCTAGCTGAAATTTTGTGTGGTAATTGGTGAGCACAAAAGCTACAACCTATCGAAATTTCAGTTCTCATACTTCAAAGGAACAAGAGTTATGAATATTTGAAATTTCGAGCAAATCGATGGTTTTTTGCAATTTGCGGGGTCATCGCGGGTCCAATCGGGTTCATCAGCAACTCATTTTTTCCGGCTTTTTATGGCGCATGAGCTTATTGGAAGCTACATTCTTTTTAACGCAATCCGACGATGTCCCACGCGAAACACCAGTTTTGGCCATTTTTACCATTTTTTTTGGACCTATTGCGACGATTAAAAAGTGTTCGATTTTAATTCCTTCAATTTGCATCATAATTATCTACTTAAAGCAATTTTTTTCTCCGAACTCAGAATTATTCAAAAATTGCCGCCATTTTTGGCTAATTCTATCATACTAATAAGGAAATATTTCATTAGAACTTTGTTATTCAGAATTAAAAAGAAACAAAGATATTGCTATGAATAATGGTTACAATGCGACGATAATAAATAAAATACGTTAAGCGTGATAAAAAAACTCTGAAACTAAACTTGTGTGTACAACATTGTCGAACGAACCTACAAATGTCTTGAGGAAGGATGAGGAGTTTCTCAACATCTTTCAAAGTAGAATCAGCGAAATTGAAACAAATACATGCAAAATGCAGTCATTCTGGGTTCAATGAGAATACTTAGGGCACACAGAGGAGTAGCTTCGGTCACCGACTTTTTTTGGGTTTTCTGGCTTTTTCTTCTTTCATTATGTTCGTATTAATAACATTGATGAAAGCGCCGTAGCAAACTATGTCTTACAAATCGGCCAAAGAATCACAAAATCGGGTCTTCCAACTACAAACCTTTGCCAGGAACTTTGGAGGCTATACAAATGTATGAACATGAAGATCATTTATTGAATTTTGATCTATCTCCTATCAAAAACAAGCCACTAGTACAAGTGCCTATTTGGATAAACCTCAGCCTGACTCCAGGAACATGTAATGTAAGTAATTAATTGTTTGCTAATAGTATATTGACTACATAGAATTTTTGATATCAATTTTCAGGCAAGAAGTACTTTCATTAGAATTAGTACAATGATCGCTTTGTTACAGGTTCTAATCAACCCTTTCTGAAATTTGACTGTTGATTATCTCGAATTCTTTCATAATCTTAGTTTTTGAATCAGTTTTCCCATATCTTTGATAGTTTTTCGATAAAATAGAGAAGTCTGGACGTTATAAGCTAAGGTGTGATGACTGTAATGCTGGATATATAGGACAAACTGGACGCAGTTTTGAGTGTGAAGTTCCAAAGAGATTTGACAAGCTGCAAACTGAGAAAGACGAGTGTAACTACGTGAAGCACGGATATTTCGAAACCTAATACTCTAGAATAATTGGAAATTATGAAATGTACAAAAACGAGAGTTATGAAATAGGAAATGACCAGATCGATATGCATAATTTAGCACCTGTCAAACAAACCGAAATCTACTCATCCCTCAATTCGTATCACATCCTGTTCTGAAGTGTCATAAACGGAGACGTAATAATATATGTAGGTCTGGTTGATGACTCCTACGCTTGAATGATGCAACAAAGTGGTGAATTATTTGTTGACATTCATTAAAATAAATTAATGTTCCAGTGCAAACAGGTGTATCTTCTAAATGAATTATGATATTGATACAAGCAACAGAATATGTGTGATATTTATTTCATATTCATTACATAGTTACAGAAAACTTCCTGAGAAAAAATATATTGTTACACTCTATATATAAAATAAAATAACTAAACATGTGTATTACTAAAGGGCTTATGTAGCTATATATACATTCAGTTTAATACAAAATAGTTAAAGATTTACATTATTCGTCAACTCAAATGATTGACAATGACAAACAATCAATGCGGTATCTACAATATCTGATGGCTATCAATACTTTAGCTTTTATTATTTCTACGGACATATTTTATTGCCGTTTTTTAAATACAGAAGAACATTTGATTTACAATATTCGAATAACACATGTGGGAATTATCATTCAGAGGATGTTCACTGCTTTCTGGAAGTCGGTTTTCGTTATGCAAAATTTTGGCAATTTCAGTCGAAGAAATCAGATATGATTGCTACCTTGAAGATTATAGCAGGTCTGTTTGGAATTTCATCCGTTTTGATCAACTATCTCCCTTGAGTTAGCTAATAATTATTTTCCATTATTACGTATCAAATAATGATGTTTCATGGATTTTCACTCTTTTATGGGAAAATTAAGAAATATAATGATATTTATTGTGAATAAAAGTTTATTAAAATCGTTATATTGAATTCGAAAATTGCGTGGAAAGTAATATTAATTAACCTCTCGGTAATGTTAATATATCAAGCTCGAACAACAGATGGTTTGAGGAAAACACATAGTTTTTCTGTTAAACATGAAACTGATTTTTGTTCGTTGTCAGTTACCGAGATAAAAGGCCTCAAAATTGGCTCTCTATCGCAGAATTTTGAGGTCGAATATGTCGGAGCTGTTCAAGCGAAGATGATTGAAATTTTTGTTGGAAATTTCATGGTCTTTCATTCAGTAGATAACAATGACTACTGACCATCTGCTTGTATTTATCATATCTATGAAAAATGGAAAATTAAACTTAAAAAAACCTAAGATGACGGCGCGGGCTCCTCCAGCATCACCGGGGACTTATAGTATCCTCAACACGAGCACCTTATGTTGTATATTATGTATACCGAAATTCGGAATTTTAAGTTTCAATGTTTTTCCTTCCCCATTTTGGGTCTGCATTGTTTGGACTAATATACAATTTAGCTGAAAGAGAGTTTTTGCTTATGATTGGTTCAACAAAATATTGTGTTTTTAAATTCAGTGAAATGGTTGTGATGAACGTTATGTTGGCTTATATAATATTCCTACCAGCTTCTAAGAGCATTTTTATCATGTTCGTAATAATAAAATTCATAAGACCGCCGTGGCAAACCATGTCTTACAAACCGGTCATAAGATTACAACATCGGGTCTTTCGTTCTCAAAATACAGCGACTCAGGGACTTTGCAGGCTATATCTATGAATGTATAAGAATAAAGATCATCTATTGAATTATGATTTATCTCCTATCGAAAAGAGTTCAATATCACAAGTACCTACTTCGATAGACCTCAGCCTAACGCCAGGAATATGTAATATAAGTGATTAATTGTTCACAATGTTTATTTTCAGGCAAGAAGTACATTTCCATTCATTAGAATTAGTACAATTAGTACAATGATCGCCTTGTTACAGGTACTAATCAACCCTCTCCCAAATTCGACTGTTAAATATCTCGAATTCTTTCATAATCTTAGATTACTTTGTGTTTGATAATTTTTTACCTATCCTTATGGAAGAAGTTCCACTTGCTTCAATAACTGCCCTGGGACTTATGCATGATAGCGTGAATTGTTAGACGTAGAATTCTCCAGTTAATGGATCGATCAACGCGTTCCATATCAACGATGTTAGCTCCCGATTTCAATCCTGTTGACTTTTATTTGTCTGGTTGCAACTCTAGGTATCTTTGAACGATTCCGGAATTCGTTCCAAAGAAGGAGACCTGACGCTTCTATTTTGGCTGTGGTCATATTCAACAGTTTCTGTAGCTATTATTCGGGATATAAATCGCTTATTATTGGATACAAATTTACTTAGTCAATTTTGTTGAAGGTGATGAAATAAATAAAATAGGCAATATCACAATTTCCCATATGTTGGTGAAAATTGAAAAAAAATACATGAGACAACTTCTTTCAGAATTTAGTTCTACATTCAGCAAGGCTATAACATGCGATTTTTATAGGGACGTTTTGCCCTTCTTTAAATAATTGTAATAATTATTAATATCTTCTTATTGCAACTCTTCTATGGTTGATGGCACTCAATGAGTTCACATGGTTTTAAAATAAAGATAAATAAATGATAAATATTAATAAATTTTAACGCAAGCAAAACCTCATAATACCTTTTAATGATCTTATTTTTAATATGAAAATTTACCCTTACATTTTTCATAGGCAATTTCGGAACACTCTGGCTGATGGCACTCAATGAGTTTATATGGAATACGAAACTTGGTTAGGATATCTTGGATGGTTTGAAACTTGGAAATGAAAATAAATAAATGATACATGATGAAAAATATTAACGCCAGCAAGACTATTAATCTATTAATAACCAAAGAATTCACCCTTCAATTTTGTATAGAAAATTTGTGAACATCTTGTAAATTCAAACATTCTAGGATTTTTCTCCTAATCTAAATTACATTATAACACTCTCGAAAATATAAAAGAAGTCGTTCGTATCATGATAAATCAAGTTGGAAACAAGAGAAAATGTAATTATGCCGATGGATATGTAGTTCTTCTAGGCTGACGGAAATTATATTCGCTGCGAGCTAGCAACATTCATAATAATTACAAACGAAATTAATTCGAAATATGAGATAGTACACGTTTGAGCAAAACTTAAAGTGAAGTTTTTACACAGTTACTCTAAAACTTAACTTAAATGGATTGTTTAACCAGAGAATGTATAAAACTTCACTTTAAACTCCTCCGTTAAGCGAAGTTTGGAAATATTATTTTTGAGGAAACTTTTACAAGAGAATTTCTAAAGGATTCCAAACACAAACAATACGCGAAGAAGTCATAATGGGGGATTGTGAACAATCACGAAATAGCCGCTGGGTACAAACTTCATACGGATCTGATTGCAGGTTTGGGAATTCCATAAAAGTTGACTTACGTCGCTTATTCAGAACAAGTTTTTAATATGAAATATGCGCTACCTATTTCTCAAATCCCGTATTCATGAATGAATACAAAAATGGTTCAAACTATTCGCTAATAGTAGATCTACATGCCGCTGTTAGGAGAAAAAGGAAACAAACGTTACAGAATCCATGACCTTCTCACCAACATCGCCAGAGGCAGCGTTTTTACTTTTTATGTATAATTTAGTAAAATGGGTATAAAAATAGGCCAACTCAGTATATCCTTGAGGAATGGATCGATTCTGATGTGACAAAGTGCATTCTCTTCAGAATTTCATCAGAAAAAAGTTAACCACAAATAAAGTTGCGCAAATTGTTTATATTGCTTATAAGCAATGAATAAACAATTTCATTAGCCGAATTTTGAGATAACATGAAAATTTCTAAAAAATGCATGATTTGACCGTTGTTGAACGGAATAAGACTATTTTTTGCTATGAACAATTTATTTATTAGCAAAATAAATGAATTCGAACAAAACTTTAGGGTTATTTTCGGATAACTTTGGTATTCTGCGTTCGATTTTATCGTCAATATCGTCGAATGTTTACCCACAAATTTGAGTATTTGTTATACACAAATTATATTTATTATGAAATATACGAAATTGACCAAAATGTCGAGTTTATAGTCGTTGTCGGATAATGTTGGCCTCCTGAGTACGATTTCATTGCCATTATGGTCTTTAAATGCATACATAAATTTTTGAATTGTTATAAACAAATTACTTATTAACAAATGAAGAAAAAAGGAAAGTGACATTCTTATTCATTTTTGTATAATATGCACACTCAGAACTTGTTTTTTTTTTGACAAAACTGAAATGTATCAAGTTTTAATATAATGAAAAAATGGCATGCCACTGATTTTAAATAATTTTTTTCCGTTCAATAACAACTCTCCCATACCTCTTTAAAAAAATTAATATGTCCAATCTTATATATTCATTGATACTTTGTCATACTAAAAATTTTTATAGTTTTTTTCTAATTCTATTTTGAAAATTTCCACGAGAATGCATTTGAAGAACATGATAGAAATAATATCGTACTCAGGAGGCCAAAATAATTTGACAACGACTATAAACTCGACATTTTGGTCAAATTCGTATATTTAATAATAAATATAATTTGTTCATAACGAATTAGCTAGTTTGTGGGTACACATAAGACGATAAAATCCGAAGTTATCAAAAACGATCCTAAAGTAGGAGTTTTAGTCGAATCCATCTATTTTGTTAAGAAATGAATTGTTTATAACAAAAAATAGTCTTCATCCGATCAAAAACTGTAAAATTTTGCATTTTTTTGAAATTTTTATGTAAACTTAAAAATGAGCTAATTAAATTGCTTATTTATTATTTATGAACAATGTAAACAATTTGCGCAACTTTTTTTCTGTTGACATTCTGAAGAAACCCATGAAAAATCGATCCATTCCCGAAGTATTCACGGGTCCAATACCCATTTGACTGTATTAATTATGTGTCTGAGGGAAGAACCACCAGGCCGGAGAGGAACTGGCAGTAGATTCAGCAGGCAACACCTCTTCGCGGTTCTCGAAACAAGTAACCCCTTGGGGCGAAACTAACGTTGCCACTGCAAAAGATCTGGGCACCACATACAATTCACCTATAAAACCACGACCTCGTGCCTTCTTATCCCAGGGATGGTGGTCGGAACGGATTCACGGACGTGGTAGACACATGTGGAAGGCCAAACTTGAACGAGGCCGGCGATGGTTCGTAAACGTAGCTTAGACTGACACGAGCAGGTGAGAGGGGCTATTCCTCGCTCGTTAGGGGGAATAGTCAGCAAGTAACGTGCCTACTGCACCATAGGTAACGCAGGTTCTCGCTTGAAGTAGTCTCTGCTTGATTGAGCGGGGTGAAAAAAGGTACCGCTGCGAAACGTCAGGTAAACGGTGCATCACATAACGTTCACCCGTAAAAACCACGGTGCAGTGCCTTCCTATCCCAGACGACTTGTCGAAATGGATTCACGGCCGTGGTAGACATATGCGGTAGGCTACTTGAACGAAGTCGAACGATTACTCGTAACGCTCCTGGTGAAACAGGTAAATACGAGGAGGTGGAATTGACTATAGCCCAGAAGGGGCAATATATAAGTCTAGCAAGCAAGCCCCATTTTGGGTCTGTCTAAACTAGTCTCGCGGGGAGCGATAAGCTGCCTCTGCGTGGGTGAAATGCTGCACCACATGTGTCGGTACTTCTTATCCCAGGTTTCTGGGCAATTGATTCGCGGCCAGGGCAATTATATGTGGTAGGCCGATGATAGGAGGCCGACGGCGACTCGTCGAAAGGAAGCTGTTATAAAATTAACACGAACACGAGTAGACAAGGAGAGAGGGACCCAGATGGTTCAAAAGACCGTCTCTTCTCCAAGTAAGGCGTTGGTTTCTCTCGGGCAGTGGCATTCGGTTGATTAATAGGGGAAGGCAAGTACGACGGGTCTAGAGTCGAAAGATGGGCAGGTCGGTGGGGACAGAGGTCCTTTCCCACAGTTATCAATGTGTACTAATTATGTAACTGAAGTATTGTAACAGTACAAAACAACTTTCACAGATTTTCGCGGATATATCCGTTTTGAGTATTTCTAAATCGATCCAGACTATTTCTGACATGGTGTGTATGTATGAGTGTGTGTGCGCGCGCGGTTAACTACTGTGGAGACGGTTATTATTGGTCGTATGAATTTGAAATTTAGCAGGTCGTTTTAAAATGGTAATAACGACTGTAACGTTTTCGGGCGTGATAGCCTTGTTTGGAAGTGGTATTTTCGACATCCATTCCCAGCTCTTCAAGTGCAATTATAGTATTTCATCGGACAACAGTGTTATGCTGGTTATAAATATTTCTAATCTTCCGATGTGTCCGAAATTCTCATTTTAAGATTCAATGATGTCATCGATGGGACTATTCATGTATCCTTTGATCATTAAAAATTATAAAGTCGGAGTGAGCCTTCGCGAACGAAGTATTTTCTTGATTCAGTATGGTTATTTGGCCAATGTATGTGTTCACGTGGAGCGGCCAAATGATATTTGCAAATTACTTGAAGTTTTGATACAAACTATACATGATGCTCGAAATTTATTGAATTGATATATAAATATCTTACCTCAAGCCGTTTTCGAGTTATTGAGCAGCGTTTCGTCGGAATACTCGCGCTATTTTCTCTGTTTCACGAGTCATTCGTTACGCGAATAGAGGGAAATATAACAACACGATTGCCGGTCGCATCTGCTGGTACGGCACCCGACAGAGGAGTAGCACGTTTTGTCAATGGCACTCGACGGATGGCTACCGCTTAGAACATATACAATTTTCAATCCTGATAAGATCGAATCCGTATAGCTGAGGTCCGTCATTGATTGTAATAGTTACAATTTTGTTTCCAATCAATGAATCCAGCTTATCTGGTTCATCTGTATTCAACTAAGGCGGGCTTATGCGAAAGACGGAATGAGCGTAGCAAACGGAGTCATCCCTATTCTCGGTTCATTCCCTCCATCTTAACCCTTTGGCCATATGATACTGACCGACCTCATAGTATATTCAATTGAGTGCTCGAGATTGTTATCAATTTGCTGAGATGGGTTTTCTCTTATTAGGTATTTCATTTTTCATAACATGGTACTTATTGAAAGGAACCAGTGGAAAGAGAAATGGACATCCAAGCATGCACCATATTTCCATAACTAAGATGCATAGTTTTCAAATCCAGCGCTTAGAACAGACAAGTGGAGAATTGAATGAAGTTTCCCTCACTATACTGTCAGAACAAGAGATAAATCAATCTACTTGAGATTTCGATGAAAACTACCCCAATCCAGAAGGTCTGCTTCAAAGCAGACAAGTACCGATTACGATTTGATTCTCCACACTTGACCTCCAAAATAAGAGTGAAAAGTAACTGTTTACATCAGATTTAGCATTCAATACCCCAAACCTCTTTCCCATCCCTTAAACAGACAAGTACCGATCTTGATGAGAATGTACACACTTGATTCGAATGAAGATGAAAGTAACTGTCTACAAGAGATTTTGAAAAACTACTCATCTCAATTTGTTACCCTTTGAAGCAGATTAGTATAGATAATGATGAAATGTTGTACACTTAATAACTAAATAACCTGGAAATTGGTAGATCAATTGAATGTAGTTATCCATAACTCATCCAAGTGCCAAGATTTCAATTCTGGGAAATTTCATTTAACATTGGCAAACCCTTGAGAACGGTTTACTAAGATACAGATCCAATTTTTTGAAGGTATATTCAACGCACTATTGAAGATGTGGACCTTTAGCAAACAAAAATATATTTTAGAAGTTATGATGAAATATAATATTTTTGAAGTTATGTTAAAAAATTACGATTAGTTTGGTTATGTTTATTTCATATACTACGTTCTCATTTTGCAAAACCCAACTGTATGCCAAATTTGTCGCA
Organism: Endomychus coccineus; assembly: GCA_958510875.1. NCBI lineage: Eukaryota > Metazoa > Arthropoda > Insecta > Coleoptera > Endomychidae > Endomychus > Endomychus coccineus. The sequence continues at coordinate 47,352,670 of OY294068.1, forward strand.
TGTAGCGTCTATGCACAACCGTTTATTTCATTTTCTATTACAATTTTTTTCAACATCTGAGAATATGCTCAGCAAAACTGACTAAAAATAAGATGTTATTTGAAATTCTTACAATTTCTTCCCAAAACTAAAGACTTGAACGTAAAAGTACAAAAAAAAACTGTATTTAATTGATACATTTTTTCCAAGAAACTATTAACTATGAATAGTACTAGCATACTTAAGTCGTAACTAACCATACAAACTACAAATGAAATCATTGCCGTCTTTTCGAAGTATGATATGACAAAATATAGCTAACCGCAGTTACTACTAAAAATAAATTGTGATCAATCGATTACAGACTTTCCTCTCTTTTGTTAACACAATAGCTTCCGGACCCTTCTACCGATCAAGTGGATGATTGTAGGAACAGAAAATATATTGGAAATGATTTAGAAACGGCTATGGAGGATTATACTATATGTTAGATCGAAATTGTATTCAATTGGTATAGATAATTTCACAACACTACGTTTTATACTCGGATCGACTTCCGAAACCATTTATAGTATAATGTAACCTTGTATCATATTGACACTTGCAGTCTCTTCCTAATTTTTCATGGCAAAATTGATGAAAATGGCAAATTATAGAGAGAAGGTTCATCAGTCTCGAGATTTAATTTTTTCTCCTTAAAATACAGAATCTCTCGACTGTAATGAACAATTTCCCGTATCGGATTGTATAATATACTCCTTCTCAATTGTGTCTAGTTTAACCGTTTTAATGGTTGAACGTTGATTTTCCACATTTGAGAATGCGGGGTGAGGTGGTGCCTCTACGGTATTCTATCAATTTTTAATAGATTTCGAGCTTACACTTAATGGAAGAATAATGAAACATGGATTATAGCTCTTAACATCCATCGCCAACAAAAGATTTGAGGCGGTGTATTCCATACCGATTTCCAGCAACTTTCATATGCTACGAGGTGATACTATTCAAACCTCTCTGATTTCATCGATTAAGTTGAATCTCACATTACTATCATAGTTTCTTGCATCCCAAGAAACATGTGGAATGAGAGAAATGATTTTTCTTTCATGAAACTATTAGACACGGTAATAATGAATTGGTAGATTTCACGAACAGAGGTGATCGTTCCTCCCCTGGTCGAAGAAAGTGGAAAATTCAGTTAAGTTTCGCGAATAACTCCTACAGCAATGTAACTTTGAAGAAATATAAAACTCAACATTCTGAACAAAATTTCAACCATATTCTACTAAAAAAACCTCAAAAGAATTGCATTCACTGGTTTTCACAGCACTGGTTGGGAGTGACTTCCAGAAAACTTGAACTGCCTGGAAACATTTAGATTACAACTAGAGGGGGAAAGTGTAAATAATGAACAAATTCTGCATGTCATTACATTGAGGTCAAGTATTCCAAAATCGATTCATAATCGAAATTACAACGAATATAGCCGCCTGACTAATTTGTTCTATGAACTGAGGGAATACAATTGGCGTAACATCATTTCAGAGTTTATATTCACATCACAATTGGGGGGGTTTGATCCAGATATTCTGCATTATATTCCAGGGATGTCGAAAGTCATACTTCATCTTCTCCTAGTTCATGTGAATGGAAGGAAACCGGAGATAGTATCAAATCAGGACCTGTAAAGGAAAATAATTGATGAGTATACAAGAAAACCAAATAAAATCATCATACTTAATAAATTACTTTGACGAGTAGTTGTAATATTGAAACTGTAATAGTGAAGAACAGTATCCAAGCTAGCACATATTCTATTTTGTGATTCCTTGAATACTATGACATAGGTAAGCTCAAATGGGGCACAAATGAGACGTTTTAATAAAACGCTGATATTTATATTTTGGTCAGTATGTTGGTACTTGTAAACAAATCATCACTGCAATTTGATTAATTTTTTTGGAAATTTTTTGAAACTGGCAATGGAAACCTAATGCGTATTTCCAAGATACAAATAAATAAGATACAATCATCCTCATGTTACAAAAATACTGTTGAAGTACTGAGGAACTTTCCATTAGACTAAACTAAATTGAAAGGAAAAATTTGCCTCTTTTAGTACTATTTGGAATTAGTATTGTGAATAAGGTAGACCCTCAGCGGAAGATCACTCTGAATCCATTGAATTACTTCTTCGTTCATCTATTTCCATCCATTCTAAATTACTTAGATATTTGTCATTACTGTTAGTGCAGTCAATACGGTATTTTTCAAATAACATTTTTGAATAACAACCGATCGAGGTGAAACAGATGCATTCGACGGAAAAAATATGTAGACAAAAAGACCTCAAATTATTTTTGTACAAAATTCATTTTCCTCCACAATACACTTAAATTAGCCAATTACTGGGATAAAAAGTGAGAAAATAATTTAATAATACTGCCGACTAGGCGTGATCAGCGACCCTGAAAACCCAAGAGGAGACATTTTCAGGCCTATTCGGCAGTATTATTCAATTATTTTCTCAATTTTAATCCCTGAAATTCACTAATTTAGGGAGAAAATGAGTTTTGGACATGAATAATTTGGTGTCCTTTTGTCTGCATAATTTTCACCGTCGAATGCATCATGTTTCAGCCTGATCGGTTGTTATTCAAAAATTTTAAATAATCGACCTATTTTCAAACCATATTGACTGTGTATTTCACTATGTATTTCAAGTGTGATAAACTTTACTACTTGAGGTACCATTATGGAATGCTATATAATATAATTCAGTTTAGACTAACACCATTTTGCCACTAGAATTGGAGCTTATTCGAAGCGCTTTTCAACTGCGATGCAGCCATTATCAAATACGTACGTAAATTGTTCAGATGTGTCTTTAATAATAGCTGTATATTTTACGGAAAACGGGTGTTGGTATTAACTAATTTTGAAAACCACGCTACAGTTTCTTGAGGAATGGTGTGAACTTCATCTTAAATACGTTCTACTAATGCTGATTTTTCGGCACAAATTTTTTTTGAGGATATGGACAAAATGTTCTTCATACCGAGTCAATCTCCAGACTAATGTGATTCCTTATTTACACTAACAATTCTGAATAGTATCTAAATAGCCACATTTTGATTCCTGATTCAGTTTATTCTGAAAGGTCCCCAATAAGTATGCATTTCCTAGTTAGAATCTTTCGAATGGTAGTTTGGAAATTATGTCGTATAAATTCGGCGTTCGGCAACAGACGCTTGTTGCGACTTGTTATACAGATTGGAATGTATGAAGTATTAGATTATGCTAGTGTATCGAGATAATCATCTGCAACACGTTTATATTGGCTTGATAACGGACGAGGTCCTTTTGGAACATTTTTTTTAGTAAAGTTTTGAGTTCTGTCATCACTAAGAAGTACTTTCTTCTCCAGCAAAGAGGAAAAGATGAACAGCATCATTTTTAGCTGAACTAATTCACGTGATTCATTCCGTAGTAGAAGGAAAGCCACTCAAGCTGAAAATAATGCTCTTTCACTACAGGCGGTCACTTTAACTTCGTCAAAAATGAACACGATATTCCCACACTCACGATATCCGACTACTGCTTTCAGTTTTCCAATCTGTATATTGTAGATTGGTGTATGCAGTAGCGTTTAGATATAATTCAAGTCGTCTTCTTCTGTAGCGGTAAGAATGAGACATCACAGGTATGAAATATGGAACTTAATAATTACTATTGGCTAATTTTTAGATTTGAATCACAGATCCAAGATGCCCAAGAAACATATTTCCAGGTTAAAGGAATATATTGGGAAACATGTCAAAGGAACAGCAAATTCCGTTAGCAATTGATGTAAAGCTGCAGTCAAATCTCATAACATCCATAAATCTAAACTCGGATTATGAGGAATTCGGGAGAAAAAGAAAATATCTTCCCCTTTGGAAATTGATGAAAATTGCACTATAGCACTATACCATTGTCTCTCATCCAACCTGGAGCGTCACATTTTTTTTTTTGGTGGGTTGAATAGACGAGACAACATGTTAGTACGTTATGATCCTTGTATAGTTCATCTGAGATTATTAAATCCAATCTGTCTTAAACAAACCTTGACATTTTGTGAATATCTTCAATTCCTTGTGGTTAAAGTATTTAATTTTGACGTTTCTTCAATTCATAAATTTGATTGAATATAATTAGTTTAAGTGAAGTTTCTTTGTTGGAAGAGAAAGCTGTAGTGTGTCTTATTATATCATGTAGTATTTAGATGTGTCAAAGTGGTTAGAAACTATGATTGATTTGAATTATGGATGTGACAATAAGAAAGGTTGAACAAACATCAACTTTCCATAATGCAAATGAAACAGGCTAGGACGCCTCCAAATGTTGCTAGATCATGGAACTTCTGATATTCCTCGGATGCTTCAGTCAAAAGGCAGGATACTTTTTATATGAAGAAGGAACATCAATCAATTACAACAGACTTTCATATAACCTACTCATCGTGTATTACCAAAAATATATGGAAATTTATAAGACTAAGCCGTCAAAAGTTCATCAAACTAATCTGCGATCACTTTGCCGGTTAGAGTTCCAATCCTACGCCACTATCGGGGAGCAAGATACCTTACCGAAGTCTTACCACCTCGACCAGAACCACTGATGTAAGTTGAGCATTGAATTTGATCTAATAACAGCTTTTACGCTTGCTGCTAGGAGCATATATTAACCATATGAGATGGTAATACCGGGATATCAAAAATTATCTTGGTCAAGGGTGGTTGTGGAATCTAAAACGTGTGTCTTACTTCACGTTTGAAATAATTATGTTACTGTCACACTGACATCATCAATAACCTACAAATTTCATACCTATTCATTTCAGTTGTAAAACAATAATGAACTAAAGTTATGAAATAACAGTTTTAGTAACAAGAAAAAACTAAATTACAGTAATTGTTGGAAATGATGTGTTTGCATCTTATATGGATGCATGTTCAAGTCTTTCTTCAAAATCTTCTGACATATTCCATAAGAAAGTCCCGAGAAAGACGTTCCAAAGGTTGCGCAGGCTCCTCTTCCATTCGTTGACCAACGTCATTGACAACTTCTTCTGTACAAACTCTTGGTCTACCAGCACCTTTTTTATGAGTCACACAACCAGTTTCGCGAAATACTTCAACACAATTTGTAAGGCACGCATAAAAATTGTTCGGTAATATTGCCACGTTTGGGAAGTGCTCTCGAAAATTGTCCAAACACAAACGTTGACTGTATTGCCAATTTCCATTAACTAGCGCACCCGTTCGAAAATAGGCTTCAATCATGAAAATTTTGTGCTGTGTGGTAAGAGGCATGTTTCAAAAACTGGATTAGAAAATTTCAGCACAATGACTTAACAGATTCTGACACACAAAACATATTCAACCATTTAAAGTAAGACACGCGTTTTAGATTCCGCAACCACCCTTGACCAAAATAATGTTTGATATCCCAGTACTAGGTAAGTAGGTTTGTTGTAATTAATTGCTGTTTTAGAAAAGTAGGTTTCTTGAATGGATTTCGTGTGACAAAAGCACGATTTGATGCCGACGTTTTGCCAACCATTCAGGGAAGACTTGAGGCTTGAACTGAAGGCTAAAAAACAGTTTAGGTAACACATTTAATAGAGTTTCTGACTTCGACAAATTCGGGATTTCAAAACCGATTGTGAATCGTGTTCAAAATGCAATGTGGGTCAAACTGAAAGGAAAATTTTAACTCGGTATAAAGAGAATTTCGCCCATATAAAGAAGAATAATATGGAAAAACACCGTTAGCCGAACATATTTTGAATACAGATCACACCATTCCTCAAGAAAAATCACTTTCAGAACACAGTACGGACAAACTGGAAATGAATAAACGAAAGAGGAATTCATTAAATTTCGTTTTATCTCCAGCTAAAGGAACCCATTGTTCACTTTATTATCCCCAAATAGTATTTAAGCAGGCACATTTTGATTTATAATTCAGTTTACTCTGATGATGGCTACTTGGTAGCCGAAAGGTCCTCAATTATTCAAAAGTATTTTCATTGGATCAAAGCGATTATTTCTTATTCATGGTATTCACCCTTCATTAACAAATGCTTTGAAATGAGATTACTATATTGATTCATCGATTGGCGACTGGAATGATTCAATTTGATGGGATGAGATACGAAATATAAAACATTGCATGTAGACTGAAAGATGGTCTATTTCTGTGGTCATAATTTGTACATTTCGGCTCCAGAAATAAAGTGGTCTCTGGAATGTCACACACCTATGAACTAGTAGAATTGAGTTTTGATTCTAACCCTTATTGTCAGTTGTAGATTAGGTAGCACAGTAGTTATACAGTACTTATTTGCTACCCAAGAAAATTATACGTCTGGTTTATACGGATAATATCTTATACAATTTTGATTAGTATACCTATCAGCATTATATTTAGTAATTGATAGTGATTATAGAGAGAATGGAAAAAGAATGACACAGCAGTTTCCAATATTATTTCAAGTTGCGATTGATAGTAGTCATTGATGCTAAAACACTTGTTGATCATTTACAAGCAGATTTAGGCTATATTATGTTTTGTGATTGATATTCAGTCATCTTTTGATATTACATGTCCTTATGGTGACCAAAACGTAGGTGAGGAAAGCGCTATGCAATTTTCCAATAGTGTTATAAGTAAGCCAAAAATTAATTTATACATTTTGTCGGAGGGTAATGAATACAATCAAAACAGTGTATTCTAGTATTATTCATTTATAATAAGAGTGGTGCCGGAAATGTAATGTGAAAAGATGTGAGAACTCGCGTATGAATATCTAATTCCATTTATTTCGATGCTGATGTCTGTATCGATACTGTTTGATATTCCGTGGCAATTTCTCTCCAACATTATTCAAAGAAAAGGATGCTTCGCCAACGAATGAAAAGAAAATAACACATATAATGTATCCCATAAAAGAGACGAAGGGAGACTTGTTAAATACTTATTGTATAGAGCTAGCATTGTTAGTGAGACAACCAATTGAATTCCAATTGATCAATAAAAGAGAATGTGTTCGAACTCTTTGTAAATGAAAATTGCAAACATTTAGTTTGTTTCGTTGGGACTATTTCATTCTCTTTTTTCACTGTGCTAAATTTAATTAACGGATTTTTGTTCGGTGACGGGAATATAATCAATTTACACATTTCTGCCAACAGTACGAAACTGTCAGATATCATAGGTTAAACTCATCTTCCTATTACATACTATTTCGTCAAATTTAACTAGAAAGAATACATATCTACATAATATAGATAAGTCAGTTAATCAACTTTCACTATTGTTCTAGCTAGCTTTCTGGACATAGAGAGAGCTTTCGATAACACCTCTCACGAGGGAGATAACACCTCTCACGAGGGAGCGTCTGCTGTGCAGATGGGTCCACAACATGCTCCGATGTAGGTCATATCAACTCTCAATGAGGTTGAGAAGGAGGTGCAGGTCGCTGGAGGATGTCCGCATGGAGATCTACTGTCACCTCTGCTGTGGACTGTGTTGGTAAACGAACTTCTAATACTCCTTGAGAGCAAATAATTCTGTGTAATCGGATATCCGGATGACATCGTCATTAGAGTGAAAGAGAAGTTCGAGAGCACAATAGCATCTCTGATGCAGCAAGCACTGATGACCGTGGAAAAATAGTGCATCAAGAAAGGACTCAAAGTGACTTCCTGGAGAATAACCATTGTACCGTTCCCGAGGAGAAAGGACATGGGAAACATCATACAAGAATTAGTTATGTATAGGGAAAACATACAGATTATGGACGCGGTCAAGTACCTTGGGGTGAGCCTAGATGAAAGGCAGACCTTCTGAAAGAATCTAGAGAAAACCACTTATAAAGCCATAAGGGTCCTGTGGACCTGTCGGAAGAACAGTCGGAAGAACTTGGCGACCAACACCACATATGCTTTACTGGGTGTACACTGCCATAGTTAGACCCATTGTTACATACGCCGCAATCGTATGGTGGCCAAAAAATATTACAGCATTCCCCGAACAGAGGCCTGCTTAATAATAATGGGTGCAATGTCGACCACCACAACGGCTGCGATGGAAAGGCTGTTGGGGTTGGTGCCACTGTACCTCGCCGTTCAGGCAGAAGCCATAAGAGGAGTATATCGCTTTGATCTTATTGGACAAAGAAAGGTCGACCAAAAAGTCCGATGCATTCTTGGATCGCTTGGATCACCAGGTCCATAGATAATGACATTCGACAGGATCAAAGTTCACAACAGCACTCACGTACTGTTCACGATTTAAACCTTGAATAAACGGGAGAAGTCATCCTCATATGATGCCAGGGAATTTCGTTTGCTTCGTGGAAGGTACCAAAACCAAAAAAAGTGCAGGTGCTGGAATAGTCGAGGCGAAATACCAAGGAGGAATAATTTCTTTGAACCTAGGGACACTAGGTTTATGATGGAGAGATCCTATGAGGATAGACAAATCATAGTCATAGCGAGCAAAATAACAGTGCTTAATGCACTGGAGTCATACATAATCACCTTACAATGTGTACCCGATTGTGTGAAGGAACTAATCGCTCTAGTAGAGGAACACAATAGAGTTACACTCGGATGGGAGTCCGAGGAAATCATACGCGAAGGGATTGAAACTGCCGTCGCACTCGCTGAAGCGGGGGTAGAACAAGCCCTGATTGGACCAAAGTCAACATGTGAATTCCTCAAGCCACAGCGATATCTGCAACCAGATAATAGTTCGAAAAAGAGCACCTTGCCTATTGGAAGGAACTGCCTCATATGTTGCACTCCAAGCGACTAATGGGATATCTCAAACAGCAACGAGAGAGAAATTTACTGACGTTCAGCGGACAATAAACACGGAATCTTGTTGCAGTCCTGACAGGACACTCCTCACGCAATGAACATCTCTGTACGAAGGATCAGGTAGATCAGCCCACATGCAGGAGTTGCGACGTGGAAGAGGAGACACCCATGCATGTGCTGTGTCAGTGCACGGTATACGCAGTTGAGCGTCGGACATACCTTGGAGACGATAACACTATACCCGAGGAAATCAGAAGTATCCCCTACATCAGGCTACAGAATTTCATAAAATACGCCGGACTGTTGAGGAGATAGCAATATGTGAGGACACAATAGGACACCAATGACCGCAGTGTAGTAGGGCTTAATTAGAGAAGGAGAACCAACCTCATGGAGGGAGGGGTTTCAGTCACTAAGATTATCCCTCCTCTACCCCAAAAAAAAACTTGTACAAAATTTTCTGATACACATCATTGTGTCCAAGATGAGGATATCTATATCATAGGGATATCCGGAGTGATAATACATTAATTTTTGGTTAAATGTTGGATAAGTTAAGTGTTGTTTTGGAATAATCGAATTTACTGATTCCTCATTTTATTTTCATGTAGTGTTATCGTTAGAGATGTAGCAATTCTTTGAAGCAATATTTTATAAGCTTTCTCGAGGTAGTGTCAGTCTACTTATATCATTTTCCAAAAACGTTGATAAGTGCTGAAACAAATATAATGATAAACAGAAATCAAGTTCAGCATTCGTGTAGTCTTCAGAGTCTTTCGACTTCATCGTTTCCTGAAGAGATAACATATTCTCTTGATTTTCCTCTTGCCTTTACTGGTCAAATTCTGAAGTATCATCAATTCGCAAAGACAGTCAAGTGACACACTACTCACTGAAAAACCTGTCTGGGTTCTCGAGGCCTGTTAGAGACAGGAGGAATCTTCTCAACAGGCTAGCCGGTTGAAACAGGTTCAACCCGATCTGGATTCCGGATCACTCAAGGGATTGAGAGAGTGGACAAACTGGCCAGAGTGGAGACAAGTTTGTACGGTCTTCACGACTCCCAAACTGGTATCCCCTACAACGTGGTATACAGATCTTGCGGAACCATCTGAGAAATCAACATGCCTGAGCATGGAGAAGCATTGACGACTGCCGAACTACCAAAGCGCTGCCTGGAAATGAGGTAGGTCTAAGGGCAAGTAAGATGCTCATGCTGAGTAAGGCAAATCATCAGGATAATCTCCAAAATCTTTACAGGTCACGAAATCTGATGAAATTTAAACATATAGTAGGGAGAAGCCCTGCTTTAAGAGATGCGAATAAAGTGGAGTCGTAACCTACTTTCTGTATAAATATCCTGTGCTAGTTCGAGCCAGGTTTTCTTGGCTATACCCGGGAATCATCACGGCCGATGACATAAAGGATCTAAGCGTAAAAAAGATCTTAAGATTCTGTCGAGCAGCGGGGTCTTCATAGACCCCTTGAAACACTTAGCAGTGTGTAGTGTACAATGGTCTTTGCCTGAGTGCACTGAACTTTATATCATGCCCGCTACCATATCAACCAATATCAATAACATATCGATAGTAAGTTGTATCACAGACATATTAATGGTGGCTACAAAATAAAGCTACACAAATAACAAATGACAATTAATTGATAAATACCTACTTGAAGTAGAATGACAGTCACTTACTATAATTGTTATCATATTTAGAGATTAATATTGTATTCGTTACGGATTATTTGAAAATATGTTTACGATCAAGTGGAATATTTCATTGAACAATCGTACATCATCTCTAAGGAAACCGCGAAGAGTTATAGTGTACGGAAGTAATTGTGATTCCTCGTCTTCATGATTAATATCATTGCTACTTTATATTGTCTCGTATATTATGTAGGTATGTAAGAAATCGGCAATGCAAAAACATATTCTGATAATTGAATATTTGAACATAGAAGGGTGAAATATAGTTCAGAATTTTTTGATGTCTCCAGAGCCTTGTGGCCCTATTGTTTCCTTGAGGAACAACATATTTTCTTGATTTCCCTTTTGCGTTCACTGTGTCTAATTCTAAAGTATCATCAATTCTTCAAGACTCGTGACATATTGCATCTGAATACAGCTGAGAGGATATTATGATCCATGTCTGGGAATTCTCACACTCAATAATATATCAGTTTTGCAAGAGAATTAGACATAAGTGAATATATGATTATAATAATTCATCTGAAGTTCGCTTTATGAAAATGATAAGGTCTTTCTAGTCCAGATTGATAGAGAACTTATAGTTCTCATAGAGCTGTCATCAGTGAAGAGACCACCAGCTACCTTACTGAATAATCTCTGCCGAAGGTAGTCACAACAAAAATAGTCGAATCTAGACAAATTGTGCAAACGATAAAACAGATATGAATGTTCTTTTGCGAATAGGAAACCTTTGTTCCATGACTCGAATGAAGTAGGAAGTGCCAGTGAAATAGAAATGATAATTGCCATTATACAGGTTGGTGAGAGTGCAAGTTGGAAAGTACTCGAAAAATGAAACAAATGGCGCCACAATCGAAAATTCCCTATGTCATTTGTCATGTACCATCTTTAACCAGAAAGCATTAGGATTTTCAGACTAATATGCTATTCAGTATTTCACCTTGGAATTTTTCTAAACATGGAGAAAATAGACTTTCGCGTCTCGATTGAACATTGATTCCTACGTGGCAAAATGATACCCAAGCTAAAGCATTGCTTGTAAATTATTATGGGGACTCCAGACGATCGATTGAAATTATTCACGAGTTATTTATTGATTTTTGTTGTAGTAGTATGACCACAAAGGTCGTCCAATTGAGGTTGCAACCCCAAAAATGGTCGATAAAATCCATGGTATGATATTGAACGATCAGCGAATTAAAGTGATCGACATTGCTGAGACTATGGGCATCTTAACCGAAAGGGTACGGAACGATTTTCATGAATTTCTGAATATCAGAAAGCTATTTGCCAGATGGGTGCAGCATTTGCTCTCTGTGTGATAACTCCGAAGGACAGTTTGGCGAAGTTCAAGAGCGTTAAGAAGGAGTTTTTGCGCCGTTTCGTGACATGATAGATGAAACAGGGATCCATCATAACACACCAGAGCCCAAAGAACAGTCGAAACAGTGGACTTGTCCTGGAAAATGGAAGCTAAAAAAGGCCAAAGTGAATTTATCGGTCAACAAATTCAGGGCGATTTGGGATTCACACGGTATCGTCCATATCGATTACCTTGAAAAGGGTAAAACGATCACTGGCGAATATTATAGAGAGCTGTTGGATCGAGCCGACGCCGATTTGGAGCAAAAGCGACCGCATTTGGCAGAGCAAATAGCATGGGCGCCGACTTTTAAAAATAATTGGGGGGGCCTAAAAGTGATTGATGGGGGGGGGGGGGTATGGGTCAAGGTTGAATATTTTACTTGGATCGTCCTTTTAACGATAATCAACAATTTTAAACTGTTGATTATTGTCAAAAGATAGAAAAAGACAGAAACTGTCAGTTTAAGTTTTGTATTGCTAAGCTTCTCAAGATTTATTTACAAATTAGAGTAGAGCTACAATTACTAATGACATTACGGTTCATTGTGAATCGACACTTTTACTGAATAAAACTCATCGTGGTTGTAATTCATTTAAACGAAACCTGAACACTAGTTTTAACCTCAAAATACTGATAGATTGAGGTTACTTCACCAAGAGCAGACGACTGAAAGAATGTTTTCGGTTGCCAAGGTGCCCATTTATTAAAGAGTTTACCCAGCAAATCTCATTGGGCCTAATATTCTTGGTTAAGAGATTGAGCTTAACAAGTCAAGATTTTAAAATAGCGAAAATGTAGAATGCACAGCTTAAAACGATAACTTTCTAAGTTCAGAAGGATAGTATTTAAAATAACATCTTAAACATATTTAACATAACATTTTCAGAACACCTCTAAGAAAAGTTTATTGAATAAAATAATTACACATAGAACAGGAAGTAAAACAGTAGTCACAGTAGCCTAGTTTTTTTGCTGAGCTCGCCTTTCTGAACATTGGGGGGCTCGAGCAAATAGAGCTCTTATACCAGGACAACGCACCGGCGCACAGGTAAGCAGTCGCAAAAAAAAAATTGCATGAATTGCGCTACGAATTGATTCGTCATACACCGTACTCTTCAGATTTGACTCCCTTTGATTCTTATCTATTTCCAAACTTGAAGAAAAGGCTTGGGGGGAAGAGATTTGGCTTCAACGGTGAGATCATCGCTGAAACAAACGTCTGTTTTGAAGGATTGCCGAAATCATATAATTTGGAAGGGATCGAAAAATTAGAGTAGCGTGGGCGAATTGTATTGGGCTACAAGGAGATTTTGTTGAGAAATAGAATAAGTTATGAGCAAATAAATCATTTCTCATTCAATTTTTCAGGGACTTTTCATCTTGCCCTCGTATCTACTGCGGAATAGACATCTATCTGACTAGTGTCATATTGGTGAAACAGCGATGTTATTTGACCCCTATCAAAGAAGGAAACAAAATAGATTTTCGTCTCTATTAATTATGGTCCAAAATCATACTGAATGAGTTACAGTCATATGAATAACTTGGAAAATAATCTTGATCAAATTATTCGGTTGAATTCAGAAGATCTGAAGATGAACCATTCTCAAATGAAAACAGAGGGATTCTTCGGAAATACTCATGAAACACGAATGTAATAAGTCGGTTTTCAGTTCTGAGTAGATACAAATCTAAAACTGGAGCGAAAACTATTTCTCTATACACTATACATACCACTGGGTTCCCCATAATATACTACTTATTTTAATATTTGAATTAAAATTTTTTTAGTTAACAAAACAAACTTTTTATTTTACTAAATTACAGCTAACTATTTGGGATTTATGATAACTTATAAATATTTGGCTAATTTAATTCTAACTTTTAAAAATCACGTCTTCTAAATGACCTCCACCAACTTCAACACATTTTTCAATATTAGGTAAAAAGTGGTTCATTACACGGCGTAGCAAACCTTCGTCTATTCCTTCAACTTCTTCACGAATTTTGACTTCCAGTTCCTCGATTGTTCCTGGACGACTCGCAAACACTTTGGCTTTAAAATATCCCTACAGGAAAAAATCGGGTGCCGTTAAGTCGGGGGAACTCGAAGGCCAAGGCAAATCTCCGAATCGAGAAATGAGTCGGACATTAAACATTTCTCGCAGGACCCTCATTGAGTTTCTGGCGGTATGAGCTGTTGCCCCATCTTGTTGGAATAGTAAGGCATTGCTTAGTAATCCTCGTCTATTTAATTCTGGAATGAGAAATGTCTCTAGCATATCAACGTAGCGCTCGGATGTTACTGTTACAGTGCGGTTATTTTCATCCTCAAAAAAATAAGGGCCAATAATACCAAAAGATCCTACTCCACACCACACAACAACTTTTGGATTATGGAGGTTCTGTGTGAAGATTTCACGAGGATTCTCATTTGACCAGTATCTAAAACTCTGTTTATTGACCATGCCGTTCAAATAAAAATTTGCTTCGTCGGTCATTAGGAGACATTGCTCCTTGATGTAAATCCAAAAATTCTTGGCAAAATGCTAACCTTGCTTCTTCATCTTGATTGCTGAGGTGCTGTGCCATTTGGTATTTATAGGGATGAAATTTTAAATTCCTTTGAAGAATTCGATCTAACCTTCCCTTCGATATTCCTTGGATAAGGGTTTGTCGATTAGCAGACCTTTTAGGACTTCTCGTAAACGCAATTCTAACTTGTTCAATATTTTCTGTGTACGAACTTGTTCTTCGACGTCCAGGCCTCTTCAAATTTTGTACAGAAAGATTTTCAAGCCAATGACGAACCCATAACTTAACATTTTTACGAATTGGCGCGTGACCCCTACTGTTGTTATTAAACTGACGTCGGAATGCACGCCTAACTTCTTCTGTCGAATTGCTTGTTATGTAAGTTTTTACACAAAAAGCACGTTGTTGGACTGAGTAATCCATGAAAGTTCAAACGGATGTTGAAATAATGTCTCAAAGCAAAAAAATTCAATAATTATTGATGAAAACTAAAAAACTTCTCGTAGAAAAATGGCATTCCACGAAATTATTAATTTAAAATTTATTTGTGACAGACGCCTACTTGATTATTAATTCACTTAAATCCCAAAGACTACAGAAGATAATCCCTTAGAGAACAACCTATTTAGTTATCTCGTAGGGAATCTATTAAAAATATAAAATGGGTAGTTATAGTTAGTTATGGGGAACCCAGTATCACAAATGAACACCACACTGAATATGAATATTACTAAAATAGAAGAAAGCAAGACATGTTTCCCCACACAGCGGCTTCTGCAGGTGAACAATGGTACGTAAACTTACAAGGGTAGTAACAACTATATAGAGGCAATACGGAAATGCATATGCAAACCACAGGAGGTGATTGAACACGAAAAGTTAGAAAAAAAAATAATATCCACATATACCCGGAAGTCCTTCTATAAAGAGGGTAGGCACTCAGGAGATGAGAGCTGAAAGAAGGTTTTTAATTGATATCTCAGGAACCACAATATACAAATATTTCAATTTTGTTAATTCAACTTTTATCGAAGCAAGCCTGGCTTATACGGTACTATCTTAAAATCGAATCATTCTGTATCAGGACTATCCGAAAACTACTGAACTACTGTGGTTGAAATATATTCTCGTTCATTAATTGCCTCATGGCTCTCCAGAGGAATGAACCGATTAGTTCATTCCAGTATCTAGTCTAGTTACTGTATGAATTGGAGGACAAAACGAACTATTCCATCTTTGGTTTCTCCATTTGGGATATAAAAGGTTATGAGCGTGTCTAGATAATGAAATAATTCGGAGAATGCTCATTCCTTCATGGATATTTATGAAATAAATTGGAAAACTTTCCTATCACTAATAAGTACGAAATAATCAGCCTTATCTACTAAAAATATTATTAGAGTCCTGAGGATAAATTAGAAAACAAAATGTTGGAATACTATTTGGGGCAAATAATGAAAACAAAGCGTTATTTTCAGCTAGAGATGGATCTGAATTTCACAAACTTCTGAATTATCTAGATATTTGTACGCACTGTGTCTTAAAAGTAATACCTTTCTTGAGAAATGGTGTGACCACAGAGATAACTCTGTGGAGTTAAGTCTTTTATGTATTCTGTGTCGGAGATACAAATTTAATTATCAGATTGAGTACACTGTGACCTGTATCTAATAATGTTGTGTTAATGCTAAATTTTCAATATTTTTTCTCAATATGGGCATGCTGTTCCTTATAACGAGTTTAAATGTTCCTTTAAGTTTGAATCACATAGAATTTTGAACACGATTCTAAAGCAAATTTATAAATTCCAGATTTTTCGAAATCGAGAGATTTATCAGGGGAATTGCCTAAGCGGTTGTTTAGTTCGTTAATGCAAACTTAGAAGACAGATTTGTTTCTTAAATAGTAATCGGAATTTAAGGATTACTGAAACTTCTGAATTTTATTGAATTATTTGGATCTAATTTGGTAATTTGATTGCGAAACTTCAACAAATAGCGCGGACAAAGGTTACGACAAATTGTTGATAAGTAAGTTAATGTCTGTTGAATAGTTTCGGCATCAGTTATAAACTCAGCTAAAGTGATGACACTGTGTATTGAAACATATGTAAGCAATGGTGAATAATAGAAACATTCATTGTTCATTTAGTGTTAGTTAGTGATTTTACTTCCATAACTTTATAACTTAATTTCTAACCAAAGGCGGAAACTGGAACACAAATAACTAACCAAATTAGAGTCATTGTTTTCGAATTTTTCGTTATGAAGAACATTATGCCCATATACAAAAGAGAAATATTGAAATATCAACATCAGCAGAACATATTTAGATGAAAGTCACACCATTCCTCAAGAAAGTTCATCACTATTAAGACACAGTATGGACAAATATCTAGGTAGTATTGAAAGGATGGAAATGAATGAGTCAAAAAGAAGTTTATGACATTCAGATTTATCTCCACATAAGCTGAGGTTTTTTCTCATTATAATCTCCACAGAGTAATTAAGTGGGTACATTTTGTTTTCTAATTCAATTTATCCTGATGATACATGGTAGCTGAAGGATCCTCAATACTTTAAAAGTATTTTTAGTGGATAAGTGTGATCATTTCGTAATTATTAGTGTTATAGTGTGTCCAAAATCGTGATCTCTCTCTGTGTGGAACTATTCTACTATCAACTACACGTTTCGGCACAAAAATCGAGTAACCGAAGAGTGACTTAAAAATCTTATTTATTTCATTAACTTTTTGATTATAATATTTCTTCCCTCATTAATACGCAACATGAAGTACGAAAGCAATTAAGTGGAAGTTGATTCCTTCAGATTCCACTGAAATAGTTCTGGATTGACAAACTTAGATGTGAAATTGCAGGCAGTGGCTCATCTAGTTATCTAGTCTGAAGAACCAAACAAATTTCTAGCTTGTAAATCATCATTCAAAATCCACTAGATATTTTCGAGAATGAAAATCGGGTAGAAGTAGTCCAAGGAACATCTTCATATTGTAGAACCAACCACGTTTTTGTCACTATTTCTTAATTGCAACGCACAATTCAATTAGTTGAAAGTTTATGCTATAACTTTGTACAATCACCGAATCACCACTACACTGTAGGGAACGATAATAAAATTAACCGAAGCTTCATAAGTGTGCAGCAGACATTTTAATTCAAAGGTCTTTGTAATTATCCGACCTGGGAACATGTTTCAGCAAGTTCATGATTCTCCTACATACTTATATAGTTTCACGCTCCTCTCGGAGATTTATTGTTTCTGTTTTCTGGCTTGCATCCATATATTACTCGAATTAAATCACATGAGAAAATTAAACTCTCTTAATCATTCTGAATCATGATGCCTTTGTTGATTTCGTTTCCGGAAACGGGAGGCTTTTGCATTTCAGGAACACAGTTCAGTTTCCACAATTCGAACATATCTAAATTCCTGCTCAGGTTAATTTCCTAATAATTAATTTTGTTGCGAATGAGATTTATCATAAATGTGTCTTTCTTGACATGACTCCAAACATCCCAATTTCAATCATGTTTTATGAATTTAGGAATGTAGCTCCAAGATAACGACGATTTGTTATGTAAGAGAATTAGAAGCAAATGAATATATGATTATACTCATTTATCTCACGTTGGATCGTGTAAGATAAAAATGACGAGGTTTTCCTAGTTCAGATAGATCAGAAACGTCACAAACTTATAGTTCCAGATAGCTGTTTCGCTCTTCTCATAGGACTCTTTAGTGGAATGAGTAAGTTTGCAACGTTACTGAATGATCCACACCATTTATTAGTAGATGTCCCACTTAGTTATCATATGATAATTTGATTGCTTATCCTACAATAATCTACTCAAGCCTTGCTGATATGTGCTGAGATTGAACTCAACTGAATATTATGTTACTTATAGTGAAAAAATAAAACATTCATCTAAGAGAAGAAACTGCTTTTCTAATTTTATTTGGCTATACATGGGAAGATATTTTCACCAAAAGTATTTGTATGTGTATGAGTATGTGTATTTGTATTTGTATGTGTATGTGTATGTGTATGTGTATGAGTATGTGTATTTGTATTTGTATGTGTATGTGTATGTGTATGTGTATGTGTTTGTAGGTGTGTGTGTGTGTGTGTGTGTGTGTGTATAGGTGTGAGTATGTGTATGTGTGTGTGTATGTGTGTGTGTATATGTTTGTGTATGTGTATGTGTATGTGAGTGTGAATGTTTATGTGTATGTGTATGTGTATGTGTATGTGTATGTGTATGTTTATGTGTATGTGTACGTGTTTGTGTATGTGCGTGTATGTGTATGTGTATTCATATGTGTATGTGTATGTATATGTGTATGTGTATGTGGATGTGTATGAGTATGTATATATGTTTGTGTATGTGTATGTGTATGTGAATGTGTATTTTTATGTGTATGTTCATGTGTATTTGCATGTTTTTGCGTGCGTGAATGTGTATGTGTATATGTATGTCTGTATGTGTATGTCGCCTAGGCTAGTGCCAACACCAAGCTTGAAATTCCATGCTCATAATTTTCAGGAATATGGGAAATTTCACGTTTACGATAAATTCATGTTATATCCAAATATATTACGTTTTATATAATTAAATGTGTTTCTATAACATATTCTTAAGAAACTTGTATCTTCGATATTTGAAATTGTCACCAATGTCTAATATGAAGTTAAGTAAGGAATGCTTCGTTTTCTGTGTTCTACATTTTTAAAGAATTCAAAATGCATGACGTAAGATGCAGCTGTCTTTCACTTCAATGTATTAACTCCGAAATCATTATGTAACATACTGCAGAAATTGTTCTTCAAATATGCTGTATTTTTGGGAATTGTTTAAGAGAGATTAAGTGAGTGGACTACATGTATTTTTTATTCGCGCACATGATCTGCTCATGCAATGGTTCCAAATTTGTTCAACATCAGTATCGAGAGAAATGATTACTTCCGATGGAATAATTAACATGATTCATTCAATTCGAAAATTGTAGAAATTGACGTCCAGAATAGCAAAACTTCCGTCTGGTTATAAGAGTCCTAAGCGCTTTGAAATCAATTTCAATTTTATTCGTGAAAAGCTCTGCGACGGATGTTGAAAGAGAATCAATTATATAGGTACACTTTCCCCGTATTCAGGTCCTTCCTCCTCCATGGGTATGTATCAATAGATGACTTATTCACTTCCAGAAAATTGAAGTTGTTGAATAAAGTTATATTAATAATTATAACTTCTCAATAGAAGTTATTGAGATTTTCTAGAAGTATAAAATTAGGAACTACTCTGCGATCTAGCTCTGTCCTTATCATGATAATCTCAACCAATAACTAATCTTAGGCCTATAGATAGAACTTTTTTCTCTGGCAGCAACAATGTTATGAAAAAATACGTTAACTTTGCATAGATGAATGTACCTGAATATATTAATTAACATAAGAAAAGATACAAATGAAGGAAACACCCATTTCTACGGAAATGATATAATTAGATCCTATGAAGATGTTATGAAGAATGATTCAATTTTGTGTCCAATGACAAAGCCAAAAAAAAGAATGATTCATGAACGTAAGTCTAGATACTGCAATAGTGTGATTCAGGTCGTTATAATAATACGTATTGTCTTCAGACTCATCGAAAACTTTGTAGTCGAATTTCCTTTACTTTTATGTACAACTACTTGACTCAATTTACTTGGATCCCAATAAGCTGTGCTAACATAGGAACTTGAATAATTTTCAAACAACTACCTTCATTCACTAATGACATCTTGACAGATACAATATTACATATAATTATTAAAGTAAAAGGTAGCTACTGCTTTGAACCATAAAGAATGATTGTCATTTAGTATGGTTATTTGGTGGGATAAATATCTGGATGGGCCCGTTGTACTTAGCTACGATAGATCACACGCATAAGACTCTTGAAATGTTGATATTATGATGTAGGAGAAAATAACTACTAATGAGTTGTGATTATTATGTTCTGAAATAAATTGTGTCAGTGCCCTTGGTTTTCTCTCTTCTTCACAACATATCAGATGATATTCACATACGGCTTCTCCAAGAGTTGCAAGCATCCCTTATCGCCCAGACGGTGGCATCCGATTTAGTGAAAGTTTCCAAATGCAAGCCATAGTGTATTTTCAGTAAGATCCAAGGTAAATGTTCAGAAGAACGCTCGGAAAAGATTCGGATTCAGCATCAAAGATGAAAATACCGGCAGCGATAGTATTTTTGACATACTGCTAAATTAGAAAATTGTAGATTATTTCTAAGATACACCACAATATCGAAACGTACTGCGAATCGTATGTAGAATAACAATTTCAAGAACTAACAACTCCGTTAAGGCTGGCATCGCGTTTTTGTAGAACAAGCAGAGGTTAATCAGTTGGACGTTCTTGAATAGCCTAAAACAGTTGGAATAGAACAACACGTCGCTTGCTTGCAACTTCAACCACACAAGAAAAGACATAGTGATATCATGATCCCGAAAATACTTTTCTATGCTATTTTCCCCTAATTTTATTAACAGTATGATATATTATCCGAATTCGTTGTCACAACTTTCAACAATCCAATGAGTAACAACCAATCAAGTAGTAGCTTTCATCCTTCAACAAGCCGTACTACTTTGCCAAATTGCTCACCTCTTTTTATGATCTATGCTGATAAATTCCAAAATTATATCAACTCATTCCATACTACTGAAAATTCATGTTAAGTCTTCCTACCTTTTTCATATAATTTTGTTACCTATAAGTGTGTAGGTGTATATAATATTTTCTCTGAATTTCTTCTTGTTATGAGAATTCTCGTACTTGTTACTCTTGCCTTGGAGAGTAATTGTTCCTGGTTAGGTTATGTATGAAAATAAATGAATAAATCAACAAGAATTGTGACCGCAGATTGGGAAGCACTACTATAACGACTATAACGATCACACTAAGCTATCATAATTTACTATATTAGGGATTGATCTCATAATGTATGCTACTATTTTTACACAATCGAAATTGCTATTGTTTATAAATGATTTGCTGTAATTTTTTGTCATAAGATTAAGAAAATAAATATGA
This sequence comes from Endomychus coccineus, assembly GCA_958510875.1. Classification (NCBI taxonomy): domain Eukaryota; kingdom Metazoa; phylum Arthropoda; class Insecta; order Coleoptera; family Endomychidae; genus Endomychus; species Endomychus coccineus. The sequence continues at coordinate 47,374,253 of OY294068.1, forward strand.
TTATTAATTTACTTGAAGAGCTTATACATTTCTAAATACTTAGATATATCTGAATTTGAATATGGTTTCATTCTCACAACCCATTCAAATCACTACTGTTCAAATTGATTTTTTTTTAAATATAAAATCATGAGGTACAATATTTTATTTGATTAAAATTATTCCAAAAAAAAGTTCAATATTTAATATACTGGGTGTCCCATTTTAATCCGCCAGTAGCGATAATTCTGAAGCAGTACATTGAAGCAAAAAGTGTTCCAAATAAAAAGTTAACGGTTATGAGGGGGACATTTGATGCCGTCCAATTTGTCCCCCCCCAGCCCCCGGGGGCGGCGGGAATAGGGGGCAACTTTCAAATCTTAAATGGAAACCCCTATTTTGTATTGCAGATTCGGCTAGTGTTGAAGAGTAGGTCAATTTCATTCGGGGTGTTTTTAAAATTTGGTAATAGATAGCGCTGCAAACGTCAAAATCTGTTTGTGTGTCTGTGTGGTTGTTCCTGTGTTGCATGAGCATGTGAGTGTGCGTGTTGCGTGTGTGTGAGTTTGTCGTCATTGCAATTCACATGTACTGCTCAAAATTGTGTCCATGATGGTCTCGACACAATCGTACACGTTAAGCGAAATTCTACACGCACGCCCGCAACGCATTATCTATTCGCTCCATCATGTTCTCGCGCGTGGTTGGAGGATCGCGGAAGACGACGTCTTTCAGGTCACCACAAAGAAAAAATCTTGCTATTTAATTGATAAAAAAAACACATCTTCACGTTTGCAGCGCCATCTATCATCAATTGTGGAAAACAACCCGGATAAAATGTACCTACTTTTTAACGCTCTATCCGAATATACAATACAAAACTGAGGTTTCTATTTAAGATTTGACAGGTGCCCCCTGTTCCCGCCGCCCCCGTGGGGCTGGAGGGGCAAAGATCAGATGCCCCCTCATAACCGTCATAACTCGTCAACTTTTTATCAGGAACACTTTTTGCTTCAATGCACTGCTTCAGAATTATCGCTACTGGCGGATTAAAATGGGACACCCAGTTTAACACTATTGATAAGGAATAATCAAACTGAAAATACTATAAAAGTACATAGGACATTTCAGCTACCAAGTAGTCATCATCAGCGTTAACTGAATTATAAATCAAAATCTTCCTGTTTATATACTATTTGGGGATAATAATGTGAGCAAAGGGTTACCCTTAGCTGGAGCTAAATCGGAATTTATTAAATTGCTTTCTCGTTTATAGATTTCCATCCCTTCTAAATTACCTAAATATTTGTCTGTATTCAAAATATGTTCAGCTACCACTGATTTTCCATCAATATTTTTCTTTATATGAGAAAAATCAGCGGTAGCCGAACACATTTTGAATACAGGACACACCATTTCTCAAGAAAGTTTGCCAATTCTGAAACATAGTACAGACAAATATCTAGGTGATTTAGAAGGGATGAGAATGTATAAACCAAAAACAATTTATTAAATTTCAATTATCTTCAGCTGAGGGTAACAACCCTTTGTTTACATTATTATCCCCAAATAGTGATTATGCAGGAGCATTTTGATAAATAATTTAGCTCACTCTGATGATGGATTTTTGGTAGCCGAAATGTACTTAGTACTTTAATAGTATTTTTAGTGGATAAGGTGTATTATTTCTTATCACTATTGTTATAATATATCCAGTGTGAGATCTCTATCGTTCATATAAAATAAAATACTCCACCATATATTGAATGTGAGTAACAAAAGCTTGGTACCTGGTGAAACCACACTAGTATTGTCTAGTTATTTTGAAAAACCTGAATTTCTTCTTTTCCCTTTAGTCACCATCACAGATGGAGCAAACTGGAACACACTTCTTCGAAACAATTTTTTATAAGCATTCTTGTGATAATGACACTTTCAATAACCGACGTTTTGTAACCAATCTACCATCATGTAGAGCCCTGTTTTTTCAATACAAATTTTATTCTACAATCATTGATGTAAAACATATGTCGGTTATATTACGACACAGATGACTTTCTACACTAATCATGATAAATTTCCTATTAAGTACTAGCCTGCATTAGAGAAAAATTTGTTAAACTGGGCACTCTTATGTTCAAGGATAATCTTCCGGATACCATATAAGAAGTTGGAGATAAGCATGGATTCTATCTACCCAGTAGAATTAACCCAGATGTATTTCTTCAATTTAATTGATTTGAAATTCTTTCTAGTCACAGAAGTTCGTTAGATCATTCATTTGTAGTTATAAGCATCTGAAACACGAGACAGACATGAAGGAAAATATTTCATGTCTACTGTTCAAGATGAAATTTCAATTATGTATGCGAAACGTAAAGGGCTGATGTTTTGCGAACATTGTTGTAGTCGCGAGCTCTAAACTTTGAGAAGATTGCGCTCGAGAGATGCACGTAATTTACAGGTGAGCTCATTCAAATTTACTCCAAGACAAAGAACATTAAAAATCATGGAGTTCTTGACTCTCAATCCAATTATGGTAACTTTGCGTACTGTTGTAACGAGCATGTTATAATGTAAATAACCTAGTGAATATATCCAATTTGTTCCAAATTGCAATCATCTCTTTGACTCCTCATTTCTAATATCTTGTATCAAGAACGGTGAGTCTATCATGATCTGTGAAGCGCAATTCTCAAGCGATTGTATTTGGAACAAGTAAATACGCGCTGTTCAGTTTATTGAACCTGAATTCGATCATGGTGAATTCCGAATGATGTTGATAAGTTCGTCAGTAGTTAATTTGGAGGTAATTTTTGTTTCATAAATCGTTCCAGTATTGAGCACCATGAAGGGTGGAAAACACATTTGGGAAAAATTGAGCAGAGAAAAATTGTTCATCCCATATTCACCTGACGTGAAGAGGTGTTCGTAGAAAGGAATGAATAATTTATCATCCAAGGTAAATCTGAAGATAAACGTATGTTATCCCGTTAAAACTGTATGTGATTGCATTTAAATGCTTCAACTTTTCCATGAAGAATCCAAAAATTTCCATCATATTCGAATCTTTGACGGTTTTCCAGAATTGCTAAAATTGTTATTCAATTTTTTTCATATTGAAAGATAAAGCTCCACCATGCAAACAGCCAAATTCTTCATATGTTCTTCACGTATCAGAAGATTATGATGGTTTCAACTTGAACTAACCTAACCTAACGATACAGAATCCTGCGATATCATAACACATTTGCACATGGAATATAAGGGAACAATATCCATCTGGCGGAAGAAGTTGAATATCTTGAAGTGTATATATGTACTTTTTTCTTACATTAATACCTGGTCGGGGCTGCCGCGCACCTCAACGAAATCGCAGCAATCACGCCAGAATAACCTAATCAATTTACCGAAGCTACTCATCCCGCCGGTCGATAAGTAGCTGCAGGTTCTCAAATCGTGTGCCCTAAGTAGTCATATTGAACACAGATAGACTGCCTTTTGCATCCGGTCCATCAAGATCTGTGCCGTGTTCTTACAGCCTGAAATGATCTTCGAACTCGAACGCAGCAAAGACCGAATTCCGCTCAAAACACCGATGTTCAGAATAGCTAATACGACTTCGGAGTATAATGTGCGGAGCTCGAATAGGAAATTCAGATACATTGTCCATTTTTCCTCCTCTTTCGAGATTATGTTCTCCTCTGCCATAGCAGAGAATTTGATGACATACATAATCTTGGTTAGTTTATCGAGAGGGACAATGACCTATGTGACAGTGGAAACTCAAGAGGAGAGGAATCTTCAAAAAAATGAACGATCTTAATACAACAACAGTGGGGAAGATCGTCGAACAATCGTGAAAATAAGACTGCTGGTAATATCATTTAGAGAATGAGAAAGATGTGAATTTGAAAGAATGAGACGACAAGCCAGAAAAGAATTCAACAGGAACACAATAACTGGAAGGACTGATGATTACAAGGAAACCTTGATTAATTACAAAAATTCGCTAAGAAAAGAGCTCATGGAGGAAGTACTGTGAGGAGATTGAAAGTACACAAGAGTGAGCAACATTCTGAAGAATACTCTCTAAGGTTATACAACAACCAATTAACACTCTTTAGAATAAACAAGGAGAATTCACAAGTACAGGGGAGGGAACAATGAAGAAACGCTTTAGAGTTAACTTTCTTAAATATCGAATATCCCAAACAACTGCTTTTCAGAAAACAAATGACCAGGAAACCTTGATACAAGGAACCAAAGGAAGTTGAAGAATGGGTGAACAGGTGATTATCTATGACGAGGTTCAATTAGTTATATTCTCATTTAAACCATATACATCACCGGGTCTAGACGAGATTTCCTCAGCACTGCTGCAGAAGGGGCCAGAACTACTGCAGACCAGGCTTTATAATATACTCATTTGCTAGACGGGCTCCAGGGTATATTCCAGGATTATGAAGAAATATAAGTGTTACTTTCATACCGAAACCTGGAAAAACTGGAGAGGAAACGGGAAAGTCTTTAAGACCGATGAGTCTCATGTCGTTTGAACTTAAGATCTCAGAGAGGCTAGTACATAAACACATAAGGGACGGTGTACTGGTAGAAATACCAATGCACTACGACCAATATGACTATAAGACTGGCTGTTCGACAGAAAGAGCACTTCGTAAACTTGTGGAAAGGGTGGAAAATACGCTGGGAAATGAATAGATTCTTCTTGTGTCCTTCCTAGACATGAAAGGAGCTTTAGACAATACCTCTAGATCCAATCATCATGTCCCTCAGACACAGAGGAATCGAAGAACCACGTATGGCCTGGGTAGACTCAATGCTGAGGTACAGGATGATACAACGGTATTGGAGGAGACTATTGTGGCCCGGGTGGCCAATGCATGCCCGCAGTGGTGGCAGCTTCTGTGGAATTTCGTCGTGAACGGACTACTGGAAGGCCTCCAGGACGAAAGATACAGAAAACTTGATTATGACGATTATATGGTTGCCTTGACACGAGCGAACATCATGGTGATGGATCGAATGCAAGAGGATCTTAAGCTAGTGATAGCACTCGGACTAGGAGGGATTGAACGTCAGCGCTCACAAATCCACCATAGTAGGTTTATTTGGAAACGCAGATAAGAGGGTCTGGGATCTCTGAAACTCCGAGGTGAACACTACAAATAAAGGGGAGGTCGAATACTAGACTAGAAACTGACCTGGAATCAACAGCAGAGGAAGGTCACCATAAAAGCGGATACCACACTAGTTTTGGCCAGACGATCCTTCGTGAAAAAATGGTAGTTAAGATCAGACATTCTGTATTAGTTGTATGGCCTGGAATAATATATCGGTTTTTGATATAATGGCTCAAGGCCCAAGAAAGTGGGATCATGACAAGACTAATCAAGGTCCAAACACTTGCATGTCTTGGGATCACAGGGGCTATAAAATCTGAGCTCATTGCAGTAATGGAGACACTACTTCCTCACTCCAGGACAGACAAAGCTTGGTTTCAGAATACAAAACACAGTGAATTTTGTTCACATTGAGCCAGGACACATGAGCATCGTGAGAAACGTGACCAAGTACATGTTGGGTATGAGAACAGATCACATTCCAAATCGAAATTAGAAATTAGAAAATAGAAGCGAATGGGAAAACACAAACCTGGGCCCCATTTCATAAGGAAAGATCTGGTACACAGACGGGTCTAAGACTGAAAAAGGTGCAGGTGCAGGAGCATACTCAAAGAACCTAAAGGCTGGATTCATCTATTCATTGAACAAACACACTTTTATCCGAGTATCTTTCGTCTTCCAATAGGAAATGTGAGCAATCATGCTATGCGCACGAGAAAGCAGCACAGGCCTCACTGGAGGCCCTTTTGAATATGGAAGTGACATCGAGACTATTAAGAAGCCAAGAAGAACTCAGCCCTCTTACAGAACACTACTATATAGCTTGATGATAATTTTGATGTAGTTCCCAGGATACTTCGGCATTGCGGATAATGAAAAAGCAGATGAACCATCCATACTGGGCTCAGCAGCTCCATACATTGGCAAATAATCTGTAATCGGAGTGTGGGTAGGTGCTGTGCGAGGATGCAGACTGGGTCAAACAACAATGAAGAGGTTGGGAAGTAGGAACCAGATTCGAACAATAACAGGTCTCCTCACTAGTCACAGCACAATAAGAGGATTCCTCCATGGGATGTTTGGCGCAGGCGAAACACCTACTATCAGAATGTGAATCACTAGACAAAAAATTAAATACATTCTTTGTGTTCATCACCTTTTGATGAAATTTCGTCCATTTCAAACACGCTTGTTGCTCCGGTTTATCATTGATTTGTTGATCAGCAGTTGCTAACTGTTGCTATACTATACTTCTTGCTAAATCATTTTGTATTTTGGATCATCGATAACATTGAAGGTCAAATTAATTACATGTGAAAGTTTCCTTCGACATTTAACCAATTTTAAAAGATGTTTTTCGAACGAAATTATTTCTATACAGAATTGTAACATGGTAATCTATTGATGAATCTCTACAAAACTTTACTTGGGGAGTTTATATTATTCCTAATTCTCAATATATTTATTTATTGACAGTATAACCATTTAATTTAGAGAACCATGACACGTTGGAGTTTGATCTCAATCGTTGATTAGCCAGAATAAACGTGAAAAATATCATTGGCACTTATCCTTTTCTTCCACAAGACACTTAAGATTTTACCACACTGGAAGGTAAGTGGAAGAGGTAAGCGCTAACATCAATCAGATAAACTCGTACTCAACAACAATAATAAAATTTAATAATGAACAATAACAATTAAATGCTATTGTTAATAATGAAAGAATGTATGATAATTAAAGATAATAAAAGAATATTGTGATAAACTTTATGAATAATAAGAATGAAAACTAAGATCAAAATCTATACTCAAATGAAAGAACCTTAGATAATCTAAATTAACTAAAAGAGGAATGAAACTAAGATTATCAAATTGATTCACAACCAGGATGAACCTAGGGGATCGAAACTGGATAAAATGTTTCGAAAGTATTATTGAACTTAACTTGAATAAAAGCTGAGAACAACAACTTTGATCAAAAATCTGGAACAACTCTGATTCAGCGAAATCCACCCTTCTTATCAAAAACACTTTGAAGAAACTTTTAAGTTAAATTAATTGAAATTAAGTGTCACGTGATTTCTCAAGAGACTAATTCAAGCTAGAAAATATAACTGATGGTTTTAAGCATTATCCCTAGTATTTGTAATGTGTCCTTTCTCTCAAGAATCAATCTGTAATTCGTAAAAGGATCCCCGAATTGTTCGACCAATGAGCAATAAGATTTCTCTCTTGAGATATTTAGTTCAGAATATTTTGGGTGGGGATTTCTAAATCTATCTGTCCTTTTCTGAATACCACTAACTTATTTGAATGTACATAAAACATCTCCAGATGGTTAACATTAAGATTTTACATGTACCCATCAGTTTCTCGTCATATATTGGTCATTGATCTTGACAGGCTCATGATTACCTTTTCATTGCAACCCTCTTAACCATATCAGCTATGGTATCATATCACCCTCGTTGAAGCAAGTGTGAATTGTCCTATATGCATTTTGGAAACTCCTTTACTTTTCTCAAGCCACATTTGTTATTGAGAACATCTGGTAACCCCTAGATACTCTTAACTTTTAGATATTTTAATTTTACATGAAATTCTAATTTTCTAAAAATGATTTCGATTTTAAATATTGGGAATAACCTATACATAACCCTTATTACAGAATTACTAAATTCCTTCAGATTCTCGATTAATTTTTTTGCTAACTAAATTTAGCAAGAAAAAAATAATTTTCCCTTGAAACTAGCATTTCGCAATCTGGTATTGAAAATGAATATTTTGTAACACGAAATAATGCATTATTCTTAATAGTTATGTTATATTGTATTCTGATAGTTTGGAAGACGTACAATGCAACAGTCGCTTTCATCTTTCATATTACAACGTGTCAATTTATATTAATGTACGGCGTAAAGACTTTCGAACGGGCGTAGGAGACTTTTTAAGAGAAGCCAATGGTATTCCGCAACGTATTCCGAATTAGTAGGATACAAAGCCGCAAAGGCCAACTGGATTCCTTCGATAAGACTGAAAGATTTACCCTCGATCCATTTTGGTATAAACGTGCCTTTTCATTTGCTTCACTGCCGCCGCTTAAAGACCGTTTGATTTACCGACCAAATACGTAAATGTAAAATTCATTTATTCCAACAAAAATATAGCCAATTATGTTCCAAGAACTGTAGGGGAGAAATCTGAAATAATTTTTACAAGATATTGTACGTTGTTTGAAAAGCGTCTACTGTATCTTATTATTTAGGGATGTACGTTCCAACGGTTAACGAATTCCGGTTAAGTGGTATAAAGGAAATGATTTGGTCTTTTGTTGGTTTTGTCCCACTATCCTACATTGTCGTTCGAGAATTTATTAGCATAGGAGAATATAGAATTTGAATACTACCTAGCATTCGGATGAAACCACTTACAACTCTCGAGGAACGTTACGAGATTCATTAAAAATTCCAGAAGCTCCTTATATGATATGCTGGATATAGTTAGATGAGGGAAGTTATATGAATTTCGGATGGTACGTTGTCAACAAAGAAGAAATTTGCTTCTTTATTACAACATATATAGTATTGTTTCAATACGCTGGAGATTCTTCAGAACGAAGTATCAACCTCTATCTATTAAAATATTTGAAAAGGAAATCAATCAATCCAAAGATTGAAAGTGACACTGTCTTATTCTTCTCAATATTTCACTCCTCAGAATAATACTTACGATTCTACAGATCGATCAAGGTTCGCCCTCCCATCTATCCAGAAGATGTTCTGAGCACTCGATGAAAATATCATATTGGCGATATCGGTATTTTAAAAGATGCTGGTGAAAAAAAGCAAGTGCGTAAGTTGAACCGTCAAATCTCCACTTGCAAAACATACTGGTTGGTTCAACGTTCAAGTATAATACCTCGGTTATAATATGAATTACACAAAAATATTTCGTATAAAAATAGTAGGAACTGCAGAGAACTTGAGAAAAAAAATTAGTTATAACCTACAGGATTGCGCATAAATTTGTCACAAACCAAACTTACGATTTTTCAATGAAATACCCAGTTTCAATTTTGGCATGCCCTCTTTTTAGTCATTCAGCTAATATAGTGTTGTTGGGGTCTATACAGAACGAACCAAGAATTATAGTCACTTTTCTGGAGAATAAGGGGTAATAAAAATATCCTCAATGATCAGTTAGACCTATATCAAAGTGATCTTTTCATATGTCTTTCAAACTGCTCTTAAAATAATTCTTGGAATACTAAATTTTAATCACTGTAAGTCACAAATCGTTACTATGTTTACTATCTAATACTGTACTTCCCTAGGATCTACCTGTTTTGGAATTTCTGTTGATCGCTTAATCTCAACCCTACTTTACTCTATTCTATTTATATTTGAACTGTTTCATTGATTTCTTGATAATTTTCTGTTTGTTTGATTGTTGAAACCATAGTCACGTTTTCACGTTATTATTATTAAAAGTGGTATAAGAACAAAGTAATTATTCTTTCATATAATCAAAATAAGAGGTACATTTGAAGCCCTGTATTTTTTTAATATGTAGGTATTCCTTCTATTTATTAGTCAAAAATATGAAAGCTCATTTTCTATTTCAAATTCAATGACTCTGGCTGAAATTATTTTATACTATTGTTCAGGATGAGTCAAATTCTAGGTGTAAGTTTTATCGATGAATTCAAATCGGAGTATATTATATGTTATTTGGATTCTTCTACTAATCTTATTCTATTTCCATCAATTATCCTCCATATCTAAGCCCAATACTTAGTGAGATATTCATTTTAAAACCAAAAATGGTAATTTAAAATAGTAGTTAGACTTGTAAAACAAATAATTTCTTTTCTTCTATCAATTAATTTGAAATTGATAGTTATTCATTACTGATGTACGAAGTGACAAGGAAGTTTATGTTTTGAGAGGAGATGATGAACTTTTAGAAACTTTTCGAGACAAGAATTTATCGATATGATATGTATTAGGAAGCAAGTGACAACATGTATTTGTTAGCAATCAGAATCACGGACTACTACAACAAACAGTTCTTATCACTTGCTTCTAACACATAAGTCATATCGATCATTTCTTTTCTGGGAAATTCATCTTCTTGTCTTCAAATAGAAACTCCTTATAATCAAACTACTTGAAAATTCAAATTGATATTTCTGATATATGAGAAAATAACTCTTATTTCAACTTCATGTGTATTAATTACCTCAGTAAGTAGTGAGCTCAGATATAGGGGTTTTGCCAGTGAGAAAATCTTAAGCCTCTGGAGTGCACACCATGATAGTACCGGATCACCCTAAATGTTGTATATGTTCCTGGACTGATTACTAGACGGATTAGAATGAAAATGTTTCAGTCAAAATTATTTCAAATATTTATTACTCACTCGTAACACCATTGACATTTCAGATTTTTGGAAATGGTGCATGTAGAATGTAATCTAACAGAGCTCTCTGTTTCCTTAACATGTGAAAATATTGGATGAATGAGCCAAGCTGACGAGTGAACCTGGTACAGAGAGTGGTTCAAGGCCAGGAAAGGAACTTATGCTGAAATATACAGTGGAGATGAAATTCTCAGATATCTGTTTCACTGGGAATAGACGCTTTCTTACTCCATGCAGAATTGTGCTGTCCTGTAACAGGCTACAACATGAAGAAGTGCGTAGTAAATGATTTAGACTATGCACAGACAGTCAAGCGTCACTGAAAGATCGCATATACCCAAAAGAGACACCAATACTGATGAGGAAATGATGAGAAGAACTCAGCGCTCTGGCAGGATACAACCTAACAACTTTGTTCAGGGTCACATAACATCGACGACAAGAAGCTCATGAACTGAACATAATTGGCTCATCAGTCTCATATATTGACCCAAACTGTATTCAAATTGATGGACTACGCTTGCCGAAAATGCACACGGCACTACAACGAACCATCACAAAGAAAGCGCTTCCAGCTTTTCGCATGTACCACGGGGAAACATTTATCAGAAGAACCGTCGAAGAACAGTACTGACGAACGCTCAACATGAGTAGGAACGTGGCCTTAATAATAACATGTTGATCTCACTGATCATGGCTGAATGAGCGAAATTTATGAGTGGGACGCTACCTATCAGCAAAACTGTCGACGAGACGTATTGCTGAAGATCCGACGATCAATATAGATAAGTCAATCAATGAATGTATTAAGTGGAATGAGAAAGTTTCCCACTAATAACTTCAAACACCTTCATACATGGCGATCCTGCCATATTCCTGAATATGGGAACCCCACAAAGGCAAAACACGAAAATGGGATTCTGTAGTTGTAGTTTATTGATCAACGATATAACATTCAAATTATTAATGAATTATGATAAAATAATGAGATGAGTCAATTCCCCCACAACATTCCATCGATTTTATAAGTTCTTGAGGTTGTGGAATATGACACGATTGATTTATTCAACTACAAAATGATTACAACGATTTTATAGTTAATAGTATTCACACATAAAGGCGAAGGTGCCGGGCTGTTTTGCCATCAATGAAATAACTTAACTGCTCCAGATCTGCATTTCCATGAGTATGCGAGTATATGCATCAGAGAATTTGTACATGAATCCATAACCTGCCAAAACACTTGATCAATGAATCAAGGTCAGAAAATAAGGGAACCTGACTCAATTTTCGTTGACCATAGTGCTATGCCTCTATTTATATAATGAGTGTGACAACAGCTTCTTTCTCCCATCTCATGAAATTTCTCGTATAATCAGGTAGATGAAATTCCTGAACTCATGGAAAAGTGTGGATATTAGGATGTGTCAGTTTGAATAATTTCATTTATCTGTACCAGAAATATGTTTCATTATTGGTCGTAAACATTAGGCAAATATTAATTTTCAATGGAAAATCTATGTATAATTGTGTTTTGTAACACTGAACTCGATAAACCTTCCAGTTATACCAAATTCATAATTTTTTTTTAAATAAATTATTTATTTGAATATTCATAATTCAGCTCATAACTTGCTTATGACGTTCTGTGGCTATATCATTATATGAATACCAATATCAATACCTTGCATACCAATATAGCCATAGTCAAAATACTTTGACTATGAATATAGCTACTTTAATTGATGTTGAAATATGTCTAGTGATTAGGATGTCAATGGTTTTATTAGGATAATAACCTTTCATGGCTAGCAATTCACTTCCCGAGGGCTTTCATGAAGAAATGCGTATTCCACGGATCATAATATGTATGTGCGTCACAGGTAGAAGGCATTCAACCGAGAGTGACTTCAATGCTGAAAAGCAAACAGCGAGAAAAAGCTCTTATAACTTTAATATGGAAGACATCGAGGGCAACGAAAAAGCTGATGAACTATCAAAAATTTGGCTCACCGTTCTCTATATCTATCCAGGGTGATGAAAACCGCTGGCTAAGGGCTCATACGGTACCTGGTTAGACACAAAAATTGGATTCTGAATATCGATCAGAGATGATCGATGTACGATGCAACATTGAAATTATGAATAATTATAATAAAATAATGATGCAACCTGTCAATTCCCCACAATAGGCTATTCTTCAGGCTTGTTCAAGGGGATTATGGTGAACGACTTGCTTAATTCATTCAACTACAGACTGTTTTCAATGATTGTGTAGTTTATATCATGTATACATAGTGGCGAAGGTGCCGGGATATCGGACCATCAATGAAATTGTCCAAAATCATTATTCGCTGGATTCATCTCCATGGGTATGTGATTGTATGCGCGGGAACATTCTTAGGAATATCGATAGTGTCACAAAACTTGATAAGAAACAAAGGTCAGAGAACAAGAAGACCAGATAAAATGATCGTTGTGCCTAGTAGATCGTGTTTTGTTTCTATTTATATAAAGACCCTATAATAAGAAACAACCAGCCTTATCCACTACAAATCCTGTCTAAGTACTAGGTCTCCTGGTAACTAAGTAGCAATCAGCCTGTTTGAATATTATTTGGATTTTGGAAGTATAAGAAGGGCGCCCTCAGCTTGAGATAAATCTGAATTCATCGAATTGCTTTTCTATTCCATTGAATAAATATTTGTCCTTAATGTGTTCCAAGAGTGATACATTTTCTTGAAAATTTTTGTAACCTGTACTGAAAATAATATGTTGTGCTGATTTTTCAAAAATATTTTCCTTTATAAGGGCGACATTTTACTTACACTGAGTTCAAATAATGCTTTCAGTTTGAATCACATCGGATTTGTAAATTCCGTATTAGCGAAGTCGGGAACTTTATCAAACTTGTTGCCCAAACGGTTTTTCAGCGTGTTTATACTATAAAGGGCTGTATTACAAATTTAAGAATAGATAGTGGAATTTATTGCTCATTGTTGAGGGAAGATGAGCGCAATTTTCATATTTTATCATTTATCATCCACAATTTGTTTCTTAATTTTGAATTACAACCCGTTTAGGCAACACCTTTGATAAAATTTCAGAATTCTACAAATTCGGGACTTACAAAATCGATTGTGAGTCGTACTCAAAAACTATGTTTGTCGAGCTAAAAGGTCTGGTGATAGCTACTTGTTTCCTGAGAGGTCCTCAGTACATTCATAGTATTTTAGGGAATGAGGCTGATTGTTTCTTTTTATAGTGGTATAGACTATTCAATACATAATCCTTTTCATGATTTTTGAATGAAGACAGTTAAGACAGTTATAATAGCTTCTTTTCTCCAACTTTGAAGATAATCATTCATATGAGCAATTGATTGAATTGTGCCGAAATGATGGAAAAGAGTGGATTTTAGGATGTACTATTTTGAATAATTTTATCTATCTGTTCCAGAAATATGTTTCGATATGAATTGTAAGCACTATATTATGTTAATTTTCGATGGAACATTTGTATATCATTGTGTTCCTAATTGCCTTCCACTTAAACTAAATTCATGTGAATTTTCAATAAAATCTTCATTTGAATATTCATAATCCAGAACATGAGCTTTCATGATACATGTTTAGGATATTTTGTTAGGAATTACGAGTACTTACATACCACTATAGCCACTCGAACTTACGCTCGAACATTTGAGGTTATTTAAATATGTCTATCATACTTTCCCGAACTACTCATAGTTAGTGGAGTGAGAATCCATGTTTTTGGCCACTTATGGCATTCGACTCATGAGAATGATGTGACACTATCTTTTGGCTCAGCCCTAACCTCACATTTAATTCGGGAGAGATAAAACAAATAAAAGAGGTCTGAAATCAATGATATTGAAGATAGCGATTTGTAATTGCAGGAGGTGATAGGTAAAAACACACTATCTTCAATACCGGTAACTACCTCTAATACTGTCGAATTAGGACCCATTATTCCGATTCTCCGGAAACCACAGTGAGGTGGAAAAATATAGCCACTTAGCGTAGAGTTGAGTAGACAAATTATATCAATATCGTTCCTGAAACGTCGATTTGCCCAAAAACTAGTGATTAGTCCAGGCTGTGAACCGGAAAATAGAAAAATAAAAAACATGTAAATTCGAATCGAAAATTTTTTTTTTCATTAGCTTCAGGAGGTTCTCAGGATCATTCATACACCTTGAATTCTCTTGGGAACCCCAACCGCACCCATTAGGGGCGAAAATAGCCCGAAATCTCCAAGTCTTGAATTGTATTTTCTACAAAAAAGGTATTTTGACATTTCGAGTGCCCCTAGGAGGTTTTTTGGGTCGCTGAACACGAATCCGTAGCCAGATTTACTTTCAAGCCATCGTAGGGGTGGTAAAATCGACGAAATTGGCCAATTTTGCACCCACATATGTTATTTTGCAATTTACGTGTTTTAGGCATTTCTAATGCACCAGGAAGGTTTTTTGGGTCGCTGATTCCGAAGCCAAATTTACTCGAATATCATCGTAGGGGTGAGAAATTCACAAAAATTGCTAATTTTGCACGCTTCTAAATTTTTATTATTTTTGAATTTTAAAATTACTTCGGAGTAAATCTAACTTCGGAATCGTATTCAGCGACCCAAAAATAAACCCTTGGTGTATTCGGAATGCCTAAAGCACGTTAATTGCAAAATAACATATAGGGGTGCAAAATTGGCCAATTTCGTCGATTTAACCATCTCTACGATGGATTGCAAGTAAATGTGGCCACGGATTCGTGATCAGCGACCCAAAAAACCTCCTTGGTGCATTCGAAATGCCTAAAACACGTAAGTTGCAAAATAACATATTAGGGGTGCAAAATTAGTCAATTTTGTCGATTTGACCACCCCTACGATGAATTGCAAGTAATTCTGGCTACGGATTCGTGTTCAGCGACCCAAAAAACCTCCTGGGTGCACTCGAAATGCCAAAATACCTTTTTTTGTAGAAAATACAATTCAAGACTTGGAGATTTCGTGCCATTTTCGCCCCCAATGGGTGGGGTTGGGGTTCCGAAGAGGTTTTAAGGTGTATGAATGATCCTGAAAACCTCCTGAAGCTAATGCAAAAAAAAATTTGATTCGAACTTACATATTTTTTTTTTATTATAGCTAAAATCCCGGTTCACAGCCTGGACTAAATATTGCTTAGACTATTGTGTGAGGATTCGAAAGTAGTGTCTTAGAAGTAACAAATTGGAATAATCTCAATGATAGTTTGTTTATTCATTTGAAAATTCTAATATTTCGACATTATATCTAAATTCACATTGAGAAAATTGGCAGCAGGAAACTAGAAATACTTCAGGAACATAACAATGAGTATTATCAAATGCCTGCTCTAGAATGATCAGAAGAAACTAATTTATATAATTATATTTTATGAAATAACATGCATTGGGCCGATTGTAATTGGGATTATCTGCTGTTGTAAATATCAACATGTACGTAACATATGCTACTTTCCTAAATTACAGTACACAAACAGGCACTTCACTGCAGGAAATGTATTCGTGTTAACGTTGTAGTGTTCGCTACAAACGATGCAGCTACTAATTAAATTTTTACTATCGCAAATATATGCCGAAAATATCAATAAATGAATTTCAAATTATGCTAATATTGATGATAATACTGATAATTTGTTTGGTTTGAGACGATATTAAATAAGAATGATAATAATGTTCGAGACAAGAATTCTGTAGGTCATGGATACCTTAATATATTATTCCGTTCCATGTAACTTATGAAAAATTACAAAGTATAACTGCTGTGGACAAATAACCAATATGATATGAATTGTGTATCGCGTATCGTCAACAATATGACTTGATAAGACTACTAGTAAATTAACAGGTATGATCAACAGTATCAATCTAAACTTCCGAACAGCTAATCATAGCTTACTAGAGAGTTAGGCAATACTCTCCATAGTGAAAGATGTCGGAACAATGCTGCAATATCGACAGTAAGATTGACGTTTTATTTATTCCTCAGGGGATATATGAGGACATCCTGTTTAAACGGAGTTGCCAGACGTGAACTGAGTCCTTAGATGGAGGACGTTCGCTCTCAATATTGTGAAATACCTGTCTTCTTATGTTTCAGTTCGAAATTTTTATAACATTATGTAATTTGCATGAAGCTCAGTGAACCATTACGGAATCATCTCGAAAATTACGTGAGTTAATAGATTTCTTAAAAACACGATTTTTGGATCTTCCTCTAAATTATATTTGACAATAGGTTCGGGCAAAATGTCCCTGAAACGTTGACTTTGAAGGGAATTCTCACCTTCATTATTTTCAACCAAGTCAATATAATATTTACAACCCAAGGTGTGAATGTGGAATGCTCTTTATTTGGACTAAATGGAAGTAGAGCCTGTATAACATATTCATTGAATACCTTTACGTCTAATTTAACATTTTGGCGTTTCGAATCAGGATAGAGAATTTTCAAATTCGCATAATATCCAAATTTTAACAATTCATCATATTCTAGTTCATCCATTAAGCAAAAAATGATGCAAAGATTTTGTCTCTCGAGTCAAATTTGTGATAATATGATTGAGTTTTGAATCTATCCAATTATCCCTTATACATTGAAGAACTATCTTTCTGACAGAACACAAAAAACTGAGGCTCATAATTGTCACTCTTCTGTTATGCCTGTTAACCATGGTGTACTCCCTTCTCTGTTATACATAGATAACATCGTAGTATAATTGAATACTGTGATTGAAGGAAATTATTCGAAGACGATACTCTATTAGCAGCTATTACTAAAATAAGCAATTTAAATGAACAAATATCTTAGCATGGCTAAAATCAAGTTAGATGTAGATGAAACTAAAGGGATGACACTTGGATCAAACCAATCAATTATATAGTTTAAATATAGACGGAATTGAATTTATTGTTGACAACTATCGAGAAGGGATTAAACATTTTGGTGTTAATTAAAAATGAACAATTAGTTTTTAAAACTCATCCTGAACTTATTTTTCCATTCATGACTTGTGACAATCATCCCACGATATTATGAATATAGTTCACGACACGATAATACGACCACATTATGATGATTGCACAAGCATATTACATAGGTGTTATAAAAATTCAATTCTGTCACTGCAAAAGTTACAAAAAGAAAGAATGTATATTATACTTAACTGTAATCGGTCAACTTCAATGTTGGAAGATATTAATTAGATTTCTGTTGGGAGTAGGAGAAGATATTTGATATTGACATTTTTGCCAGCCACATACAGATTCCTATTAAAATACAGACAGTTCTGAGAATTTGTGATCGTGAATTTTCAATAGCTATGACATACTTGTAAGATTTAGAATGAGAAACGTGGGATGCATACAGTAGATAATAGTAAGGAGTGTAGGGAGCAGCTGTAGTAGATAAAACTCACAAAACGACTCATCTCATTTACATTGCAGTGAAATTGTAAGTGACTAAGATGAACTATTCATGCATTAAATATCTATTGTAAATTGCATATACCCGACGTTTTTCATTCCGAATCTTACAAGTATTTCCACAGCTTCCAAAAATTCACAACCTCAAATGTTTAGGACTATCTGTATTTAGAATAGTAGACTTCCGTTTTGGCAACGATTACAGGTGTCATCTTCAGAACAGGTTTGAAATGAAGCTGTTTCTACTGGTTTCTGTAGTCGTATTTTTCGTAGGAATATGGTTTGCCTGAAATTCATAAGCTATCAGTTCTCCTGAGACCAATTGTCAGCACTATCGGATCTCCTACTTATGAACTCTCCTCATATCTGTCATCCATTCTGAAACTTCTTCTAAGTGATTCCAACAGTTTTATGCTAAGTTCCTTTCATTTCGTTGAAATACTCCGAATGCTAAAAGTTGACCCAGGCGATTTGCTCGTCAGCTTCGACGTTGAATCACTCTTTACCAATGTTCCCATTTCAGACACCCTTTCCATAATTTCTCAATTGCTACCTTATTAAAACATTCCAATGGGCTTACTACCGTTAATTGATTTTTGTCTATCTTCCACATATCTTCTGTACGATGGCAAGTTTCACGAGCAGTTCTCGGGAGCTGCCATGAGTTACCCACCTTCTCCGGTCATAGCTAATATCTTCATGGAAACTTTTGAGCGAGATGCCATTGACTCATTTGTTCTCAAGTCGAAATGTTGATTTAGATATGTCGACGACACTTTCGTTATTTGGCAACATAGTCGCGAAAATCTTGTTCCCTCAATCAATCATTTAAATTCATCACATCCCAATATATTTTGCACCATGGAAGTTGAATCGGAAAGTTCACTCCCGTTCCTAGATGTATTAGTTAGGTGACAGACTGACGGTACTTTAGATCATTCTGTGTATCGAAAATCCACTCACACCGATAGTTACCTCAACGCCCTTTTCCACCACCACCCTGCCCTAAAGCAATCTGTCACAAACTCCTTGGTCCACAGAGCTGTCAACTTATCTCAACCCCAATCCTTAAGATCAGAATTAAAACATCTTTATCTGTCTTATTATCAAATAGTTTCTACCATTATAACATTCAAAAAGCCATGAAGAAATAAGCATCGCCTGAAATTTCAAATCAACCTGAGCCACAAGCCAATCTGCCTGCTTCATCCGCTGCATATCTTCCATATATTGAAAATATAACAGATCCAATCTTAGAAATCCTTTGAAAACGTGATATTTCCACTTAGTTTCTCCACACTTCCGAAGCTATCTCGGTTTTACAAGCCTATCAAAGATCCCCTTCCTCCCCTCCACTTAAAAGGTGTTAATCGCATTCCCTGTTCTCGCAGTGAGCAGGTCATACAGTAGCTACTCGTATAGAAGAACATGAGCGCTGTTCAAGGCTTCGTGACGCCAGTAGATCTTCACTTGCAGAACACAAGTTTGACAATAATCATCAAATCCTTCTCTTCAATACTAAAATCCTAGCACGAACCACAAACTTCTATCAGCGAAAAATTCTTGAAGCTATAGAAATCCTAATACATCCAAATAATCTAATCCATGACTCAGATTATTACCTCCTCCACATTTGGATACCCATCCTCGAAAATTCCACTTGGCACATGATTATACAACGCCAGGGTCAGGTACCAGAAAGCAATTACCCACCGCAATAAAAGCAGTGAACTGTGTTGCGTGAAGGATTTTTTCCTACAATAAGTACGGTCACAGAAACCAGTAGAATCAAATTCATTCGACGCCTCAATCCTGCCTTGAAGATGACATCTGTGAAGGTTGACGACTCGTTGGCATCAAGTCGTGCTATTGTGATGCGGAATAAAACCGGGAACCAAGATTTATCTGTATTCTGTATGGAATATTAATGGGGCTGAGAGAACTTATTTTATAGTTTTTTATCAGTCTTGAAAACGTTGTTTATTGAACAAAAATGTTAATCAGATAATTCATAATAATGATTACTCCAGGCCTCCCGAAGTTTTTAATGATACTCAAACATATTGTTATTGTAAAACAATTATATTCGCAATTAATCCGAAACGATGATACTCTCGATTGAATGAGAATGAAAATGTCTCTACATTATTAATTCACTCAAGCCCCATGAATTTAATTACTACATTTCTCTCGGTTTGTATCTGGTTGTCGCGTTCTGCAACGTCATGCCATCTGAAATTATTAACTTGATTATCAGTAGAAATTTCTGCTTGATGGTGTTGGTTGTTTGATAATAAGCTACAGTTATCTTAACGCCCTGTTTCTATAGTAACACCCTTATATTTTATATTATCTGATTATGAGACAATCAAGATTCCAAATGCAGCCTTTTGTTCACCATTGCCTCCGCATCTAGTTGTTGAACGTAGGCGGAATTCCGAGATTCATTAAAAGTAAGGAAATTGAGTTCGCAATCATCCCATCTTATGAAAAATTACATGATTTCGTGTGATTGATTTCAATCGAATGATGTCTTTGAAAGATTTGCAGCTATGAATCCATTAATGAACACCTCGAATATACAGGATTGGTGGAAAGACATGTATATAAGGGAAAAAATCTCCTGTTTGAAGGCCGACAAATCTGGATCTCCACTCGCCGAACTGTGTGTAACCATGCACACTATTGTCGTACTATTTGGTCAACAAGGTGGGCTTCGATTTCAAATAATGCACAACGTGCACTTTCACATATGCTAGAGGGTGGTACATGCTAGCCTGGAAGACCAAGAAATTGAGGTTTCGTCGAGACCGGTACAATGGCGCTATCTCAATGTTATACAGGACCTAGGAAATAAATTATTTGGAGTATAAATGCTCCAGCAACTTCCAACGGAATACAATGCAAACCAGTAGCTTCGTGTGTAACATCCTCAACATTCAATACAACAAGTATTCGGAATTCTCAACAATAATGAACGGCGGCGTGCGGAACTTTGTGTCTTTCTTGTCATTGCCTCTCCTAATGGCTCGATATTTTCCTGTTTTCTAAAAAGTTTTTGTCTGATGGGAGGCTTCTTCGTGAGCACATCATGGCAGCATTCCATCCATATCTCAATGATATGACCAGATTGTACTATTATTCCAATAAATGTTGGAATGAATTCAAAATCACTGTTGTATTTGATGAAATTCTATCTCATTGATAACACTTCAAAAGTTACAGCAGCTCGTTCTCGTGGAACATTCTGTACATCTCAAAATATCAATGAAAATGTTTAGTAATGTAACGGTTCCGCCATTTCGTGTTTTTTAAAAAATACTGTAATGAACAGATTAGATTTCTTTTCGGTAAGGAAACTTGTCCGATGATATCTCAGAGACATCTTTACGTTCAATAACATCGATTACTGAAATTAGTTGCAGCATGCTCGATAGCGTGAGTATCGCGAGGTGTGGTAGGTCTGAGAACGGAAGTCGGAAAGATCCATTGTCGTGTGAACCTCAAACTAGGTAAGTCGAGATTCTATCAATCTTTGATTTTGCATCTATTTTCTTAATTTTTGCTATTGAATTATAATTTACATCAGGCACTATATAATTTGATTCGGTTTTGTAATTTGACTACTGGACGTTCGGTGTCTGAATGTGATTATATTTCAGTGGAAGTGTTGCTCGACTTATCTAGGGTTCCACCCAATCAATTTGTTTTTAGCATAATTCAGAGATAATCATTTCCATCGCTGCATTAATTGTTGTAATTTTTGTATGTAGACAATCTAGCGGGACGTAGGCAGATTACAGTGATAATATTTCTTTGTTCCCTTTGTGTTTAATCCCACAATAGCACATGTTAGTTTGAGTGATTCATTTCTGAATCGCCATTTTGTAGATCTGGTACATGAGTATACAGAGTTGTCTCTTGACTTAAACGTGCAGTAGAAGTTGTTGGGGATTATGATAAAGTAGGTATTCAATTTCTGCTTATTGGATACATAATAAACAGGTCTACTGCGCTCGTGTGGGTTGTAGTATAAATTACAACATCATTTCTTATATGCAATTCAATTCAAGTATTCAGATTTGTGCTAACTGACAAATTCCACATTTTGATTATTATTCTTTCAGTCACATTTTGATGTTTTGCCAATTTAAGCTTCAATTGTAATAATTTAATTCTTTCAGATTAACTTTGATTGTTGTTTAAATTGATATCTCTTCAAGATTTCAATTTTGTAATAGTGTTTTTACAATTTGGGGAGATAACATAATCAGTTGTGTAATCACATGGTTATTCCGACTGTGTTACTTGTACCTTTGAACTTAGGTCAGGTACTCTTCGTTCTTTGAAATTACAGGGTTTGAACGTCTGAGGTGCCTCATTCCTTCTTTCCGACTCGGTTTAGTGAATTTCCTGACAGGACCGATTTCCAGTTCCATCAAGTTCCAAGGAGGGTAACATTTTCTTGTTTGAATGACCATAATTTCATTGCTCTGATTTGTGTTATTTAACCAAAGTTGTATTCCACTAACTTTATAGAACCCATTTCGAGGTTCACGTTAATTCTCAGATTCGATAATACTTTTTATTTAAATATTGATTTCAATCTCTTAACTAAAATTGATGTTCATTTATTTTGTGTATTTAAATTGTACCAAGCACTCAATTCAATTTTTTGTGAGTATTCAAAATTCAGTTTTATTTTATGTAATACCAAAGTTGTACCTTCTTTAAATTATTACCAAATTCCCTATGGAATAAATCAAATTGTTAAGTTGAACTTGTATTATTTTTCTGAATTCCCATCAACTATAAAACCATCTCGTAGTGCCTGTATTCTTGACTGTGAATTCATATTTTTGTAGTTATTACTAAGCAGTTGGCGCTCAGACAATTCACAAGTCTAGAATCACAGGGTACGTTTCACTACGAGCCCTGAGATTAATTACTTTAATTTGAGCTAGTTGGGCCAATAAAAACCGACCCAAAGCGGTCCGCTTCAGTAAAGAATATGTACTAGCTAATATATCACTGTAAGGACTATATCAGGGATTTTCTTAATAAGGTACCAGAAAAATTTCCTATTGCCATTTTTCATAGGTCGGAGAAACAAAGAGTAAAGACTAACATTAAAAGTGAAAGATACAGTACTGAGGTTTTGAGAAATAAAATAAGCTTTTGTAGATTATAAACTGCTATTCCAAAATGATATGCGAGAGCAGCTTAGATGGTTCATTTACTAGACTCAGAACCTAATGGAAATACACAATGCATATTGCGGCATTTGTGGCTTCATATGCATATCAACGTGTAGTATTTCAAAGTATGTGCAACGGATGGAAGCTATCCTCGAGCGGAGACCAATAATGAATGCTACCAACATAAATATTTACCTACAATAAAGCTGTATTTCGCATATTATTTTTCTTCTCACAAGCGAACTATATTATACCTACCTATCATGTTACACTTTATCAGATAAACATAAGCTGCGAACGAACCTATATGAACTCTCCTCTCTCGCATCGGCGTTTGAATTCAATTAAGTACGGAAGGATGTACTATTAACGATTCGCATCATACCTGAGGGGCTTAGAATCGACATACAAATTCATAGAAACAAGATGAAACTGAAATTATAACAAAACAGCCACTCTAGCTGAGAGGGACAATTTTCATTCTTTCATTTAACGAGACTAGATTTTGCACTAGCTCAATTATTGATTATACAACTAGTTAGAAAATACACTGTTTTGATTGATATTTGTATTGACAAATGAAATGTTCGCAGCAAATTTCACATTGGATCCACAAGAGACGGACCCTCATAATATCGCTATTATCGACAACCGTATGGCTGAAATTCAATTCCGTCAGCGCATTTTGCTCGATATAAATACGGAAAAAGGCTGTAGGTATTATTCTCAATGAATGTGCCTCATAATCGAGGATAGTTCTTCTTTTGTGAATGACAAAATTTCAGTTTATTACAACTTATGTATGTCTTGCATCTGATGATATAATCATGTTAACCTAAATTGATTGTGCTAGTCACTGTTTCAAGAATGTAAAGTCCAAATACAGTACTATGTTATTGTTTAGAGCTTATTCACTAATTCAAGTCAAGAGTGGCTCTAATATATCTTTTTTTTTATAGAAATTTCCCATCTATAGCATATGAATTACTCCGGAAAATTATACCATATTGACTATTGACACTTCCTAATAATTATATGCCTATTGCACTATTCCCTGTGATGCCTAAAGTGATGGGGAGAGCAAACAACATTGAGCTCATCCAATATCTAGCGAACTCCAAAACCATAAACGACCGACAATATGACTATTATCCCCAGCAAAAGACCTGGTTCACTATGTAACACATATACATGTATGTTCGACATCCATTGAGATACTTGGAGAATCTTCAACTGTAGCAATGGCTATCTCCAAAACATTTGACCGAGTATAGCACCATGGCCTTCCTGAGGCGCTTCTGGCAAAGAGTTTGCCGCCCCAACTTTGTCATTTAATGTCTAGTTATTATCTCTGGGATAGATCATTCCATGTTGTCGTTGACGGAGTATCCTCTGACACCATAAGAATGAATATTTTTAACCAGAAGGACATCTTCGACACATGGTCTCCGCAGGGTGATAACCTGCGAGTGTGTCTAACCCGAAATTCTAATCCGAAAGTGCCAGTGCAGTAACAACAGGAGGAACCAGACTCGTGGAGAACTCCAAGCGTAACAAATCTGTCGTGTATGTTGTTCATGTTGTTCAACCGATTATTGTCAAAATCATTTGCAAAGCATTTGTCAGAATCGCTGATATGGATATGTCAGGTAAAACCATTCATTTGAAGTCCTCGATATCCATGCTAGGTATCACCACCAACTGGACCTTCTGATGGGATGATTATATGAGTGCCATTGCCAAAAATGCTTCACATAAACTGTGTTTTCTATTTCGTATAAAAAGCTAATCTACCTTCCAATAGGTTCTCATGATGTATCACGTACAAATTAGACTATGTAATTTATTTCTTGAAACTGATCACTGATAGACTTGGTGTATTACAAGCAATAATTGTTCACTCGCAATACTATCGACAGTAAATAAGAAATCAAGAGATCCGTTTTCTTGGTAACTCCACGAATCCGTCGGTCAAGTGTTGTTACGTCAAAGGAATTTGACCGCGTTTATTATTTCAGACAAGATTTTCGGTAGTATTGTACATGTTGGAATAATTTCACGAACCACCAAAGTTTAAAAACATTGACTATTGTATCTGTTCCTTCTACTCGAATATGGCCAAAACGTTCTGTTATTTCCTCCCTTGTAACGCAATGAATAACAATGATGTCGAATATAGGTTGCACCAGGTAACAATACTCTTTATCTCTTCTTCTATTTGTATTGTTGGTTACCATATCAATGTGGTCTTCACACCCCACGTGAACGGAACAATGTACTTTCGAGACTTATCGTCTTGTTTGGTTCTCAGTAGATGAGCGCTTCATATAGTGACTGAAATTATCGATGTCATTCATTTCATATTAGTCTTAACCTCGCCAGTCTCTACATTATTCAGTGAAATAATGTTTATACAGAATTCCTTCTCATACTTGATGATGTAATCCACTGTGAGGAATATTCAGTCAGTAGAATAATTGGACGAATGATAACTTCAATCAATATCAAATTATAATGGAGTGAAAATAACTCAATTTTACTGGAAAAGATACATCCGAGTTTGATATCGTCCATGGAATCTTTTTGAAGTTATGAGAGTAAGAGATTAATTGAAGGGACTAGTATGGTGTTTTTATTCACCACATTCGGTAGATTGGAATATCCTTCAATATTAGTCGGATACCATGGATGTCTTCTTCTCTCAGTTCTCCTCAATCATTCTAATCTGCAGTTTTGTCTGGAAAAATGACGGTTCACTCCCGGGACAATCGATTTTGATGACGCATTCAATAGCGTTTTATTTTAAATATCATCAGTTATCCCCATAAACATAAAGAGCGTCCTAGGTGAGTAGACAACTCAATATAGGAGGGTATTAATCAGTTAAGATTATGAATTGAAGAATTTCATTGATTGATTGTTAGTTCAACTAACTTCAATGAGCAGTGTACTCCCTGGCGACGTTCTTGATTCTCTTTTTATTTTGTTATTCAAAAATAATATTGTAAGTGTAACTGAATATTATGAATTAGTGAACAGAGGCCATACTCTATTATCAATCTATGAGGAAGATTCAGACACATCCATTACTTAAATAAACAATTTACTTGACATAATTGACAAACATCTTACCATAAATAAAATCAAAATGAATATAGAAGAAATTAAAGAGATGATATTTGCAATCAAAATAGTATATTCTATAAGCTCGAAATGTCTCGCCTTTCCTCTCGGACTACAAATTTTTCGCTCGAGTGGAATGTGTATTTCAAGCATGATACTATACCCTCTCTAACAAGCTTCCGTTAGATGATGATAATAGTTTTGTCAAACATATCGTTCTGCAAACAGTGCAAACTGTCACAAGAATAGATGAACGTGATAAACGCGAGAGGCATGAATATCAATATGTAACCGTAACATCCGGAACAAAGGTCGTCATATGAACGCTGTAGCCAACGACAAGGCGTGGATCGAGACAATTAACTGCTTCAAGAAAGTAGCTAAGCTGTTTCCGATTGGTCGGAAACTGATGCAGAATATATATTCCGATGCAGTCTGTAAAAATGATCCCACCAAAAACATTCTGTGAAAAACTAGCCAAGTCTCGATGGAGTTGCTTGTTTATCTCTAAAAAGTAATGAAATTCAGACAAAGTCGTGCCAAGTCTAAGGTTCCTTACTGCGATTTCTTTATTATTATAGTTGATGTGTGACTTGGCCGTTGAACATTCTTTATACGTTAGTGGGTACAAGTCAATTTTGTTTACACGTAATGTTATCTGTTGTAACTACCTATGTTTGTTAAGCGAGATAATAGCCCATACTGGTATTGGTAATTGGACGCTAGTGTCTCATTTTAGGCTGTTGTTGATTGTGCAACACATGCATTCAGCATTGACAATGCTGACTTCTGCTCTCTTTTTTTTGGAGCGTCAAATCGACTACCGATCTAACATAAAATAGACGTACAGACAGACTTCTATCAATGATCAGAAGTCCGTCTGTACTGGAAATAATTTTTTATACTGTTTGTTTCAAGCTCGCCTACACATAAGTATTATTGAAATACGCAGCTTTATCAAGCCTACAATTGACTGGTTATTGAAGCAACGTTTTCCAAGTAGCAATTTTCCATCGTCAATGGGTAGCGGTTCTGGCGACATATTGGTGCAATGGTGTCATGGAGCACCTGGTTTTGTACCCTTGTGTACCCTTCAACGGCCAAGTCACACAACAATTACTATAATAATAAAGAATTCGCAGCAAGGAACCTTAGAATTGGCACGACTTTTTCTAGATTCCATTAATTTTTAGAGATAAACAAGCAGCTCCATCGAGACTTGGCTCGTTTTTTACAGAATGTTTTTGGTGGGATTTCACTTCTTTTTGTAGAAACGTGGGCATAGTGATTAATTTCATTGAGCCGTAAGTAGTGGGTTTCATCATATCGCTCGTGTAGGATTGCTCGTTCGTGTATATGTCACCATCAGCATTACACGTGTACACTTGCATTTCGTCCCAATGTTCAGCAACGTATGCAATTATAGCAGATCTGATACTGCAAGTTGAGTCAGTTCTACCATACCCCAAGAAAG
The DNA here is from genome assembly GCA_958510875.1 of Endomychus coccineus. Taxonomy (NCBI): domain Eukaryota; kingdom Metazoa; phylum Arthropoda; class Insecta; order Coleoptera; family Endomychidae; genus Endomychus; species Endomychus coccineus. The sequence goes on from OY294068.1 coordinate 47,402,081, forward strand.
ATATTGAATGGAAGAGACCAGACTCGTCTTTGGGCATACCAACTACTTGGTAGCCACTAAGTTCATCGTAGTCTTTCAATATTATCAACATTTTTTACGATATTATCTTGCGAAATCAAACACGTAACGTTTATGTTTATATGACAGACAGCTGATACATTGATAGACACATATACGACCGTGGTCGTATATAATGTCCGTGGCAGACCATTTCATATCATAGATATTATTAAGGACACAAATGGGCTCTTGTGTTTTCAAATAAGGGTCACCAGGTACTCCATAGTTTTCCCTTCATGTGGCCATTAAACCCCAACTCTGTATCAAATTTCAGCTATCTGAGTTCATGGGAAGTACTAGTTCTATTCTGATAATCATGAGTGAGTGGGTGAGTGAGTGTCATAAATGCGAAACTTTGCTTTTGCTTAACTTTGGAACTAAATGACCTACAGACTTGAAATTTTTTATTTTAAGTATGTGATTTTATAGCTTACTGGATGACAAATTTCAGCGTACTGGTTCTATCCAGAGGTTCTCAAATAGGGGCCTGGAAATGCGGCGAAATGGTTCCAGTGAAGGATGGTACGGCAGTGTTTGCTTCGCGCTCGACTTGGCAGGGGCACTGCCGTGCCCCCTGATATACGTTACAATCTAGTTTTTAATCATGGAATAGATAGATTCTGAGAACGTGTTAGAGAAAATGAATTATATAGTGTGAATATGGACGGAATTAAAGAAATTTATTCCCAAAAGATAACTGAGTAGGAAATTGAATATTCGGGTGTTATTATAGATAACCAATTAGTATTTAAAAATCATGCTAACTATATCATGAAAAAAATTTCAAATCTACTATTTTTCTTTTCAGGACTAGTGACATTCAATCAATCATCTCGGGACAGTATAATTACAGTTTACAACACAATAATTTCACCTCATTATGATTATTGCGTAGGCATATTGCATGCGTGTGACGAAACTTCAATTTAAGCACGGCAAAAGCTGTAACATAAAGGCATGCGTTTCATCCTAAGTTAATCGGTCAACTTCAATCTCGTCAATATCAAAAATCTTTTTATTGAAAGTAAAATCTTTCATTTGACATTGACATTTCTTATATAAAATGATGTATGATTTGTTGCCATTATATTTTAATCATTTTTCAACTTTTAATGGCAATAGCTATTAGTATATTTTGCAAAACGAAAAAGAAATTGAATATCTCCTCCATTAGTTGAGTCTCGTCAATGGAATGTTTCTTTTCAAACGCTTGCAGGAATTCAATAGATTGCCAGATGATGATGATGGAAACTGTCCCAGTAGATTCAAATTAAACTTGTTTAACCATTAAAATAAATAATATGTACGTGTAGGTAGAGTTAAAAAGATTGGCTTACTGAGTACTTTATTTGTAGGATGTATGTCTTGTTAATATTTGTTGTCATAATAGATTGTCATTCAGCAGCCTGAGATTCGTGTGGAAGTTTGAATGTTAATTTGAATTTTTGTTGTGTAGTTTTTTCCCTATTTAAGGAATTTCATTTCATTTCATTACAATGCAAAACGAAATTCTCGATAACCAATTATTTGAAGGAAATATCCACTTTGCTCTCCAGGCTACATTTACTTCTCGAGATATTTCAATTCCATCTACTGAATTTGAGTTCCCAATATAATGAAATACAACTGTGGAATTTGCCACGTAGAAAGGTAAAATACTGTTTTAATTAAATGAATGAACGTGTTAAGCGATCGTGGAAGTTTCGCAGGAGTGGGGCGTCGATGTGAAAATATTTATCATAGGATTGCTATTGTTAAATGTCCATATCACGTCGTTGAAGTCAGTCTCATTAGGGAAATGACAAGTCATTGAAAATTCACATTCCAAGTATTACCGTGACTTGAAGAGCACGACAGCTCCACATCCTGTTTCTGTGTTAGCAAATATATGAAAATCGATAATTCAACTGCAGCGACCAAATTACAGCTAACTAACTAGATTTCGAGTGAACTGTCTTTCCGATGTTTTATAAAACCGGTTACATGAATGTAATTAAAGTAATTTACAATAATGCATCTGGTGCCGCTCGAGTGATTTGCCGATGAAAACAAACAAACAAAATTGTGCGTGCCTTATTTCCCTGAATAGGAACATGTTTGCGTTCTCATCAAGAGTAGGCTTATAATCCTTGAGCTCAAGACTGATTTCACTTTATTAGTTCCGGGTAGAAGATATCGAACATTCGTACATTAGCTAACCGCAAATTATCAACGCTGGCTCGAAAATGTTCAAAAAAACTGTTTGATTCGATAATATTATTCTCTCGGGTAGATGACTATCAACGCTGGTGTTCCACAGGGATATATCCTAGCTCCCACTTTGTTTCTGCTCCATATCAAGGATCTGTTGGAAATTAACTCCTGTCCCGTCCCATTCATACCGCTTCTCCATCTAGAAACAATACATCATCAATTGGAGACAGGAGAGCAAGACAGAGACATGGCGAAGCAATTAATGAAAATCAGGTAACGATTGTGGAATAGGGATCTGATAATTCAGTAGAGTTTAACGCAACAAAGCTTGAAGTTCGCATTCTCTCCAGGTAGGTGTATCCCGCAATCTCTAATATGTGATGTCTTCACAAAAACTCGAATGTCTATTCCGTGTCAAAAGCTACTTCATATTTAAGTAGCTCTTCAGAATTCACTAAGCCCAGTTCAGGGGCTAAACATAGGCGGATTACACGGACTGAAGATGGCCAACATCGAAGTCAAGTTCGGGACCTACCGAACTTCTTCCTACCAGAATGTTCCATCGAATGGCTGGGTAAAAGTCTTTGTCTAGTGCAATGGTATTATAGAGATTATTCCATTAGAGTCCGAAAATTTCTTTACTTTCGGTACGTGACGTAGGTACGCTACCGATATAGTTAATACAAATGTTATGATTAAAGTGAGGCGAATATGAAGAAAAAAAAGTAGGAAATATGAAAAGAAGTTTAGTTAAAATATGAAAAAAAAATTTTTAATATGAAATTACTTAAAAATTTATATTTTAATTTTCACAATCAATTGCTTTTTAATGGGGTAGTTTGAAATAAAGCAAAACATAGTTCAATATTTTGTTATTTAAAAATATATCTACCAAAACAATTTTTACTTGATTAATTTGATTATTAAAACAATAAACAATTAAGTATTTCTAGGAATTCTCTAACAAAAAGTTTCGTCACCTATCAGTATACATATGTTTAAATGCAAAAAAGCTTCTCTCTACGTCAACAGACGTAATAGGGGCATTTTTTAAATGTGACAAAATTTCTGGTTCCAATGTAAATGTTTCATCAAAATCTCCAATTAAAGCATTGGCTGCTTGTAAAAGGAATTTGTAGCCATAGTTCTTATCAATTACTGCTTTCCATTTTTTACATATTTGGTTTCCAATATATCTCGGAACATTTTTGCATTTTTGCTCAAATTCTTTTATTAAATTTACCGCCTCTATCAAAGATAATTTGGATGACACTAATTGGATAATAGTGTTTGAAACGAAATTATAATTGATTTTTACAAATGAAACTTAAGACATAAATGTGATTGGTCAGCAATTTTTTGGCTTGTAAGAGAGGCTGAGAAGAATCATCTTCAAATTCTTGTATAACAGCTTTTATTTGGGTGAAGTTTTCGGCATAAAAAGAAGCAGTCTCTAACCACGTTCCCCAACGTATTAAAACGGGTTGAGGTGGAAGAGGAAGATTGAGTAAATGCTCTCTATAAAATTGAATTCTAGGTGGAGCTTTCAAAAATATTTTTTGACGCAAGATATCGAATCATTTACAAGGAGAAAGTTTTTTCTAACTTCTTCTGCCACCCTATTCAATGCATGGGCCAAACAAGTAGTATGAATCAATTGATTTCTAAGTTTTGACCATATAAGGTACTGCATCTGATAGGAGAAGTATACACTTTTCGTTAGGAATAGCCTCAGGAAGAATAAAATTTGTTAAAGTGTCTTGTATAAATTTAGTAACAGTTAAGGCATTTTGTGAGGAAGTTATTTGGAAGCAATTAAGTATGATTTTGTAAAATTTTCGTTTTTAAGAGCCCCAATCATTAATTGGGCAATGTGACGTCCTGAGGCATCTGTCGTTTCATCTACACTTATAAAAAAATAATTATTCACTATCTCTAATCTGATCCTATTAAGTAACGAGGAATGTAAATTGTCATTTTCTGTTCTTCTTAGAGTTCTTTCGCTTGGCATATTCAATTTACAATACTTTTGAAGAAAATATTGAAAATTATCGTTTGACAGTTTTCATAAGGGTATATTTGACGTCACCAATGCTCGACATAAATCTTGCCTGAATTCTTGATCACTTGGAGTTTTGGCAACATTAGATTGAAAGCACTTCGATATTGACGGTTGAAAAGCCTGTATAGCTTTGAAAATAACAAATTTGTACTTACAATTTTGCTTCAGACTGAGCAGAATACTTTTCTCATGTCCATAGACAACTCTGGAAATGATTCAATCCACATAGATACTTTGATACCACTTGCCATTTTAAATAGACACACTGGCACACTTCAAAATCTAAATTTGAATCAACTCTAGAGTTGTCTACACAATCTTAAAGAAAACGTTCAATAATTATGCACCTCCTCATGCCCTTAGTTTGACAACAAATAAATGGACCCAACGATGCAGGGTAATTAATTCTCAGTACCTACTTCCGGATTAAGTGGATGTCTTAAACATCAACAATATTCTTGGAATTCACCAGTATATGTCCTTTCCTCAAAATTATACCTGCTACATGCAAAACCACTCAAGCAACACAAATTGAGAGCTCTTAAATTTACTTTACTCGCAAGAATAATAAAATGTTTTGGTTAAATTGTATAGGAAGGAATTGTTTGTAAAATTGTTACAGATATGCTAAAAATTAAACAATAGTTAAAAATATGAAAAATTCGAAAAAATTTCATATAATATGGAAAAAATGCCAAATATGAAAGTTTCGTAAATGCCTCACTTTAGTTATGATAATAAATATGCAACATGAACAGTAGATCAGCAAGGTGAGAAGCCAATGTCAACCTTCGTATGAAGACAAGGCTCTACCTTGATGCTTTATATACAGAAGACGAAAGCAACTAGGATAGGTTAATATAAAAGAGTATTATAAAGTATTGAGATCGAGAGTATCAAGAAGTATGAATAAAGATCATCACAATGTAATGTGACATACACGTTAATCTACGATTGTAAATATTGCAAGTTATCAGGATGTATAAGTGTTGAAATAAACCATAACCAATCACCGAGTTATTCCTATACTACCCATAGCAATGTACTCTAAGTACCTGAACACCACACATGGCGATCTCTGTCAAACCATACTGAGGACCTCAACACCACACAAGTGTTGTCTTTCTTTCCTTCTGCAGATAACCTCCAAACTTCCGAGAAAAATCCGAATGCCCATTTCCAACATTTCACGGCTGGCCCACACGACGTGCTTTTCGAACTAGTTAAAATAAAGAACAAATTACAAGTACCAAGACGATACTGTTCCTTATGTTGAACCTGATTCAGATGAAATTTAATGAAAGAAAAATCAGTCAAAAAGAGGAAAACTGATATATGACATTTTTCGTAAGGAAAACGAAAAGTGCTTATTTACCTACTCCAGGAACCATGAATCTCTAAAATATTGGAAACAAACAGCGAATAGTGCAATAAATTTACATCTGAGAAGAATTCGCTGTATATTGTTTATTCTTTTCGCACCCCGTGAAATTACACAGACGATATTCCAATTTTGGAGAGTACCCTGATGGGCCTTGAATGGCGATTGTGAGAAGAAATGTATAGCTTCACTGATTCCTTGATTTCACATTTTGAGATGTTTCACACTTCTTCGGGAGAGTTGATATTCAGGAAGCTTGGAAAATAATTGAAAATTCGTAGAATATTAAAATTAATATTGATTGAAATTGAATTGAATCTAGCAAAGATCTGATTATTAGCTTAAATTGCATAATTATTGTATTACGATTTTCTTTATCCTATCAAATTGTTCATGTGCAATCCAAATTGCTTCGTTTCCTAAATGGAAGGGAGAAGATAGTATCACGGACTCGAATGCCTAATTCATATTTGCGGATGAGATATGACATTCCATATCTTGTTTCTCTGAAAACTTGAACTCCAACGTTTCTGTTATAATTGCTCAAAGGACTGTATTTTGAACTATGAGAACTATTGGATACTCATCACCAATATTACATGACTAAGGAGTATTCTGTGAATATTATGGAAGACAATTACTTATTATTATGCCAATATTGAGTCAGAAGTATGATAGTTGTTCCTATTCTGATCTACTAGGGGTCAATCAGATGAAGATATATACCTGACCAAGGATGTTGTCAAATTTGTCAGTGGAAGCTTCTAGTATCGCGTCATAATTTTGAATGGAATAATATAAGAATTCATATAATTTTGGAAAACGGTATGTATATATATTTGCTAATCATGTGCTCACAGCCTTTCAAAAAAACTGTATGAAACTAACAGGTTTTATAACATTGATTTGTCATTTTATAGAAGAGTGACTTGAGTGACAATGAGACTGGAACTTGAATTAATCATAATTAGCATGTTATAAGGGACTCATTATATTTTTCAATTTCACTATTGTCTTATGATAATTTCAGTTAACGAATGCTAACGTTGCAATTACGAATAATTTGTAGTTTTAGGAAACGAAAATCGTTACGTTACCATATGAGAACGCTAGTCCTATGTCAGATGGTACTTTTATCATTCTTGTCATATGAAAACTTCAATTCCAAGATATTTAACATCAACATGTACATACTATTAGTATTGTACAATATTCTATATGTATGTCATATTGAATACATAACACCGCTTCACATATTGACCACATGTTTCTCATAATAATTGATGAGCAGCCTCACCTTTAGCCACTTCCTTCTGTTTTTGTATTGTTTCGATATTGACGACTCACGTCACGATTATTACGAGAGCAAGATGTAAAGTCCCTGAAATATAAGAAAGATGGCGCCACAATCGAAAATCCCATGTGAAATCAGTGATGTCTCATCTTTAACTAGAACGCATTGAACATTTCAGACTGAAATGTGATTTAGTTCTGTTTTGACATAAATCGAAGGCTAGAAACTTTGAAGATTTTTGTAGACATGGAAAAAAGTGGATTTCGCGTCTTGATAAACATTATTTCTTGCATGGAAAAAGTATTACGCAAGCCAAAGCATCGCTTGTTAAACATAATGGGGACCTTTCATCATCGATTGGAACGATTCACAAGTGGTTTACTGATCTTCGTTGTGGTAGTATGAATACAAAGAACGCCGAACGTTCTGGTCGTCCAATTGAGGTTGAAACGACCGAAATCGTCGATAAAATCTGTTGGACGATCGGCAAGTTAAAGTGCACAAGATATCTGAGGATATGAGCAACCGAGCGTGTACGGAAAATTCTGCATTTATTTTTCATTATGAGAAAGCTATCTGCCAGATGGTTCCCGCATTTGCTCTCTGTTGACAACGAGCGCCACTGTTTGACAACTTCAAAGTAGTGCCTGGAGATGTTGAAGAGCAATAAGAAGGACTTTCTGATCCATTTCGTAACCGTGGACGCAACATGGATCCATCACAACAGCTTAGACCAAAGAACATTCATAACATAATCTGACGAATCTCATGGTATCGTCCATATCGATAACCTTGAAAAGTGTGAAATGATCATCGGCTTATGTTATGCAGAGGTGTTGAATCGATTCCACGCTAATTTGAAGCGAAAGGGGCCGCTTTCGGCATAGAAAAGGTGCCCCTCCACCAGGATAACGCACCGCCACGCAAGTCCGCAATCGCAATGGCAAAACTGCATTGAATGCGCAACACGTTTTTTTGTCATTCACCATATTCTTCAGGCTTGCCCCCTGAGATCTTGATATATTCCCAAACATGAAGGAATGGCTTGGCGGTAAGAGCGCTGAAACAAACGCCTATTTCGAAGGATTGCCCAAACCGTATAATTTGGAATTGATCGGAAAATTTGGAGAACGTTGAACGAAGTGTATCGAGCTACAAGGAGATTACGTTGAAAAAAATAAGTTTTAACCAAATAATCATTTCTTGTTTCAATTTTCAGGGACTTTGCACCCTACCCTCATATGCTCATCTTACCTTATTCAATTCAAAAAGGTACTTTTATCAATCGAAGGTCTTCTGCTTACTTGGGATATATGTCAATGTTTCTTCAAACAGCTTTGAACAATTTGCTATCTGGAAAAATGCTACAACCAGTTTTTAATTCTAATTCTTAATCTGTGTCTGTGCATATTTTCATTCATTGCATCAGCTTGTCCCTTGCAATGATTATACTGACCTATTTCTCTAGATATCTGGAAGAAATCTTCCTCAAGAGAGAGAGAATCTTTTCACCTACCCCAGAGGCACCGTCACACGCTGTATCATCGATAACATTTTCATCTGTTCACCCAACTGCGATAGTTCCAAGTTCAGCATCAACAACTGAGTTCGTCAATTCATTAGCATCTGGAAGATACCACTCACTGACTTACCCATCACGAAATTTCCTAAACTATAGGATGAATCGGAACGACTTGAGAGTTGGCAAATATGTTCCTCGCCCCACATAGGCACCCACCTCGAATTTGAAACGGGGTAAAAGAAATCCGACATGTTTTGACATTTGTGACGTCCAATATAATAACGTACAATTTACCTGACAGACAGATTATTGGATCATTAGCACAGTTCAGACTGTCTACGCTATGACAGACAACACATAACCCATCAACAAGACGAACGTTCTCACGACATGTAGGTGATTCAATGACGGTTTGACTGGTGTGGTCATAATATGTCAACGCTATTGTTGAGAGGCTCTATGAGCAAACCCGTCAAATAGAATTCATGTTACTTTTCACAATTCAGGTAAGTTACTGAATCAATAATGTTTTATTCTAGATATTCAATTCTATCACATCAAATTTCTATCGGTTTTATGATGTAAATACACCAACGAAACGTACATCATTCTCATAAACTTTATACAACTTCAGTTCACTGGATGTCAGTTACATTTTCATAGCACCCAGTGTGGTTTGTGGTGAATCCACATGTTTCAAAATTCTCAATAGTCCAGGAAGTAAAACATTAAACTGGGAATTTTCGAACGAATGAACAATTTTCGGAGTCTTGTGAAAAAAATGTGGTGCATTGGATGTTTTGCTGGAATTTTTTTTTCTGAATTTTAACATGTGAAAAATTGACATTTTCATGCCATTTTTTGCAGATGATTCATCTAATATATAACTATTGAAATAAGCATTGAAAATAGCTGGAATTGGTTACTGAAGAGTTTTTGATGGTGCTGAATACCAATAGGATGTTTGAAGGTTCCCATAATGTAGCTGGAGGTTAGCAACCGACGTCGGTCTCAGGGAATCCACAAACATTTCATTGAAAACGGTCCCAAATTTGTCACTCGAGAGTTTTAGAGGATGCTGAACCCGAATACGATGTTGAAAATATTCTATAATGCTTCATAATTGTTGAAAATGTTTTTAGGAAGAATGCGTAATAGTAATTTCCCAGTACAGGTCTGAAACCTTTCTTGAGTACCTACTCATAAATCCTTCACATCTGGTTTCGAAAGTAGATACTCGACAAATAACTTCGTTCTTCTCAGTTGTTGTGAGAATACCAATATGCACTCATATATTTTGATAATATTACTGAATAGCGGATTCTTACTACAAAAAATTTTTTTATACTTTAATACTGACGATACAATTCCGATTATTCGTAGTTCTGTTCGTTTCGACGGCGTAAGCTCTTTTGATTGAAGTTAAATTGTGCGATTTGGACGCTTTTGCTATAATTAGTTTTAATAAACCCCTTTTTAGACATAGTGAGTCTTCTGATGATGGTCGTAAGACCGAAACGTACGTAAAGACAGATATTCAAAACAAAGTGTTAATGTGACCTATTTCCCGAGAATTTTTTTATATAATTCATACTGGGTCAAGAATCTTATTATTCTATAATGCTATAGTGATCGGTAACCCTGACTATACGTCGGTCACGGGGAATTTTTCAGATATTTTATCACAAATTATCTCAAAATTTTTACTCGGTGTTTTCGAGGAAGCTGAATACGACCATGATTCAAAATATTCTATAATACACCTGGTGATGGGTAACCCTAACTATAACGTCGGTCACGGTGAATTTTTCATTAATTTGATTACAAATTATTTCAAAATTGTTACTCAGGGATTTTCGAGAATTCTGAACACGACCATTATGTTTAAACCATTCTATAATGCACCTGGTGATTGGTGACCCTGTCTGTTTTCAGTTATTACAAATTATCTCAAAATTGTTACTCGAGGGTTTTCGAGGATGCTGAACATGACCATGATGTTCAAAACATTCTACAATGCAGCTTTTATTGAATAAAAACTATTTTTCGTAGAGATCGTATTAGTACATGATCTCCATTGTATTTCTTATATCATTTCTCACTGCTCGTTTATCAGAACTATGTCCATCAAACCAAGGCCGATCACCAGGTGCATTATAGAATATTTTAAACATCATAGTCGTGTTCAGCATCCTCGAAAACCCCCCTGAGATAATTTGTAATAAATAAAACTTGAAAATTTCCTGTGACCGACGTTAAAGTTAGAGTTACCGATCATCAGGTACATTATAGAATATTTTGAACATCATATTCGGGTTCAGCATCCTCGAAAACCCACGAGTGACAATTTTGGGACCATTTCCGATAGAATTTCTGTAAATTCTCTAAGACCGACGTGATACCCAGGGTTACTGACCTCCAGGTGCATTTTGGCATTTCTAAACATTATATTTGTTTTCAGCACCCTCTAAAATCCTTGAGCAACCAATTCCATCTATTTTCAGGGCTACGTTATTAGACATATCATCTCCAGAAAATGTTCATTTTTCAAGTGTCAAAATTCAGAGAAAAATTTTCAAGAAAATCCAATACCTCACATTCTTTTCACTGGACAGCTTGAATCGAATGAGAACAATAACATCAAAATCCGTTCATTCGTTCAAAAATTCTAGGTTTGGCCTAATTTTGTGCTTTATTTCCTCGACTACGGGAACGATTGTCAGCATTTGCAAATGACTGTGCTGGTACTTGTAGGATGACCGAAGCATTGATGACCGAAGTATTGACTTTGATGTTGTAACAACTCATTGAATAACTAGTTCACATCATCAGGTTATTACAGATCATAGACAATTGACTATAATAATATCCATGTTAGTCTCTATTGAACTGAAACAAAACTCCTCAATGATCAATTCATAGTTTGATTGATTTGTTTGTTCAAATCTGGCAAGAACGCAACTGGCTGTGACCTACTAAACAATATGTGAATATACAGAATAGTGCTTCTAGCTGTAGTCGTTATATTCAGTAATAAACATTGATCTCCGTTTCCATGAGATTACAGTTAAAAACGATACACTCAAAACAAAAGAGTTATTTTATTCATCGTTTGAGCTCCCTCAGGCATTGAACGCGTAGTAGGTTCAAGACTTATAGTTTGTTTAGATAGTCCTGTCTGCTATACAATTTGTGATCGGAGAACCCAATTTACCAGAGAAATAAATTTTTACATGTTTCTCCCGGCGGAAAACTTCGCGAGTTTGCCTCGTGTATATGTTTAATTAAACTTTCCTAAGTAGATTGGATGTAGTTGTGCCCTCAAGGTGTAATTATGTTTAGTTGAAATCACATTGGCTCGGCCTTAACTCATGTAGTCATACATATGTGGCAAGCTACTTATGAGATTTTGTCTGAATATTAGTGTTGATGAATAATTATGAATTAAAATACGTTCGCTGCCACGTGCTAGATGTGTATGATCCGATTGTTCCCCTGAGGTTTACATCCAAATATTCAATGTATTCATATTTTTTGCGATCCTCTATATGTGAAAAATACATTTAATGGAAGCCATCGATAGAAAATAAAACAGAACGCTCGATACATACAAATTCTTAGTCTACATGTTCCCAACGCGATAGCGTCGACCTTATGTTTTCTTCACTTTAGGCACTATACGTAGTATATAGAGTAAGGAGAGCATCCTTATCGCAAAAGAAAATTGGAGGATATATCGGTTTTGAGCATTTCGGAATCACTGTAGACTATTTGACTACACGAGAGGGAAACCTGTAATGTTCGACGAGCATCGTGTGAACCAGCAGTGAAATGTAGGGATAGGAGATAGGCATTTGTATTTTTCTTGGAGGTTATGAGGTTATAGGCATGGGAAAAGACCTCACTAGGTAAATAGTTCCACAACTTCCCTGTTCGATGAAAAAATGAAGTCTGATAAGAAGAAGTTCGGCAGGTCTCGAGTTTGACAGCGAAGTGGTAACTAGTTTGAACTCATCTAGTCTGCCTGAGTGGAGTATGTCCTGCCGGAACAACATATGAAATTTCTGGTGAACACGGACCATGGAAATATCTATTGAAAATGGAGAGATCTTCTACCTTTCTATGATGTTCTAGAGAAGTCAATGAAGTCGTAAGTGTGACATCATCAACCAAACGAATAGCGCTATTCTATTTGAGAGTTGAAAGCAGTTGAGATAAAGGTGAAACGCAACCTCCTTCGGAAACAATCAGACATATCTCATTAAGTCAGGAGCAAGTGATACCATACTTATCTGTTGTTTGTTTGATTGCCAGCAATTGTGAGAATGCAACAGGATGCATTCTCATGATGTCCGTAAAAGTCACCTTGAACGATTCCCGGGGTATCTGAAGTTCCTGATGCCCTTGATTTAATGAATTTCATTAAAAAATATTTTTTAATGCTTGTCAACTGGTCAAGTGAGGTTATGGAGGGTGCTGATGATGATTACGACATCGTCTAGGTACTCAGGGACCCTGGAAACGACCCAAGGTAATTTGTGTAACTTTTTGAGTGTCATAATCGTGATCAGCGACTCAGAGAAACCCCGAAAATCAGAATTGGTTGAATATTATGAAGAAAAATTTCCGAATCTAGAAGATGACCTAGATATGCAGGTCCTCAGGGAACCTGGAAATGAACTCAGGCATTCAGGAAAGTTTTGGGATGTCGTAATCATCAGCGACCTACATAACCTGACTCAACCAATTGACAAGAATTAAGAAATAATTTTTAATGAATTTAAATACTCGTGTTAAGCGACCACGAAAACTTCCAAGAGATCGATTCGAGCCAGTTCTAGTATTTATCCACCGAGTACCTAATTTTTTTTACTCACCTCAAAAAGTGCAAACGGAAAAATGCATTTTTTTCGCTGCACAAATGCTGTAACGAATTTCCACAAAAAACGAACGAAAAATAACGAATCGTACCATTCCTTATTGGTTACTTATAATTAACTCTGAATCTGGAAATGATGATCATTACAAATTTTCAAGTTTCTGTATTTATCCAAGTATGGAAGTGTTATATTTTCATCATGCCCCGCCGTGATTGGACGTTTCACTTCTACGATACCGCTATCCCCTACTAATTCATCTGACAATTATCAAGCATGATTTGTCATCAGGGACAGACTCTGCACTTGAAATCACTACTGAAGGAGCATTCAATTACATATTTCTTATGTAAAAATGTGTGATACTGATCGTATTAGACCCAATCTGTTGTCACATTCATATATGGACCTTCACCACAATAAAAACATTCCAAAAATTACAATATTCTTGTATTCTCAACATTGATAAAATACACATCGTTATTTTCCACTAATCCTTGTTTAGATTCTAAATCACATTTTTTTAAACTTCAATGAAGTACCTCGGAATTGACTATTATTGTTTTCTTTTCCTAGACCAAGACTCTTGAGAATTGATCTCATTCTGAGCATCAGATTTCTAAATGACCTTCTGGATCGAGTACAGAAAACCGTATTTCGATCCATATTACTGCGCAGACGATCGAAGGTTGGACCTATTTTAGTGCTTTATTTACCCGACTAATATCATAGCTGGTCCCGACGAAATACCTAGACACCTTGTAGCGTTTCGACTTACCTCGAGTTGTACACTATACTGTGTGTGATGAGGAAATGCTGTGTTGACAGAGGCTGAAATCGCGTAAAGCACACACCCATGTATTATCTCATTTTTAATAATAATAGATAGCCCATAATAACGCTAGTGAAACGAAATTTGCACTCGCAATTTCTTAGTGATGATATGACTGAAATCATAATTCCTAATGAATTAAACAAGGTCAATTCACATTCCATGCGTTACCGTGATTGCTATGGTAAATTACATATTTCTTCCTCCATTCAAACATAATAATTCTAAGCATGAATGTTTTCGTCATTGAGCGTATTCCCTAGTCATTAATTAGCTAGAATATAGGGTTTCGAGGACTCGTGCATTTCCTCATATGCATTTGAATAAAAGTCCGTTTTTAAATTGAGAAAAAAGAATAAAATACTCATATAAATTATTCTACTTGTTTCCACACGAATTTGTTTCGAGTGAGTAACATATTAACTATAAAGTTCACAAAGTGGAAGAAATGTGTCATACGTTGTGGATATTTTAAAACGCCCCAAACTCGTTCTGGTGGTTGTTAAAATCTCACAACAGTACGGCCTCACTCCACTTTGTGGCTGTCGAGTTATTAATCGCAGTCCGTTATTACCAACTCTGGGCGCCCGCTACACAAACGTGAGTTGTTTCGTTCTAGTAATGGAACTAAACGGAGATTTAATTTTATAGTACAGTCAGTCAGTCTCAGCCTATGTGGAGCACTGTGGTGTCGGCAAGAGCTGAGATGGGTTTAATATGCCAAAAAATTTACGATGTCATTCATTCTGAATACCGTAATTGAGAAAATGAGCTTGATAAGATGGGATCTGATCCCTTTAATTTAGAGTACATCCAAAGTATTCATGAATATTCTTGTTGAGAATGTACTATCATCATGTTGAACACGAAGACATCGACATACTTTCTACACAGAAATAGATCTTGAACAACAATCAGCTTTCTAGAAGGAATGGAAACGTATAAGCGAAAACGCTATTTGTTGAATTAATCCCATATCATTTATCTTCTTCTGAGGGTGATACCTCATGTGTCCTTCTAATTATAAATAGTATTCAAATAGGCACATTTCGTTTTATAATTTAGCGTACTCTCATGATGGCTTCTTGATAGCTGGAAGGTCCTTAGAATTTAAACAGTATTTCTAGTGCATAAGGAAGATAGTTTCTTATTCTCAGTCTTATAGTGTATACACAGTGTGAATTCTTCTCTAGTTTTGAAAATTCTTGTCTTCCAGGAGGATTCTAGGGCAGGCTTGAGGCTTGGATTGAGACTGATTCTACTGATTTCTGTAGCGGTACTTAATTTAGAAAAACAATCACGCGACGCAGTCCACTGGCTCCATTTTGGTGGTTAACTGCGTTTTGGCACATGACTCTGCCGTTGTGTGATCTTGGTCGGAGCGGAATTTTCGAGGATGAGTTTTCAAATGCTGTGAACGTAATATCCTTAGTAGCGGCTCAGGTTATTTGGATGTTTTTGGATTTCTATCGCTTCAAGGATTTTTAGCTGAAAGAAGTTTGGGGTTCGGGCTGGGATTTCAGTATTTTCCGATTTGATGATGAGTGTCAAACTGGTGTTCTGCAAGTGCAGATCTACTGGTGTCAAGAAGCCTTGTACAGCACTCATGCACTAGAGTCGCCACTGTACGACTTGTTTCACCAATGTAGATTTTATCGCAAGAACAGGGAATGCTATGAACACCTTATGAATGAAGATGAAGAAGGGGATCTCTGATAGGTTTGTAAGACTGACATAGTTTTGGAAATGTGAAAAACCGAGAAGAAATATTGAGTTTTCATGGATTTTGGAAATGCTATCGGTTATATTATCGATAAAGAAAAGTTAGGCAGTAGAT
Source organism: Endomychus coccineus (assembly GCA_958510875.1). Taxonomy (NCBI): domain Eukaryota; kingdom Metazoa; phylum Arthropoda; class Insecta; order Coleoptera; family Endomychidae; genus Endomychus; species Endomychus coccineus. The sequence goes on from OY294068.1 coordinate 47,418,139, forward strand.
AAAGCAGGCGGGGGTATTCGTGGCTCAGGTTGATTCGAGCTTTTAGGCGAAGTGTATTCCTTTATGACTTTTTGAATGTTATAATGGGAGACATTATCTGAAAATGAGACAGATGAAAGATGTTTCAACTCTGATTTCAAGAATTGGGGTTGAGATGAGTTGACAGTTATGTGGACCAAGGAGTGAGTGGGTTTTCGATAAACAGAATGTCCTGAAGTACCGTCAGTCTGTCGACTAACTAATACAACTAGGAACGGGAGTAAACCTTCCACCATGGTGAGAGGGATACTGACAACTGACGGCTTTAAATGATTGAGAGAGGAAATTAGATACTCGCGACCATGTTGTCAAATAAGAAAACTCCACCGACTTTGACAGTGCATCCAAAATAAATTTATTGTGAAAAATAAGATTTGCTATCGCTGACCATGTAGGTCTGGATTATTATTGCGTAGTATCTGATTCCACTTAATAGGAGCGTTCAATATTGACAATGGAAGAGTTATCTATTCTGATGTTGTAAGTTGTGGAAGATTGTATTGAAGGTGAATTTTGTTACGACTGGAAAAACAAAAGAGGACGAATGTAAATCAATCTTTCATGAATTAAGTGAGTTAACCACATCCAGGTCTTAGGTGTTCTTTTCAAATAGATTTAGCGACACTCCATTTTCGTCATAATAAAACCTAGTACAGGATATGTCAGTAAAATTTCTCAAATGAATTCTTGTTACTGTATTTAAAACAGTTTGAACCGATTATGTTGATGAACGGGTGAAGTTAACGACATTCATACAGCACGGATGCAGAAGAAAGTTACTTAACATGAATACTTCACTGCAATAATTGGAACATCACCTTCCCTCCATATACACTAAATGATGATTATCTACAGATAACCTAACAACCTATAAACAGTATTATCAGATAGTTCTATTTTCCATCTATAACCGATTAGAGCAGTTATGTTTCAGTGACCATACTGCCTAAGATCTTGGGAAAGTTATGAAAAATTTTGACCCAATTTCTGTTCTTCATTGACATTACGTTTCCGGGAATAATCCCCGTTAAGAGAGAACGATTTTCGCAATGGGGTGCAATTGTTTCAACTGCATTTGTAGCGTTTGAGTTTATCTTTTCTAATATAGCTGGAAAAAGTTCATCTTTAATATCTTCCGTGTTTCTATGCTATGTCCTTTCTGTTGTCTCTCAAATGAAATAAGTGCAATCATTATTGATTTTATTGTTGTGATTCACTCATTACTTCAGCTTTTTGTTTAATTCTGATGATGCAGTTGAAACGTTTTCATTGACCTTTCACCGTGTCAATTTGGAAAAAGAAAGAAGTACAAAAATAGGGCATATGTGTATGATATGCATTACATAAGACAAAATATCATAATTTACAGTAAAGCAGCGAAAATTTCACTCCGTTGTTGCAGCTTCAAGTATGTGCGAAATTCATGCAGATAAAAACAATTGTATGGATTCAAGATACACTCCACACACAATATAATAGTTTAAAAAGCTGATATTTGTCTTGTGTATGAAAACACAATATCTCCGACAATATTATGCTATAATTGAAGAGGATATTGTAGTGTGTTGGCTTCAAAATGTCGCACCAGAGTACTTTCCTATACCCTCAGTATTACGAAAACTATAAGCTGAACAGTTTTTTTCAGTGATGTATCATAGGGATCCGACAAAAATGGAGATAAATGAGAGTCCTATCCGTATTGCGCGACGCCTAGCTAGACGATATGCATATAATACCAATATATTTTATTTTGTGGTAAACATAAAATGATTATCTAAAGATTCTGCTAGAAATAAAATTGAATTAAAGCGAGTACCATTAATCTATTATATGAGCTATAAACTTGAAGAAACTCATCATGCTTTCGCGATGAATGAAAATGTGAGATAGTGTTCGAAGTGTTTGCCGGAAATGAATCGTTAGTCGAATATGAGACTTTTTTTTAGGGTTGAAGGCGCGTTGTAAATTCATATCCCCATCTTTATCGGATCTTTATCAATCTTACTGAATCTCAATGACCTGTTTTTTTAATTCAACCTGTTGTTGTTTAGATGGGAATCTAATAATCTAGTAGAGCTTATTGCAACCAAAACTCAACCTTGTTGTTTTTCCACAATCCCTAATATGATGATGTCAGGTACAACTATTCCTATGAAGTTCTTCATATCCATTCTCATTATAACCATCTCATGGGAAGTCATGTGGGGCCCATTGCGAAAACCGCTTCGCAAAAACTTGGTTTCCTATTCCTTGCCAAGAGCTAGTTTACATTTCAGCAGCGCCTGCTAATCTAAAACGCACATATTCAACCTATTCTGGAGTAATGTTCACATCTTTGAAGTCAAGCTCCCAAACATAGGCTGAAGTTATTCGATTCTATTCTGAAGAGGGCTATTCGTATGATTGCAGATTTTCGAATGCATTGGTCTCTCTAGAATATCGTAGGAACTTGGTTGATATCTTACGTTTCTATAGATATTTCCATGGTCGGTGTTTATCAGAAACCTCATCTTTTTTTCCAGAAAGAGAGATTCCAGATAGGTGGACTAGACGCGATCAAGCATCGAGATCTGCTGAACTTTTCCCTACCAGACTGCATTGTTCTATTAAACGGCGATTTGTTGAACCTTCCTTCCAAGAAAAATTCCAACGCCTTCCTCCTTCCTCAACACTCTATTACTGGCTGACAAGATGTAGTTATAGGTTTTCCTCCACTGTAGTCACAGCATATAAAATAAATATAAGTGATTGAGCTACCAATGGGATGGGTTAATGAGTAATGTAAAATTATTTGTAATACTTGGGAGGGTTTTGTTCCATCCACATCATATTCAAAATCATAATGATGTTCATTTTGTAGGAGAGGCAAGGCATTTGGATGCTTATGTATCCAATTTAAATTGTACGTTCAGCTGCTAGATAAGTATTATATTTAATTTAGCAAAATTTCCTGTTGTTCAGTTTGTAGGTGAGGCAAGGCATTTGGATGCATATGTACCGAATTTAAATTGTATGTTCAACTGTTAGATAAGTATTATATTTAATTTAACAAAATTTCCTTTGCAATTATTTTAAAATGCAACTAAAATATTCTCAAAAAATAGTCACGTTCGAGTTGTGTAATTAGAACAAATGTAAGCGCCATGATGATCAAGGTGAAGAATATTTGGTATTCTGGGGACGACTCAGTTAGTAGGAACAGTAATCAGAGAACTACTAAATGCCGGCGGGTCGAGTTCGGGTGAAACACACATACAGGCAGAGACGAAGCACACGTGCTCATAACTGCTACACCGTCAGCAAGCCATAATGCGTCGACTCGCGAGACTTTAGCGACGCTCTGTGCATATATTTTGCAAGGCACATACACCACTATTAAACTATTAACGGTAGTTATTTGCATACGTGGCCAATTATTCTTCGATAGTAGCTTTGAAAAACAAAAGCCCTTTCATTACTCCGCTCTGGAAATTGTTCGCCATTCTCCTCCTGAAACTACCATGTTAGTTTAGGATCGGAGCTTTTAATTTAAACGGACAATTAGATGAACTTTACATGCGAGGATAATGTTCTATGCTATTCATCCTATTGACTTCTCGAATGTCTTTGAATAAAGTCTACGGACAATGGATACTACTTATTCATGCGTATACATTATTTGCATTTGACCAAGATAAGCTAGATCTATCCTTTCAATAGACCATTTGTTTCGATGAGTTTGGCGATTGTAATTAGGAATTCATTTCCTATGACCCAATTAGTACAATTGAGGACAATTGGCAATATTTAAGCTAATGTCCAAAGCGGGAATGATTAGAATTTGTTCAACGAAATTTTACAAAATCTGTTAGACTGGCTGGCCAAAATATTTCTTTCTAATACATAGAAGATAATCCAACTTAATTTAGTTCTTTCAATTGCGTGCTATTGAATTACCTATACATATTTAAACATACCACATTACAGAATAATTTGGATTTGAATAATATCAGAATCTTCAGAGTATTATGATATCTTAGATTCGATATAGATGAATTACGGCATACTTGAATAATATTGAATCATGGATAGAGCTGGGCAAATTTGCTTTAAAAATGTTGTTTATATGTACATTCTCCAAAATAATAAATTTATATAATATGCATAATATATGCACAATATGTACGAAAATATGCTTTTATATTGATTATATTTCAAATACCTATTCTATAAATCTTATTGTGTGTAATAAATGTTTGGATGATTCGAAATATAAGTACTATAATACATGATAACTCAATTCATTTATCTACAATATTAATTTTATTTAATTGGTATCACCAAATGTGAGTTCATACTGATATTTAAATCTAAATCTGGTTTAATTCTCACAATTCATTTAAATTGATATCACCAAGTTTCGAGGAGTAGGGTTCCCCTCACCTTCAGGTATATATATGATAGTAGCGATTTAAATTGATTGTGAGGATTCAACCATATTCAAATTTAAACATTCATTTCATTTTATACATAGAATTATATTCTATTCCTCTTTACAATTAAGTTAACAATGAAATATGTGATGTTATTCCTTAAAATTGCAATAAATTAGCTAATGCTTTCCGATTATATCATTTGAAAGCTGACACTAAGCTTGTAAAACATTTTTGTAACTGGAAATGCTTCGGTCAACATCGCAAGAAGTTAACCAAATAAGAGTATTCCAAACCTAAGCTATTAGAATTAAAATCATTCAAACCTGCTTTGTTCAACAGTTGGCCATTTAAAATATTTTCAGAAAATATAAGTGTTTCTGTGATTTGGTCCGCACTAAACCAAATATAATTATCCGAAATTATATTCCAAATTTTTTTTAGATTATCCTCATATAATTTCGCATTAAAATCTCTACAAACTATTCTTCTGGAAACGGTTTTCTGTTTCGTATATTTTTCAAAGAGTTTCTGAAATTTTGGAGTATCAAAATTGTATAGCGATATATTAGAAGACACAATTATTCTGCACAAGTCCTCATTAAAACAATTTGGTTTTTTTTCCAACCAACTTGACAATTGTTCTTGTTCTAGGCGAGGTTTATCTTAACAATTAATCCTTCTTCGGTGAGGATATGAAATATGATGTCTAGACCACTTGATTCTGTGGTTCGTTTCGATAGCTCATGCGAGTGTCAATATAAAACATGGAATATGGGAACTTATTCAATACATATTGTAAGATTTAAAAATATATTCAATTTTAATATATTATTTAAGATGTTTAAAATTTAAATTTTAAATAATTATAACACAAACGGGTCATAATTTGCTTTCATTCTTCAACGGAACAATCATATTCCATATCATCTTATCCGTACTGTGGTTGATGAACGATCAATAGTTTTCAAATTCTCGATAACAAAAGGAGCGTACGAGACGAAATATAATGTGAGGTGAACTGTATATTTGAAAATTTCCAACGAATCTATTCTGTATTAATGTCAAAGGTCATTTCGTAACATAATGAGTTTTTAATTCGAATAAGGTCATCATGCTTTCGCGATAAATGAAAATTTAAGATAGTTTTCAAAGTGATTGCCAGAAGTGGAGTGTCGGTCAAACATGCAACGTTTTTTTGGGGTTGGAGGCGCGTTGTGAATACATATCCCCATTTTCATCACATCTTTATCAATCTTACTGAATTTCGATAGCCTATATTCTTTAATCCAACCTGTTGTTGTTCAAATGGAGATCTAATAATCTAGAAGCTGCAACCAAAACTCAAGTTTGTGGTTTTTTCACAATCCCTAATATGATGATGTCAGGTACTACTAATTCTATGGAGTACTCCATATCCCTTCTCGTTATAATCCTCCCATGGGAAGTCATGCGAAAATCGTTTCATTAAAACTTGGTTTTATATTCCATGCCAAGAGCTAGTTTACATTCCAGCATAACCCACTAATCTACAAGCCACATATTCGACCTATCCTGAAGTAATATTCACATCTTTGAAGTTTAGCTTCCAAACATAGACTGAAGTCCTCGATTCTATTCTGAAGAGGGCTATTCGTCTGATTGGTGATATCAGATTTTCGAATTCATCGACCTCTCTAGAACATCGTAGAAAAGTCGGTGATCTCCCCCATTTCTATGGATCTTTCCATGGTCGGTGCTTATCAGAAATCTCATCATCTATTCTACAAAAAGAGATTTCAGATAGGCGAACCAGACAAGTCAATCTGATCATCTTTTCATTGACAAGCTCGAGATCTGCTGAACGTTACCCTACCAGACTACATTTTTCTATCGAAAGGCGATGTTGTTGAATCTTTTGGCTCGTGAGGTCTTTCCTCGTGACTATAACCTCCATCTTTTCATTCTCACAAATATATTTTGAAATGTTCAGAATTTGAGTTTACAATAATTATGACACAAACGGCGCGTCATAAGTTTCTTTCATCCTTCAATGGAACAATCATACCAGTTGTTGCGTCCCCATGCATTTGTTTGAATAATATATCGAAATAAAATTATAATTTATTCAAAAACTCAGATTTTCTACCTCAATATATGAGCATTTCAGATAATGTATTGAAATCAATCATTTCCCGGTCAGAAGAATCGATAGATCCTTCCCTACACGCGTTGCGCTTTAATAGAAAATTAATACCTTATCGATCACGTGTGCTCTGTCATTCCCATATAGAATAATATTCGTTCAATGTCGTTTCAACCGAGAGACCACACATGGTAACTTACAACCGCTAGGCGGCCATTAAAGTATTCGCTTATTCGTTAACCGAGAAACCACTCGTGTTAACTTACAACCGCTACACCGCCTTTAGTTATTTCAACTTCTGAATTCAAATAATAACCTAAGATATTTAGCTCCTGCCAATCATAATTATCCTCCGTAATCTTAAGCGATAATACAGCGTTAAATGCGAGTGACTTGACGATAACACCGATCAACCAGAAGAAACCGGCGGGTTCAGCCTCGGTGTCCCTGAGGCTCAAGGATTCTTCCTGCCGTACTTGATTAGGAGTAACATACTATGATTTGACTGTGTGCATCATATATAAGGTAGGATCTTGAGATTTAGTTTGCCATTTCAATTCAACCGCAAGAATTATTACAGTTAGTGTTGCCCAAATGCAAGAACAAGACGAGACTTAGCCAGTCTTGGTCTTGGTCTTGCGCCAATACACCTGGTCTTGGTATTGCGCTCCCAGTTTCGGTCTTGGTCTTGGTCTTGCAGTAAGAGTCTCGCAAGTCTCGCAATTACCTATTAGTGCTTCTGTTTTTAATTTTCATTCAACCTTTTTATGTTGGCACGATTTACACAAAGCAATTTGGGATGCATGAATTATTTCGAAAAACTCATCAAATTTGCTTTTAGGTCTTTCAGATCTATAACTCCAACTCTCACTACTCCGACTAGAACTATTTGAATTTTCGTCACTCATGTCAAATTGTAAACGTGATAAGTTTTCTGAGAACAACAAGGATTAGAGTAAAATCAATTATTACATTAGACTCGAAGCAAAGCTCAATTGGGAATGACTGAAATTGAAATAAAAACTATTACTTATAGTCCATTCGCTTAGATAGTGTCGCCTTGTACCGCGCCGCCTTGGCACGTGCCGGCTCTCATTAAAGGATGCCGTCGCAAATCAAAGGATGCCGCATGCGGCTTACAGACGCATGACATTGTAGCGCCCTGCTTTCCGCTCTTACACCTCCCTTATTATTATAAGTTAGATTTCAAATTAATTTGTAAGATCTCTTTTTCGGCCTGTAACTTTCGAAATATTAAGAAAATAAACATTTACTCGGTAACATAGGTACTACATATAATTTTATTACGCTTTATTCGATATAGTTTATTTTTCGTTTTCATTATTGTCATATTTTTATTTATTTTCATACTATATTTAATATATTATTTTTTAGTTACTTATTCGGACTACGTAAATCCCCTCTTCAGCGAAAATGCACTGATAGTCATTCATATCTGTACTTTACGTCTTCCTATTTTCTACCTATTTCCTTCTTCAAAATTTTATGTACTAGTACTTTCTTTCATTTTGTTTCGTTTGTTTTCTATGTGTCAATTTCTTGTATTATAAATTAAGCCTCCGCTCTCTGAAACGACACTCAGTCCTAACTGCAAGACGCAAGAGTCTCGCAGGCTTAGTCTTGTTCTTGCTCAAATCTTGCACGGTCAGTCTTGGTCTTGATCTTGCTAAAATTACGCGGTCTTGGTCTTGGTCTTGCAAAAATGCAAGAACAAGACCAAGACTGCAAGACCAAGACCGCTTTAGGGCAACACTAATTACAGTGTACTTTGCTGTTTTAAAACAATTCCAATTCTGAGTTATTACCGCGCGAAACACCAGTATTGTATTTCATATCAGCTTATCCGTTCTGTGGTTGATGAACGATCAATAGTTTTTAAATTCTCGGTAACAAAAGGAGCGAACGAGGAGAAACATAATGTGAGGTGAACTGTATAGTTGAGAATTTCCAAGGGCTCGCTCTTGACGATATTTATTCTATATTAATGAGAACCGTCTGATGAATTATTTCGATGGTCTTAAACCTCGTAAGATGTATGATCGCGTACCAGCTAGTTAATTCAATGCTCAAGTGTACAAATAAAGTTATTTATCATTTTAGTGGTGTAAATATTGGGTTATTTTAATCGTGTTGTGTAGCAAATCTCAATTTCCTCAACATTTCTATCGAATGGGCTTTGCTGTATATATTTATAATAACAATTTTAGGCACATTAATGATTTGTTCTATGTAATTTAGTAGTTAGAATAGCCATAATAAACATAGTTATAATTCAAACTGGCAGGTAGGTATGTAAATGTCTCAATCCTTGAAGTACTAAATTATATCATCAATTACCTATTACGGCATAAGCCATCGCGTTTACCTAATAACCAGAGATCTGCCGATAGTGTTGCTTTTATTTTAGAAACAAAGGTTTGCTAGCATGCAAACTCAAAGGTGAATGTTTTAGGTATTTGAAAATAATGAAATTACCCATTTTTCCCAGTCGGCTCATTTCTATTCACGAACTTAATATCCAATCTAATCTCAATCGATATGAACCGATCTAAACAACGATCCAAGAAAAACGTTGAATTTATTCGCTGACTTGCAAATTCTGTCGGACCCTTAGCTTTCACCTGATCGAAAATTTCCAATAAAACTTTACAACTCGCCCGAAGTGCTTCTGCTATCAATTGAGAGAATTAACACTCGACAGCTGATTGCTGAATTCGAGCCATGTCGAACTGGAGTTCTTTGTAGTTCTTTGATAATTTTCTATTCGGTGCCTTTATAAGGTACGGAACAAATTTTAAATATTAAAAAAGCAATGCATTCCTATGTACATATCCATATAGTACTGGGTGATTTCTGGTGGCTCCCATGGTCTCCAGCTCTAGACTATAGGTGAGAGTGAGACATCATTATTTGAATTCTCCTTGAAAAGTTTCATTCAATAAAGGAAGACAACAGGATGTTGCAAGTGCAATTCAACTAGGATGGAAATGTATTTTTCTATAAATATAAGTAACTAAGTGAAAAATATGAGGGTTTTCAAAAATACTGGTGTCCGTAAAGTCATATGCCAAACTCCCAAACGGGATTATACACGACAGGATAAGAAAAAAATTTCTTATAAGCTTACGTCTGGAAATGCTTGAATAAAGAGCTACGGCACTATCTAGATGGGGTCTAAAAGACGATTTTCATTTTATATCTCAGGAACCATTATATGCCAATTTTTCAATTTTTTCAATGTTACTATTTTCGATGCAAGAATTTTTAAGCTATTGCATATAGCTCTTATCACGGGCTTTGAGCGCGGAGACCGAATCAAGAAAAAAAAAAACAAAAGACAAATACCGTAACGAAAATCTAAAATAACAAAAAACTAATACCGTAACGAAATATCCTAAGACCCACCACTCCGCCCACCATGTAGCTCGGCCGAGCTTAAAATTGTCGAAATGTTAACTTTGAACATTTTAAAAGGTCGTGATAGCCCCAAAATGGGTCGAAAACTGTTTTGAATTGGTTAATTTTCGATAAATCGAATGACGTTCACGTGAGAAGCTCGTAGCTTGCGAGCTAGAAAAGTGCAAATTTATGGTACATAGAACGTCTTAGCGAGACTTTTCGCATGCCGTTTTCGCTCCATGTCGTTAGTTTATGAACGCGTCCAACTAAATAGCATAGTTTCGGACCCCAAAATGTCGATTAAATAGGAAAATTTAATTAAAACAGTTTAAGGTATTCTCAGCTGTCACCTACTAGCATCTGACATGCGACGTACGAAAGAGAATTTTCTAGCTACTTATATATACCGAAAGCGGGTAAAAGCTAGCGACCCATAGCCCAAAATACTTTATTACAACTGGCGCCGGCCGCACGGGGTTCGAAACGGCCCTAAATTAACAAAATAGAGGTAAAATGTATAAACTCTAACTTACGCGCAGCGAGCTCCTCGAGGATATTTAAAAATTATTACGTTCGTAGCTAATTACACAAGACGTCTGGCGTTCATGCAATTGTGTTTTTATACAATTCGAACCTTCTAATTTCGATAGGCCACGTGAAAATCCCGGAGCCGGAAGCGCTATCGAGATCTGAACGCTAAAACTTTCGTATAAAATTGTGTTTACAAGTCAACTGACACCATAGATAACTCTACTACCAGTACTAGAGTTATCTATGCTTGTCACAGAATACTCTTCATAGAGATCAAGATGATACTCTTTTTTACTCATAATTCGTGAGGATTTTGAAGGGGTAGTGGATGTTTTTCTGCCCAATATTTTCCAGTGGCTTAGTGCTATGCAATAGCTTTACCGCGGCAGTCCACGAGTGCCACACTTTTCAAGCTATTGCGTATAGCTTTTATCGCGGGCTTTGAGCTTGGCGACCGAATCAAGAAAAAAAAAACAGAAGACAAATCTGACGATTACCAGGTAACCTGCAATACTATTTATTCGCTTCATTTTTGATCGCATAATTTTTTTTAACAATATTCAGTATTCTCAGTCAATTTTGCTCCACAAAAGTATTGTTAGGAAATTTTGTCAAATGAACCATTTTCGGGTTAAGTCAATTCGAAAATGTCTGTGAAATCTCTTATTTAAAAGAATAAGTTAATTAAGTTAACAGAATAAAATATTCAAAGGAAACTTCGAAACTGCAGGGCGACAATTGAATGTTTATTCTGTCAATAGCTGTCACGTTGACTCACCTATTGGTTTTGCTATAGTTTAATTCATAAAATTTAGTGATTTTGATCATTAGCATTCAATAACACTAGTGTTTTCAAATGTTTGCCCTTACATTTAGGCAGAGTAGGTACACGTCTTCTGGAATGGCCGATATGCATTTCATGTACGGTAAAGCAGACGGTTGCAGTGTTGGAACTCTGTCTTTACCAAAAAGTATTTCCAAATCGTCTAGCGCCCTCTAAAAATACCTGCACACCTATCACGTTGGGGCGATAAGCTTGTTAACATGCCGGCTGAGCATAAGATCTTGCTCCACGGCATTTATCTGGGCTTTCAGGCGAGAAGGTTGAGCCTCCAGGTTGCGTTCTAGTTGGTCTTCTCGACTGATGTGAAGTTCGAGACCAAGTTCTGCCGCGACTTTTTGTGCTGCCTTAACGATAAATGCCCCCGCTCCGGCCAATTCGTAAGAGGGTCCGCACTCCTAATAACTTTAGAAGCTATACTCAGAACTACACTTCGATGGAGATCTTCCAGGAGTCCCCTACCTATTCGGTGACGTGGGTGATAAATGCTGAAAACGGACGACCTAGGATGCAAATTGTGATGGATATTCATCAATTTTCGGGTCTCTTTGTCGAGTTCATGTAGCTCATCGACCGCCCATCTCACTAATCTGAAACAGTGAAGAAGGACGAAAACGGCAAACAAATTTGTCGCAGATGCCTTTTTTCTCACTGGAAAGTTCGGAAGACCAATTTTTTCTAACGAGGCTTCTGTACTTGTCGCGGAGGGCCACCTTTACCTGGGAAGCGTCATAATTAGGCCGCTGTTGAATTCTCAGGTATCGATAGGTCTCTCCAGCATCAAGATATTTGAAGATGCTCCCGTTGGCAAGCAGCATATTCTCGTGCACTTCTGGAGATCGTCCTCTCCTCAAATGAAACACTGCGCACTTGTCCAATCTCAACTTCTTCCTTATGGCTCGTATATATTTTTATATCATGTTGAGAGCTTGATGGAGGTTTTCCACCCCAGAGTCATACAGTTTTAGATCATCCATGTAAAATTAGTGGGTTATCTGTTGCCTCCGGTCGTTCGGCGGATAAAAGTCCAGAGTAATATCAACTAGTTCGTCCAAGCGCAATGGGGAGTGGCGGCAGTTAGGCGTTGAACAAGAGGGGACTCGATGTGTCTCCTTGGAATACACCCCTCTGGAATGTTATACACTACAGTAACGTGATAAAAACACTATGAATTCTTCTCATATTTCTTAGCCTATATTTATCTTAATCATAAAAATTCTTATAGTTACGGAAGTAAAACGAAGAAAAATTATTATTAAAATTATGTTAAAAATCTAGGAACAAACTAATGGCTTCATCTATCTAATATTCTAATATTCAAGCAGTTCCAAGATTCCAATATATCAGAGTAAGAAATTCAGAATTCATTAGGTCGCATAAAAGGAATTACCTACAAGAATGTGAAGTTTATGTACATTACAGTTTGTGTTGAACGCGTAACAATTCACAAAGCGTGACTCCCCTAGACAGTTAGATGAACCCTTTGTATGCGTTTAATGTTCGAAATGTCTAGACTAAAATGCTGCAAGTTCCTACAAATAAAGAGAATACAGAAAAAGTTGCTTGATATGTGACTTTATTTTCGAATATTAATGTTGCGTCAGATTCCACCCCTCCAATGGAAATTTTACACGGCTGTGTTCAGTATTTCTCGCTAAGAACTTCGAACTAGCCTGGTAGAGAAATTGAATAATGAATTTTAGAAAAATCAGTACTTGAATCACAAAACATTGACATTTATATTGTCGATATAGTTATGCCGGTATTATTTGTGTATTATGTATAATTTTCAATTCAATTCATACACTTCAGTTTGAATATGTCGATTCTTTTACTGCAATGAAATTACATACCCTTCTCAACTATACCTAGAAGTCCAAAATTATATGCACATTTTGCATGCTGTAGCATCATAAGAAAACAACTAATTTGGAATTATAAGATTTAGTTACTACTATTTCTATTCACAAGGAATATTGGGAGAAAGGAAAGATTGTTCACATTGATGATCCTCAATCGGACTCACTTCGTGTTAAAACCAATTACGTTTCTCGCGAACGGATTATACTTCGTATGGATTACTAGCAAGTATACTTTAGTCAATACTCGAGAAATCATTTGGTTACATATGGATGGCTTCGACATTATTCACGAATTTACTGGAATTCGGTTTTGAAAGTGACAAACAATTTCCGCCAATACCTACGTCCTTCTCACTACAGCCGATTTTTCTGTGGTGGCATATCATATACCAAGATGAAACTGTGCTATCTAGTATCTAGTGAAACCATTCAACTATCATTATTATTATTATTGAATTATTATTTCGTTTCTTTGACCCACATAGCATTTTCTGGAAAATTGATGCTGAATTTCACATATCTCGCATTGTCTGATATTTTGTCAGGAACATGTTCTAATAATCTCCATATGAATCGTCAATGTCAACTCCATGAGACAGTTGAATTCTCGAATTTAGCAATGATTTGATATCAGCGGAGGCCGTGCTGTTGAGACGTTAAACCAGATATCAAAATTCTCCTTGAAGTGAAGGTTAGAACCTCGAAAAATTCAAACGTTTCATGCTCCACTAAGTAACATCACATCCATAGTGATGGAACGAAAACACTGCAATATCACTATCACATTTATTTATAACTTCTGTTGCTCAAGTTTCGATATTCTAACTCGGTGACAGCTGTTCTACGGGCTAAGCCCGTTTCAAAATCTTGAATCAGCCGTTTCGTGTACACTGCTTATGAACGGATTAAGTCGAGTAGTAGGTCGTCACCTCCAAGTATCTAGTGTGTGGTCAGCTTTGGTTTGTCAATTTGGCGTACGTCATTCTGACAAGTATAGGTTATATAGAGATCAGTAGCATTCATAGAAAAGTATGAAATTGAGAGTAACTATCAGCATCAGTCAACATTTATTCCGTTACCAGAGTTATTTTACCTTTCTATGGTATCGCCGATTCATCATTTTGAGGCCGTTTTTGCTAGACATGCCGACAGCGGGTCAAAAAGCGTCTCGAGCTCCTTTCCACAGGCAATGCAGCTGATATGAGGAACCTGCCCATCCATCACGTTGCGACGATAGACCAAGATGTTGATTACGCCATATGGGCAAGATGCGGTAAATCCCTCGGTCGATCGCTGTACCTCTTGTCTTCTGAGTTGACAAATATTAAGGTATCAATATCAATTTGAAATTTCACTGATCCATACCTCATTCTAACATATCTGGAATCAGCTACATATCCTATGTCAAATTTAACCAAATCCAACAAGATCAGAATCACTGTCAACTCTCAGCAAGTCTTAGACTAAAAAAGTTCACAACTGTGGATACACTATATTGCTAATAAGTACGAGATAAAAATTATAATAATAATGGTGATTCTACCGTACTCAGCAACTTTGTTCACATCATTATGCTATCTGAAATATAATATTTAACATCACCTATGAATGTTTATTGTTCAGTATCAGCTCAACTATCAACCAATGAGGTTATTGTGCTAGAACCCGATTGAATTAGGTCATGCTCTTATATATTCCATCAAATATAATTAGAAGTCTATTACCTACGTCATTATTTCGACTCCTGAGTGCTCTACAATATTACGAATTTCGAGTGAAGTGTGATATTTCAAAAACGAATAAACTGATTAAATCCATTCTAAACTAACTGGAAACAATATAATTGAATTATTTATTATTGGAATGGAGTTGCGGTAGGCTCTTGGTGTAACAATATTAAATATTGATGTGAATATTTGATAAAACATTTGTTAAAATTGGACCTGAATCCCGAAATAATATTGTCAGTGTGTCGAACATATTTCAGTGCAACGCCAATCTTGTCAATATATTATTCAATCGAGCAGTTTGTCAACTAACAAGCATTCTCTAATACCAATTCAAATATTATTGATATTAGGTTGAACCCATTTTCATTCAAGATCATCAACTTCTCTATAGTTAAGTGGATCTTGAGTGTTTTTATTGAATATTAACCCGAGTTGGTCTCAACTAGAAGATGATTCTAACCCTAGAATACTAATCTTCATTGATAGTACGGGAATACTAAAGACACGTAAATTTTACGTGCACATAAGTACGGTTTGGTTTTTTATTAGGAACTGACATGTTTATAATTATATTCGATGTGCTTTCATAGAATCGATGTGGTAACTACAAAAAATGGAATGAATCATTATTAAGAAGTGAAAAAATGAAATTGTGTTATATTAAATTGAATTCATATTAAATGTGAAACATAGTTCACTGTTGGCAGGATTTAGTCACAATAATTACTTAGCTCTACCTAACTAGGCAATTCATCGAGAATAAACTATGTATAATTAATAAGTATAAGGTCAGGTGGGGTAAGTGTGTAGCAGAATATTAAAAGTTCCTATATTTCCAAATCGCATTTTCAGACCATTTAAAATTTGAAACTAATATTTCAATACAATATTTTAATGTGTATCACCTACAAATATTTCACATTATAACTTTCCACGATAATCACGTCGCTCTATTTTTCACTTTTTTCAAAACTGTGTCCGTAGTACACACTTCCCACTTTACATGGGGGAAGTGTGTACACGATTTAATTTTTAGCTGAGAATCAATAGGAATAGAATGTGGGGCAAGTGTGTAAAAGTAGAATGTGCAATCTTCCGTTAGCTATTTAAATATTTCAAATAATGGTAATACTTTCGTAGTTATAAACTTTTTTATTATTGAATTAACAATGAAGATGGCCTATGCTAGGTGAATAAACAACTTAAACAACTTATTCAATATTATAATTAGTAAAAGTAACACTGAAACGGTGCAATCCCCTTTTGGTGACCACTGGTTCAGAAAGAAGCATGACAATATCCTTTGTTCCAACAAAACTTCTTTCTTCTGGATCTGCCCATATAAATGAGATAGATGCAGACACATCTAATGACTTCACCTTTCGTGTGAACTTGATTTCAACTTCATTGTCTGCTTTGTTTACTGAGATGATTTGGCCAATATAATGTTTACGTGATTTCTTAGTAGAACAAACCACCAACACCCAGTCATTTACATCTGCATTTGTTCCTTCTTTGTTTATTTGATTCACAAACTCGTTCAAGTCTTGTTCTTCTCTAAACTCTTCATCAATATCATGGTCAGAATCCTCATAGCTTACTTCTTCCTCTCCTTCTTCAGATGATATTTCAACGGAGTCCACAATTGCGGGAACCTTTTTTGTCTTTGCGGGCTTCTTAGTTTGTTTTCCTTTTAGACGCTTAGGGGTCTTCTTAGTTTCTTTTTCTTGTAGACGCTTAAGTACTTCTGGAGTAGTTATTATTTCTGCACCAGTGGCAACTTTTCTCTTCTTTTTTTTGTATCTGTATGTTGGTGTTGTTTCACCATGTCTAATAACAGTTCTTGGAATGATACCTGAGGCTCATTTGAGCTACCAGCAACTGACGGTTCTTCAAGTTGTCCATTATGTTCGTTTTCTGGAGGAGGCTTGTTGAGGTTCTGCTTGTGTGTTTCCCATCGCTTCAACGCTAACGGATCATAGTGTTCTGCTGAGATAACACTTGAATTGAAAGGATATATTCCTCCTTTTCTAAACCCATTGATTATAATTTCAGAGTCTATTTCAGACCATATTTTTCCAATGAATCTACGGAAATGTTGTTTGGGAATTCTTTGACCCTGATTATGCCTTTGCCACTCGACAAGTTGGGCATCCCATCTTAATTTCAGCGAACGAAAGACACTCAAATCGAGTGGTTGAAGCAAATGACTCGAGTGTGGCGAGAGTTTTAGTATTGTAACGTTATTTTTCAATGCACATGATATTAGACGTTCATCTATATGAGACACATGACCATCATAGATGACGAGAACAGGTCTAGCATCACCGATTTCTTTCAAGAAACCTTTCTCAAAATAATTCAAAAAAATTTGAGATTCCATCCATCCATTGGCTGTAGCGGCATAAGTAGTTTCTGGGAAATATTTGCCTGCTGGCGCAACCCATCCATCACATATATTTTTTCCTTTAAAAATTATTAATGGGGGCGCCTTATGTCCTGTGGCATTTGCGGCCATTAGAACTGTTATGTTATCTCTTCCGCCTCCTGCTGTGGTTCTTGAAGATGCGGTTCCCTTTTTTCCCACAATTTTCACCTTGGAAGGATCAAGACAAAATCCAGATTCATCCAAGTTCCAGATAAATTGTGGTTTATCTCTCAAATCCAAGTCCTTTAGGGTCTTCTCCAGTAATTGAAAATATTCACCAATAATAAATGGGTCCATACACTTCTTTCGAGAAAATTCAACCGACTGGGGTTTTTTAATAGATAAACCGTGCCGCTTCGTAAATCTCAAAAACCAGTCTTCACCGGGCACATCATGTTTAAAAGGCGTTTTGAGTTTATTGCGTACAACATAATTACCTACAATCCTTAAGACTCCGGTACGACTCAAGCCCCAACCCCATTTTTCTATGATTGTGATGCCCTCCACTAATTGCAGTTCCATCCCCAATGGAATAGCCGTACTCCGGCCCTGAATGTTACTTTTTTGACCTCCTAGTCCCCTTATGTGATAGTTTACTGTCATCTTGGGTATGTTATATTTTTGACTAGCTTTATAGGCGGCGATTCTTCCACTCCTAACCTCTTCCACTGCCAGTTTTAAATCTCCTCTAGAATAAGATTTGGCCCTATCACTTTTTCTGACATACGTTCTGCCCATTTTGGATTGATCTATTGGAAACGCCAATTGCTGTAACAAACAACATGTTCAGACGATAATTATATTGGTAATTGGGGAAAGTGTGTATTATTACACAGTTAGCCGGGAATAATAGTACACACTTCGCCGGATTAAGATTTGACCAGGGTAAGTGTCTACCATCAACAAATATTTAGAAAGAACTATCTTCGGATTAAAATACCTTCATAATGTTGTAAATAAACTATTTCTTACCTTCTCTGCATAAAAAAGATATTAAAATCCAACACAAAACGCCGATGATACTTGATTGTAAAATGCACGCCTCGCATGAAATGCGCACTCAACGGTAGGTTCAAACAGAATGACATTTTCTAGATAAATTAAAGCGATGAGATTTTCGGTTTCATCTGACCTTGGAAGCATATACACTATTCTCTATTGAGCCATAGATGGGGCGCTAGTATACTAATCATATAAAGAAATATCTTGACTTTACACACTTACCCCACCTGACCTTACCTCAATTATTTATAAAAAAGGGTTTAAAAATAATACTACTACTAGTATAATACTACTAATAATAGAATATAAAAAAATACTTTGTGCTTCTTGATACCATTCATCGCAAATTGCACCCGACCGGTGCATCATTGACAAATAAAAGTGGATTTGAATTCAAAATAATCGGTGCGCCGGTGAATGCCTCTCAATAATAATTTTGATAGTTCGCGAATTGATTTTTATTATATTGTGTCAGAGTAAACATGTATTTGCAATGCAGGAAAACACGATATGTTTCACATTCACAGTTGCTCTGCAATATTTGAATATTTAAAATAGGTAAGTAGTGCTTATTTTCTAATCGTATGAATACCCTTAGAAGCCGCCGCTGTTAAATATACGCATTTTGTAATTTTTGTGCGGCTCAGTTTCGAGAGAATGGGTTCTCAAATGACACTTGCATACATACTCAAGCATGATGGAATCATATAACTTAGTGTAGAATTGTATTATTCGGAACCGCCGCATCTTGCGGCTGCTTTAAATATTCCAAATAGGATGTGCGAAGGATGATATAAGAAATGGAGGCCCGTTTGAACGGAATTGCCATTATATAAGAAGAAAATAACACTCTATATCAAAGTTGAGGAGGGAAACATTTATTTCCTCATCCATTCCAGCAATAATGATGGTTTGCAAGTGCTTTGTAATTAGAATTGTAGTTATTGTGTTTACCGGAAGTTTTGTCGGGATAATGAGAATGCGTCGTATTCACCTAAGGTATAGTTGTACAATATCGTCGGCTGTGATGACTGGGCTAAACTCTGTTAATCCAAATGTTGACAGTGATGTAACTAGTAACTATCATATTATAACGCTTGAGACGGAGACGGACTGAATTTTAAGAACGTACAACACGACGCTCTAATAAATTAAAACTATCGATTTTGATAATATAGTTCAGGAATAAACATTTAACAATGATAATATCAAACGGTTCAAAGTTCCATATCACAACTCGCGATACAATGATTTCTAGAATGTCTTGAGAATATCTATTAATTCTCTAAAATCCCTGAAAAATCCTCATCATGTCAGAAAAATTTAGCTGATTCACATTCTCTATGTTGTTTGTATCATTTTCGAAAACACAACTAGCGCTCCGCGAGATCAGGACTAGAGTGAGAGTTCACTCGCTCTTGCACTCGTTCTCGACTACGAGAACAGAAGCGAGAAGCTGCTAGTTCTCGCATGAAAACTAGGGAATATCCATCCTGTCATTCTCTAGACGCGCCCGACATCTCATAACGTACAAGCATGCAACAAATCTTTGAGCTAGGGGACAATCTAGTCATCCAATTAACGACAGCGCCAATCTCAATCAGTAGCAGAGCTAGAGAGATTGAGAGTAGAATAGAGTCCTCAATATTTGAAATTAATAATATAATTCATTTCTATAACTATTTTATGGTATTTTATAGTTGTATAGTCACAGCAAAGTCACAAAGCCAAACCTGATAAGAATATGAAACCATCAAGAAAACCAGTTCATCAGCAAACGGTAAATGAATGTGGAAAATCAAGAAATTCACTGGCAATATGCTTATTATATAAAAAACAACAATGTGTGAAACTTATGACGCTCAACCTAATACTTCGGGACTGAAAGTGACCTTCAATTCAAATATTTCAAACAATTCGAGAAATTATTTGTCAAAATTGTGAATTCGTGTTCCCAGGCCAATCCCAACCAGTTTATGACCTCACTGTCTAACATACTCAGGTATAGCTGATTTTTGTTGAACATGAGACAGTCTCAACCGAAACTTTGTGGCACGTAAAATTTGGGTAGTTTATAGTAATGATTCTCATTTCTAATCTCCGGGTAGTGTTTCTACATGCAGTTATTAAACATCTTCAATTTGTTGCACGTTTTTCCCACAATACCTTATTTGTATTATTTCAGAGAATTATTTGCTTCATCCATTTAGTATGAAAATCAGAAGTAAGATGTTTCTTGTAATATTGCTATTTGAGTGTAGTAGTAAATGATCTCAGAAGAAATAATTATTTGATTTCATAAATAATTACCACACTCTGCTAGTGATTGGCACTGCAATAGTTTTTCGCAAATAAATTAGCATCAATAGTAAGTTTGGGGTATAATTATTTATGTTATGACAACCGATTGTTTGTTCCGTTCCAAACTTCAGGTATCTAATTTCATACCGTACGAGTATAGAGAAGGGGGTACTATAAATTCTGTTTGTGGGTTCTGATTGAGTATAGGTGAGTTCTCACGAAATTCTTAAGAATACTGCTCTAGTAGATGTTCCCAATTTTATTCCTTTCGCGATATTATGTATGTGTAATAAAAACAGACTAAATATGTTATAAAAATTGTTTTTAAGCTGATTTTTCTACCAAAACTTTTTTGTTGAAAAAAAAATTTTTGGTTTGACTTGCTAATTATTGTAATACTATATTCTCTATGTATTCGGTCGTGGTGCCAATAATAATTAGCTCTTTGAGGTCGTTTCACTACCGCCCAGTGAGCATTATTCACAGTTATTTTATGATCATGAGTACATTATCTAAATAGGTAATTTTTTTCCTGAATATTATTATGACGCCGAAAAGACGAAAGAGAAAAAGAAGCTTCTTAGAGACCATTCGTAATAAAGGATTGTCAAAAAAGAGCTTCAGAAATGTTTGTGATTCCCACGCAAACTTAACAATTGAGACTTAGTGATAAACTTGTTCAAACTTATTCTCTTGTTCAGAAGATGAAGAGGATGCTTTATGATAATTGATTTCATAGGGCCAACATGAGGGCTTCCCTAGAAGAAAAGAAGATGTGAAGCTCCTGTGGAGTCTTTCTTGGATAACTGCAATCGGTCTAGCTCCTTCAAAAATAAAGCATAAAATCTTTTCACGCCAACTCCCAAATATTGCAATAAGGGCATCCGAAGCAGCCACAGCGCAAATATGTTTGAGGACATGAGGAAATAGTTTTCCCCGTTCGGTAATATTATTCATCCCCATAAGTGAAGATCAATAAATAAATGCCAATTAGTGCAAACTGATTGCTAATCACTAAGCAATTTAGGGATCGCGTATTTTCATTATTTTACGTAGCTACAAAATTTGTATATAAAATTGTTTACGGTGAAGCAACTATTCTATTCATCATTGGAAAAAAATATCATTCTATGATTCAAATTTAACATCTTACGAGTAAAGAGATTCAACGATGCGGCTTAGATGCCAAGCCCTGCCGAATTTACTTTATAATTGAAGTATTTTTCGATTTTTAATTTTTTTTTAATTGTATATGACTTTTATTTTGGATATGCGAGTGAGTCTTCGTTGAATATGAGACGATATCACACAATTTAAAAAATAAATGTTATTCTTCATTACATGTGTGTGTATTGTTTGCACTCGGATGTCCAGACTGAAATACATAAAGTAATTATATTCAAAAAGTAAGTTGTTAATAAATTATTTTTTTCATGAGCTTTCGAGCCGGGAGCGAAACTTGTACCGAGCTACAAGTTCTCGCTCAGGACTGGTAGATCATTGAATTCCACAGAAATGAAATTGATAAGTTGTAGAAAAGGTATGGCAACGTCTTCATTAATACTTTCTAAGTAAAATGTAAAATCCTACAATAGAATCAACGTCGTGCGAGTTCCAAACAAAATGGTTCCAACACATCATTCTAGAACTACCATCGAACGGTGTCTTTGCAGGCACCAGTTCTTTACTTTTCTTCTGTTACCAACATCTGAAGATTTTGAGGATATGTTGAATCCACCGGGAATCAAAGCTTAATTCTAATCGTCAACATGCCAATTCGCATGATTTCTTGCCAATTTCCTAGCAGCCATGTGCGCTTCAGTGAGCATTGATGGTCGAATTTAGTGGCTTCCTACTTGCGAATCCTGCTTCTTTTACACGTTTCCTAAAAGGAACATCGTAACATTTCTCACATTTTGCAGTTTATTCCTAAGCTCTTTACTTTCAAATCTCTGTTATGCAAAACCTTTTGTCCCTCATGACTTGGACTCGTAAGTTTCTCCCGTGTGTACTTTCCTGGAGTGTGAACATTGTAGTAACTTTTTCCTGACGACCTTATTACGAAAAAAAACAAATTGTTCAGATTTCTTATTTTATAGTTAATTTAATGCTTATTTGTTGTTCCCAGTGACGATTCGAGTTGCACAAATGCTTCAAATGAGAAATTACACGGAGTGTAATACAATAATATATTTTCTATGAATTCTTATTGCTGAATACCGGTATTTATCGATAATTGCACATGTGGAGGATTATTGCTGTAATTCGTATAATATACGTATAAAACTTATTGCTATTTTCCATTTTATCAGTTGAAAATTATCTGCAGGAGGCAGTCAAAGATGTTAATCATCTAAAAAATAATAGGTTCCAAATGATCTTTCAAAATCCATGATTCCTCAAATTATTTGTATGTAATAGACGTTACGTATACGTGGAAACTATAATATGGGTATGTTTGAAATGTGGTTACATGTAGTCAGATGTGTTGAAATTATTCAGGAGTATGTCGAATTTCCGCTTCAGCTGTGGTTTATAAACCCATGTTACGAAACGTAATTAGTATTGCTATTGCTCTATCATTACAGAATTCAAATTTCAACTGAACATTCAAACACAGGATCGACCGATAAATGCAGTATTCATATTATGTACAGCATGTTCAAAATTGAAAGTTGAACGATGACAATAAACCAGACAATATAGTCTGTTCAAATAAGACGTAAAAAATGTGAAAGCTCGAAAAAAAAACAGACTGAACCAATCAATTTTTTTTTCTGCAATTCGTTCCTGGACGCATGCTTGACGATATTGAACTTTGAGATCTGGTCGCTTGGACATTTTTCAATTTTCAAACTGTGAATTACCCAATTTTTATGGTCGATTCATTGGAAAATTATTGAAAAATTTGTAAATTTGGTGAGTATTTTAACTCCACTCGGGGGTTTTCGAGGTTGCTGATCACGATTCCGTCGTTAGATTCACCATTTTCGATCACTTTAGCTAGAATATGGCCAATTTCATGTCAGAAGAATGTATGACGTGTTCCTTTTCGGTAAACTGCTTACTGCGGTAAACTTCAAATCCTCGGGCACCAGATTTTTCTAAAGGTTTACTCCTTTTTGAGGACTTCCTCTAGGGTCCTCACCACAAATCCTATCACTATGTTATCTATAGATAGCCTTGTCCCTAGGGTAGCTACAGTGAAGTAAAATCAGGGCCCATTGGACAGAAAACAGTATCAAAATTGTAGGCTTCAATTACAATTGATACTTGGTTAAAACTCAGCTCATTTAAAGATGAAGCAGAAATAACTTAATAAAACGGAGAATTTCAAATATTAAAATATATAATAACAATGAATTCACTTTCAGGATAATTTATAAAAGCAATTGAACGGTATATGATTCACAAAAATCCACCCAGGTAGAAAATGTAAGGAAGCCCAAGCGGTTTATGAAAACTGTTACAACATATCTATTTTTACGATATGTTCGGTATTCATATTCAATTCAACAATACGGAATCGGTTCATGAATGATTTACATTCGTCAATTCCAGGAAAACACAACTCAAGCAGTTCCTAACGTAATAAGCGGTGTACGGTAATCATTCAGATAGCATTATCACTTGAAAAATGTTCATAACACACTAGG
Organism: Endomychus coccineus; assembly: GCA_958510875.1. Lineage (NCBI taxonomy): Eukaryota > Metazoa > Arthropoda > Insecta > Coleoptera > Endomychidae > Endomychus > Endomychus coccineus. The sequence continues at coordinate 47,442,486 of OY294068.1, forward strand.
ATATATTGAACGGTTAAAATTCGGTCGGATCGGAAAATATTGGCCTACACTAGGTTCACGATCGTACGATATCAGATTTTACGGTATCTTCGGATAATTACTCTGATTGAGTTTATTCTGTCACATCACCCACCCTTGTACTAGCTATCCACGGAGTGCCCGGTAATTGTATGACAGTGTTAGATTTCATAAACTTTGCAGATTCAGATTCTAGACAATTAGGACTTATACTTTCGGTAGGTCACAGCGTGCACAAACCCTAACTATCGCATCTGCAATAACCCCTACACCCACGGCCGGGGCTTCTCATTCGGATAAGGGGTAATTACGATTATCAATCACACAACCACCCCAGCTTATACTTCCGGTAGGTCACAGCGTGCACAAGCCGTTGGCGGTTTGGTCGTTTAGGATATACTTATACTTCCGGTAGGTCACAGCGTGCACAATTATACCAAAGACGCCCCTGTCGTTCGAACTCTGTACACACCATACAATTACATGAATATTTCAATTCACGTGTGGATTCAAATCGTGCGCGGTCCGACCTATGACGGGATGAACTGAAATATAACGATTTAAATTACTGAAAGCAACGGATCTCAGATATCATACAAACTACGAAAATCAATATATCGTAATACCAGAAAATGAACTATTAAGCTATCATTGACCTTATGTAAAATTCACTATTGTTAATTCAAATTTCAAATCTGACTTGAACTCGGATAATAATTAATTCACTCTGATTCTGATTGATAAGCAATTAATAAAAGGTCCCGATCTTTTGTCTGTCCCTGCTTTTATATGTTTTCGAGGATCAGGTCAAGTTCGTGCCACCAATTCCTTATTTTGTGCCAAGGCTTTTTAATTTTTGTCCCGAACAATGCTTGGAAGTGACGCTACTTTTTAGATCTAAAATTCGCGCTCATGATATTTCGGTAGTTCCTCTCGGCACAGTAAACAAATGTTAGCGGAGTTTTTTTGGTTGTTCGCCCTTTTTATACATAAGGCTGTTCAAACTTTGATGCGTTAACTTACCAGATCCCCGTTTTTTTACAACATAAGTAAATCGGAATGAATGCAATTTTTAAGCGGGCATGAATCCAATTCATTCATTTGAATAATTACACTTATTCAAAAGTACGGAGATTTAGAAAAGTGACAATCACGGAATATACATTCGGAGTTCACGCATAATATTCTTATTTACTGCCTGATCTGAAACAAATAATATTTCGAAATTTAAGCTTTGTTACGAATGGCCAAATTAGACCATTTCGCAATTTTTGTTAAAATTGCATAGAAAATTTCACTTGGGAGTTTTCGAGGTCGCTGATCACGATCCCGAAGATAGGTTTACCATTTTCGACTACTTTAGCTAGAACATGGCGAATTTTATGTCAGAGAAATGGCCTAATTAGATAATTTCGCAATTTTAAAGACGTTTTGTATTATACCATCAGTTTTAAGTAATCCAGTTTTAGACATAATATAAGTCTTCTGATGATGGTCGTGAGACCGCAACGTACGTAAAAACGAGAAAATATAGAGCGTAAGTGTTAATGTGACCTATTTCCCGAGAATTTATATATAATTCACTATTTTCGACCACTTAAACTAGAAATTGGCCAATTTTGTGTGTGTCAAAAAAAAGCCAAATTAGATAATACCAAAATTTTTGTTGAAATTTACTAAAAAAAACTCCACTCGGGGGTTTTCGAGGTCGCTGATTTCGATTCCGAAGTTAGATTCATCATTTTCGACCATTTCAGCTAGAAATTGGCCAATTTTATGTCAGAAAAAAGCCAAATTTGATAATATCGCAACTTTTGTTCAAATTGGCTGATAAGCTCCACCCGGGGGTTTTCAAGGTCGCTGATCAAGATCACGAAGTTAGATTCACCATTTTCGACCAATTTAGCTAGAAATGGGCCAATTTTATGTGAGAAAAATAGCCAAATTAGATAATTCCGCAATCCGAAAAGACGTATAGCTTCTGTTTGTAAGAATTGAGTTTATTTGTTCTCTTATTCTTTTATAACCACATAAGTTTTATCCGTGAAATAGTAGTAATTGTGGAACTGGAAAGTGACTTCGTTATTGTTTCGGTATGGTATGGTATTTTTAAATTCAAATCTGGTAGGAGATTTTTTTTGTTTTTGAATTACTTGCGATAAAACAGAGTGACGATAAGTTAACGGTTTTTGCTGATTATTTGGTGGATTATTTCATATCCGGCGAAGTCACTTTTCCACTCCACATTTCAGCTGAAGCTTCTTTAATTCTGAATAAGACTATGAACGCTTGCGAGTCCTTTCACTATCATTCAAATAATTTTTTTCATTACAGATCACCGAATAATTTTTATTCCATGGATAATCTGTTAAAATTCCAAATAGTGTACATACAATGTGATACTCCTTGTAAATCTAAAAAATTAGCCACAATTAGGAGAAAAGTTTTTTTTGCAAACATATATCAATCAAATACATGGACACAATCCACAAAATATGTAGAATTATTATGTACAAATTGTCAATGTTTGTCTTTCGAGTGTTGTGTAAAATTTGTGTATTATAAGTACATTATATTCTTGATCATAATATGTTATACATTTTGTTATTACACTAATTCAGTGGATGGATAAAGTGAAACCAACCTTATAATTCAATTTTTCAATCATAATAATTTTTTTCTGACCTTAAAAATATTGCTTGTACACCTATAGTGACAAAATTGTTGCATCAACAAGGTTTTCATTGTATTTTAGAATTTTGAAATCAATAGTTATCTTTGTGACGAACTTCGTAGTCACAAAATCGGACGACAGAATGCCACGTGACGAGTATCGTAGACGAATTTTATGTTTACCTGCGTACTATGACGAATTTCGAATCCCCCATTTGGACGAAGAGCTATGTTGTAATACAAAGTTGTCCAGATGATAGATAAGGTGTTCATTGATCTTATCCATCATGATATCAGCTTTTTCATTAGGTCAACTCCAGACTGAAAAAGTTACACACAAACTAATCTCACGTTCCTTTGAAGTCATTATCAGAACTTTGTCATTGAAAAATGTATTCCGAAATCAATAAATTCCAATTACATATATCAGAATCGCTCCTTCATGCTAGATGAACATACTTTTCACTTTTATCTGTTATGGAAAATAATTGTCGTATATATTCCTCAGAATTTTATAATGAGTGCTTGATAAGCTACAATGCAATGTTTGAAATGTAGAATTGGTCATAATAATTCAATACAAATTGGATGAATTCTACAGTTAATTCAACAATTAATACTTAGTTAATTAATTTCGGAAGGATGCTAATGATATTTCGTAGTAGTGTTGTCGAAATAATGTAATTGATTTTGAAATCCAGTCGACTGTGTATGTGGAGATGATTGTAGAATTAAATGAAATTCACAACAGGATGTATTATTCAATATAAATGAATAACATACAGTCATGAATCATGAGAAATTATGATATATAAATTTTGTTCGTATTTGAAGCTATCGCATTTTAATCAATCTGTATTTAAATATAGAAAATTGCTAATTTAATAATTTTGAATCCTAACTGATTTTAGATTTCAGTCTGAGTATGCACATAATTTAAGTATTTCATTGAACAAGTCTACCAGTGTTGCAGTTATCGAGTTTCGGTAATATACTATTCTTTTGCTGACATGATATATTATACAGGATGTTTTTGGGTGACGGATACCAGCGCTATTCGAAGTTTTCAAAATTGCAGATTGCTAAAATTATCTTATTTTATTCAGAATGCCAATATCAAAAATCAAGTACCCCCACCCCCTCTTTTTCTCAACATGATTTTCTTCTCTCGGAAACTTCTGCTGGTAAAATGTATGATTGTAATGTATTTTATATTGATCAACTGTTGCCAGCAAACTTTGGGTAGGAATATATATTGCAAATTATCAGAAGCAGCAAAAGGCGTGGAATGTCGTTAAATTATACCTGTCACGATATGAAAGTTTATCTGAATTCACAGCGTATGTGTCTAGAACTGTATGTTTCATTATCTATGTATATTTATAGGCCAGCTGATAAATGTTTTCCACAGAGACGCAGTCAATACTACTTCCATGGTAAACACGAACAAAAGAGCTGAATCACCTAAAACCAGGAAAAAAAGAACACAATTTGTCCCGATAATGTGAGCTATATCAGGAAGTCAGGCAAGCTGATTTGAACTTTGGTAGTAATTGCGAATAACATATCCACGAAGAGTGTGTTACGTGAAAGGTGCTAATGAAATGTTTCATGTCCAGATTATGAGTGAAATTTCCAATTACTCATTGAATATTTTTTCCTAAATGTATTACGAACATTTCATTACAATTGGGTTCTTTACTAAATTGGGTTAAATGATGACAATATCATGTACCATCTTATTGCCAGAAGTATGTTGGCAATATGACCATATTTTTTTTGAATGATATTTATTTTCTGTAAGATTCAACACAGTCACTTCCGTTTCAAGCTACATGTTCCTATAGATGCATTTGATGCCGTAATGATCTTTATTTCTGACCGAGATATTATAAGCTTATATCGTCATAGTTACGCTATCAATATTGATGGTCATAACTCCCTTGGGACATTATAGATTCTATAATTCCCTCTACCTTTCACAAGTAAAAATAAAATAAGAAATGCTTATATATATATATATATATATATATATATATATATATATATATATATATATATATATATATATATATATATATATATATATATATATATATATGTATATATATTTATTTATAAATCTGATGACATCTTTAGGAGATAAAACAGCGGACTTTTTCGGCTTATAACTCTTACTTTTCCGTTTCAAAAAAGCCTCTAGTTCATTGAACTTGGTGATATGTCGTTTCTCATGTATAGTCACCATCGATTTAAGCATTGACCATTTAGGCCATAAAGAATTCGGACTATACGTTTCTGACTGCAACGAATAAACACAATTACTACCAAATCTACCGAAAATTCCTTACCAGTTCTTGAAAATATGCCAGAGATACAGTTTCAGTGGCATCTTTTGGCATAATATTTTTCAGTGTCAGCCACTCCAGATATATTTTATATTCTTTTTTGTATACGGCTTCACTTTTCGATGGAACTAATGATTCTCTTGCTTTTTCAGCATTTTTCAAAATACCCTCCATCATATTTGGGGTAGAAAAGCACGTTTTTAACGCGAACCCAACTTGATAATAAAGCTTTGTTTGTAAACAACTAACATAGCAACAACAAAACTCCTATAATCAACGGTACCTGATTCAAATATAGCGGGAAGGTAATGAATTGGTGCATTTATTCCGTTTTAAAAATGAACAAAATTTATTTGAAATCGGTCAGAAATAAAATTATCTATGTACCACGGGAATTAATGGGCCTTAATTACCGATGGCAAAGTTTGCGTCCCGAGGGCCTCTGGCCCGAGGGACAGCAATTGCCTTATAATTCCCTTGATACATAAATAACTATTTTAACATAGAATATGTTTTTATGGAGGACCTAATTGTGGAAAGCGTTACGCGAGATGCGTGAATTCGTGAAAGGTCTGATTGGTCGAGACCAATAGGCTAAGGAGGAGCTCCTCCTTCTCTGATACAGCGCCGCACGAGCGCGGGAACAACCGAGCACGTGACTGTGACCATAGTCAAAGTATGAAGATCTGTTGGAGCCTCCCTATCATCGTTTCTCGCGCCGGGTGACGTCACCCGTCTCCTCCAATCACAGACTAGCTCTCTCACGTAACAGCATCATATTATGTCGTCGTCAATAACATTAAATAAACGAAATAAACGACCAATCAGCTTGCACTCGAATTTTGAAAAGAGTAGAAGGTAGGCTTCAACAGACCTTTATACTTTGACTATGACTGTGACCACATCGATATAAGACAGTCTACTGAGGACGCGAATCTTGTTCTGAATTATCAATTTATTCATTTTAATTGTTGAGATGGAAGAACATTGAACATGTTCTATGTTATTCGTTTCTATCTAATAAAAACTATACTTTATTTTCGCTAATTATGACAAAACCTGTTATTGAAATGAATAAGAAAGGTTCGAATGGTCATATTGGCTGCGGTAACCTTATGTCCATGAATAAACTATAAAAGAGTTCACACTGTGCATATATTATAATACTATTGATAAGAAATAGTCAGTCTTATCCACTAAAAATACTATTAAAGTACTGAGGACCTTTCGCTACTAAGAAGCCATCATCGGAGTAAAATAAATTATAAATCAAAATGTGCCTGTTTGAATACTATCTGGAGATTATAATGGGGTTACCCTCAGCTAGAGATACAGCTTTTTCATTCATGAATTTCCATCTCTGCTAAGCTACCTAGATATTTGTCTGTACTGTGTTTCAAAAGTGATAAACTTTTTCGGGAAATGTTCCTTATAAATAATTAAAATGTTCTTTATGAATAATTAAAATGTTCTTCCTAGTTTGACCCAAATAGCGTTATGAATACGACTCACAATTGATTCTGTAAATCCCAGATTTGTCAAAACATTATCAAAGGTGTTGCCAAAACGGTGTTTCAGCTTCTTCTTACATTCATGAACTGGTTGTATTGCAAATTCAGAATACAAACTATGAAATTTATTAATTACTGAAGAATGATAAGTGAAATTTCTGAATTGTATTGAAGTATTTGAAGGTAATGAGAAAGTGTTAGATTAAAAAGTCGTGATAATCTCTATTTATCCTGACTGCTCCGATGATTAAAGGATTCCCAAACAATCTCATTCATACTTTTCACATTTCCGTTAATTGTCATTAGATGTTGCCTTGGAAGGTACACAGTGTGCCTAGTATGGCCGTATGTCACATTACTTCGGAGCTTATGGTGGTCTATACCCACAACGTATCCTCATATGGGTCACCGCTTTACTATTTTTCACCGTTCGTTTATTTACCGTTTTATTTATCTAATGATCCCTTATTATCTGACTATATTGTATACAAATATTTTTGACTAGAATACCAATTCGATGTATTGTTCTTGAGTGAGAATTCCTGGGTAAATAAGAAGAATTATATGGATTGGTACAAACCGAACCTGTTTGCGTACGAATTGGAGGATTTGAGATCGGTTTTTTGAACTGTAGTTATGAAACCAACCCAACATGTAATCTTTGTATCACAACAACGATCTAGATCACTTCTGTCATTACTATTACTACAGAGCACTTATGGAAGGATAAATGAAGTCGTTACCATATACCGTAAACAAATTTTTAGCTTTAATCACCGTATCTCAAATTACCTACTTTAAGTTATACCGTGCTACACGCATTGAGTTTCCTTCATTAAAAAACTCATTTAAAATGTACATGCACTTCGAGATATTGGATGATTTGGCTTTTTCATGTACACATCTACATTTCAAAATATTTCATATACAGACAATCATTGATTCTCCATAAGATTTGTATGTTAGCTCATCTAGCGAGGTTGCATTTAAAATTATATCAGATTGAACCCTCCCACTTCAACGAATGCATTGTGATTGAAGAAGTTTTCTTATATCTCATAGTTGCGATCAATTTGATAATGTGCAGTCTTAGATTGCGTCATGATATTTACATATTTCGTGTGAATATACTAGTCCAGGCTATGAACCAGAAAAAAAAGATGTAAGTTCGAATCAAAAAATTTTTTTTGCATTTGCTTCAGGAGGTTCTCAGGATCATTCATACAGCTTGGAACCTCTTGGGAACCCCAACCCCACCCATTGGGGCGGAAATGGCCCGAAATCTCCAAGTCTTGAATTGTATTTTCTACAAAAAAGGGTATTTTGGCATTTCGAGTACACCTAGCTGTTTTTTGGGTCGCTGAACACGAATTCGTAACCAGATTTACTTGCAATTCATCGTAGGGGTGGTCAAATCGACAAAATTGTCCAATTTCGCACCCCTAATATGTTATTTTGCAATTTACATCTTTTAGGCATTTCGACTGCACCAAGAAAGTTTTTTGTGTCGCTGATCACGAATCCGTAGTCACATTCACTCGCAATCCATCGTAGGGGTGGTAAAATTGACGAAATTGGCCAATTTTGCATCCCTATATGTTATTTTGTAATTTAATTGTTCTTGGCATTTCGAATGCATCAAGGGGCTTTTTTGGTAGCTGAATACGATTCCAAAGACAAATTTACTCCGAAGTGATTTTAAAATGCAAAAATAATAAAAATTTAGAAGCGTGTCAAATTAGCCATTTATGTGAATTTCCCACCCCTATGATGATATTCGAGTAAATCTGGCGTCGGAATCGCATTCAGCGACCCAAAAAACCTCCTTGGTGTATTCGAAATGCCTCAAACACATGAATTGCAAAATAACGTATTATGGGTGCAAAATTGGCCAATTTTGTCGGTTTTGCCACCCCTACGATGGATTGGAAGTGAATCTGGTTATGAATTCGTTTTCAATTCGTGTTCAGCGACCCAAAAAACCCAGGTGCACTCGAAATGCCAAAATACCTTTTCTTGTAGAAAATGCAGTTCAAGACTTGGAGGCTTCGGGCCATTTTCACCCCCAATGGGTGGGGTAGGGGTCTCCAAGAGGTTTTAAGGTGTATGAATGATCCTGAGAACCTCCTGGAGCTAATGTAGAAAAAATTTTTGATTCGAACTTGCATGTTTTTTTTTTATTATAGCTAAAATACCGGTTCACAGCCTGAACTATACCTACTTTCACTCTAAAGTCTCTCAGATTCTGAAAACACTAATTTAGATATTATGCCGTTGATTATAAATGATATTAGTTAAACCTGATATCGCCTACCATTGGTTCTGTTGTACAGAAAAAATTTGATAGTTTTGAATATAATCATGACCAGGAATCAGAATCTCTACCAACCTGAGCTACAATGATCATATTACAAGTGATAATCGATGCACATGACAAAAGTGCAGAGATACATTTGAATTCGGAAAAATTAGGGATGTAGCATAACAGAATTGTACGCGATTGATTTAAAGCAGAAATGATGTGAGTTCTGGGGTAAATCAGACTTATCAATACCTCAGAAATCAACCTCCTCACTAGATTACAAAGCAATCATTGGAATCGAAGGCAAAGATCTCAGCAAGATGGATTGAAACCAGCTGCATAGGACAGCTCTATAATACCCTTAGAGTGGAGTGCGAGTATGGAAACGGGACTTCGTTTATTTCTTATACTCTTAGGAATTGTTGTCCTGGAATTAGAAAGGATCAGAGAATTTTGGAATAACTAAAGTCCATGAATTCGTGTTAAATACTAGATAGGTACAACATAATATATTTGTCAAGATATATTCAGAAAAAGATCAATAATCGAAGTCTAAATCATGATGCGGAACATGATATTTATTTGAATACTATGACAAAAACATTCTGAATCGAATGGCCTCACCATTACAGTGGCACGGAAGACAATAAAAGAAGAAGATTGATTATCATAATATTAATGTATTCATTCAATATGTCGTTCTATAATTTTCTTGTCATAGACAAAATTTCAGATCTTTAGATTGATTTGTGACAACACGTCAGCTGTTTCGCTCTCATGAGCTCTTCAGTGGAAGAACCCAGACGATAGATTCAATAATCAATCATCTCCGGCAGAGATATGATTACTCCGTTTGGAAATGTTTGTTTCGGTCGTCACCTTGCGATTCTATTTCCAACTGCTCTTCCCTCGATCCTTTGAATAGCTAGATCTGTTCAATCTAGGCATGAGATTGTGAATAACTCAGTGAGAAATCTGTTTTCGCGGTAGACAGTATTGAAACACCTTAGTTCTCCAAATATTTCCTAATGGTATATTCATATTTTCGGCAGAGATGGTTGATCGGTGGCTCCATCGTATGGTTCGTTCCACTTAAATTCTTATGAGAGAGCAAAACTGCTGTTCGGAACTGATAGACGTGGCGTCACTGTTGAATATGATTTACCGAAACATTTTCTATTGGGTGATTTTAACAAGAACAGTGTTTGTATTCTCTCTGAGTTTAACATCCTAAATTGTTTAGCTTTAATGAAAGCGAGTGGAATGTTGTCGGACGAGATGGGCGTATGAATTCTTTGAATGCATGAGAAAAAAATCTCATTAGACAAAGAGTTCCTCAAATTTGCAGTTCGATAGGAAAATAAAGTTTCTCGGCAGGTCTCGAGCTTGACAAAGAAGGGGTGACAAATTTGAGCTCGTCTACTCCAGCTATCTAGAATTCCTCGTGGTGGAATTTTTCAGCGATTTCTACTCATTTGATATACGAATTGAGTCCAGAAACTTGAAAAATGATATCGCGGCGGCCGAGCAGACGCCTCAACGGTTTATATAGGAGTTAACTGGTAACAGCTATTATGCATTACCCGTGTGTAGATTCCCCAACAAACAATAGGTATGGAATAAGTGGCTGAGTGCGTTACTCCATGACAAATTAAGAGCTAGCAATAATAGTTGAGTATGTTTTGAATATAAAACTTGAGGGAGGAGCCATTGCCTGAATAAGTATACGACAGGGATGTCCATTCGGACTCATGTTTCCGGTTGAATAGGGGCGTAATGTTTCCAAAAGCAGTAAACCATAATTGTGTAGTATATTTTCAGGAAGATTTATCATCAAATATCAGCATTTTTATCCATTACTCATCGAAGTTAAGAAATGAGATATGAATGAATATATGCATATATGTTGGCTTTTGTTAGATGATAAAAATAAAGACCCCTCAGTCTAGATAGATCAGTTATGTCAAAAACTTAAGGTTTTAGACAGCTGCTCCGCTCTTCTTATAAAGCTCATCAGTAGAACAAGCAAGTTGGCAACTCACGTTTGTACGTCTTCTGATGATGATTGTGAGACCAAAACGTACGTGAAGACGAAAATAATAAGCATATGTGTGAGTGTGACCTATTTCTCGAAAATTTTATATATAATTAATTAATTAATGAGGAAGCATTGGGTCATTTTACCACCAGTCATGAAATTGGTATTGTTTATCCTCAATCATCATCGTGTTGACCCATCGAAACATTCGTTTCATGTATTTGATTCTATTCAGTTGCAATGTATTCATAATAGTTGGCTTTTTTCTTAACATAAGCAAAGCTTTCGCTTTAGAGACCGCTCAAATTGTTTGCATTTTATAGGTTCCCGGAGATGTGTTATCTGGAGTATTAATGAGACTAGGATACTACGGAGTGTCATAGATAGATCGATAAATAGATAAATGATACAGATTACATGCATACATACTTTACACTTCGATTTGTCAGGTTGAAATCAGTTTTGTTGATGAAGAAGTTGAAATATTCCCATAGAGAGTGAGGTTCTATATCACAAATGAGATTAAAACTACTTTTTTATGTATGTAGGTAGTTACATATTTTTTTGCAAGATAACTTGGATTCTTTCCTGAGATACTGAGTCTATAATGAGGATATATATAATACTTTTTATTTCTTGTGCTTCATACTTACATTCTTCTTTAGTCAAATAACGTTTTTCAAAAATTCAATGATGGAAGCCATTACTTTGTGATAATTTAACATATTGATATGATAAAATAAAATACTCTTACCGTGTTTTTTCATCACTTATATTATAGAAACAGATCGTGACTATAGTTTCGACATGTCATCCTCGAACATTAGTATTGTAAGATTGGAGGTCAACCCTAGGAAAGCATCTGGGGTAAACTACTAATAAAGTGATAAGGGACTTGTGTACCTATCTTTGTACAGTCTAGAGAACCTGGGGACTCACACCACGGATGGTGTGCTGAACCAGCACGGTATTCCAACATTCCCTGAACAGAGTACAGAGACTGAGTAACGGGTGCAATGTCGACCGCCCCAATGACCGCGATGGAAAGGCTGATGGGGTTGGACCCACTGCACCTCACCGTTCAGACAGAAGCCCTAAGAGGATCGTATCGCTTCAATCTTGTGGAACAAGGGAGGGTCTACCTAAAATCCGGAACATTCTTGGATTGATTGGATCACCTGGGCCATTGGAAATGAGAACCTGAAAGATCAAGGTTCCCAGTACTTCCATACCATTCAAGATTGAGACCTCGAACGGGGGGAGAACGTTGAAAACAATCTTCATATGATACTAGGAGATTCCGTATAGCGCAAGGAACGCTCCAGGACCGAAAAAAGTACATGTGCTGAAATAGTCGAAAAGAAAGACCTAGAGGAAAGTATTTTCTTCGAAACGAGGGACACCTGCGACAGAATTTCAAGCAAACATACCAGCAATTACGACATGTGCTCGAATTATTAGGGAGAGAGCATAGCAAGTCACATAAAATCACTCCAAAATGTGTATCAATTGTGTAAGAGAGCTAACGGAAACAGCGGAGAATTCCAATGGGGGTGTGAGGAGACCAGACGCAAGCTGCCATAGCACTCGCCTGAGCAAGAGCGGAACAATCACTGGTTGGACCAGAGCCAACTTTGGACAATTTTCATGCCCACAGCGGAAATGTTTCAATACAGAGCATCGTATTTGGTGGAGTGAACTGTCCCATATGGCAGTGCATGTTCAGCTGACAAGAAATGAGAAATCTTGTTGCATTCCTGACCGCACATGTCCTATCTCTCAATGATGAGTCTGGTGGATCAGCCTACATGAATATCTATGCATGCACTGTGTCAGTGCAGGGCATACGCGGTTGGTCGACGGAATCACCTTGACCACGATAAAACTACACCCGAGGAAAGTAGGAGTATCCGACACATCAGGCTACTGAAATTTATCGGATACACTGAACTGAAGAGGAGATGATACGAATATGTGAGGACACAATAGAATACTTATGACCACAGTGATATGAGGTTCCTTCTGAAGAAGAAGAACCAACATTACTGGCGAAGGGTTTTAGTCTGTGAGAATCCAACATACTTGGGGGCACGGGCACCTGAGGCATCTATGTAGGATTCCTCCTCCTCTTCCTCTACGCAAAAAAATGATGAAATATGTATATTATTATCCTGGACTGGAAGTAGAATACTACACTCAGCCCACTCTTAAGCTTGTATCATAAGTCTTCCAAAATAAGAGCTATAATACTTGTAGCACAATGCAGGTTGAACCCATTTGGGTATTTCAGTCTGTACACAGGACACTGCCAGTAAAACCACCATATATGAAGACTTGGCCTAGTGAAAGGTTCTCAATATCTACCATGTCTGGATGATACGGCGAAATATGTTCTCTGTAAATTCTCAGCTGGGGAAAAATCAAATACGAGGTGTTGAGTGAGACATATCTCCTACCCGAAAATGTAAAGGACACCTCAACCACAAAATCATTGGCCTTATAAAGAAACCGAACTTGCTGCCTGAACTAACTATGAATTTGAAGCTACAATGGACCACATTCGGGGTGAAGGATTCGAGGTTTGGCTTACTTATACAAGAAGCGTAAACCTAATACATATTCTATACACTTATACATTATTTGAATCTGACTATATGTAATAGTTATGCTGATGGTTAGTGGGTGAAATATGAATAAATTGTAGCGGCTCATATTTTGTCGAAATCCGTAGTGGTAGATAGAATGAGCATTGCAGTGAGTGAATGAAAACTATTAAGCCAGAAAAGTTTAATCTCGTTCATCCTAAATTGGGCAATACAAGTGTCATAATTCTCTCCCTCAAGATGATCATCGTTTCATATTTTAATTGGCTCTTGAGCTCGTACTTATTTACCCATCATTCGGCAGAGGGTTTGTACCGCATAATAGTTTCAAGTTAGCGAAACAATAATATCAATGTTCCATTGTCTGTCAGACTAATGAAAGTCAATTTATCAGCGAGGAAATAACAATGGGCTAATTAAAGACGACCGCTCCTCGAACCATTAAAATTTCAAGAATGATTTGATTTCAACATTTGCCTCAGACTCAACCGTTTATTACAATAACTACAGATATTTATTTAGGATGCTAATTGGGAACGTAATTAAACAGTTATATTATATTTCATCAATTGGATTATTCTATTATTACTCTGGGAAATCAAATGTTCGATGGATCCATAACGTTTTTGTTAATCATAATCGAAATATGTTTTCAGCGTTAGTAGATATGATAGACGAGTTCTGGAGCGGAATTTACACATCAACTATGCAGAAATACAAATATAGAGCATTAGAATTTCAATAGAATAAGAGGTGATGCTGTTTAAATATAAAGGAAATTTCCGAAATGATGGTCGGTTACATAAATAATTATCTTGCGGATGTGGGAGTGGATATTTATGAAGTTTCATTGTATTGATTACTAATTTTTTCGATGTGGAATTTCATATTTCTTTTTGTTCCATCTCAAGGAACAATAAAAGACAATATTAGTTATAATGGAATGTTATATTTAGAGACTGGATTATATAACTAAAAATGGTTGAAAATATGCATGCAATACGCATCAATATTATGTAATTTCAAAAAAAATATTTTAACGATTCATAAGAAAATACAGGAGCAACATTGTATTTGATCGATATTTGAAATGGAATCACAACACAAATTTACGAAAAACTTTTAGATTTCTCAATCTTGTAAAGCATTGTTCATCACAGTAAAGTTGTCCAATACTATCTAATGTAGTATTGTATACCATCTGCTGCGAATATATTTTAACAACTTCAACGAAACTTCCATTAGGTAATGATTTTATTTACTTGTGTTATGGGATCTGTAGAAAAACATACTTTCATGGATAATAGTAATAGTTAGCGAATAGAAAATGAAATAAGGAAGGTATTTTTCAAAGGAAACGTCAATTTAAGAATATAAACGGTACATGTTGTTTGTTTTTTTTTTGATATGAATCATGATTTTTGCTAGGCTTTTTCGAGAAATTTTGTAAGCTGAAAATAATTTTATAAATTTTTGAGGGTATTATTTAATATTTACCTTACATCTGATTTGCAGTTCAGAATTACCTTTCTCTTTGCAGGTTTCGGCATTTCCACAAATACATTATTACACCACTTCGAAATGTTTATTTGTTCATCGACAACACAATCACTGATGGTTAAATAGTAACTGAACTGCCAATGGAGGATTATTCCAAAATAAGCAGTACACCACGAAAGGGAACGTACCCTAATAGAATCATGAAATCCATAATTTCATTGTCTGTAACAAGGCCATAATTGCAAATACGGATTCGCATATGCACTTATACGAAAAAGTTCAAATAGGAATAATATGCAATTTATATTCATTTTGCGTATAATCCAGTCTCTAAGAAATTAGCAGGTCAAAATATTGATAACACACAACTTGAAGTCTGATTAGTCTTGGAAGGAACTAAAATTGATTTTGTACTAACTTCTAATGATTTTTTCATCGTAATAGTTTGTGCGGGCTTAGGTTAGTTGAGTTTGAATATACCAAGTTCAAACCTGATCTAATGAGTTAGCCGGCCCTCAAGATCCCCGACTTACGAGCGTTTTCCACCGAGAAAAATGGTTATTCGTGGATATTCTAAAATATTGCCTCAGATCTTCTCCAATAACGACAGTCAAGCTCCTCAATGAGAACTTCATTGCTGTTTGTCATTGGTGTCAGATTAGTAACCTGAAGCTGAAATTTTTCTTTTCTATACTCTGACTACACGAGAGAGAAACCTATAATGTTCGAAGAATATCATGTGAGCCAGCAGAGGGATGTAGGGAGAGGAGATAGGCATTCGTATTTTTCTCGAAGGTTTAGATGTTATGGGCATAGGAAAATACCTCACTAAGTAAAGAGTTCCACAACTTCGCTGTTCGATAAAAGAATTAACTCTGGTAGGAAGAAGTTCAACAAGTCTCGAGTTTGACAGTGAAGTGACTAGTTTGAGCTCGTCTAGTCTGCCTATCTGTAATCTCTCATGGTGAAATTATAGACGAAATTTCTGATGAAAACTAACCATGGAAATATCTATAGAAAAGGGAGAGATCTCTCATTTTTCCACGATGTTCTAGAAAGGTCAATGAACTTGCAAGTGTGAAATCATCGATCGAGTGTTTGCTACTGAAACTTTCTGACATTCATACTGGCCATCACACACATGATAAACGGTTGCCATGTTGGGCTCTAGAAGGTTATAAAGGACCTGTACATCGCCCGCTTCAGACTCTGGCCGTAATTTTGTCGGATAGTATTCAACCAATACACGGTTGTGACTAAGACCTTCTTCCAGTTAGTTTCAATCTGTGACCTCTCAATCTAAAACGCCAAATAATATACATTGATTTATTACATACCTAGGCTCCTTTATAATTTTTTGGATCTTTAAAGAAATAACTTACTAGTTCCAAGACAGGGCAGTAGATCTGGTTCGATCATCTTGGTGATATAGTAGGATTTCTAGGGAATATGAAATACATTTTGGAACAATTCAGTTGCAGCTGTGTGCAGTAGCTAGAACATTGCTCTGACGATTGTTAGATAACATTCTGGTTTAATAATGTAACCAGTGTTGTTTTTCAATCAGTTATTTGCATTCTGCGTATTGAGGAATGAGGTAGTATCATTGAACACTTGTTTTTCGGAAGCAATTTGGAGCGAAATGGTCATGCTCATGAGTCATGACCAATAGACAAATTAGAAATGATATTTTGATTCATTCAATCACGATTGAAGCCGAGTTGAAAGTGCATTTCCCTGTTTGGAATGGAATTGTGTATCTTTCATTGCTATAGTGTCTAGTGAATCATTTCAATCTACCATCAAGTATTTGTCTTATGAATAATTTCGATCGAATCCTATCATAAATTTATCATTGCACTATTGACCGAAAATACGTTGAAGTTGGCACGGAATGATTTACTGCGTAGGTTATTTTATTCAGATGGCACCAGCACGTGGATGTAAGATTATTTATTCAGAGTGGTCCTAGCAATGTATGTAAAATGGGTTCAATCACAGGGAAATACTGAATTATCAATAGAAACCATCTACGATTGAGCGACAGTAAAGCCACTGGAATTGTAGCAAATGTAGAGGAAATAGATGAATGCGACACGTTCATCAGTTGACACATATCTCTTTGGGACAGAATACATATTACAACATTTCGTTTCGTTTAAAAGGTACCTTCCTACAAGCTGAAATATCATCCATATAGCGATACCAAGAAACTCGACAGACGTTAAAATTTAGAATTAATAATTTGCTTATCTGGTAATTCTAGAGAAATTGCAGAGAGGCAAACCATAACCTCCGAACAGTTACGTAAATATCGCTCCCGCTAGCCTCGCGTTGCGGGGGGCGTACCAAAGCCAGGGGCACCCTCATGTTCCCTGATGGAATAGATTAAGTTGAGAATAATGGAATATTTATTTCATTCGCTAAATATTATTGTAAGAACTAACAACAACAAATGAAAAATAAATTCAATAATATGTGCCGAAATGGGATTGAAGTCACATACTGAACTTCAACTAACAATATCAATTTATTGTTATACCGCAATATCCTTATTATCATCGGTTGATAGTTCCCAAGTTCAAATGAACGCAGTGGATATTCATATTTTCGCGCGGCGATCGGATTTCTGCTTTGACAGGCCGAGAAAAATCATGTTTGAACTTCGGAGTATTGTTTTTAGTTGAAATTTCATCATTCTCACAACAGAAACATTATTTTAAACAATGTTTGATGTATGTTTTGATTGAAAAACGCTTACGAGTTAAATTTTTTCCTACCAAAGAGTAATAGCGAAGGCTCAAGACAGGTGCAAAATAGCAAGACACTTTCAGAAATCTTCGGGGGCGCACATACTACGCCACTGCATCTGGATGTATTGGGAGTGAAATTTGTCGTTGAATGAGAAATAATAATAGCCTTAGAATGAAGAATGGACTCAATATTTGCTGTGCTAGGTCCGTAAGGTATCGATGTTACTTGTAATTTCCTTCCGTTAGGCACGTGCATTATTGCGACGTATACCATTGTAGATCATTTTAGTTTTTATATGGGAGATTTGAATTTAGCATTCGAATGTTAGTGATAATGGATATTAACTACACTATTATCAGTAGTAACATCCCTAGGACATTGATAATAGACGAGATAATTTCATGACAATCGAAAGCTCCTTCAAAGCAACGAGCTTGAGAAATTTGTCATAAAATTTCGGCATTTGTCAATGTCCGAGGGACATTGGCGGAAAAATTTTTTACATAAAAATTTATGACTCAACACAACGAACCATTTATTTATTCATTAAAAGTACAGTTAGTGAAAGAACAATCATTAAAATTTAACTTAACATTAAAATCGTTTCTGTTTTCTACTATAAAAGATCTATTACCACGCGTAATATTTATGATCTTGTAGTGGTGTTCATGATCGAGATTTAAGTATAGTTTCATAGAATTTTGATTGCTATGGCCAGTAATTTTCAGCAATTGTTGTTCTTTTACACCACTTTTTATCAATTCGCTAACCGCAATTGATCTATTCGAGCGATTTGTTATCTTTTTGTCCTTTACATTCGAGCCAATTGCCTCAGCAGCAGATTAAGTCCATCCATTTATTATTGTATTCCTTCCAACAAGTACATTATCGTATCATTTGTCAGTTTCATTTTCCCAGTGTCGATTTGGTTTTAAGAACAGTCGTGGTGAGGTAATATTGTCGCCACGTTTTGATATCAGTTTATGAAAAAGACATACAGGGCATCAGCTTTGTCTTTCACTATTGGAAACCAACGATGTACTTCTTGTACAGCTTTTAGAACTAGTTCGGCACGTTTCATTGGACACCGGATTGTATTCAATGCGATTTGTTGGAGTCATCGTTATTTTTCTCGATTTGAAAAAACTCCACCAGACTAGCAACGGCCTGGCCTCTTCACGCTAATTCTACAGCAGCAATATGGTAAAATTTACGGATAAGACCTTCAGGAGTATTTTCATCCCATAGCAATATTATTTTGTTAATTTCAGACAGATTTAACGAAACTGAACTGGACTAACGTTTAGATGGATTTGCTTGCAGTTTCTTCCTGATTGCATCGCGGGCATCTTGGGCTGATTTAAATACTATACTGTTAAACGGGTCAATCATAATATTATAGTCATCACTCATTATAGTACTTTTCTTGCAAAAGTTTGCATGAAATGTTCCACATTGTCTTCACCGTTGCTTCTTTAAATTCGGTCCCGTCTTTTTTCTTCATATTGACCACCCAATCTTTTAGTTTTAACGTCAAGTTCATTTAATTCATATTCTCGTTCGCAGCAAAATTTCATAAATATGCCCGAAATATATTTGTGACTGTAGAATGTAATTCTGTGATTTTTTTCTCTTATTAGCGCATTTATACTTTGAACATTCGCATTGCAAAGACGTGACATTTTGAAATTTATATGGAATGAAGTTGTCAAACTCAATCGTGTTGTCATAGTGATTGATAATTGCACTGAATGCAATTATCAGTTCAATGTTGACATGATTGGGTGAAATTGTTCCATATGACACAAAATGACAGAATGTGAATGGTTGTTAGAACTGTCAAAGAATTTTCAATCATATAGACCAGTTTTCACATCAATATTCATCCATTTTGTTCTATATGAAATGAAGCATGAGGAAATAATCTTGTGTTCATTTTCAAAAATGTGTTGGATGCAATTTATAGTATTACCAAATACCAATCCAAAGTGAAATACAAACACATTTCGTGATACAATCAATAGACAAAATTTTGTCTCTCCAGGTTGAACAGTGACAACACGTCTATTAGTTCCATACAACGGTTTCAGTCTTCTCATGAGCTCATCAGTGGAACGAGCCAGCCGATGAAGTCACTGATCAACCATATTTCCGGCTGCTGGTTCTGAAACATTTCATATGCGCTGCAGGCCGAATCAATGACATGCCGTCATACTATTTTCACATTCAATTCACTTCTACAATGAAAAAACAAAATAACTGCCACGCTATCTTCGTCAAACCATGTTCATTCAATTTTAACAGTTGGCAACACATTGCAGAGTTGTCAATTCATTAAATTAACTTGACAACTCCTTGACAGTTCATAATTCGTTGTGAATATGAATTTTGATCAATCGAACTTCACAAGTGCAGAAACAATTCTTCTCCTCAGAAATGCAATTCCACATACATTTACGTCTTGTGTTGTGTGAACTGCGAAACCTGTATATCATTGACATCAGTATATAAAGCTGAAAACTGGTGGTGTAAGTACCTCTATTTGTTTATCTCGACGAAACATGGATCTTTGAAGAGATTACTGTCGCCGGCAATCCTGGCAAAATATCAGTAGTGAAACTATGAAAACTATGGAAGGTGGTGAATTGAATATTGTAGGTACGGCTTTATTCGTATTGCACTAGGAATGAATAATAATCATGGTGTTTGAAATCAACTTCTAGTGAATGTAGAAGAACACTCCAAAATCGGATAATGAATAAGCTACACACAAACACTCTCAAGAAATATTCTATACAAGAGTGGTCAAGTAGAAATAATATACCTGCATCGTGATAACATCTTGAAACTACTGTTGCTGATCTTAGTTATACGTAGCAGATACGTTAGCAGCTCTGGAAGCTGTATTGGTCTGTGTCGAAAATTAGAGGTTGAGACCGAAGGACCAAGGCGAAGAATGGAGATGGCTGCTGAAACTTCGAAGGATACCAGATTACCAGCGAAACAAGAAATCGAACAAGCAATGAAGAGAGCAATTGACCGCCTTCACACAGACATGAACGATATATTCCCTCGTTTTCACGATACTGAAGAGAAGTTTGGCTTCTTACTTGACATTGGAGGATTATGTACATTAGAAAAGATGTCCTGGAGAATGAGTGGAAACTTCGGCCTACAACTGCAATGATGATGATGAGCAGCTATATGAAGACTTCTTTGCGCCACTCGACTACTGTTCCCGCACATCAATATCTTAAGCAGCGAAATGATGGACTTCAGTTAAGGAGGTCTATCTTCATCATGTGAGAGATACCTGCATTAATTACTGATTGTGCATACATACAAAGACCCTGAAGATGTTCCTAAGTATTCGATGAATAAAGACCGACTTGCTCGATGACTAGACGAAAAGGTTTGGTGATTTAGTTATAATAGGAAGATGTCTGTCATATTTATTTATTCGAAATGAATCGAATAGAGTTCCATTATAAAACACTTTTAGGCGTATTATTTAGATAATCCATTGTGTCGCTGCTCGGTAGGGCGTTACAATATACTGATAGTTATCTTCTTGCTGTGCTCTTTTATTGCCATTCGTCTTTACATTAAAAAGTAATCATGACCAATCGCTTAAAATGATTCATCATGTAGTAAAAATTCACCATATCCCGCCAAACTAAAGCATGAAACAAACGGACTTGCTTGTACATTGTTGGCTGTTGGCGGACTAACTTCAAGAGAGATCGTTCAGTAATGTTGTATACTTTTTCTTTCCACTGAGGATCTCTTTGAGGAGAGCATACAGCTGACTAGAACTATTAATTTGTGGCCTTACTGGTCGATCATGAAGAATTGTGAGTGATGTTGAGAGCTCTGATATTATAGTCACTTAGAAATTCTTCAAAGCTTCTCTTGCAGATGAACCATATGTATCTTCGACGGTCACGAAATTCAAGAAAATAGAGTAATAATTATCAATCAAGTGTATTTTTTCGGTTGATTGATGATTATTAGGCAATATAGTAATTCAAAACATTCTCGTGAGTCAGAACGATAATAATCATGCAACACATTTATTGGTTGATGTTCAAACCTAAATGCTACGTAAGAGTTGACAAACAATATTTGATGCTAAACAAGGCAAGGTAATCGAAATTTAACGTTTTCGTACACTCCCCATTCACTCTTCTTTGTTGATTCTATTTCGGAGATTCAAGCGTTCTGAAATCATTTTACTCTTGTTTATTGCGACCGTACGCATTTGTTTTGAAATCTGTTTCCGGCAGCGAAAGTTGGAAAGGTTTATCAACCAATTACCACACTTCTGATGTATTTCTATTTCAGTCACGTTTCTTTTACGATTACATTGTTCTCTCCAATCAAATAAAGAAACAGAAACTACTTGTTCGAACCTATTTTATATGTTGATTGACACATGACAGGAACTATATTGTATGCAAGATCTGAAATTCTGAAATATTCTGAAATATTCAAATTTCAGAACAACGTTAGGGGATTTCAATACAAATTAACATTTCTCCATATAATTGACTCATTGAGATGACGAATATTGGTTGAATTTTTTTGAATATGGAAAATATGACTGTTTCACCAATTTAATTTCTAACGAGTAATTATTCAATTATTGATTTTGCACGCCCTAACATTGCCCATCGCGACTTTTATTGAGTATGAGAGTGGGAGATCCATCTAGTCAATGTCCATATCGCGTTTGTTTTTATAAGAAATATCTACTCGCGGGTAGATGGCGATAGTTGTTTTATCCCCCTTCAGCCCTTTACGTTGTTTGTTTATGTATACATCAGCAGAGATATCGATCAGTGGCTCTTCAGCTCTACCCTTTCTTCCGATGAGCCAGACTAGGCAAAACAGCTGCCTGGAGCTTTGAGTCTGATTGATCTAGAATCCTAATAGATAATATATTTGTGGATTAGATTGATTTCTCACAAGTAAATTCTTCAATTATTGAGTTTTATACAGTGCTTCCGTGAAGACCTGAATAATTTTCCCGTGAAGAACCAGGCTTGACGTTTTTGTAGAAGGGAACGTACTTAGTTTTATTCAAATTTATTGTGAAAAAATGAGCATCGAACCAAATTCTTGGCGTTAGCCGGGTCACCGTACGTCCAGCGTGCGACTATTGCCCGGGTTGAACAGGTATAAGAAATGGGATGAAAATTTCGAAATTTTAGAGTTAGATTCATTTTGTCTTTTCAATGTATGTATATCAAAATTCTAGAGTGTTGAATCTTAGACCTCTACTCTAATAATACAAAATGTTACTCTGGATTTTGGAAAACTATGTCCTAATTGTAGAAGATGAATCTGTTTCATAAAGTACAGAGGATCTGAAATATTCCTCATATTTATTTTCTAAATTAAAACTTGATTTTTCAATTTACAGTTATCACACTCTGAACCTTATTCAATGAACATGAAGAAGCTTGAAACTTTCAAAAACAAATTCAACATTTGCAGACCATTTTTTCGATAATAACCATTCCTCCCCTTACGTAAGTGCTTTCAGGCATACAAATGTCGATTCTACGTTCAGTTATCTTTCCTGAAAGTTACTTGTGTGACTACCGATCTAGTAGAATCAGTGAGGTTTTCGAGCAAACAAAATATAGAGTAGCATTATGGATGTCTTGAAAACGTATATTTAACTCTATAGTTTTGAGCAATGGAACTACAAAAATAGGTATCTTAAACACACTAACACAATCTAACAATGACCATAATTTGAGATTAGATACATTCCAAGAAGGATTTATAGATCTCTACGAACATATATAATAAATATTCAATCAAATAGATATTTTAGATGTATGTCAGATA
The DNA here is from genome assembly GCA_958510875.1 of Endomychus coccineus. Lineage (NCBI taxonomy): Eukaryota > Metazoa > Arthropoda > Insecta > Coleoptera > Endomychidae > Endomychus > Endomychus coccineus. The sequence goes on from OY294068.1 coordinate 47,466,092, forward strand.
AGTATATTTTTAGATTATCAAACTATACGAAACAGGCGTATTTGGCTTGAACATTGAATTGTGTTATATACATCTAATAAGATCATCGATAGAGTCACCGTCGCAAAGTATTTTTAACGTATATTAGATGTTGTGATGTTATCTGGGTAGGTTAGTAGGTTATTGGAAAATTGATTGAATTTCTTAGCTCTTGTATACATGCAGATTGATATCTGTTGCATCACGTGGCGTTTTGTTCCATTAAAAAAGCGAATAAATCATACAAGAGTTTGAGGTGTGAATTCACTATACTATATAACATCATAAATTAGAAGCAACCACCCTTATCCACTCAAAATTTTGGATCCACTACATCACGCACCAATTACCGGACATATAATTGATAATATCGTCCAGTTACAGAACACCTTCTTACCAAAGAATTGTAATATGATGATCAAATGATAGAATATGCAGCCCTGAAATGTAAAAGACTTATTCTCCCGATATGTACCTTTTATTTATGAGAAATAATTATTATATTATAATAATAGGTATCCTCCGCACGCTAGACGTACATTTTTCCGCGTGGAAGATTCGGAAGAAGGGATTATATTTTATGGCCTCCGCGCTAGACAAAGAAGGTTGCAATACTTGGCTTTCATGTATTAAATGAATAATTATTACTTTCTTATAAAAGGTATCCTTCGCGCTAGACGTAAATCGATTCCGTGTGCTGGACGTTAGAAAAGGGGATTACGTTTTATGGCATTCACGCTAGACGCAGAAGGTTGCAATACCTTTTTTATGTATTAAAAATTATCATTACATCATGATAATAGGTATCCTTCGAGCGCTAGACGTACATCGATTCCGCGTACTAGACGTTAGAAGGAGAGATTACGTTTCATGACCTCCACGCTAGACGAAGAAGGTTTCAATGCCTATTTTTTATGAGATATAAAAAATTATTACATTATAATAATAGGTATCCCTGCTAGACGTTAGGAGAAGGGATTATGTTTTATGGCCTCCACTCTAGACGAAAAAGGTTTCAATACCTTCCTTTTAAGAATTGAAAATAAATTATTACATTATAAAAATAGGTATCCTTTGCGCGCTAGACGTACATCGATTCCGTGTGCTATACCTTAGAAGAAGGGATTATGTTTTATGGCCTCCGCGGATGACGTAGACGACTCAAGTTCCTCAATTATTCAGAATCATATTCTGGTGTTTCTGTTACTACTTCCCATAGGGGTCTATGTAATATAAATCTGTATCGGTTGCTGAGGATACAGAGAAAAAAAGTGGCTCTGGAAATATCACAATCCTTACAATTATTAGTTGTAACTGTCAAACATATCGAACGTATGAAAGTACCACGTTTCGTATCGACATGACGTTATTGAAAGATTCATGAAATATGTAATAGATAAGCTACCGTTCCGTTGAAATACTTCATTTAATTTCACAGTATGAATCTACATATTTCCAGTTCATATTATTCAAATTTTAAACATTCCGTGCTAACTCTCGTATCAAACGACTGAGAATGTACGAGTTTGCGGATACGCGACAGATTGAGCTCCAGTTTACCCTGAGCCGGCTACCCTGGGCAATTGCCTTCACGCTATAACGCGCGCTTATCAAGCCAAAGCATCAACACATATCTACCAAAGTTCCACATTTACATGATTACGGCTAGAAAAAAAAAATTCGTATGACCACTATATTTTCTTCAAGCTTCTGAGATAACAATCGTGGTCATTTTCTTCTTCAAATGAAATCACATAACTTCGAGGAAGCATATTAGACATGCATAAGTCATGTGAGTCATATATCAATATATTACTTGATGTTAAAATATTGATAAAAACAAATAATTCATATATCAATAAAAAAATTAGTATCAACAATTGTTCCATTACAAAATAATATTCTCTGAATGAGTTTCAAACTGCATACAACTGAGGGGGCTCAGAACTGCAAGAACTTGTTTTTTGCCGATGTGTACAAGTAGATACAAGAGCAATGACGGAAAAGTGCACTATTTCAAAGTTTACAAGAATTATAGCAGAAAACAATATCATGTGCCGATAAACTATTCAGTTCACATAACGTCGTAGGTGAGGAATACCCACAATTATCTATCAGTCATCACCCATGTCAAGTTTTTAGGATTTTTTTTTGTTCCTGAAACGTCTAATTTCGCATATTCACTTTTTTATTAAGAAGTATTACGGCGTCAACCAAATGGCATCAACAATATACCTACAAATAACCTCCTAATGTATAATCGCCGCGTGAACCCTGAGTGACAGAAAAAAAACGCTAGAAAGTAGTACATCGGCACCTCAAGTGCATCAAAAAATACCTAGAGATAGCCTTCTAACCTCAAAACTATACCTGAAAAGATCATACCAACTCAGAATTGCCTCTTGAAAACAATATATTGTCACGTACATGGCATCTAAAATGTACCTAAAAATCTAGAATTATGGCTTGAAAGTGAATCATCGTCACTCCGATAGCATCAAAAGTATACCTACAATAAGCTACTAACGTAGAACAGTTTGTACGTTAAGCGGTAAAAAAACTCCGAATAACCAACTAACCTAGAATAGATGCTTGGAAGTAGTGATCGTTATCTAAATGGCATCAGAAATATTGTAGTAGCCTAGAATTACTACTTGAGAGATACATCATCACCTAAATGGCATCAAGAAATACCTACGAATAACCCACTTACCATAAATTACCGCTTGAAAGTAGTACGTCGTCACAAAAATGGTATCCAAAATATACCTGTGAATTAACCTAGTAACGTAGAATTGCCGCTTGGAAGTAATATATCGTCATCTGAATGACATCAAAATATTCCTACTAATAACCTAGTAATCTAAAATTGCAGATTGAAAATAATACATCGTCAGATGAATGGCAACACAAATATAACTACAAATAACCTACTGACCTAGAATAGCCGCTCCAAAATAACACATCGTCACCTGAATGGCATCAGAAATATACCTATGCTAATATAGAATTTCCGCTCGAAATCAATATATCGTCACCTAAATGGCATCAATAATATTATCTACCAATAATCTACTGAACTAGAATGGCCGCTTGGAAGTAATGTACCTATTGCCATTTACTTAACATGAGAAATAAGAATAATTCATAATTTATCAACCATCCGATTTCTCAGGTTGAAACTAATGTCAAGTGTCAATCAATTTCCCATGTTGAGTACTATCAAAATTATATCGATTTGTAGAATCGTGAGGGTGTCACGAATGAATGTTTGGCCACCATATTTCCTGAGTGCCCAAAATATTTGACAAGAATAAATAAGAAGGATAAGTCCGTTATCAGAGGCTCATCTCCAGTTGTAAGAAAGCAACGGAAATAGTATTATTCATCTCCTTAGACACGTTATGTCCTCGGTTGTTAATTTTTCTAGAAGTAAAAATCAGCATTTAAAAAAAAAAGTGTACCTACCTACCTATTCATTATTTGATTCGTTGTATTTTTTCAGCTCGTGTTATTGAGATTGCCACTGATTTCAATATTAGCGAACAGCAAAATACTCTCCAAAAACTCGTCCATAAATGGATTGAGAATTTAATTTTTCAGGAGCTACCTTCTAACTGGTGAGGAATGAACTTTCGTTATGATCAAATAGGCCATGTACAGTTTGGATGGTCAAATCGATGATGATTTTACTATAAAATTCTATAAGACATTACATTTTTATCCACTTGATTGGATATACTACTTTTTATAATACATATAATAATGACTCTCAAGATCTTATATCTCTGTTATGGTGGAATGAATTCCAGAATTCATCTCATTGTGAAGACAACAGTTTAAATGTATTGCACCTCCATTTTGGAGAATGTACTTAAGAATCAATGTCTATTTTCTGCGTAGAATAAAAAGAATACTGGGTGTTTCAAATATAAGAATAAATATTTCAGTTTTTCAGAAGCTGATCTAGTAAGGAAATGTCTATCAAACAAAAAATTCCGTGAGAACCGTATGAAGATTGAAACGGTCAGATTATGAGTGAAACTGCACATATAAAAATGGAGAAGGTGTTCTTCAAGACATTAAAAAACTAACAGTTGTATATCTTGAATAGTAGACTTCCGCGGATAGCTAATCTTGAAAATCTTGGCTTCCGGATGGATTCCGCGTCACAATAACTCGACTTGATGCCGACGTTTCGCCAACCATTACAGGTTGCATCTTCAGGGCAGGCTTGAGGCTTGAAATGAAACTGGTTCTACTGGTTTCTGTAGTCGTATTTATTGTAGAGCAAATTCTTCATGCTACACAGTACACTGCCCTTATTCCGGTGGTTAACTCCGCTGCGGCACCTAACCCTGCCGTTGTGCGATCATGTGCGAAGTGGAATTTTCGAGGATGGGTTTCCAAATGTTGTGAAGGTATGTAATAATCCGGGGGATTATTATTTTTTTTTTTTTTACGATTGAATCAAAGTAGCGTAAGCATGAGCAAACTCCCGAAAATTAAGCCACTCTAAGTAAACCAGGAATACTTGACACATGAGAGTACAACTCAAATCATTCCGTAGAGTGTAGTTCCGTTTTTACGGGCATTTCAAATCTAAAATTTCTAAATTCCTGACAGGAACAGACTATACATATACATTCTATATTCAACAATTAGAGTTTTATTCAGATTGAAATAATGGAATTCCTGTCTGGCGCCAGAGATACGCCATCTAATACCTTTTACAAGTTGTACGTGATTTTTAAGAATTAGAGCCTTCGAGGCGCTATTCCGCGGACCTTGCACTTTCTACGCATACGGAGTTAATTACTTAGTCAGCAGGGTTTGGGAGAAATCATTTTTTGTGGTCACTCACTGCCCCTCGATGTGGGAATACAGGCAACTCTAAATACAGATTTGTGTATTAGTGCAAGGTGCAACGGGATACAACCAACTTCATTGGTCCGTTTGAATTTTAGGTTAGCGAATCAGGAGGCCAATTTCGGGGGGGAGACAAATTATAAAAATGAAAACTCTTTTGCAAGAGCAGTTCCAGTTCTTTTTTTTCGTGCCTTGTTGGGTAAGCTAGTTCATTGTACATATAGCTCAGTCTCTCTCTCAAAGTCAGATCCTTTAATTCTTTTAATTAATATTTTTTAACGTAGTCAATTGATTGTTTTTGTTGTATTACAAGTTACAAGATTTCTAATTTTTGCAACTATATTACTCTTTCGTTATTACTCAAAGTAAATTAAGTCATTCAAATCAATTTGTATCATTCTTATAGTTTATTTTCATTCACCTTAAATCATTTCAAGTACCAGTTCAAGAGAACTTACATTTTACTTTAATATCATTTGCTATTTAGGGAATATTATTTGGTAACTAGAATCTATAATAACCTATAAAAGAAATTGTGGAGAACGTCATTAGTAACTTGATGATAGAAGTCTATAGTAATTTGATATTTTGGAGAATTTGTTGCCTTTAACGTTTAGATAATTTTGATCTGGGTGCGAGAGAGAACTAGCTTCGTGGTGTAATTTATAAAATTAACAAAAAGACGCCGCGTAATACATTTTGTGTAAGCCGTGAAGTGTAAGCTCAAGTGTCTAAGTTACCCTGTGGATTAAGGATTAAGTACTAAGTCAGGGTAAGTCTTTAGAGAAAGCTGTTTAGTCTGTGTTCAAGCTAAAAAATTCTGAGGTCATCACCCCAGTAAATGTAAGCATTAATAGGGTATTTTGACTTACTAGAAGTGTATCGATCCATCTGCGAATTTCTCATATTTTATAGTGTATTTAAGGGACCTACTTAGGATAGGTATAATTGGAATCAGTGTTACCGTAATTGTAGGGTCAAAGATATAATTATTTGGGGATAGCTCACTATTCAAAAGTTGCTACAAGGGTAGTTATTATTATTATTAATTTTTATCTGGAAGTTCAAGGGGTCTAAAAACCCCTATTGAGACCCTGATCTTTAAGGACAGGGAGAGTTAGCCATCAGCGGCTAATTTGACAGAAAGTGTTTGAGTTCATCGGGACAACTAGAGTTTCATTGTATTGATTATTTGTTGTGTAATTCACTCGATCTACCGATACATAACGAACCAGGTAGCAGTGGATAAAAACAACAGGGGATCTATTTAGAGAGTCACCCTTCGGGGATCTCAATCTTACTATCAGTGGCCCCTCTGGTTCACTTTATAACCATAGTTACTCCGTCAGAGTGGTAGATCCATTTCAGAATTAAGGTTAGCCCCCAAAGAAACAACTCCCTGGCTTCGTTACATCAGGCAAATCAATAATTCACTGATTGATCGGTCTCGATAAAGTCTTATGCAATTTATTATATATTGTTTTTTTATATACTATTCAGATATCTAGCATCAAAATTAAATTGGCTTAATTTAAATTCATTGTTTGTTCTTGTTGGTTATATGACATATTTTTCCCTTTAAGTTTATATGTATGGGACTTAGTATATATACTTATATATACATCCGTGTAATCTTTATTGTTTTATTTTGTATACAATTAACTTTTCTCCAATATACAACTTATACTGTTCTCATTGTTCTTCATTGAAACACCATCCCTTAGATAACCTTGTAGTGGAGGTGAACAATCCTGTCGTGTTTGTCACTCTGAACATCTTCAGCAACGTGAAGCTGTCATACTAGCCTAGTGTATAAATCGGCCAGGAAGGGCCCCGCTACTAAACTATTTATACCAAGTGCTACTGGAGAGGAACTCCTTCGAGTCTAGTTCCGTTCCCTGAACTATTCTCTAAAACATCTGTAAAAGGGGACTGGTGGCAGCTAATTTTAAACCATACTACCAACGACAGGGCACTTCTCGTAGTGTACCCTGCATTCTACTATCTCTGCAACCCTCGAGTTGCATAGAAGGGTAGCTATCATAGCAATAGTTACAATAAGGTTTTCACTCTCCGTAGCCTCATTGGATCCCATAGGGCTTTGACCTGAGGGAACAATAAAAATACATAACCTAGTAATATCTGAGCTGAATTTGGTTTACCTGGCTTGTGTGCAATAACCATATAAATAAGTTTATTCAATTGCTCCCAAATACCAGCCCTTCAGATTATTACATTTGGTGTCGCAGCGGTGATATCTTAGGTTTTTTTTTAAGCCTAAATAACAAGGTGATAATCCACGTCTTCGAAAAATTTAGTAGGGACAGCTTCAGAAATAACAAAACATTTCATTGTTTTGTTTTAAAGTAAGGTTATAAAGCAAGGGTAACAACAGTGTGTGGGGTGTCGAGAACATAGAACAGTAAGGTAAATAATTGGGTAGTAGTTCAATAACCCCAGTAAATAGTAGGTCAGATTATTATAAAGCATATATACACTGAGCGCCTGTGAAAACAGGCATAGCAACTGAGAGTTCGGAAATTATTTATTTCCAATTAGGAAGTTTTGTTTACCATTAATAACAACAAGGTAAAAATTAACCTTTCATTTAGGGAACCGGATAAGGTTTCCGTATACCTTTTTATTGGAACGGGTTCTTATCGGAAAGGGGTGTGACCATCAGAATAAATAGTAGGTGCTTTAGTTAATAGCTTGAAATAAGTGATTACAGCATTGTAGGAGCTTGCAGACTAGGGCCAAGAGAAAGTGTATGTTATTTTTTTTTTTGTGTAACTAGGTCAAGGAACAGTGAACCAGCAAGAGAAGGAGCCGGGTGAATTGAATCAAAAGGTGTCTCTCGTGTACAAGCACTAATTACGTGTTCGAGCAGAAAGATTTTGATTCTGGGAGTTCTGCGTTTGGAATTTTACATCTTGTTTAATTTTTTTTTATTTTATTTTTTTTATTTTTTTATTTTTATTTTTTTTTTTTTTATTTGTCTTGTATTACAGGGTCAACCTAAACAGTTTAAAAAAATTTTTTATAGTAACAATTCAAGTCAAAAATTTTATTTTTTTTCTCTAACTTTCAACGCAGATTAAATTCACCAGTAATATTTTATTTTTGAATTTCTTTTAAATTCAATTTAAAGAAGTAGCCGAAAGCTAACGATAGGTCAAATTTTTTTTCTTTGTTTTGGGGTAGTGTCTAGCAGGTACACAGTGGCTTTCCGGTAGCGGAACCATTCCGAATTGTAGTCAAAGATAGGTGCTTTACTTCTGCTTGATGATGTTTTCGCTTCACAGGAATTATTAATTTTTTGTTGTTGTATATTGAACTGAACTAACGATTCAGGCGAAAACATCGGAACCAGCTGATCTAGGACCAGGAGAATAATTGTGTTATTACATTTTGTTTATGTAATTCCTTTTTCTGCTAGCATAGTTACAGCCAGGACTGGAGTACGAGTTTCGTGTTAAAAACATTCGCGTATAATATCCAGTTGATACGAATTATGTTGGTCCTAGGTAGAATGGAAGTAAAGCATATCTAAGAAACAGGGCATGATAGGAAACACTGATATAGCTAAAGGTTGTCATCTATAGTAGATTTTGAAATTTTATGTTTATATGTTCATGTTTTATTACTGCTTTTGAACTGGAACTGGTTTTAATTTAAACGGACCGTAACCATTATTTTCAATTCAAAACCCATGTCCAGGGTGGGGACGAGTGAGCGTTCGGCTGGAGGATTAAGGGAGTTATGGGCACAGTAGACACGAGGGACGTGTATGTGCATGGATTTGTGAGTACACTGGTTTAGTGAGGGATATGGAATTGTTATCCCGGTGTACGGATGTAGAGTGGATAATCCCTGGGATGGAAGGGACACTCTAGGGAACACCCCACAGTTTCGGAAGGTCGATGACCAGGAAGAGCAAGCACCCCGACGATAGTCCAGGCTTGATCTCTTCCTAGCGTAGTATTCGCATGCTGGCCCGTAGGGAAGTGATTTGCGTAACGCTATCCATCTAGGGGGGTAGTTCGTGGGAACCTGTCGCAGCAGCGCGAAGCAGGGGTTAGAGCCTTTATAACGCACCAAGCTCTCCCCAGCTTGGATAATTTATGAAGTCACGTGGGGTCCCTTTAAATTGAAAATGCAGGATTCAAGTAGATTCAAGTCTGGCGGTTCAGCGCGCCCTGAGATTAAATGAGGTCAATGAGCTTACAGGCTGATGAAGTTAAGATGGCGTGGGCCGCTATTATTTTTTTTTTTTTTTTTGGGTTAATGTTATTAGAATCTAAATTAAAGCAGTAATTCATGATTCAATGTTGGACAGGTCAGTGCCAGTAGGTAAGGTCCGAGGGATTTGAACGGACTTTTGTTTTTTTTTTGTCGTTTTTTTGTGTATTGCAATTAATGGATTGGCATTGTGCTCACCTACTAGAGAAAGATTGAAATGGAACCATGGGATCTCAAATAATATTGAGATATTAGTAAACCTTTACTCGCCAACACAGTGGGCAACCAGCCCCCGAAATTTAAATGTACGAGCTACCTAAGTCTAGTTTTGTTATATCGATTAATTAGTTGAGGGCTTACTGATTAGCAAATATTTAAGCTTACTGAATTTTATAGAAACTAATAGTAAAATATTACGCACGACATTATCTATATTAACTCACCCCCGTACCATTCCCGGGCAACTGATAGTAGAATTGGATGGTAGCCGAATCCATGGCGGAGGGGTAAGATTCCCCCAAAAAGGAGCGACTGGGCCAATGGGCGTATGCTGTCTCTAGTTAAAATAGGGACCGGATATTCCTATTGACCAGGTTGGAAGGGTAGTTGTACCCCGTAGTGGGAATGAGGTCACTGTATTGGACTGTCTCAAATCCTGATAGAGATGGAAAGGTAGCCTAGGGAAATTTAAATTTCTGCACCGGAGTGGTCCAGTACAGTGATTCCTCATCCCAGTGTGTGGATGGTGCGCGAATGTAGGTGTTAGGGGTATTCGCGCACTTCATCGAGATGCAGGAGGTGCCTCAAGTGCTAAGGACATTGGGTACGACGCGGGGCAATGTGTAGACCTTATCCAGTAATGCGGAAGCAAGGATCGGCTCCGACTGGCCGAAGCATATCGATATCGAGATGTCCCATACTTCGAACAACGCGAATCCTGGCGACAGCCGGTCGTTGTGGAAGATCTCTACCCAGCATCTCAAAACTGGTTATAGAGCATAATCTTCAGGGAGGTATTGGGCTGAATCGTAATATGCGTCCGTCGGAGATGTCCCATACTTCGAACAACGCGGAACCTGGCTACAGCCGGTCGTTGTGGAAGGTTCTCTACCCAGCATCTCAAAACTGGGTGTAGAGCATAAACCTTCAAGGAAGTATTGGGCTGAATCGTAATATGCGTCCGATGCGGTGGAGAAAGGTCCATCATACCCGAGGTCAGTAAAGGTCATACTCAAGAGGGCTGTCAGCACAAGAATGTCCAGTAAGGACAGAGGGCAAACTGGAAGCGGTTAGGCCAGGGAAGCCAGAAGAGTTTTGTGTACGGAGAAAGTCCAGGTTGGACTGTTGGGCCAGTTGTGCCAAGGGAGAAGGACGGGTAAGAAGCCCGAAGTTTGGAAGGGAGTTGTTGAGTCCAGGATGGACAGGAAGGCCAGGTAGGCCAATTGTGAGTCTGGCAGGTAGGGTTTGCCAGTAGGGGTAGTGGACCAGGAATTTGGGGTCGATACCAAAATGTGTAGTACCCAGCGCAGGTACAGGAGTTTGTATGTTCTGGAAGACCCATGAGGGATTTGAGCAGATAGGCCGCCTGCAGAGCAGCGGGACGCGTAGTCGTCTATGAGGCCGGGAAATTGGGTCAAGAAAGTGCGCGGGGCGGGTGACAGGACACCGCCCAGAGTATGAATGAGTCGAATAGGTGTGGGTAACGAGGTGTTAACATCGGTAAAATCGAGGAAGTGGAAGCCGGAGAATCGACAAGAACTCCAATTTTCAAGACTCCTCTACCAAAGATGTATATAGCCACCCTCACCCTAGATCGAGTGACGTCATAGCGGAACCAAGTAGCTTATATGCAGTGTCAAGTTAGTTCTCTCTTGTGAGTCTTGGCCTTGGTTCCCTATGAACAAAGTATAGTCAGCAAATTCGGAACCTCTGACTCTTCCAGTCACCGCGTTCCGTTTAAATTTTGTTTTTGTGTTTTGTTGAAAATAAGATTAGCTTTCACTATGAGCTAGAAACCTCTGGAAAGGGGTAGTAACCCTTCCAGCTTCCGTGGCTGCAGCACCCTGCGAACGGGATCACTGCGCCGGAGGGTAAGGGCTCTTAATTGAGGGATAGTTGGATCCTCCCCATGTATTTCAGAGATAACGTAACCCTAGGGAGAGAGAGAGAGGGAATTGAGTAAGTCCTAGGGGAAGGGAAGGAAATTCATAGACCTTTAAGATGGTCGGGAAACGGGTAGAGATAATACGACCTTTTTTTGCGTTATTCGTATTCCTTGGGTCGTTGATACCCAAATTTCATGTTATCACTGATAAGGGGATAGAGTTTGGAAGTTAAGGGGTATGTCACAATAAGGGGCCTGATTCTTAAAAATTTTTTTTTGTTTGTTGTTGTTTTTGTGTTCCCCCCCCCCCCCCCCCCCTTTTTTTCTCGGGATCTGTTTCAGAGTGCCAAGGATATACCCCGTCCTGGTGACAACACTTCTAAGGTAATGGCAATGGGTCGATCGTGTACGACTGAGAAGAGGACCCGATAAACGCAACGATGGTTTCACTGGAGACAAGTTATAATGAAGGGATTACGGACAAAGAGACGCACGCGCCTGTCTGGTAGAGGTTACAAGGACCATCTCGCATTGCGGCATGCACAGTCACTCTTCGGTAGTAGTAAATGGATGAGCAAGCTACTCATTTGAACTAGGAGCGGAAAGATGTAACGAAGCTCAATCATTTCAATGCTTACAAAATCATGGCATCGTTGACCCACGTCGTCCAAAAATGTAGCTGTTCAAATGGAATGTAATAGCCTTATGCCACCATTGTACCAAGTCGAGGGAACCTGGATCGGCCTCTCCCCACTACCACTGACGAGTCTTATACCACTGACCATTGAGATTGAAGCAGAGGACCAATTGAAGTTCCAACTGATCAAGCTGATTAGCGCAGGGGGACTATACACATCCGAGGACATGAGAAAAAGCCAACGGAACCTGATCTTCGGCATGGAAAGAGATGCAGTCCAAACGATGATAGCGCGACGGGTGTCCGGTATGGAGTCTCTGGACCAAGGGTACAACACTCTCAAACTATTCAGCAAAGAAGAGGTTACCAGTCTCGTCAGGTCCACCATCCGGCAGATATGGGGTTGGTTCGAAAGCATAGGGACCATCATGAACGGGCTGTTGGGCCTATACTGTATATTCCGATTGGTGAAGTTCGTTATTGGTGTCGGCCTAAACGGATGGAGCCTGTACCAGCTATTCGGATGGGGTCTACACCTATTCGCCTGTCTATGGAACACCCTCACCGCCTTCCTAGTCAACCGACATCACGCCCATGGAAGTCCAGGGGATGCAGTTCCATCCGCTCCATCAACCAATGTCATCCCAAGGGAACCAGAAGCAGCTGTAGTTTCCACCACCACAGATTCCACCGCCACCCATGCGATGTATCCAACCCTCCACTGGACAGAACGCGAGGGAAGACGATCAGCAGCCTGTTCGTTGTACGGCAGGTCCATGTCCAGTCTCCACGAGCGTCCTGGTATGTGAAACCATCGAGTGACAGTGCGGGTTAGTGCGTAAGAGTCAATCCGAAAAAGTGTTGTGACAATATGGAACCAGAAGTAGACTTTCATTGTTTAGCTCTTAAGGATTGTACTGTTGTAGTCATGTGGTAAATCCACGTGATTATGTTGAATAGGATTTAGGTTATTGGGAAGTCCAATCGGACTGATGATCATACATATATTGAGCGTGAAGGTGGGTCTAGTACCCCTAGATTCCCACGCTGGTCAGAACTTGGCAGATGGATCAAAACATACGTATAATACCGGTTGTAGAAAGGAGCTTGGTTCCTTCCGAACCCCGCTCTTTCTTTAAGGTGAGGGTGATGTAATAATCCGGGGGATTATTATTTTTTTTTTTTTTACGATTGAATCAAAGTAGCGTAAGCATGAGCAAACTCCCGAAAATTAAGCCACTCTAAGTAAACCAGGAATACTTGACACATGAGAGTACAACTCAAATCATTCCGTAGAGTGTAGTTCCGTTTTTACGGGCATTTCAAATCTAAAATTTCTAAATTCCTGACAGGAACAGACTATACATATACATTCTATATTCAACAATTAGAGTTTTATTCAGATTGAAATAATGGAATTCCTGTCTGGCGCCAGAGATACGCCATCTAATACCTTTTACAAGTTGTACGTGATTTTTAAGAATTAGAGCCTTCGAGGCGCTATTCCGCGGACCTTGCACTTTCTACGCATACGGAGTTAATTACTTAGTCAGCAGGGTTTGGGAGAAATCATTTTTTGTGGTCACTCACTGCCCCTCGATGTGGGAATACAGGCAACTCTAAATACAGATTTGTGTATTAGTGCAAGGTGCAACGGGATACAACCAACTTCATTGGTCCGTTTGAATTTTAGGTTAGCGAATCAGGAGGCCAATTTCGGGGGGGAGACAAATTATAAAAATGAAAACTCTTTTGCAAGAGCAGTTCCAGTTCTTTTTTTTCGTGCCTTGTTGGGTAAGCTAGTTCATTGTACATATAGCTCAGTCTCTCTCTCAAAGTCAGATCCTTTAATTCTTTTAATTAATATTTTTTAACGTAGTCAATTGATTGTTTTTGTTGTATTACAAGTTACAAGATTTCTAATTTTTGCAACTATATTACTCTTTCGTTATTACTCAAAGTAAATTAAGTCATTCAAATCAATTTGTATCATTCTTATAGTTTATTTTCATTCACCTTAAATCATTTCAAGTACCAGTTCAAGAGAACTTACATTTTACTTTAATATCATTTGCTATTTAGGGAATATTATTTGGTAACTAGAATCTATAATAACCTATAAAAGAAATTGTGGAGAACGTCATTAGTAACTTGATGATAGAAGTCTATAGTAATTTGATATTTTGGAGAATTTGTTGCCTTTAACGTTTAGATAATTTTGATCTGGGTGCGAGAGAGAACTAGCTTCGTGGTGTAATTTATAAAATTAACAAAAAGACGCCGCGTAATACATTTTGTGTAAGCCGTGAAGTGTAAGCTCAAGTGTCTAAGTTACCCTGTGGATTAAGGATTAAGTACTAAGTCAGGGTAAGTCTTTAGAGAAAGCTGTTTAGTCTGTGTTCAAGCTAAAAAATTCTGAGGTCATCACCCCAGTAAATGTAAGCATTAATAGGGTATTTTGACTTACTAGAAGTGTATCGATCCATCTGCGAATTTCTCATATTTTATAGTGTATTTAAGGGACCTACTTAGGATAGGTATAATTGGAATCAGTGTTACCGTAATTGTAGGGTCAAAGATATAATTATTTGGGGATAGCTCACTATTCAAAAGTTGCTACAAGGGTAGTTATTATTATTATTAATTTTTATCTGGAAGTTCAAGGGGTCTAAAAACCCCTATTGAGACCCTGATCTTTAAGGACAGGGAGAGTTAGCCATCAGCGGCTAATTTGACAGAAAGTGTTTGAGTTCATCGGGACAACTAGAGTTTCATTGTATTGATTATTTGTTGTGTAATTCACTCGATCTACCGATACATAACGAACCAGGTAGCAGTGGATAAAAACAACAGGGGATCTATTTAGAGAGTCACCCTTCGGGGATCTCAATCTTACTATCAGTGGCCCCTCTGGTTCACTTTATAACCATAGTTACTCCGTCAGAGTGGTAGATCCATTTCAGAATTAAGGTTAGCCCCCAAAGAAACAACTCCCTGGCTTCGTTACATCAGGCAAATCAATAATTCACTGATTGATCGGTCTCGATAAAGTCTTATGCAATTTATTATATATTGTTTTTTTATATACTATTCAGATATCTAGCATCAAAATTAAATTGGCTTAATTTAAATTCATTGTTTGTTCTTGTTGGTTATATGACATATTTTTCCCTTTAAGTTTATATGTATGGGACTTAGTATATATACTTATATATACATCCGTGTAATCTTTATTGTTTTATTTTGTATACAATTAACTTTTCTCCAATATACAACTTATACTGTTCTCATTGTTCTTCATTGAAACACCATCCCTTAGATAACCTTGTAGTGGAGGTGAACAATCCTGTCGTGTTTGTCACTCTGAACATCTTCAGCAACGTGAAGCTGTCATACTAGCCTAGTGTATAAATCGGCCAGGAAGGGCCCCGCTACTAAACTATTTATACCAAGTGCTACTGGAGAGGAACTCCTTCGAGTCTAGTTCCGTTCCCTGAACTATTCTCTAAAACATCTGTAAAAGGGGACTGGTGGCAGCTAATTTTAAACCATACTACCAACGACAGGGCACTTCTCGTAGTGTACCCTGCATTCTACTATCTCTGCAACCCTCGAGTTGCATAGAAGGGTAGCTATCATAGCAATAGTTACAATAAGGTTTTCACTCTCCGTAGCCTCATTGGATCCCATAGGGCTTTGACCTGAGGGAACAATAAAAATACATAACCTAGTAATATCTGAGCTGAATTTGGTTTACCTGGCTTGTGTGCAATAACCATATAAATAAGTTTATTCAATTGCTCCCAAATACCAGCCTTTCAGATTATTACAGGTAATATCCTGAGTCACGGTTCAGATTATTCGAATGTTTTAAATTTTCTATAGCTTCAAGGATTTTTCGATGCTAGAAATTTGCATGGGGCTCGGGCTAGGATTTAAGTATCTTTAAAAAGGATTTGATGATTAGTGTGAAACTTGTGTTCCGCAAGTGCAGATCTACTGGTGTCACGAAGCCTCGTACAGCGCTCATGTTCTTTCACACGAGTAGCTACTGTACTACCTGTTTCACCAATATAGACTTTACCGCAAGAACAGGGAATGCTATAAACACCTTCTAAGTGAAGAGGAGGAAAGGGATCTTTGATAAGTTTGTAAAACTGAGATAATTTTGGAAGTGTGGAAAACCGGGTAGAAATATTATGTTTTTTGAGAATTTTGGAAATTCGATCTGTTATTGGAAGATAGGCCGTGGATGAATTTTAGGTGAAGTGTATTCCTTTATGGCTTTTTGAATGTTGTAATGGGAGAAATTGTTTGATAATAAGGCAGATGAAAGATGTTTCAATTCTGATTTCAAGTTGTATGTTGATAACAAGTCGTTGTCATACTAATAGTCCAGTATATAAGCCGGGCTACGTGTAAAAGGAGCTCGGATTTGAAAAATTCTTCCCGCATCGTGTTTCTTGGACCCCCAAGAGTGTCCACTACACTTAACCCGTTTGCATACCGCAGGAACGACGAAGTTAGGAGTGGTCAAAGCCCCCGAATTATCACCGAAATTGAGCTTTCAAAATGAATATTTAAAAAATGACAATTCTTGTGTTTTTCAGGTCGCTGATTACGAATCTGAGTTCTCATTGGGTACATCCAAAATGGCAGACCGGAAGCAGAGTAATTTTCTCATGAAAATCCTGTTCTCTTTCCCTTATTCGCTGACGTTGGAAAATTTGTTTTCACTTCTTACAAGTAGGGTTGTAACAGGACCCAAAGTCCGGAACAATTTTACTTCATATTTCTCGAATATACGTTAATTAGACCTCAGATTCGTAATCAGGGACCTCAACAATCCCCAAGTATCCGTTTTCAGCTAAAAAACTCAATAAAACAGGATTTTCATGAGAAAATTACTCTACTTCCGGTCCGTTAATTTGAAGGCAAAATTGTCATTTAAAAAAAAATTGTTTTGGAATCTCAATTTCTGAGGCAATTTGAGGGCTTCAACCGCCCCTAATCTTATCAACCGCAAACGGGTTGAATGTGATGAATACACCTGGAGGTCCGTGGAACACGATGCAAAAAAAATTCGAATCACTCACAAATTATACTGTACAGATGAAATTTTGTTTTAATATCCTTGTTAAAATTGAAAGTTTGCGCCTTCAAACTGTATAACGTACATAGCATTTGAACGCAACTTTGCGCTATCTCTCTCATCCCACCAGTTACCTCAAACTGGCATGCCGTTGCGACGCGTCTAGTATCTGTCTTATCATATCGCGGTTGTAACAAGACTTTAGCATGATTATTTGAATGTAGTCTATAATGTGTACAATGTTCTCGGATCTCTAAACTGGAGCGGTGTATTGTGTGTCATATGTATCTTTGTATGATTGCATATAGACTTAATAAAGGATATACATATGATATCGCGTCTCTGCATAATAGAAACTTAAATTTTATCTAACCTTCAATTATCCTGGATATCCTGCTTTCCACATCAGGCGAGTACATACTCGCTCGATATTGTGCGCTTCTTCTATGGAAACCTTCTCCGAAGCCAACTTCTGAGTTCAGTTCAAACTCATCGGGTGGTTTCGGATCACGCGAAGTCTTCGGTCTCAAGATAACATCGGGGGATTTTCGGCAAGCTAATATAGTGGCTGCTGTAACAATTCCCACGATGAGCAGCGTTGCGCTGATAGTTAGAGCCACTAAAATTAACGTAAGATTTGACTTGCCTTGGGGTTGTGTCGACGTTACTCCCTCGTGCTGATTTTCGCTTGGCCTGCCTGAAAAACAGGAACAAATTAGTGTTATTACATACACTTGCTTCTAGTGTTTCATGATTCATATACCAAGCAAATAATATGGAATCAATCCTTATAACGTACTATTTTCGAAGATTACGGGATGGAAATCCGATCATTATTATCAGTTATTGGAGCACGATGCAAACTGAAAAATTATCATTATAATTATTAAATGTTTGCTCCTGAATAATTGGGTATAGCTATCACAAATACGTAGTAGTATCAGAAAATCCATAAATTTACAATTTTGAATCCAAAAACAGATTTTCAATATTGTAGAAATAACAATACTCGTCTGTGCCGAAATACAGAATCAGAGAATACATACTTGTGCGTCTAGGACAGTTATTAGGAAATTTTTTTTTCCAGATACAGTTTCTCGGAGGACAGTTCTTTGAAAATTCAAATATTCGAACGGACAGTTATTCTAAGAGACATTCATTCGATGTATATGTTTTATGAATTTTAAAGAGAACGACTTGAATAATACATTTGTTGAAGTGCAAGGAAAATCATATGTGTACAACGAAGGAACATGAATCAATCGATCACATTTCAAATAATCTACTAACCAGTATCACCAGAAATATATAAAAATTTGAACTAACACGTCAAAAGCTCAAGAAACTAACCTACGATGACCTTGCCGTTTGGAGTTTCGAACCTACGCCGTTGTAGAAGGCAAATACCGAGGTCCTATCCTGGCTTGATTGCATATATGTGATAAGTAAATTGAAAAGTCAATAATAATTATTCATTAATAATATTTCAGAAACACTGTACATTAGAATAATAGCCTATTCGAATGATTGTCTATTCGAATAACTGTTCGTTCGAATAACTGTTCTTCGAAGAACTGTCATTCGGAGAATTGTTATTCGAAATCTTGGCCGGACACGGTTTTGCCCGATAATAAGTAATATTATTGTGAACTACTCCAGCATGAACAACGACCTGTCCTATCTTGGAGGTCAAGGTGGTAGAACTCAATCAAGTTTCAGTATATTAAACAACGCCGGCCATATTTTGGACTTGAGGGGAGTGGACTTTCATTTAACTGTTTTGTAAACTCGTATCAATTCAATATCGACAAAGAAGCTACGAGACCTACTATCAAAATCTATCGAAAGTCGGAAGTATATTGTTAAATATTGATTATCCTATGCGAGTTGGTTATGGAATAGTGAATAGAATTCTATTCTAACGATTTCATCGGAGCCGAAAGTATTAACCTAACGATATTTGATATGAACATTAATCATTATTGTACGTAATTATTTACATAACTACGTTTCGTTCTCACGACTATCATCAGAGGACGTATCAATGTCTGAAACAAAATTTCTTTAAGCTAACTGTTTCAACAAAATTTCAATTAAAAATGCCCACGTCGCCGGAAAGAACAGAAATACGAATAATTGAAACTGTAACACATTAATGCTTTAAGTATATGTATAGGTATCTTGAATCCACTGCTTAGCAATTTTCTTATAATATATGAGCTTATGTCAAACAAAGTCGCTATATGACTAAAACCAAAAATATAACGTTGAAGTATCCACTTTCGAATCAGTTGTTGAAGATTCATGAGGTTATAGAAAAAGGTAGTCAGACCTTTATTAGAAATACTGCTATATGAGCATTCAATCTAAAATATATTTTAAACATCATAAAGAAGCAAGTAGAAATTTGCAAGAGTTTCAATTAATTAAATTAGTATGAATCTGACTTAATGACTGAATATCTGTTCTATGATTTATAGAGTTGGAGTCACGCTCCATGTAAATCATCTCCAGAATAGATCTTTTATAATAATTGGTTTCCTTAGTTAAAATATTAACTTCTTTGTAATCGAATTGATGGTTATAATCAAAGCAGTGCTCAGCAAGAGCGGTGGAGTCTTGACAATTTTTGTTTCTTCTACCATACTTATGGTCATAAATACTTTTTTGTGAATATTATTTAGAGATTCCTGTATAACTCCCATCACAATCCAAGCAACTTAATTTGTATACTGTGTGGGTTTGTTTATTTTTTGGTATTAAAGGTTTTGGATTTGATAAATATTTTCCAGCACAGCAGGTTTATGCGCAACATTTATATCAGACCTTTTCGAACATTTCCTCTTTCTCTTTGAGGCCTCCGGGATGTACTGTAATGTTATTAAATTATCTGTATTACTGTTTATGTCAGTTATTCATGACGATATAGATTTTCTTCATTCCTTTTTCAATGATCAGATTGAAAAATGTTCTTGGATATCCATTCATTTCCAGTGTATCACAAACAATTTTAACCGTGCGATCTGTAAGGCTGTTATAACATTTTTTTCATAACTAGTTGTTGCAACGGAATTGAAGTGAAGATAACGTTTAGATCAAACTTCTTCAGTGAACCACGAATTTTACAGTTCATATCTAGGAAATGTACTTTGTTGTTTACTTCTTTTCCACTAGTAAATTGGAGTTGACAGTGGAAATTGTTGAATTCATTAGATACGTACTAAATTTTATCATTGGGAATACACATTAGGCAGTCATCCACATACCGTTTGAAGAATACTGGTTGAAAATCTATCGAGCTTATTACAGAATCTTCTAGGCATTCCATAACAAGGTCAGCAATAGTTGCTGTGCCAAATATTTGCCCAAAACGTTGCTCACCTTACTGAAAATAAGTGCATTCCTAACAAAACTTTAATGCATTTATAAGTTAAGATTGATCTAGAGGTGTGGTTCTCAATTCATGCTCAGCGTTTTTTGATGTTACTCAGATGCCAAAACGACTGGTTTATTTGTAAATAAATAGCTTCAGACATAATACGTCTTCTGATGATTGTCGCTAGATCGAAACGTACGTAAAGACGAAAATAGTAATCTCATGTGTTAGTAATTTCCCATTTAATTCATACCTGGGTCAAGAATTATTATAAATTCAATATAATCTCGATTATTTGGTGTCCAAAATGATTAACTAACTATCCATTTATTCATTTATTCATGAGAATACTATGTAATTAGTGAGGCTTCCTCCTTGAGGGACCATTGACAAAATTCTTCTAGATCAGATAACGACAAAATGTTATGAATATTATTTCTCGTTGTTATTGTCGATTATTTCAATATTATTGAATAATAATTTTCATTCGAATTAAACAGATGTTGATTCTGAAAAGTGTTCAACCAGCTGTGTGAACCTGTATGTAATAGTTGGAGTTAAATTAAGCAAATGCTAGTTCCAGTTGAATGTCTCTACGATGTAATCAATGTATCAGTCCGTGATGAGTAATTTGCTATATTGAAACGGCACATATTGGCTCTTGTCTTATGACCCAATACGTTTGGTAATCCTGTTCAAACTTGTGATGGAAATTGTAGTTTCAATAATTGGATGTGATACCATTTGGATCTATTTTCCCACAATATCTTGATTGAGCGTAAATAGCTCTCACGTTCTTCTCTGTGAAGTAAATGAATTTCCTCCCATCATTACTGCATCCTGCATCTTGTACATGGTTTGAATGTTCAATATTTGAACTTTTCAAGAAAGAAATAGTCCGGAATACTATTAAGTATGAGAGTCCAACAACTGTTCACTGTCATCATCTGAATCATGCTTATTACAATGTGAATTAACTGACAACATAATTATAATGGTGTGAAAACTGTAACTGGAATAAATTGTGTAACAAACAGCTGAAAATTTAATTGGAGAATAACCTACACATGCATTTTTGTTATTATGTCAAATGATCACATTTAAGAACTTTCGTTAGAGTTGTTCAACGTTTGGAGTGAAAGTTACTCCTGATCGAGATTAGGTAGTTATTCCTTAGGAAAATGAGGCACATTGCTTCATTGAAGTTATTCTCGGAAATTGTTTGCTTTGTCACTCGATCACCAATTTGGTCAACCAAAACGTTAATCTCCTATAAATGCTGTGTGCGGGTTCATTTCCTCCAAAAAATCTTTTCGTCTCAGTTCAGAAGGAAGACATGACTAGCTAGAGCAGGGTTCACCAATTTTTCCAGCCTTAGTGCTGGAATAATCCCATTGTTTCGAGAAACTTCTAATGTATTTCACTCACTTCTAGATGACAGTAATTGAAGAATAAAAAGGCTAGCGATGCTACCACGAGTAGTGCGTAACTCCTTAAAACGTGTTTAAAAGACATCTTCGTAACAGTGTTTTGATTTGACTTGTTGTTTTAGTGTGTGATTTACTAGTATGGAAAAGAAGCGAAAAGTAGATAGTGGATACAGAATTTTCCAAGACCTATAGAACTTTCAATATTTCGTAATCCAATAAGGAGGCACTATGTTTGATTTGTGATGAAACCATAGCCATGAAAGAATATAACATTGGACGTCATTATCAAATGAAACATTTTCGAAATTACTCAAAATAGTTTGCGGACAGAAAAATTTGAAGCTTTGAAGCTCATATTGAAATCGCAGCAAACTTTGTTTAAGAAACTCAATACTGAACAGGAGGCTGTAACCCGTGCCAGCTTTTGTGTGGCTCTTGAAATTGCGAAACGTGGAAAACCGTTTATCGATAGAGAAATGATCAACGAATGCGTAGTTACAGTAGCCGAAGAAATGTGCCCCGAAAAGGTAAATTAATTCAAAACTGTCAGTTTGTTAACGAATATCGTGACTCGGAGGGTAGAAGACATCGCAGAAAATATATTATCTCAAGTGTCTGACAAAGATGGACATCTTCAGTGGTTTTTTCTCCAGCCTTGGATGAGTCAAAGGATGTGTCAGATACTGCTCAGGTGTTGATTTTATTCGAGGTGTAGATAAAAGGTATGAAGTGTATGAAGAACTTCTTGATATTGATAGTATTCACGGCATGACCGCTGGGGAAGATGATTTTAAGGGAGTTGAAAATGCCATTATCAACAAGAACCTCCAATGGAGAATTATTACTACTGATGGATAAAACATGTGTGGTAGAAGTAGAGGAGTGGTTGCTCTTGTGTCAAAGACTGTAGAAAATGATGGTGGTTCAAAACCATTAGTCTTACATTGTATCATTCATCAAGAGTCCTTGTGCGGGAAATGTTTGAATATGTCTGAATTTCTAAGACCGGTCAATAATTCCATCACCGACAATTCCGCGGGTTTGTTGAAGAGATTAGAGAGAATGACCTACCATACCATACTGCCGTACGCTGGCTTTGTTGCGCAAAAGTCCTCGGGCGGTCTTTTGGAAAGCATCGCCCTCACACCGAATTACAAAATAGCGAATGGCTGTGGAAGGTAGCATGTTATGTTGATTTTACAAAACTTATAAATGAACTGAATTTAAAATTGCAAGGAGAAAATCAGCTTCTCCCTAATTTATACACTAATATCAAATCGTTCCGGCAGATGGAATGATACTGTTTCGATCACAATTACGTGAAAAATGTTCCACACATTTCAAAAAATTTGTAATATTCAGCCACACTACTGAGACTGAGTTTTCTATCGATTCTGCAATCGAAGCTCTGAGTGCTTTGGAGATACTCGTTTCTCAGACTTTGGTGTCATTGCAAATGAATTTAAGATTTTTCAAAATAATTTTGACACTGACATTGAAACCATTGCCCCGAAACTCCATTTTGAAATTATTGATTTACAGTTCAGGGATATAATTAAGAACAAATATGAAAACTCATCCTTGTTGGAATTTTATGAGAGTACACCATTGGTACAATTTGCATATTTCTATTGATTCTAGAATATTTAGTCTAAGTGTTTTTTCTTGAATAATGTGAAATATCGGGATTAAACGCGAAATTCTGATTATGTTCCAATAGATGATGCTCACAATTTCATGTAAAATATGGCGGTAACGTATGAAATTCAAATTTCTGTGAACAACCCTTTAAGTGAATAACAAATAAACAAATTAGTTTGTTAGATATCATTGATACATTTTTGGGCGATTTTACCTGGATATTTATGAATGTTCTAATAGGCGATATACAGGTGAGAAACCCTAAAACAATCTCAAATCCTTAAAAATCAGAATGAAAACTTCGTCTTTGAAAAAACAAATAATCTATACACACATATTATAAACAAATTCTCGGGAAACAGGTCAAACTAACATCATTATTAAATGCACTCACATCTTAATAATTTAAAATGAATATTAAGATGATAAATAAAAGAAATCTGGACTGGAGCTTATAGAATGAGGTGTAATGAATATAATGCCTTATACTCGTACATAGGACACACTGAACACAGATTAAGTGTAAGGTTCAAGAAACATTTGAGAAGTGGCAGGCTCATGATATTGGAACTTAATCACCCTTAAGTTTGACATTTCACATATTCAAGAAAATTACATGAACTCGTTATTCTTCCATACAAATTAATAATCATTTGAATACCAATAGTTACATAATTATTAAATGATCAATTCGATATCTATATTTCTTCACTTGTCAACAGTTTTTCAAATAAACTCTCACTCAAACCATTGTCTACCCCATTCCTCGAATTGAACCACATTCAGATTAATTCCTCAAATTTGAGGACATAATTTTAGATTCAGCATTATTTGATTACCTCTAAGATTTAAGAATGCCACAGTTTTGTGAAACAATTAGTCAACATTATTTCAAAATTAAATGTTACAAGTCGTGTGTAATTTTGATTTCAATTATCCAACTTCTGGACGATAACAATGACGATACACGTAAGGTATGTAGCAGATGGACATACGCGATTCATATGATGAGAACATCACGACGATGTATCTGCTCCGGGTACGAATAGGAACACATTCTGACTACGCTAATCATTTGTGAGGGACAACATTTCCAACAGCACAATTATTCCAATTGGATGTGACAGCTATATATTTTTATGTCTGACAATTGCTTCTAACCTTAGTTGTTTCCATTCATTGCATCGCATTTAGTTCTAATGGAAATAATAGAATAACAATATTTCCGTAAAATTACAGTTCAATTAAGATAAGCCATACTTATTCCACTCGGATCTGGAACAACCTACATATGTTCAGAAGTGCTTAAAATTACGCGACCCCGACACCGTTATTAGATTTTCGGGTAAATGAACAGTCGGATTTTTGTTAGCAGTTACATTTCATATTGTTCCTTATGCAGAATTAACTTAGTTAAATAACGACGGTATTTAAGCATGAAAAGTGCCGAGAAAGACTTTAAATCTCTTGCAAAGGTATATATGACCCGGGTTCTGTTGTTTCTACTTTACTCGCACATTGGCAAGTATTTTATGGAATATCGATTCAAGGAATTCAAAAGCGCTACCTATATAAATTAGCTATTTTTATCTTCGCTTTGAAATAATAATCACTTCCTATTACTTGCGATCGTAAACAGTACCTATTATAATAATTTTTCTAACTACATAGAACGATAGAACGGTAGTTTGTTATTGATTGAAATGAACTGCATTCTTTCTTATAATGTATGTGGATATGTTACATATTATTGATGACAAATAATCACCCATCTCCACTACACATACTATAAAACTACTGAGGACCCTTCCGCTACCTAGTAGCCATCATCAGAGTAAACCAAGTTATGAATCAAAATGTGCCTGCTTAAATACTATTTGGGGATAATATTGTAAACAAGGAGTTCCCCACAGCTGGAGATAAATCGGAATTTAATTAATTGCTTTTTTGCTTATACATTTCCATCCCTTCTAAATTACCTAGATATTTTTCTGTACAGTGTTTTGAAGGTGATAAACTTTCTTAAGAAACGGTGTGACCTATATTCGAATTATTCGAATATATGTTCGGCTACCGCTGATTTTCCATTATTATTTTTCTTTATATTTGCAAAATGTCCCTAATAACCAATTGAAATGTTCCTCCTAGTTTGACCCACATAGCATTTTGAACACGACAATTGATTTTGTAAATCCCGGATTTGTCGAAATCGGAGGCTTCATTAACGGTGTCTTAGGTTGTTCTTACATCTATAAACTGGTTTGTTCCAAATTCAGAGAACAAACGATGAACCGTATTGAGTACTGAAGAATGATAAGTGAAACTTTTTAATTTTTTCGGAGTATTTGATGAAAATGGATTTAATTTGGTCAGTTGGCTACGTTTTAAATTCCTTTTTTGTTTAGAAATCAAATTATTGATCAAGATTTGTGGTAAACATTGTCCAGTGCAATTTGCTGAAGTTTCTCAACTCCGTTGTTATAATGTTGATGGCTGAAAGGGATGTTCAATAATCTATGAACTAGACTATTGAACGGAGCTATTTTATATCTCTATGGTGTAGCTAAATCCACTGGGGTATACCTATTTGTTTGAGTGAGTTTTCTGTATTAGTCCAAATTCAAGTGATTACCATCTTTTTTGATGTTTATATCAAGGAAAGGAAGCTGATTATCTGTATCTATTATGACAATGAATATCAGTGAATCAAATTGGCTATTAAGCGTGTTCAAAAAGCCATGTAAATCAAAATCTTCACTTGTAATCGCGAAAATGTTATCAACATATCTATACTAAGCTTTTCGGAACTAATTCAGTTTTGATTTTAAGGAGGTTTCAAGTTTGCTCAGGAAAATATTGACCAAAGACGGAGGGAGTGGATTACACATTGCACATCCGTTCGTTTGTTTATAGCAATTTTTGTTGAAAGTGGAATAATTTGGCCCCATACATAAAGATGTAAGGATCACATATTCTGTGCAGTGTCAATCGAAGTTAATAATATTTGAAAACCATTTCTTTAGAATGTTTATCGACTCAGGGATTGAAGTGTTTGTGAATAGTGAAACGACATCAAGTTGAACGAGAGTATCACCAGGTTCAAGTACGAAATCTTTCAATTATGCAATAAGTTCCAAAGAATTTTCCACAGACAAACTTGGTGCGGCTTAAAAGCTGCTAAATTCCCTCACTGAACATAGTATTCATGTGTCTTGTTCTATGCAAAATGAGAAAAATAAAATTTGAACACTTCCATTCTACGGATCATTGAGGGACGGTTTACAGGAATGGACAATATCGTTACAATACAATAGTATGAACATAAGATGCTGCAACATCCATACCATAGCACTTGACAAATCTATGCAATTTACTACTCAAAATTGTCTTTGGTTTTCGTAAAAGCCAAAGCCTTCTTATCAATAATCTTCTATATTATATTTAAAATTCCTTTATCATCCCTTTATCCAGTGGTTGGCAATGAGACGTAATATTGGGAAGTAGAAAAAAATCTAATTTTTGGGTGGGTAGTAGCGTTATCTAAGAATAGAAAAACTTTTCCACCACGGTTCCCTATTTTTTGTTCAACCAAAAACTCATTATCTCTGTTATCATCTAAGCTTTTTTATTGGATACTCATCCTATTGGCAACTTATCTACATGTGATCCTATAACTGGTGGATTTTCCTTCTCGCCATTCATGTTACAGCAGAAAAGAAGTGTCTTTTGCTGCTTAGCTGACTTTTTTCCAGCACATTTATCATTCTTGAATGCACGAGTTTTGTTTGGCATTACTGAATAGTAAAGACCGATTTCATCATAGTCCTTGATTGATGCCAATCCAATTTTCCAATCTTCAGAAATTACTTCTTCCACGTCAGTGGACTCACCACAAATTGTTTCAAAATTGATATCGCGTCTCTATCCTGCAAGCTATTTGAAGCTGTAAATCTGATAATTTTCGAATTTTTGGATACTTCTTGTGCTTTTTTTTCGATATAGGAATGTTTTCATTTTTAGCTTTGCAAAACCATTCGTAAACTATTCGATCAACAGCAAATCCTTCTGCTTTTGGAAATTTCCGTTTTTGCACTGCATTAGCGCCACCTTCTCCAGGAAGTTTTGTCAATTCCATTTTATTTGTGAAAATATCATTCACTTGTGTTCTTCCAACACTAAGCTTGTACGCAAACTTTCGCGCATTGGTATCGCATTTTTCTACTTATGGAAAAAAATAGTAAACGCATACGTATACGTTTTGGAGACATAATTACTATTCTTAGGGTGAAAGTTTGAACTAAATAATTGTTTCAGGTCTTACCGAAGCATTGTAAATTTGATTATTATTTCCGGAAATTGCTACCTACAAACAGACAGCCAGGCAAGCCTCCAGTTTTTTATTGATCAAAATCTTTCTTGAGAAAGGGGGTCAAGTTTGAAACCCATCTTGAAAACGAATAACCATGGAGCGAGATGTATCCTTTATGAAAAAACGTAATCTGTTGGTATACCAATGGATCCATAATATCAGAAGGTACGGGGGCCGGTGGCTCTAGATTCAGAAACATATATGGGTGAACATGCACACATGAATCAACAACAAATTATGAATCTAACTACAGAATTATTTTACTGATATCAATTAATTAATTCTTCATTGGTTTGAGATAAATCAGTTACGCGGCACTAATTTTCAGAGGAGGTGATGACAAAGTATCATTATCTATTTAAAGAATTTTGCTCAAACGGAATATTCAGTATAGAGTGTTCAATATTAACAACACTCAAAGATTGCCAAATTGATAATATCCCCATTTTGAACACAAATGATGAAAGTTCATACATTTTCTCTAGTATAGATGAAAAGTCCGTAATATGGTTTTATTAGTAATACGTTAGTTATCTGGTAGCATGGAACATGCACTAGAGACATTATCTTGAAACTACTTAATAAGCGGTGACAAGCGTGGCTTCAATAGTTAATCCGTAGATCGTGTAATGCATCTCTGGAACATGCTAGTGAGCTTACGTTTCTCTTCAATAAATGTTTTTGTGTTAAACGAGACACAGCGATGGAAGTATTCAAATGCAGATTATATCCATAATGCATACGTATAATAATCAGTACCAAGAATGAATAGATTGTATGGGAATTATTGGATCGATAGCCATCATCATTATATTATGGTAAGTGATTCAGACAAGATTCAAATCCGAAAAGTTACTGTAAATTACCGTTATGAATTCACACATTCTAAGCCTGTAAGGTTTCTAATGGAAAATCGATAACCATTCATATCCAACTCTAGTATTGTTGGTCAAGAGTATTTGATGGGGCTTACGGCATTCTTCGTTTAAATGGCATTAATAATGTAGCGAGGTTAGTACGGAACTCTCGTTTTCAGATGATTAATCTGAACTCCATCTACTTGATCAATAGCGAATATTTCGATAATGCTGGTTTTCTTTGAAACAAATTCAGCTCAGGTTACTCCCTACCATATCAGGCTGAATCACTTCATCTATGTTCATATTTTTATCAGTTTTAGATGCTTATGTTGGGTTACAAAGGAGGTCATATTATAATATTAACAATGAAAAATAGCAATAACATCTTCATGATAAATTATAGTAACATATCTGAAATCTGGAAAAAACAAGAAATAAAAGGTATACTAATTCTGGAGGACTCTTTTCGTATGATGGGTGTTTGTTTTAAACCTACTCCCTAGATGAAGCTGCAGACTTCTGTGGAATGTTTCTTCTTAGAAGTTTTAGGTAACAACTCTGGAATATTTTCAACTTTCATCACTTCCGGTTGTATGAGAAGTTAACATAAGTTTTGAGTTGTCATCAATATTAACGGTATGTTTGATGATACAACTGTTTGAGTTTATAAATTTGCAAAAATATGTAACCTGCAAAGTTTATAATCTTAATCGCATTATCTATGAATCTAAAACATGAAACTCATGATGCTTAGACATCTCAGTAATATCAGAATAAGTTGAGAAACTGTCGAAAGAAATAGTATAAAAGGTCATGGAAGTACCAAGTTTGATAATCACCATTTTTTTTTGAATAGCTCTCCATTTTTTTCCATTAGATTGACTGATTGATTCTTATTAAACAAAATTTCAGGTACTATGCGACTAACATCGATGTTCTTGGGGAAATTAGCCAGAAATATTTGATACAAAACTGCGAGTATTTATAGGATTAGTAATAATCTGATACCGTACAAAACACATTTAGGTTGCCATGTGTAACATTACAAATTCAAGAAATGTTAAAAGTAAATGTCAGAGTTATCATATAGGTTGAATGTTGGGATTTTTATTGAGAAAATTTTCACATTCAGCAGATAATTAAAAGCTCATGTTAAACTTTCAGCAGTATTTTTCTATAATCCCATGTTATGGAGTAAATAAAAAAATGAACAGAAAGAAAATGAAAATTGAATAAGTTTTCCAAATGGTTATCCACTTAGTTCCAAACAATCCAAAATACAATTCAATCATAAAACACCTTCCAGAATTTGTTGAGGACGAATCTCCGCCGTAGTAAAACATTTTATCAATCAACATTCAACAGTCAAGCCGAGTGACAAACTCTGGCATGTGGCAATACAATATTCTCCGAACGTTATACGTTTTTCTCTCGTGTTGTCAAAATATGAAGAAAATATATCAACGTAGCTTGAATTCCAAGTTACATTTTTCCATGGCAACCTAAATGTATTTTACCCGTTATAAACCTATTTTTTCCTATGAATACACTTGGACTTTCGTACTTATTTCTCTGAAACTTCCTCAAACCATATCAAGAGCTCACATCTTTGTAATGAGAACCAAAAAGTATGGGCTATTTATTCACAAATTTAAAAAAAAATTAAGTTGTTGACATTTTAAATTTGACACTTTCATGACATTTTTACACTACACTATTTTCAACTTAAAGAAAAATTTGTTCAACAGTTTCATTACTTATTGAAATATGTCGGAAAATAATCAACTATTGTAAATTAAATTAGAGTATATTTAATATTTTTATTATGATTGTAGAAACTCAAGAACGTTTGAAGATCGAGGTAGAGTCATTTTATCAAACACACATAATTTTGAATGAAAGAGGATGTTCTAATAACGGAGTTAATATCAGCTTCCGGTCGAACCTACCTTTTTGATCGTGATTGTTTCCCAATACAAGAGAAGTGAATTGCTCCTTATCATCACTCAGATTCAGAGTTGTCTTATTCATTATTTGTTTCAGAACTGTCTATCATATTCAGATCGAAGACATTGTTGATTGCACTCGATAATGAATTGAGATTTTTATTGAAATGTGGAGTATCACCTAGTGTGTTAATCATTGCCCAATATTGGAATTAATAAGGGAATTTCTGTCGAAAAGTGCAGATTGTGTTTTTAAAAACTGAATTAATGAGACATTATGGGTAAAGGAAATTTGATCTTGGAAAAAAAGATAGAAACACATTTCATAGAACTGTTTCGATCGAGAATCAGAAGATAGAATAAACCTTTTAAAGAAAATATATTCGATTGAAAAATTTATGACAAGAAACACATTTAATGGAAAGATAAATAATAGAAAATACAATTGATAGAAACAGTATTTAATAAAACCATTTTTGATTGTTAATACATTTCACATTTTGTTAATTGTCAAAGTCTAAAATATCAACTTTGAATATTATTTGATCTTCCAATCAAAGTTTCTTGTCACAAATGGAAATCAGAGATTATAAATTTATGCATACCTCGAAAGGGAAGATAAAGCTCTATCGAAATGGATAATTTTATATTGAGGAGAAATCTGATTCTGTTAAGTCTTACTGGCGATTTGAGGGATGGTGAAAATTAAGATGTTTCTTTCGCATTGCCAAAGAGAGAGAAATATTTTTCATTAGATGTTTATTTTTTACAATATACAAAAGCTGCTGCTTTTACCATTCGGTTTCTGATATTTATCATGTCATTTTGTTGGTTTATGAAAGATTACTTGTTATTGCAATATATTGACGTGTTTTCTAACCTTCATGTTTCTGTCGAATGTATCTCTCACTATGAGATATTCGATCAAATGTATTTTATCAAAGGAACTCTTGATCAAAAGAGTTTTTTGAAATGTGTTTTCATCACATTCCTCTCGATCAACTTCCCGCCACCCACACAATATCTGTCATATTTTTTGTGTTCCATTCAGTTCTAAAATTTTAAAAATCAATTGAATTAACAGATTTTAATATCACACAAAGATTTTTCAGTGAAACAGTTGAAATCTAGTTCTTAAATACATATTCGGAATCTAGAACATATTCCAGGTATAGTGAGAACAAAACACCACAGTTTGAACTTTTTGTACTGTTCGTAATATAGTGCTCATTTTATGTTATTCGAAAAATCAACAAATTGATATGAATAGCCTTTGTAATATGAATGAATCTGTACAAGCTTAAGAATAGAGCAACGAGAATGCAAGGAACAATAGAAAATAAATGATACTATCTACATCAGCTAATGAAGTTTGTATTTCAATTGAATGGACCTTGTATATTTGTGGAACTATTTAGATAGCTTTAGCTCAGCGACTGATTAAAATAATGGTTAGAGCAAACCAGTTAGTTAATTGCTGTAAGTGGATCTTCGACAAATATTCGGAATTCTGTTTGCCTATCTGCATTAACAATTGGTAGTTAGTATAGCAAAGCGACACTTAGAGAATTTCAAAATTATCCACTAGACATGCATAGAACGCATTTAGTTATTGTTAGTGTCTTCCTTAATTAAATAAAGTCTATCCCTAGGGACTCACCACTTTCTAGCATTATATCAAGGGGAACTTTGATACTGGGCAAGATCTCATGCGGCGAGCTCCGTCCCCTGGCATTCTCGGCGTACACAAACACTTGGTATTCCCTGCCGGGTTCCAAACTATGAAGTTTGAATTCTGGCTGTTCTCCTAAGACACGGTACAGGGGTGGTAAATGTTCACCCTGATCGCTTAGGGTTGTCACACCTGCTGTCTGACTCGGTGAAGTAATATCGGTAACTTCAAGTACGAAACTTTGATGTAACCCGCCGTCTCCACCAGCCCTGCAGTTCACTATTAACCCTTCTTGGGACGTGTTACGTAAAAAGCAATTTCCCGGAGGCTCAGGTACGTCTGTAACAAAACGTTCATTCACAATTTCACTTACTCGACATCTATGATAGGGGACAGTTGAACCAGTATTCAGCTCATTGACAAAACAAAATATGCTTTCTGTTATAATCAATATAGAGGAATGACATTGTTGTCTAATGGAAGCATAGCTACGTAGTTAGTAAGAATCAATTCCATATTTTCCAAGATTAATTAAGCAGAAAACTTTCTTCTTCATTTTAGAAAGTGGTTCATATCTCCCGGTTAGGTGGGAGATTAGAAAAAGGGAACCTTGAGATTTGACAATACAAAGATAAGCTAGGGATATAAGTAATAATAATGAAATTTCAAATGTTTTAATTGGAAAGTTTTGGTGCATGTTTGAAGAAATTTTCAACAACACATTCATTGACTTTATAATTATTGTACTTTCCACAATTTGTCATTTTGTTTGCTTCGAACTACAATATAAATATTGAGATTACTCTTCAATAACTGTTTGTGGGTTAAACCAGATTCAGTCATGAAAGTATGATAACACAGCTAGAATATTTTGTACATAGTAGACTTCCGCGAATCTTAGTAATTCTTGGCTTCCGGATGAATTTCGCGTCACAACAGTACGACTTGAGGCCGACGTTTCGCCAACAAGTTTCAGTTCAAGCCTCAAGTCCCTGAAGATGCCACCTATATTGGTTGGCGGAACGTCAGCATCATGTCATGCGAGTTTGACGCGGAATCCAACCTGAAGCCAAGAATTTTCCAGAATATTGTTATCAAATGAAGATTCTTTTCATCACGAATATATGTATGATCATTATCAATAATAAATGATTAGATTGTGTGTAAATTATCAAATGACCAATCATCATCACTATGTTATGTATTGTTGTCCCTGCAACTTGCCGTTATAAACTCACAATTGTGAAACTGTGGGATTTCCAATAAAAAATTGATAAAACGATTCATATCCAACTCTAGTGTTGTTGGTCAAAAATATTTGTTGGAGCTTAGTGCATTCTTCGTCCATATCTCATTATATATCAAGGGATGTTACTATGTCTCCCATTCTCAGATGATTATTATGAACTTGATCTACTTGATCAATAGCAAACATATCGATATTGCTGTTTCCTTTAGGACACAACAAACCGAGGCTACTCCTCACCACATCAGACTGAATCAACATAGAATCATCTATGTTCATATTTTTATTTGTTTCAGGTACTCATGCTACATTACTAAGGAAATTATATAATATCAATTATAATCTATATATGAGAGGAAAATACCACTTACTGACTAATTGACAGACTCACTGATCACGATATTTCTTAATCCGTATAGTGGACGAATTTAAATCTTGGAATATATGCCCCTCATACATATGTCCACTTCGAACTTTTAGTCTAGTCAAAGGTGTACAGAAATAAGGGTCATTTCTAAAATTTTATAGACTACACGAAAATGCAAAATTCTTTCTGCATCGTGTTCAGGATGGCTCATACATCGTTAGTCAGGAAAAAGGGAGACTCTTGATTATTACCATTAATAAACAATGGAACGTCTTTTATAACAAATGTAACATCTCGGATTCCTCAAATTCAAAGTTCCTGAAATTAGGTATCAGGTGGCTTAACCCAAATCTGAAGTTATATAATTGAGAATCCGGCCCGTTTGATGGAAAACCAGGAAAATTTTGGCAAATCTTAGCAACAACAAATTTTTTTCTCGAATTTTTCATTTATACTTTGACTACACGAGAGGGAAACCTGTAATGTTTGAAGAACTTTGTGTGAGCTAGTAATGGAATGTAGGGAGAAGAGATAGGCTTTCGTGTTTTTCTTGAGACTTGGAGGTAATAGGCATAGGGAAAGACCTCACTAGGTAAGGAGTTCAACAACTTCGCTGTTGGATGAAACAATTAAGTCTGGTACGAAGAAGTTCGAGGTTTCGCGTTTGACAGTGAAGTGGTGAATGGTTTAAGCTCGTGTAGTGTGTCTATTTGGAGTCTCTCGTGGTGAAACAACAGACAAGATTTCTGATTAAAACCGATCATGGAGATATCTATAGAAAAGGGAGGGATCTTTCACCTTTCCACGATGTTCTAGAGAGGTGAATGGACTCATAAGTGTGGCATCATCAATCAAACATATAGCTCTCCTCTGGACAGAATCCAAGAGCTTCAGCGACGGCTCAAAATGATCTTCTTTCCGTTCTTTGGAATTTGGTGTTTTCTAGCTGTCTTCCAGCTGGAAGGAAACACACCAAATTTGTATGGAAGGGTGAACAACCTACAGAAAACTGGTTTTCATCCAGGCGCACATTCTTCGAGAACCTCATCATTTCAGTAAGACATAACAGCATAGTATTTGTATGAAATTTACAATAAATGAAATTTATTCTTAGAATTCATTCACTCCATTCTAAATTTCATATAAACACTATGATGTTTCAGTGTTTTCTCATTGTATATTTTGATAATGAACTGTGAAGTTCAAAATTGCAATCAGCCTTCTTTCAAGTAAACTGATGTTTGACAAAGTAAAATTTCCAGTTTTTATTACCTTAATATATGTTATAACCTTCACCTTCTCAAACACAGCATTGCATGTGCAGTCGAAGTATGGATCAGTTTAAAGTTTCCTTCAGGTTAGAAGTAGAAACACATTTAGTAAACAGCATAATCTATGCTCAGGAAAACTCTCTTCTGATTGCAAATTATTCACACCTTGTTCATGGAAGCAAATACTGAACGGGCAACAAATAGACCAAATGAATTATTACCAATTACAATACTTCAATGCTACTAGCCCAGAAGACTTGATCAGATTCAATATACCCTCATCGTCAGAAAATCCTGAAAGTATATTTTTATTGATAATCAACCACTTAAAAATTGGAAAATCCTGGGAGTCTTACTAAAAAGTTCTTATCTATTCATGCATCGTCGGCTCAACTAGAACGCTATTTATAGCAAAACTGGTCATGTGTTCACAACAAATTGCGCGACAGCACATAAGCAGAGAGGTCCAAGAATCTAGTGAAAATATATTATGCATTAAGAATGCAGGTCAGTGCTGAATGAAATGAATACTGGTAGTATGCTTCGTCATTTGATCAAGTGCAATTTTATTAGTCTATTAGTTGGGTATTTGAAAATAACTGTATATTGTTCAAATGTGTAATGTTAATTACTCCATTAATGAAGGTTGAATTCTTCTTATTTTTATCAATGTAATACGAACATGTCTGTATTGAGTTGTTATCTTATATTTAAAATAACCAATATTGATGAATAATTTGAAACTTCGACTTTTCTATCATATTTTGAAACGAAGCTCTATATCACAGTGTACTATACCGTTTTATAAGTCATGTGTAATACATATTATACAAAACGTATTTTACGTTCTCAACCTGGCAACCGAGTGCACCTGTTTTGGGTCCCAAGCCATTCCGGTATTATTGGCAAAAAAGTGGCAGATCGGTTGACTAGGAAGGCTGCAGTACATGTGAGGGAGTGCATCCTCAAACGGATCAAGAGAGAACATCATAAGCATTGGATCGATGTGGAGGTACGTAAGCAAAGAGTTCTGTATATAGAGGAGACGAGTGCCATGAGACTAACGTGTAAGCCAGAAGACCTAGATGTTTATAGTGTCCTTGTCGCACTTCTCGCTCTGTCTTTCTCACACGACTTCTCTTTATCCTCCTGAAAGAGCTATACACCGCCGATGTGATGTTATTCGAATGTATACGAAGCAGACAGACAGACTCAAATAGTATATCAAATCCATTAATCTTTGCTTGGACTAGAAGGGAAAATCGTACGGCAAAAAACAGAGCGAAAGATGGAAGAATGACAGTAACCGGTTGCCAGAAATTCTCGACTTGTCTTATCTTTATATAGAACTCTTTGGATGTAAGCAGGGGGAAAGCTCTGCTAGGACAAAAGGTCAGCAAAGTAGAAGGCACTGAAGTCCTAGAACTCAGTGAGTATGAGATAGGGCTACTCATCAGTATTTATACTGAACATGGAGACTTGAGTTACCACCAAGCGAATATAGAGCACAATGTGTACCGAAGCATCAGGCGATGCGAAAAGGTTGAGAAAACCCCTATCCACAGTCTAATGGTCTGCGAGGTTCTGACGAGGCTAAGGTGAAACTACTTTGGAGCAGAAGCTTTGAACCCAGATACCATAATAGGCTCCTATGTTCTGATGATACTAGGGTTTTGTGAGAACTGGCATCGTGAAGTGAAGCATAGTGCTAAATGACTGAACATCAAAAACCGCGATTTACGACAAATCGAATGTGATGAGTTGATATCTTCAGGGCGTGGGAGGTACGATAATCTACTGGGGGTCTTAAACTAAAAAGAAGAGAGAGAAAGCCATATTATGCAAATCAGATCATTATTCCATGCCACACGAAATACTTGTTACCACAAAATCTTGGTATCGAAAGATGAATTAATGACCGTCGATCGTTCAACGAATTAAGAAAAATGTATTCCCTCCTTCACATTAGTCACGAATATAAAATAGTATGTATAGGTGTTTTAATATTTGGGAGTCCGCCATCTACATGTAATAAAAAACGGTATTTCTGCCGGCATATAGATACAAACGGCCAATAAAAGTGGACGAAAACGAAAAGCACACATTAAGTTGCCCAAGCTCAGCCAGAAATGATACGGAATTTTTGTATACAATATTAAGAGCCCAGTTTTAGAGAGAAAGGTTATTGTTTCGTGGCCGTAAAATTTAAATAATGTGTAGGGGAGAAGAAACTCGAACGCATGTTATCTAGAGTTTCAGCTTTTAATATCAGAAATAATATTGTATAAAGTAGTAGCAGTGTGAGAAACAGCTGCCGACGAGAACATGTTTAATTATGAAGACGGCACCGTTAATCCAGTGATATCACAGGAACTTTAACACTATTACATTTTCTATGGTAATCTTGTTAATACAAAAAGTTTATGGGACTTGCGAATTTCGGAGGATTAAGTGCTTACCTTTCATAATGGCGATGTTAATAGTACCGTCATTTCAGTGTCAACTGCTTGATTGTTCTCATTTGCCTGATAATTTTATAATCTATATAATTCATTCATAATATCTTTGCTGAGAAATTGAGAATATTGAAATTGAACTTAATGTGAGTAATATGATCAAAATAATGATTGAATATTGAAATCAAATTGAATTGAATAGGTATAACTGAAAACTACAATTTGCATTCGGAATTTACAATACATATTTTAGCAACAATATTCGAAGAAGCTTTGATGAATTGATCACGTGACTTCCCTCACTTTTGTATCAAAATAGCTTTCGGACAGTCCAGCGAGTCGAATGTAAATGATTGTAGAAACAGAAAATATATTGAAAATAATTCAGGAGCCGATAATGAAAGACGCTGTCAGGTTGACACCCGATTACTTACACCTTAATATAACCTTCTTTGATACTGACACTTGTACCATAAAATGAAGTGGTCTAGGGCTCCTTGCTCTGAATAAAGACATAAAACAGATAGTGATGTCACTTGAATTTTAAAATGAGAATTTCGGCCATTTCTGCAGCTTGAATATGTATATGTATGTATGTAATATATTTTCAACCAGAAGAACACGGTTGCCCTCATGGTCTTATGAAAATTTGAAAAAAATGAAGATGGATTTCAGAAATTCCAGTTGGAACTGAGCAAAGCTCATTAATTATCAATTAGAATTTATTTGAATATTAAGGAAGTTGATGAAATTCAAGCTCGTGCTAAGAACACCCATGAACGTAAATAGAAATGGGATATTCTTTCTTGCTTTTTATTACGGACAAGTCAAGTATATGAGTTCATTTCTGAGTATGACTGTCTCATCATAAATTAATACAGCTGTTCTTTAAATCTGTGGAACGGGAACGAGATGTGTAGTTTCTGAACCCTGTTTAAGGGCGGGTCAATACGATTTGTAACATATCGACAAAGTCGAAGTTCCTCAACGTTTCAATAGGAAATCATAAATCACGTATTTGACAGAAACGGTTTTGAAGAAAACAAGTGCTGCACTCAGAATATATTGGTAGTTAAGACATATGCTTATGATCTAATCTGTAACGGCAAGTGGATCGCTTGCTTTGGTTTAAACAAAGGTTTTTTACTCTGTTTTTTCCTTGGAGCTTCAATATATTCACGTAACCATAACATAAGACGTGCAGGATGCAGTCGTTTCTTATTAAACATGTAATCATAATATTAACTTGATATAATTACAAAATATATAATAGTATTTTGTATCCAGCTCACTAAACTGGGGCAAGTCTCTCTCTCTCTCTCTCTCTCTCTCTCTCATTCTCTCTTATTGAATAAAAGTTACTCCCCTCAAACATATTGTATATAGCTACATGTAAACTCCAACTATACTATATTGTACTTTGACTCTAAGTAAGTGTCTCTATATTCTATATCTTCCTTACATCACTTATGTTATGTGCAAGAGAATCCCCGTTTGGTGGATGATCCCAGATCTATCTTCTACACAATGTTGCCCTCTTGTCATGCAACATTGACATCGTAAAGTATATTCATTACTGCCGGTGAACTTGAACTTGATGGCAATGGAGATGTTTTAAAACACACGTGATGTCGGTCCTGCTGACCATATATATATTCATACATTTTAAATATTGCATAAGAAATAAGGTATTATCGGATTTATGGAATCTAAATGAATCAATTATATGGAAATATCATGTTATTATGATACAAACTCAACATTTTGAAATCCTTGAGCCACGCCTAGATAACAGATCCCATTTCTGAATGAGACTCGTGTCACAGAGAACGTAGAACATTTCTATTCAATATAGGCAACGCCCTAACTGAGTTCGAGACTTTCTGGTTCGTTTGTTGAATTGCTCAATGGTGCTACTCTGTGACTAAGTGATGTTTCCTCCGCGAATGAGCTTACTATATCACCCCATAGAGATCATATAGTATAGAGGAGTAAAGTTTCGTCTTAACGCGATAAGGTTTCAAAAACTTATCCGTTCTCCACTCCGCGGACATTATAAGGTGACGTTCGAGCGTCACCTTTTAACTATCATGCATGTATTATTAGGTAACCAAATTTGTATATTATGTTGAATTTGTTTCTCATACATATACTCATTGGAAGAGATGAGGAAAAAAAATACCCCAGAGTGCGGTACGAATAACTCATCGCGTAAGATCGAACATGGTACGCAACGAATACATAGGCTATATAGAGGCTTTACTCCTCTATACTATATGATCTCTATGCATCACCCTTCGTCAACACTGACTAATAAACCTACTCTAATCTGCCAATAAGTTATTCAGAGAGTAGCACAATAACAGTTTTTCACATAGACTGAATATGAATTCTCTCATTAGATTCGTATGACCCTAATTCAAGAAAGAGAATCAAAAGGAAACTTCGAATACACGAAATTCTTTTGTATTCATTCGGTGATTTCATTAGATTTCTGAATCTTGCAGTTAAGTCTCATTTAACTCTCAAGGTAATTTCCACCGCATGAGATGCAGTCGGTATATGGAATGCCTTATAAAAAGCAACGATATTCTCATGTGGTCAGGATTACA
This sequence comes from Endomychus coccineus, assembly GCA_958510875.1. Taxonomy (NCBI): domain Eukaryota; kingdom Metazoa; phylum Arthropoda; class Insecta; order Coleoptera; family Endomychidae; genus Endomychus; species Endomychus coccineus. The sequence goes on from OY294068.1 coordinate 47,506,300, forward strand.
ACTAAATTATTCAAACCAATCTCAGCCAGTAACAATAACTCGCGAACATATTTGCATAATTCCGATGAAAGAATATCATATTTTGTTTCATTCAAAACATAACACGATAGCTCCATATGTATGGAAACAATTCTTCTGCATATAATAATTGTGTGTACATATATATGCTTACGTATCATGAGGAAGAATTCCGTTTAGTGGAACATGGATTATCATAATTTAATTTTTTCAACTGTCCAAAAAGTTGACATTTTTTCATCTCTATCGATAAGTGAACCTATTCTCTTTATTACCGTGAAAGATAGTTATTTTTGTATAAAGTGCGTAAAATGGTTTTTTTTTAATGGCACATGAGAGTGTCAATTCTCTCGAATGTGCCATGAAAACATGAATTTTATACACAAAATACAAAAAACATTTTTTGTACAACTGTGTAATTTTAGTGCAATCTGATTGGTCGTTTATTTCGTTTATTTAATGTCATAGACGAGGACATAATATGATGTTACGTGCCGGCGACGAGCTGATGAGAACAAGGCTGTGATTGGAGGAAATGGGTGGCGTCACCCAGCTCGAGAAACGATGGAAGGGAGGCTCCGGCAGACCTGGTATACTTTGACTATGGCTTCCAGTGGTCTTTCTGTGGCGTTACTATAGAAACGCTATGTGGGCACGCCGCTTGTTTGACTGTTTGACTGTGTTTGCTCGTAGTTGCTTCAATTTCAAGTTATTTTCAAGAAGATGGATATTGATTATGATAGTGGTAGTGATACCACATCGGATATATCTGTGGAAGCAAATGCAATAGTATCTAATATGTTACCGTCCAAATCCAAGTTAGTATATGAGAAAATATATGACCAATTTCGTGAATGGTGCGACAAGAAACATGTAAAAAAGGTTGCTGAAAATGTTGTTATATGCTATTTTGAGGAAAAATCAAAAATTGTAAAACCTCTTCCGTTATGGAGTGTTTACTCAATGTTGGAAAGTACATTGAATGTTAAGGAAAATATTGATATAAGGAAGTTTTCAAAATTGGACACGCTCATTAAGAACAAAAGCGTGGGATACCGAGGAAAGAAATCTAAGGTTTTATCAAGGGATGATATCAATAAATCTATTCAAGATGCTGATAACAAAACAAATTTACTTTATAAGGTACAGATATAATCATAATTTTGTACTAGCAATTTCAATATTTTTTATTTGTAGGTTGTCCAAATTTTGGGTATCAGCGGTGGTTGTCGCCGTGAAGAATTATTACATATAACTATTGATGCCATTGAAGATGCTGGATCTATGATGATTGTTGAAATACCGGATACGAAGACCTATTATTGCGCAAAAACGTTTACTGTTTCAAATTTTGATTATATTGAGATATACCGCAAGTATAGAGTACTACGGCCGCCTCATACAAAAGTAACAGATAATTTTCGGAATATTCGAAAGGAAAATGTATTAACCAACATGTGGGGATAAATAAAATAGGAGAAATTCCAAGCTTGATTGCAAAATGGCTTATGAAAGACATGTATAAGAGCTACACAGATCACTGTTTCAGGAGAAGCACTGTAACTCTTCTGGCAAATGCAGGGGGCAATATTACAGCCATAAAACGTCACGGTGGCTGAAAATCTGCCTCCGTAGCAGAAGCATTATAGAACATAGTTTGAATAACAAAATTGAGATTTCTAACAAAATATTGAATTGGGGAATTTATGTTGGAAGTAATTGTTCAAACTTTACTATTATTATTATTCCAATAAATGAAATTGTTTTATGATAAATAATATGACTATGTTAAAAATAAATCCTTCAAAAAGTAATATTTCATGTTTATTTTGTGAATTATTTTGGCAGTGAAGAAACGTTTTTTTTTCACGGTAAAAAAAAACTTTTAACACGGTGAAAAGAGTGAACATTTACGCATCAATCGAGATGCAGAAATGTCAAGTTTTTTTGACTGTTGTACAAAAAGGCTTTATTTCACTGCAACAAACCGTTCCTATAGTAAAGACAGAGATTATTTATTCATAACATAGTACTTCAGCCGGTTAATTCGAAGTGACAGTTGTACACAAAATGTTTGTATTTCGCTTGTGAAATTCGATACATAATATGCACTCATATGCCATATTATTTATTTAAGCATTACTAATCACCCCGAATGATTGAAATAATATACAGAATACTCTGTCTGTTCTGCATGAATCCCGCGACACAATAGCACGACTTGATGCCGACGTTCCGTCAACCATTACAGGTGGAATCTTCAGCACAGGCTTGAGGCGTTTGCTGGAACGGCATCAAGTCGTGCTACTATGACACGGAATTCATCCGGAAGCTAAAAATTCTTAAGATTAGCTATCCGCGGAAGTAAAAAAATCGAAATATGCTTTCGTTATAAGAATAATGAAATTTTCATTGACGCAACTTATATATAAAAATTCTCGGGAAATAGGTCACATTAACACTCTGTTTAAAAATTTTCGTCTTTTGTAAGTTTCGGTCTCACGACCATCATCAGAAGACTTATTATGTCAAAAAGGGTTTATTAAAACTAATTATAGCAGAAGCGTCCATATCGCACAATTTTCAATCAAAAAGCCCACGCTGTCGAAACGAACAGAGCCACGAATAATCGAAATTTTATATTGACGATACAATTTCGATCTATACTAAGGGCTACTTCGCCCTCAGCACTGATTCGACCTGTCCTGGAGTTCTGTTCAAACGTTTGGAGTTCAACTTCAAAATCTACTATGAATCTAAACTGGAGTGAGCTATTCATCTGGGTGGTGGTGTCACACTCACGAATAAATTGAATTATCTAGAACATCATCATAGGAGGCTAGGCTATCTCACCTATTTCATGATTGGTTCGGAAATCGCGTCTGTTATTCGATTGATCAGACGAGCTCATGTAGGTCACCCTTTAGTTATACTAGTAAGTATACCTAGTCAGGTCTTTCCTGAAACCTATAACTTATAAACTTTCAAGAACAACTCCAATTCCTATCTCAACAACCTTAACAAAAAAGAAGCAAAGTCACCCTATTCTAGGATATGGAAAAGCCGATGAGCTTGTGGGTCAAAGAACCCCTCATAGACCTGAAACCAGCGGTGGGCCTCTGAAAGAGTAACATCAAAGGGTCAATCCACTGCTGTGTCATATGATCCAGCATCTGACACTCAAAATAGTGGCAACAAGTGAACGGTTGCAGACAGTCTGATGCATTGATTGGATCCCAAATTAGGGAAAACCGGCTTCACCAACTGGGGAAGAAGGTTGAAATCGATGCCTCAATGTGGACACAAATACTGGACCATTTAGCTACCACCTCCTCTTGTGCGAGTGACGCAAAAAAAAATTAGAGATTTCCGTCTGGTGTAATCGTAAAAAGTGAATTTCATCAAAAAAAAATCCGAACTTTCATGTTCCAAATCAAGCAATATACATGTATGAGTTATTGAATGTAGTAACTTGTGCAGTTAACTTCAAACTATAGATGTATGAATAAACACTATAAATAAGAAACCATAGCCTTACCTAATGGAAATACCTTTGAAATACTCAGGACCTTTCAGTTTCCAATTAGCCAGCATCGGAGTAACCCAATTTATTTGAATTAAGGGTGAGTTTATTCGATTGTTACCAACAATTTACAGTACTAAGACCACAAGTAGTTTTATTCACGAGTGAATGTGAATATTTATAACTGAATATAATAACTATGTCGTCAGCATAGATATGAACTTAATGATGTTAAGCCATGATCAAATGCAGTGATGTAGAATAATGAATATATAACAAATTAATAACTGATTATTTATATCAATTCATCAGCTAGTTCCGAAACCTGGATATATTTCCAACATGAATATCGCTTCGTTAATAAGTTCCAATTCATAGGGTCAAATTGCATGCAGTGAAGTGTAAATGTATTCAATATTCAATTGTACTTTATGAACAATCCTAATAAAGCCACCAGAGGGCTTAAATCATCATCGTAATAGAACAGAAGGAAACACTAATCTATAATTAATTTCTGATATGCATTCCGAAGTTCCGAGGCGAACGCTATAGGAAAGTCTGTGCAACACATATTGGAATTACACCGGCTGTGCTGTTTGTTAAATCCACCGCACGCAGATGCGGTTTGCTTAGAATGATATATAACTACCCCAATATTATACAGAATGTTATATCACCTTTATTTGTCTGAAAAGGAGATTTACAATTTCAGCAAGTTTCGTGCCATTGCACTAAATTGCTTTGTTGTCATGGAAATGTCTATACATCTGTGAACATAAAAACGAATTCCGTAGATATAATCTTGAATATGGTTCAAACAGCAATAACGCTATCAATATATCCAATTATGATAAACACGTATATTAGTTCCAAATCTATCAATCAATAGTAACAAACAAAGCAAATTCAACGCCTGCCATGTCATTGATTATCGTATCTATCATTATTCACCTCTAAAAAACAATTTCGAATCTCCTATTGTCCAAAAATTAGAAATAATAATAAGAATGTCAAGTTATATCCATGGTAGATATTTGACACTGAACATAGGACTAGGGTGGGCTGAAATAGATGGTAAGAAATTAATTTTTTTGAAATAAGGTGCCTCAGCTTAGAAAAGTTGTGTACTCTTGAAAACTAGATAAAAAACCAGTCCCATCCTCTTATTTTTCACCGAGCCTTTAGAAAAGTTAACATTAATTTTTATAAAGAAACCACCCTAGTGAAATTTTTGATTATGTTTAGTGTTAGTTATATCCCCTAGAAATGTGGAGCAATTTGGGAAATATTCAGCCGTGCCTCATAAGTCAGAAACATGTACAAGTATAAAAAAAACTAGATATATTTTGATTTTTTCGTGCAGACTTCCGCTAAATTCAATATTTTTCTATTGAAAATTATAAGAATCTGTAGATTTTCCCATGCATTTAAGGTAGATATGTGGAGTCATGAAATTCTGTAGGTAGGCATTCGTTAGACATCGAGCGTGGGCCATTTTAGCCGGAAATTTCTTGGCCAATTGTGCCGATGATTTTTTGTGTGTAAATCTAATATGACAAAATGAAAAATCATTCATGTGACCTGATGGAATATTAAGTGACTGACCTGCGATATTTTTATATTAAGGAAGCAATCAAATTTTTTTTTCATCACACCCGAATGGGGTTCATGACCAATCTACAGAAGTATTGTCGGAGTTGGAAGAGTTTCACCCTTCGACAATCAAAGAATTGTCACTATCTCAAAAACGTTTGAGATTAGACATAGAAATCTAAGAGGTGCTTTCAACATCCATCTTCAGTTTTCCGAAATGAAACAGCTAAGGAACGTGATATTCTTATTTGCATATCAGAATTATCATACATGCGGTGTCAAATTTTCATCAAACCGTTTTCGGGATGTATAGTAGATTTCCCAGCGCATCCACCATTTTCTGGCAAATTCTATTTCAATGAACTCGAGTAACGTTTATATAACTTTTGTATGAAGCAACATTTTACTCCACCGTTGAAGTAGTATATGCTCACTCCTTCAGAACTCTCGCTGGTGATAGCACAGCCCATTAAGAATTTTTGTTTTCCAGTTAACGATCATACAAATCCGTCCGGCATTACTTAATTCGTAAAAATGATGAGGCGATCGTGGGATAAGGAATAGATATCTGAAAATATAGTGGCTGTAATTGATGATACATCATCCAGATTTATGTGTTATGCAGTCCAGATAGGAATAATATGTATGCTCAATTAATAAGTGCAGTTACACACTCCCAACCAAAACCCTGTCTTGGAATAATCATCTGAACAAGACTCTTCAAAGGAAAACGCAGTTACTTGAGCAAGCCAATGGCCTTACAATACAGATCGAAGTCTGGAGCAAAACGTGGACCGATCTTCTTAACATGATATGTAATCTAGGGCAACATTCGCACACACGTCACGGGAAGTGTAAAAATTTGCGTGTCATGGAATTACAGGCGCCTTGTTAACGTGCCCCACTGCAATCATTCAAATTATACCAAGATGTATTCTTGATTATCCTCAGATATTTCATAAATGATGTATAGAACTATGAGCACGGAAGTTCCGATTTAATGTCTTCATTCAAACCAATATTGTACATTATGTTATATTAACAAATTCACAGCGATTGAATCAGAAGAATGTTGATTAAGGGCTGAAAACTAAATGATATGCGTTTGTTTATCTGTCAACAAGACCGGAAAAATTTGTAAAATCGACAGGAAAAATGAATGATAATGCTGAGAGTTTCTTCATTCTAGCTGATATCCAACAAGAAGCTCAAAAAGCAATAATACGTCTATTACCAGCGGAAAGGAAAAGTGTATACGCAAAAGAATTGGTGGAATTGAACAGCTATCGAAAAAAAGGCATAAGAGGAAAGAGGGGGCATAGAAGCAGGAGAAATTACAGGAGAGGTGCTACTATTCTAATTTTTCAATACGAAGAAATGGTTTATTACCTCTTCAATGTGGACAAAGTATTCAATGGTAAAATCAATGCTGAAAGCGCAGAAAGATATTGATATTTTCGAAGTATGCGAAGGTGCTCCATATTTGGACGCGAAATTATAAACCAATTTCGAGAACATTTTCAAAAGTGAATTTATTTCTTGGGCTCCCTGATCTAGATAGTTTTTCCAGACTCAGAATGAGGCATTCTTCGGCATCATTATTGGCTAATGCTGAGGGCGATTTTATCACTGTCAAGCGTCACGTTGGTTGGAAATCGATTGAGGTGGAGGAAAGTTATATTGAGGAATCACTGTCCAGCAAGATGGCAATTGCTGATAAAATCCAGGTCCTACCTAATGTCGGCGAAGTTGTAGGTCCTTCATAACTTTCAGCAACTCCATATGGAGTGAAGTTGATTAATCCCGGTCAAAATGACCAGATCGTCCTTGAGATAATTGATGGCATTCATTTTAGGATACTGAAGGTATCATGAATCGATTCTATCCATAGAAAGGGTGGAACCGATGTGTCAGGTAACTACAGGCCTATCTCTATGATAACCATTATAAATAAAATTTATGAAAAAGTTCTGGCCAGTTAAATTACTATGCACCTTGGGGAAAATAACTTATATACGGACAAACAATTTGGTCACAGACAAGGGAAATCTACAACTACAACAGTGAATGCTCTAGTCGAAATAATTTAGGAGGCATTTGAAAATGAAGAACATGTCCCAACGTATATTTTGCAACCTGACTAACGCTATTGACTGCGATTCGAACGACATCAGTTTGTATTAGTAAATAATATTCAATCAGGATTACTATCAGTCAATCTGTGTATTCATTCTTTTTTTATTATCAATGACCCCCCCGAAACGGGAGTGAAATCATATTTCCTTTGCGGGTTATGCGACTGGAGCGAGGAGTGGTGCCGATGTTAATAAGCTCAAGTTACAGTTGTCTGAAACAGTTAAATCTCATGGATTGATGCACGGATAAAAGTCTGACCAAGACAGTAAACTATTATTTTCCACTCAGAAACTTTCCCCTGGTGAATGAACCATGTAATGGGGAATTTCTGGGTCTGATGTTATATCGAAGTTTCCCGTGGTATGAACACGAGGGGGCGGAATTAACGTCTTTGGGTGTTTTTGTACTTCGGGACTTGAGAGGTAATGTGTCAAAAAGTGTATTCGTTACGACTTATACGCATTAGTTCATTCGAGAATCTCATATGGTCTTGTTGCATTGGTATCTATAAATACTCACCGTGTTTTTGAAATTCAACGAAGGGCGATACGGATAATCAGTAACTCAGCTCGTCGGGGAGAATCCAATCAGAGCTTCATTGAACGAATCGACGTGAATTCATCGCGAAAAAATTCAGCGCTCGACAACTCATAGCCGACAATTCACCGCAGAGAGAATTCATCGCTACGACAATTCATCGCTACGACAATTCATGGCAACTACAATATACTGTTTTCATGATTCACTAATATTGGACCTAACTAACGTCTCCTAAATAACAATTTTATTCATCAAATGTCCATATATCCAATCCAGCTCTCAACAAACATTTTGGTATTTCCAAGGAGAATTGTACATAATTCGGAGGAAGTTTAATACTTATTCTTAAATGAGAAAAATCCATCCTCATTCAGGTAATTTGTAAAAGCTTCATGATAGTTCTTCTTCGAAGAGTAAAGCCTTCATCAATAGGAAAGAATTGAGGGTTAGGGTGTAAGTATTCATATGAATAATTCCTAAGGAGTAGTTCTAATTAGTTGATTCAGCTCCATCGTTTGGTGAAGTCATTAAATCGAATTATTCGAAGATAACGTTACAGTTTCTAGGAACTGGGAGAGGTCGGGAAATGCCAGTTAAGAACGGAAACATTAATTCGCTAGAAAGAATAAGTGGGGAAAAGAATATTTGCAAGTGTTCCCTTTACCATAAGCGCGGCGATGCGCTGGCGCCGTGTGCATACATTGGGAGAAGAAATTGTGAAAACTATGGTCCATAACCACGTCCCAGAATCCAGTGATATAGAAGCAAGAAAAGCACCAGACGAAATGAAGGGCCCAGCTATACAAGGCGAGTTGAGTACTCAACTCATTGTAGCTGCAACATCAGAAGGTATTCCGGCGACTGCAGCTACTGCATTGCCACAGGTATCGGCAATGAAAAAAACAATACAGCGTACACGAGAAAAGGAAGAAAGTATGCCTGCAAACCATTATTCTCTGCTTGAGTTAACAATTCGAGAAGCATATACACAGACAAGTAGTGGCGAGCAATTTTTGTTGTACGACAGTGATTAAACTATTGGCACAAAAATAAGGATTTGGTGGAGCAGACCTGTCCAGAATCTCGGAAAACATATAAAAGCCGTGACAGCCGAAAGATCGCTCTCTTGTGTTTTTGAATTTCGAGCCGTACAGTATCTCTCTTGTGTTTTTGAATTTCGAGCCGTACAGTATCTCTTGTGTTTTTGATTTGAATCAGTAAAGTAGTTCTCTAGTGTTTTTTTTTTAATTGTGAGTCAGAGATTTAAAAGCTGTGAAATAACAATAGTGTTCCGTTTGTGTTTGTGAATTTTACAAAAAGGTAAATGATAGCAAATAGTTTATATTTTTGAGCATTACGATATATTGATTTCCGTAATTTATGATTGTTATTGTAATTGGTAAACGTTTGTACGATGCCTGGGTTCCGTAGTATTCAGTAATTTGAATTGGTGAATTTGAGTTTATCCTAGTCATAGGTCGAATCGCGTACGATTTGAATTCGCGCGTGAATTGAAATATTCAAGTATTTGTGTGGTGTGTACAGAGTGTGTATGTTTGAACGACAGGGGCGTCTTTGGTATATTTGTGCACACTGTGTCATTCCAGAAGTATAAGTATATTCTGAGACGACCAAACCACCAACGGCTTGTGCACACTGTGTCACTCCAGAAGTATAAGCTGAGGGTGGTTGTGTGGTTGTGTGATTGAGAATCGTAATAATTTCCTTAATACTATGAGAAGTCCTCGGCCGTGGATATAGGGGTTATTGCAGATGTGATAGTTAGGGTTTGTGCACACTGTGTCACCCCGGAAGTATAAACCCTAATTGTCTAGGTTCCGAATCTGTAAAGTGTATAAAATCTAACACTGTCACACAATTACCGGGCACTCCGTGAAAGTTAGTACACGGGTGGGTGAGATGATAGAATAAACTCAATTAGAGTAATTAACCGAAACATAGTAAAATCTGATATCGTACAATCGGAAAACTAGTGCAAACAATATTTTTCGAAGCAACCGAATTAATAACCGAATATATCGTAGTGTGATTTGAACATTTCATTTATTAGTGCTGCTATCTAAAATTTACCGCGTACCGCTCATTACGCTGAGACCGGTTTGATCGGTACTTTTCCGCAAATTGATCATTCTGAATCATTCAGCAACCGATCCCGTACCGCTGAATTAAATTTAGTGACCGGACTTATTGTAGAGTTGACTTCTTGAAAGAGTTTTCATTTACCGTTTGAGCTTCATTACATTTTCCGTCTGGGTGTAATTTTGTGAAATAATACCGTTCAATTGCATTTAAATTGATTATTCTGAAAGTGTACTTGTTTAAATCATTATATATTTTAATATTTGGAATTCCCTTTTTTATTAAATTATTTCTGCTCCATCTTCAACGAGCTAAGTTATAACCAGGTATCAATTGTAATTAAAGCCTACAATTTCGATACTGTTTTCTGCCCATTGGACTCTGGTTATACTTCACTGTAGCTACCCTAGGGACAAGGCTATCTTTAGATAGCATAGTGACGAGCCTTGTGGAGAGGACCTTAGCAGAAGTCCTCAAAAGGAGGTAACCTTTGGGAAAAATCTGGCGCCCGAGGATTCGAAGCTTACCGCAGTAAGCGATTCACCGAAAAGCTGCAAGGACACGTTATAAATTGTTGATTGAAATGCTGACAGTTGTGAAATAAGGAATAGATATCTGAAAATATAGTGGCTGTAATTGATGATACATCATCCAGATTTATGAGATCTGCAGTCCAGATGAGAATAACATGTATGCTCAATTAATAAGCGCAGTTACTCACTCTCGACCAAAACCTTGTCTTGGAATAATCATCTGAACAAGACTAGTCAGAGGAGACCGCAGTTTGCAAGCCAATGGCCTCACAATGCAGATCGAAGTCAGTTGTGGAAAGTAAAGAAAAACTAATTTTATTTATTTTCATTCAAAAATAATAAAATTGTAATTTCGGATGCTACAATAGTTCAAAGATAACATAAAATAAATAGGTGACTTCATAATGTCAGTTTTCACTTATGTCAGCAGTGCTCGGTGACCGTTTTTTATCATAAGATCATCGACATATACATATGGACTGCTCGTGGCAATGATAAGCGCGGCTAGTTCAGGCGAGAGAGAGGGAAAACGAAGAGGCCGGCTCTATAGCATTTCTATTGGCCGCTGCGTACTGTAGCTAGTATGTTTACGTCCCGAGCCGGCCTTTTCGTTTTCCCTCTCTCTCGCCTGCACTAGCCGCGCTTATCATTGCCACGCGCAGTCCATATGTATATGTCGATGTATAAGATTGGTAATATTGATACTCTGTAATCAAATAATTTCATTTGACGTTCATCTTATCTTATCTCATCTATTGTGTTCAAAGTATCAATTACTAGACGTAGCTGCAAAGTGAACACTCCGAAGAGGAGTGGCAAAATGAACATTATCTTGCGCAGTTTGTATAGGTTTCATAGTGATAAATGAATTTCCTAGTTGTGAATTAGTATCAAGAACTTAATATTTGTCATTAAAATAATCGCTTGTCCGTGATTAACCGTGTAATTAATTCACGCTAAGCGTATAATTTTCGACCGATTGTGGCAAAAACTCGTACTAATGAACACATGTAAGGGTTCCGAAGTCGTTTCTTGTGATTGGCAAAATTCGTATTAATTATAGCCACTCCTTGACTGGTGAGGCAATTTGAGAGAGTTTTGTTATTTGAAGAGGCAATTAGGTAGTTCAAGTGCGCCATATAATTTGGCTTAACGAAGAATTTCAATAGTTTTTCGGTACATTTGCACCTAGAAATTTCGAGTACTCACGAGAACTATAAGTAATTAATGTGCAAAGTACTCTGAATATTCATAAGCTTGGATGAAACTCGAATAGCGAATATGTTAATGAAATTTCTCCTAGGTATATTATCAAATTTTCCAAGTGCATAAACTTTGAAGTGTTATCGAACTATTTAATTTCAACTTTAATGTATATGTTTCGTTCTGGATCTTCAGTAAATGATATTTCATTTAATCAGATAATGTAATAATGTGACCTGCTTATAACAAATCTCATCAACTGTACAGTATAGCTTAGCACAAAATAACCATTAAGCTTTGCTCTAACGCACTGTAAAATACTTGAATTCATCCTTCCTGACATGAGATTGGTGAATTATAGCCATAGAAATAATAGGATTGCGGAATAATTCACGTTGCATTAGGAATATGAAATACTGTATTATCTTCCTGTGAAATGATTTTGCATCATTCGTATCAGATCAACTGATCTGGAGATCTCTAACTTCCCTCACCCCTTCTTTTTAGAATAATTCATCTTTCCGGACCCTAACTGTGAATTAAATGTATGATTGTGATATATTGTTGTGATTTAGCAAGGTTAAGGAGAAAGATAACACAGGAATGTTGTTGTTCTCTAGTAGAAACATCTATTACAGGTTATAAATAGGTGGATTTATATGAGCTGCAAACTTCCCATATCACACAAGCAATATTAACATTCATGTCAACCTTAGAATTAAGAGTGCAAAGAAAAATAATATAGTGTAAAAAATATATATGAACATTGTAAAATGGATGAAACACTAGTCAGTGCCTATCAAAGTGTAGTATTGTGTAGTAATAAGTAGGAATAGTTAGGTTCAAGGATTTGTTAACAGCTTATTAGATATATAAGATTTAGAAAGATAAATGGTAGAAAATGAGATTTGTGAATAACGTATAGTTTTTCAAACATGAAAAAGTCAATTAAAGGAAATAGTTTCATAACGATAGCACAGATAGAGCAATGAATTAAGTAGCTGGGATGAATTTCGAAGAAAAGTGAAGTAAAGAAAGTCATATATTTAGAAATGTCATTGAAATGATAAGTAAAATTACGAATGTAGATGAATAGTTAGAGATGAACATTATATATCAAAATGACGATCAAGACGTGAAGAATAATAATCTAAAGTCAAATTGAAAATCTATTATGTATTGGAACATATAGATACAACTAGAGAAAAAATCATATTAAAGAAATGGTAACATCTCATTGATCAATAGGCAACAAATAAACGCATGATAATATCTTGGCGTAAGAATCTTCAACCACGGCTTTATGAAAAACAAAAACAAATTCATAATTGGATGAGAATGGGACATTTGAATGTGTTCAGAAAGACACCATAGATAGCTTAAGTCTCGAACACAATCCACGTCGTTCAGTAACAGCGTCTAACCTAAAGTTTCATTGAATGACATGGAAGCACCATGTTTTATTAAGTATGAAGGGGTAATGGTCATTGCAGATGCAAAAGTTGGATGGACCAATGGTACTCACTAGATGTCAAAGAAATGTTTTGTTATTATAATGTATTATAAACAACATCTACTGCCAAATTAACTGTTGTGCAAAGATGTGCTGGTCACGTGTTCCGGTTCCTTTGTTCAGAACCGGTTCTGATCCAGTTTTCCATTGTTATATAGTCTATTTCCAGCCTAAATTGGATAAGACGTTCGTTTCCGAACGCGTAACAATCAGGTGGAAGTTCCTTTGACGTTGAGAGGTTAAAAATAGTAAATTCACGAAAAAAGTATCATTAAATTTGTGACGTCGCTTGTTCTTATTTTCAAAACGATTTATATCCCAACCGGAATTTCTCAAAAAAATAATATCAAAAATCAGTGAATTTTTGAGGATATAATTTACTCAACTATGATTCGAAAAATATTCCTGACCCCACTACATTCAAGAAAATTAATAGTCTACGCCACCTCTATTCAAAAATTAAGCCTTTATGTGATACTTGAAACATAGTCAACTATACTGAGTATTATTCAAAATATAGGAAGCAGTTGATGAATGGGTAATGCGTATATTGTAGGATTGAAAACGTTCCACATCAAGTTACCTGTATTCCATGACAACATTGCTATTGTCCAATTCGAAGTAGGCAACATGTTACAAAAATCATTTCATGCTCACACATTGAGTATAAATTAATAATGTTAATCAATAATCGTTTATTGGAATGAAATACCCTAAAATTGCCCATGATTAGAAATATATTAAATAACTTTGACGTTAGAATACAGGATTTAAACTCAATAACTGAAAATTCCATAGATCAGATCAGATAAAATTCAGAACTAATAATTGATAAATGACTGGAATGCTATATCATTGAGTGTTTCTCACCCTGTTAATACTTGGAGGAAGGAGGAACATGAACATGTCCTAGTATTTTCGACTCGGACGATAGGATCGGCACCGTCCCATCAACGAAACACGTTTCGTGACGCTAGAGCCAATCGCATAAACGATAGCCACCCGTTGGTGGTTCTCTGAACTAACATTTTTACCGATTTTTGTTAAAGTATATTATATTTAGCTCATATCCGTCTATATAAAATATTTCATTGACATGTTTTAATTCTATTAATTCTAAATTCACTTTTTTTTAATTCTTCGAAGAATTTGCAATATGTTTTAGTTTTTAATTGGAATAAATACTGATTAGTAAAGAGATTGAAGATTTTAAACATCAGTTATGATCAAATGGATTGTGTATCTGAAACCGATATATGAAAATGAAGTTGTATAGGTACCTAGAATCCTTAGTCTATTAATGAATATCGAATTTCAGAGCGATATAATGAGTTATTATAAGATTTAGATTGTGGTCGTATTAATATATAGCTTATATTCATTTATGAAATATCTTTCGATTACATATTTTCAAGTAAAATCACATTTTAGTTTCAATTCTGTAGATAGTCTGAAGCATTTAATTTCTTTTATTGTTGGAAAGAATTCATAAGGAATATAAATCAGAGTCTATCTAATAAACATAAAATATACTCAAAGTCGGTAGAGAGTGAAACAATTGATGCATAATAAACATTGAATTTTAGAGCAATGTATAAATTAAATTTACTTACACCACAATTATATTCCATTCATATGTGCTCGAATTGACATCGTTTGTATCCATTTATTAAATATTTTCAATTTGCATATTTTGAACTAAAATCACGTGTTAGTTTTTATTCTATAGAGAATGTGTAGTTTGTAATTTTTTTTGTCAGAAGCAATGTGTAAACGAATAAAACCTGTGAAATATTTTTCATATATGTGGAGTGTATCTGATATAATCGTACATGAAATATATCTCATCATTTGAAAAATCGGTGTATATTAAACATAGAATTTCAGATCACTTAATAGTCCAGGCAACGAAGCAGAAAAAAAAATATTGTAAGCTAGAATTTCAATTTTTTTTTTGCATTTTGTCCCTAATACCACATAGATCATTCATGACTATCAAGACCGCGGGGGTCGACCTTTCTACCCACCAAAACGGAATTTCAATCCCTCAGAGGAGCATTCTTATAAAACAATCCAAAAGTGTAGAAAATTAATGAATTAAGAGTCGAAAATGATCTCTAGTATGTTTTTTGGGTAGCTGATCACGATTCCGCACTTAGTTTTCTCGGGAAACTCCCTCCAGATGGGAAATTTGGAAAATAATATATAATTTATAATTTTGTTGCAAAAATGACCTCTAGTAGGTTTTTGGGTCGCTGATCAAGATTCCGCTGTTATTCTTCCCGAAAAACTCTTTCCAGATGGAAAATTCGGGAAATTTGAGATTTTCCTGAGACGGATATGAATAATAAAGTATAATTTTGTTACAAAAATGACCCCTAGAATGTTTTTTGGGTCGCTGATCACGAATCCGCTGTTAGTTTTCTCGGAAAACTCCCTCCAGATGGTAAATCTTGAATTTTCCTGGGGTTTGGGAATTATAAAATATAATTTTGTTACAAATATGATGATGCCTGTAGGTTTTTTGAGTCGCTGATCACGATTTCGCTGTTGGTTTTTTAACCTTCTCCACTGTGAAAAATCTTGAAAATTGTAATTTCCTTTGCAGTTTCGGGGAATAAAATGAAAAAATTTTCAGGTATGTATTATTACTTTTTCCATTTTTTATTAAAGATCAATTTTTCTAAACTTCATTATTTTACATACCTATTTGTTTCCATCATTACATATATATTTGTATTATTATTATTATTATCATTATAATTTTCATTATTATCATCATAATAAATTTTTTCATTCATTTACATAATTTTATTGATAATTAAAAAAAAATTTATTTCATCTACTCCGCCCCTGGACACATTGTCGAAAGACACTACGCAGGCATAAAGAGTTTTATTCCATGGGAGGCTCCTTCACAGTCAAGATTAGTATGCCTGTTTATGATAATCTCGTCCAAATATTCGGGAGATCATAATTCTATAATAAAACTAATAATAATAATATAAATATATATATAATGATGGAAACAAATAGGTATGTAAAATAATGAAGTTCGGAAAAGTAGATCTTCAATACAAAATAGGAAAAGTAATACATACCTGAAATTTTTCCTCATTTTATCACCCGTAACTACAAAGGAAATTACAATTTTCAGGATTTTTCACTCTGGAGAAGGTTTTCCGAGAAAACCAACAGCGAAATCGTGACCAGCGACCCTAAAAACCTGCTAGGGGTCATCATTTTTGTAACAAAATTATACTTCATCATTCATAACCGTCTCAGGAAAATCTCAAATTTCCCGAATTTTCTATCGGGAAAGAGTTTTCTGGGGAAAATAACAGCGGAATCGTGATCAACGACCCAAAAAACCTACTACAGGTAATTTTTGCAACAAAATTATACTTTATTATTCACAACCGTCTTAGGAAAATCTC
This sequence comes from Endomychus coccineus, assembly GCA_958510875.1. Lineage (NCBI taxonomy): Eukaryota > Metazoa > Arthropoda > Insecta > Coleoptera > Endomychidae > Endomychus > Endomychus coccineus. Next base: position 47,522,896 of record OY294068.1, read on the forward strand.
AAATTTCCCGAATTTTCCATCTGGACAGTTTTTCGGAAGTAATAACAGTGGAATTGTGATCAGCGATCCAAAAAACCTACTAGAGGTAATTTTGCAACAAAATTATCAATTATATATTAATTTCCAAATTTCCCATCTGGAGGGAGTTTCCCGAGAAAACTGACAGCGGAATCGTGATCAACGACCCAAAAAACCTACTTGAGTTCATTTTTTGCAACAAAATTATACTTCATTCTTCATAACCGTCTCAGGAAAATCTCAAATTTCCTTAATTTTTCATCTAGAAAGAGTTTTTTGGTAAAAATAACAGCGGAATCGTGATCAGCGACCCAAAACACCTACTACAGGTAATTTTTGCAACAAAATTATACTTTATTATTCACAACCGTCTTAGGAAAATCTCAAATTTCCCGAATTTTCCATCTGGAAAGATTTTTCTGTGGAAAATAACAGCGTAATCGTGATCAACGACCCAAAAAACCTACTACAGGTAATTTTAGCTACAAAATTATACTTCATTCTTCATAACCGTCTCAGGAAAATCTCAAATTTCCTTAATTTTTCATCTAGAAAGAGTTTTTTGGTAAAAATAACAGCGGAATCGTGATCAGCGACCCAAAACACCTACTATAGGTGATTTTTGCAACAAAATTACACTTTATTATTCACAACCGTGTTGGGAAAATCTCAAATTTCCCGAATTTTCCATCTGGAAAGATTTTTCTGTGGAAAATAACAGCGTAATCGTGATCAACGACCCAAAAAACCTACTACAGGTAATTTTTGCTACAAAATTATACTTCATTCTTCATAACCGTCTCAGGAAAATCTCAAAATTTCCCGAATTTTCCATCTGGAAATAATTTTCTGGGAAAAATAACGGCGTAATCGTGATCAGTGACCCAAAATACCCACTACAGGTAATTTTTGCAACAAAATTATACTTCATTCTTCATAACCGTCCCAGGAAAATCTCAAATTTTCCGAATTTTCCATCTGGAAAGAGTTTTCTGGGAAAAATAACAGCGTAATCGTGATCAACGACCCTAAAAACTTACTACAGGTAATTTTTGCAACAAAATTATACTTTATTATTCACAACCGTCTTAGGAAAATCTCAAATTTCCCGAATTTTCCATCTGGACAGTTTTTCTGAAAAAATAACAATGGAATTGTGATCAGCGACGCAAAAAACCTACTAGAGGTAATTTTTGCAACAAAATTATAAATTATATATTATTTTCCAAATTTCCCATCTGGAGGGAGTTTCCCGAGAAAACTAACAGCGGAATCGTGATCAACGGCCCAAAAAACCTACTAGAGGTCATTTTTCGCAACAAAATTATACTTCATTCTTCATAACCGTCTCAGGAAAATCTCAAATTTCCCGAATTTTGCATCTGGAAAGAGTTTTTTGGGAAAAATAACAGCGGAATCGTGATCAGCGACGCAAAAAAACTACTAGTGGTAATTTTTGCAACAAAATTATAAATTATATATTATTTTCCAAATTTCCCATCTGGAGGGAGTTTCCCGAGAAAACTAACTGCGGAATCGTGATCAGCGACCCAAAAAACATACTAAGGTCATTTTCGGCTCCAAATTCACTAATTTTCTACACTTCTGGATTGCTCCTCTGAAGGGTTGAAACCCCGGTTTGGGGGAGTAGAAAGGTCGACCCCCGCGGTCTTGATAGTCATGAATGATCTATGGGTATTAGGAACAAAATGCAACAAAAATTTTGAAATTCTAGCTTACTATATATATTTTTTTTATTATGGTATTTTTCCGTACTTATAGCCTGGACTATAATGTACCTACTCGAGTTTCCTCGGTAGATATATGTGCATGGATAAAAGTCTCCGTGAAGGGTCGACTGAGACAAAATGAAAGGATTATGAATAACTCATCAAAAATAAGGTGCTATCCATAACAACTGTTACTTTGGATGGAATATGATAATAGAGTACATTAAACCCAATTGCTTTTGTAATGGGATATATTTCCAGCAGGTTGATCCTACGATAGAGGATATTAAGGAATAATTATGGCAAAGCAAAGTTTAATTTGGATCGACCTAGAACATTAGATGAAGTGGTTATCTCTGGTATGTATTGACCCGAATTATATTCTAATAACATTGGTTAATAGAATTCAGATAAGAGGCTATCGACTAATGATAAATAATGGTGGATGCTTCAACGGTCAATGAGAGCAGATGGACTGAGTGCGGTTCCTTGTAAGTTGTACGATCTGAAAGCCCTTCTGTGCTAGTATTACGTGCCAATATGCCTATTTCAGATCTAAATTTACACTAAATCCTAACATCCTTAGACGACCTCTATTCACGAGATAAAAGCTTGCTGTACGAGAGCCGTAAAATATGCGTAACTCCTTCAGACACTAGTAAATCGCCGCAAATTAGGGTCTCTCAAAATTACGATGCAAGGTTGAAATTAAGGGCAGCCATATTTTGACTAAATAAAGTGAAAGGCAATAAATTAAACGCCTGGGCTTGTGGCGGTAGACGCGTCGATAAATTTACCCAGATTATGTACGGGGTGAGAGAGTGACAGACATTCAGTAGATATTTAGAGTCGCATTCGAAAACTAAACTTAGATTTATAGGCTACCGCTCTGACTGTGCGGAATACTTGCTATCAACTACAGAATGCTGCATACCAGCAGTTTCAATCAAACTACAGTTTCCCACATGTATCCTTCTATTTGTTGAATATATTTAAAGCTTCACAGGGTGTCTGGAAATAACTGTCGTTAAATGTCTTGGTATAGCTTACTGTTAGGTTGGAATATTGCAGTTTGAATAGCAGGGAAGCATTGAGTGAATTTTCTCAACTGTACGAATACGCATGAATGTTTTCGAAAAGATTCATTATCTTTAGAACTAATATTACTAATAACCCTGGGACCATCTATTGCACTTCCAACTTTAAATAAAAATGTACGCATATGACTCTATTTCCAATATTCAATCAAGTAATATTTGTTGGATGTAAATCAGTATTATAGTCGAGTCAATTTAGCAGAAAAGCTCGGAATTATTTCCAAACAGACCAATCAACTTAATTTTTCTAGCAAATCGTTCCTGGACGGAGACTGAACGATCTTGAACTTTAAGATCTAGTCGCACGACCATTTTTCACCTGTTAAACCGGAAATTCGCCAATTTTCCTGGGAAAATTTATTGTAAAATTTGTAAAATTGGTAAGTATTACCAAAATTGGCTGGAAAACTCCACTCGGGGGTTTTCAGGGTCGCTGATCACGATTCCGAGGTTAGATTTGCCATTTTCGACCGCAGTATCTAGAAATTGGCCAATTTTATGTCAGAAAAATGGATAAATTAGACAATTTCGTAATTTTTGTTGAAAATGGCTAGAAAATTTCACTCGGAAGTCATTTGATATTGGATATGAAACAAATGATTCACAGTCAAGGAAAAATCCCTGACTTTTGATAGCAGTGCCAATTTCAACAAAAATTACGAAATTATTTAATTTATCCATTTTTTTGAAATAAAATTGGCCAATTTCTAGCTACCGCGGTGGAAAATGGTGAATCTAACTTCGGAATCGTGATCAGCGACCTCGAAAACCCAAGAGTGAAATGTTCTAGTCAATTTCAATGAAAACTGCGAAATTATAAAATTTGACCATTTTTGGGACATAGAGTTGGTCAATTTCTAGCTACCGCGGTGGAAAATGGTAAATTCAACTCCGGAATCGTTATCAGCAACCTCTAAAACCCCGGAGTGAAATGTTTTAGTCAATTTCAACAAAAACTGCGAAATTATTAAATTTGACCATTTTTGGGACATAAAGTTGGCCAATTTCTAGCTACCGCGGTAGAAAATGGTGAATCTAACTTCGGAATCGTGATCAGCGACCTCGAAATATTGAAATATTTCAGTCATTTTCAACAAAAATTACGAAATTATTAAATTTGGCTATTTTTCAGACATATAATTGGCCAATTTCTAGATACTGCGGTCGAAAATGGTAAATCTAACTTCGGAATCGTGATCAGCGACCCCGAAAAACTCCTGGTGGAGTTTTCCAGCCAATTTTGGCATTACTTACCAATTTTACAAATTTTACAATAAATTTTCCCATGAAAATTGGCCAATTTCCGGTTTAACAGGTGAAAAATGGTCGAGCGACTAGATCTCAAAGTTCAATATCGTTCAGTATCCGTCCAGGAACGATTTACAAAAAAAGTTAAGTTGATTGGTCTGTTTGGAAAAAATTCCGAGCTTTCACATTTTTAACGTCTAATTTGACCCGACTATTATCCAGGTGTATTATTGGATATTGGTTATTGACTTGGTTATCGGAAAACCGTATAAATAAGGCAGACTCTTATTCTCTGTTCCTTGGTTGTTTGATTGGATATTGAATGTTGAAATTGTTCATTGCTTCGGATTCAGGGTCTTCACATTTTTGAATAGCAACCTTCTGTGTTTCATAATTCATAAGCGAGTAAGAGGTCCACTTATCGAATTGAATTTTTTTCCATACCTACTTTCACTACACGAGAGGGAAACCTATAATGTTCCACCAAGATCGTGTGAGCCAGAGGTGGGATGCTTGGAGAGCAGATAATGAAATCAGTATAAAAACAAACGTAGCATAGAGGATGAAATTGATTTTCCATTGGCAATTGCGGCTTCACAAACAGAAAATAAGATGTAAACAATAATTTTCTTCTATTCTTTTAAATTTTTTATCAAGTACATTTTCAGAAGAATCGTTTCAGAACCACTACAAGTCCATTGGATCTCCTAGGAAATATTTCAAAAAAGACATATAGATTTTCTAAAATACTGTGAGGACGTAACAGACTGACTAGACGAGTTTAAGCTTGTCACCACTTCGCTGTCTAACTTTTATCGAACAGCGAAACTGCAGCTCTTCACCGAGTACGATCTTACCCTACGCCTACAACCTTCAAACCTTCAAGAAAATACGAATACCTATCTCCTATCCTTACATTTCACTGATGGCTCACGCAAAGTTCCTCGAACATTATAGGTAGGTAGTGTCTAAAAGACAGTTGGGAAATTAAACTTCAACTTATAGGTTCATCGTGAACTGTTCATCAGGTTGGGATTCACGAAGTTTTATTCGTGTTGTAGCTTCAAATAAAATTTCAATTCAAGATCTCCCGCCAAGTCTTTCACTGTGGAATTGAGAGTTCTGAGTTCCGTCATTAATACTCTTCCAAGAAAGCATTTTCTCAACACGTATGTACTTTTAACGAAATCCTTGTATATTGATTGCGGAAATTTACTAATGACATTAATCTGGAAAGGTAGCACATGACAAACAACCAATGGAGCTATGATGCTGAAATCTTTCAACTGTTCGGCCAGAGTTGTGGCCTCATGAGAGATTTCAATTCCCGTTTTCCCAGTTTCATTAGCTAAAATAAATAAAGTATCATGAATGTCATTAATACCATAACGGACTGCTTCAAAAGTGCTTATTCTCATTTCTCAACATATTTTGTATTATAGAAATTAAAAAAAAAAACTAATTCATCAGCTAGAGTTTTATATCGATGACGAGTAACTGAAAACAATGTAAATAAACTCTGGAGTACACCGAACTGAGTAACTTATTGTACAGACGACTCAGCGCCATTGCCCACAACAAAATTGTCGCTATGACAGCCACACAGTTCATAAATAGCTGAAGGGTTTGGTTCTAGAATTTTTCTTTGAACCTTTTCACTTCATTCAAGGCATAGATGATCATTTCAGTCAATCCTGAGAAAGCAGATAGTTTATAATTCAATCAGTCACCAGCAACAGCACAAAAATGGACTGACACGGAAGGACGTCTTAGGTGCCTTTTAATGAGTGATACCTTGGGCGGTCGCTCAACTGTGCCTTACCCTAACGCCGCTACTGAGAGAAACCCGTGTAATGCATCTCAATTCTGACGCTACGAAATATACCTACCCATCGAAGTTGAACTAGCGTCTATAAAGATGCGAATAATCCGTCACCTGGGAGACATTCCGTTGAAAGAGTTTTGTCAAAAAGTGAAACATTATGTCTCTAAAAGACGCGTTTCTCACATAGGGGATTATTTTTATACACCAACAAAATATAACAGTTATATCTTAGTATTTTCTATATTGCGGCAGAGGCTATAAATTTTTCGTGCAAACAAAACCACATTAGTGAAATGATGGCGGGTATAAAGTGTCTGTTCACTTACATTATGAGACAGTCATGTTGAATAACATCATTTAGGGAGTTTCTGTTACCTACTACTGCACCACAAGCCACACATATACATCCGATCGATATTTTGTTCACAAGTTCAGGATGTGCAATGAAAAGTTCGATGTATAGTAGTTTATAATTCACTGACTATTTTTATGATATTGCTAATGAGACTTGATGGAATAATTGATCATCCAATTTAATTAATTGAAAATGAAATTCGGTAGCACACATTCCAATAATATTACACATATCCATTTGGGTGTGAAAAATGTTGGAACTTCGTACTTTCACGTTGGTAATTATGGTTTACCTGGTAATTTTAGCTTTTACTTCTGAGAGAAGACTGTCCAAAACAGTCAACAAACCCTTATGTCTGTAATTCCAAATTCTATCAATTTTCACATCATCATGACTGATGTGCTCTAATTTGATCAACACTTAATTATAAGTCATACTTGAAGTAATTGATCTTTATGTCTATTTGAACATACCAATGTTATTCTTAAGAAAATTCATGATTCCCTCTTTGAGTCATATCTATATATCTATTACGCTAGTAAGCATTACTCCTCCTAGACCGTTAGACTTACATGCACATGCTTTATATCAATCGGAAGGTCATGGGCTGAACATGTTACGATCGCTTCTCGATTTTCGATTTTCGGTGACCTTTGACCTCAAAATAAAAAAATAATATTTTCAAAAAACTATAGAAGATAGATGAAAAAGAATTTCAGTTTTGGATTCAGCATACAATAATTAGTCAGAAAAATTGATTATGATTTGAAATTTTTTTCCGAAAATGTCAAATTTTCTCAATTTTTAAATTTATTTTCTCTGAATTCTCGATAAAAATAAATTTAAAGACATATATGAATTCAGCATATTAAAATTAAGCGCATCGTGAAAGGAAATGAACAAAAAATTACTAAAAAAAATTTATGCAAAGTGGCTATACCAGTTTTTTACAATTCGCATAGGTTTGATCTAAACTTCTGATCAATTTTAAGTGACAGAATAAAGGTCGTTTCCAAGTTGTTATTGAGATCCTCTGCACCATGTGGCTTGACCACAGCAGAGGGATCTAGGAATGAGAAAAAATATAGAAAAATTATCAAAATTCCACTAGATTGACGCCATTTTTCTTTTTTGGCTAGGTAGTATATCAGCCATGGACAGATGTATGTAGCTCTTAGCAGTTCTACTTCATTTGATGGAGTGAAAATGTTTATCGAGTCGGGGAAAGATCAATACATCACATCTGATAATTCAATTTCTACTAAAAATCCTGTGTATAATGAAATTTTATAAATTTTATATACAAATCATATTTTCAATTTTATATTAAGAGCTGAAAATTGTAAATATTTGCACATACTTGACTATTGCATTTTGTATATAATAACAACCTAATATTTGATTTACTTTTAAAACAAATTTATTATTACTTTGAATAAATATCGCGAAATAACGAGCGTGACTTTTTATTCTAGCGGAATTCTGCGCGGGTTGCTAGTATTTAATACTTCGATATTGCTAGCTTGAGAGAGAAATCTCGGCCGAGCGTTACGGCGCGAAAATATATATCGTTAGTACAGAAGGTTCGTACCGTGTACCGTACCATGACATATACCTAATGTTACGTCTATTCGAATGTGTGGTACTATTTCGACGAATCTATCACAATCTGCAACAATTGGAAGCGATATTACTGAATAGTGGATTCTTGATAAATTTTATACTTGAAACATTGATGTGGTACAATTTCGATTATTCGTATTCCTGTTCGCTTCGATGACGTGGGCATTCCCAATGGAAATTGGTGCGAAAAGGACGCTTTGTACTAATACAATTAGTTTTAAGAAATCCCGTTTTGGACATGATAAGTCTTCTGATGATGGTCGTATTAGAGTTTCCCAGACTTTCCATTTTTCTTACACTTATCGTAGTCCTCTAAACAGGTGAGAATGGGATCCTTGCATTATTATAGGAGTATCAAACATATGTTTTGTGTATGGTATGATGAAATAGAAATCAGTACTCAGTTCCTTTCGATTAATTATTATGTTATGATTGTACGCTATTTTATTGGAACGTTAATCGGCTGCTTCTTAGATTTGAACATGAATGCATTAACAATGGTGAATATTACAACTCCTTTCGCAATGTGAGAAGACGTGGTAGCACAGAGAGAGTCATTTCCTTTGTTTCTACAAACATCCCAGGCACCAGTAGATTTCAAAAAGATCATGACATTGCACTTGCAGCGATCAGATTTAGCTGGTTTTCCTTAGCTAAAATTCTTTCTCTATTTTTCTTAAACCTATCATGATTTTTCTTTTTTTCAGATCATTTCCACCAATCATCAATTTATCAGTATTAACGTCATTATACGAAGGCAAGGTAAAGGTCCCTATAAAATTAAACAGATGAAGCCACAATCAAAAATCCTATGTGACATTTGAGTTGTATCATCTTTAACTAGAACAGATTAGGATTTTCAGAGTGATATGCCATTCAATTCTGTTTTGACACCCATCGAAAGCATGCAACCTTGAAGATAAACATTATGAAGACTCCTCACCATCAATTGGACCATGTGACAACTTCAAAAGATTGTTTGGCGATGTTCAAGAGCAATAAGGAGGACTTTTTGCACCCTTTTCTAACTATGGATGAAACATGAATCCAGCACAACAAACAGTTTCTAGATTCTAGATAACCTAGGATATCAAACTATTCTATGTTTTAATGTTACTTAGATCATTTTTTCTATTATCTCTCCATATGAGAACTGTAATTCAAGGAATTACATTTCACATCTTCGCACTTAACTCATCCTGGTATTTCTCTTTGTCACGGAACTATTGTCAATATATTGTTATTGAAGAGTAAATTTGTGTTTCATCCACACTTCACTATTGAATTTGGATAAATTTACATGCAGGATGCTGGAACTCTAGAATTACATTACTTCGGTTGATCACATTCGAAATTTGATGTGATTGTATACTGAAATTATCACGAGGAATTGAATCGAACGGAGGTGATGATGACCCAATTGCACGTAGATTTGCTAACAAATAAATAATTAATACTTGAAATTATTGACCTGAACATGACCTGAGTATGAGAATTACTCGTCATTGACTTCACACTTGACGTATCTAGAATTCAACAATTCATCCCAGTTCAAACACTACGCTGTTGCATGAATGAAAATTAACAATCATCAAATTTATATTTTAATTCACCAGTCGTAATACGAGCCCATAAAAGTGTAAAAATACATAATACTTTTATAACCTTCGTATTAAGCCTCTGTGTTGCAATGCCATATTGCACATCTTATACTTTTTATAGGTTACAAATTTTGGACTGTGTTAAATGCAATAAAATGCAACATTATAGGTTTAATTTGATTGTAACAATATAATAACACATATCATATCATGCATTTTGAAGTTAGACTACCAATTGTGAAAATGTGATATTGGACATTATCTGCATTTTAAGAATCGACTACCAACTATGAAAATGAGATAATTGGCTTCATTTGTATCTTAAGGTTCGACTGTCGACTGCGCCAATCTAATAGTGGGCAATATTCGCACTTTGAGGTGCGCCAATGTAATAACGAGCCTTTCTCTGGTTCTCATTGTTTACTCAAGGTTAGCAATTTACTCAGTTTGTCAGATTCATTCTTATATATCATTTGCCTTGATTAATTGATATCAATATGGCTTGTAGTACATGTACCGATAAGTACCAGGAAGTGAGTCGATATTACAGGTTTCTCATCAGCTAGGCAAATCAGGCAACAATACGGTTGATAGATATATGTGATACTCACTCTTCTTCCGTTGAGACACTGACACATTAATTAAGCACTGTGTGATCGAGGGTAGTTGATGAATCACGCAAAGTGATAGAGAGAAAGTGATAGAGAGATAGAGAGAGAGAGAGAGAGAGAGAGAGAGAGAGAGAGAGAGAGAGAGAGAGAGAGAGAGATCACAAGGATTCGGAGACTACACATCTTGCTTCCATCCCTCAGATAGAAAGAACAAACTGTAATAATTCATGATGGGACAGTCGTACTAAGGAATCATATACTTAACTTCTTCATCCACCATATTCTCCAGATTTGCCCCCTCGCGATTTGGCCCCCTGCGAAATTGTGGGGTCTCAAGTGATAATAGAATTCCTACAATACATTTTTATGTAACAGGTCCTTCTCAAATTGAACCGATTCCGAAAATGTCTGGCCCCTAAAAGGTGACGAAAAAAAAAGATGGAACTAGCAGTCCCTACAAAAATTAGTAGAAGTAGCGATAACGAAAAAAGAAGAGATCGGCATGAAGGAAAAATCAAAATTGGAGAAGAAGAAAGAAATCGTCAAAAGAAACATTTCAAAAATAGATAGAGCCAAGGGAAAACCAGAAAGCAAAGATACCCTGAAAGATAATCCAGAAAAATATGATGATATATGAAAGTTCAGACTAAGATAATGTAGAATGTCATATATACAGATTCTGTACGTGGAGAGGGATATATCAGTGCACTATCTCCTGTGTATGGGCTCACGATGCATTCGCTGGTGTTGAAGAGTACATGGACATATTTGTTTGTGACATTTGCTTGAATTATACTTTTGTTTAAGTTTTATTACAGTTTTTATGATTATTATTATAGTTTCATTTGAATGGGATCGTTTTGCCCCGGTACCAGTGGCATATCAGTTTCTTTGCATGATGATATAAATATGTTCATTTCTCACACGTCACATTTATTTGCAAAATCAAGTATATCGTGAAATGGAAGTAAAAGAATATGTTATAATTCATACAAGGGAACAATATCCTTACTCTAAACTGAAAAATAATATATTAAGTTGAACCTTAAAGGGCTCTCTTTGCTACGGTCTCCCCTACTTAGATTGTTCTCTGTTGTACACTGATTCATTGGTCGACATTTGATATGACTTAGATGCTTTCTTCATGACTCGAATCATATACTGTGTGAAAATGCAGTTTCTAGATCGAACCGAATACAAAAGAGCTGTTCTATTTTTGTTGACAAAAGAATTTTAGTTTTATGACCTTATTTAGACTTCCTTAAACTTAGGTATGAATGAAAACTACATCAACTTAATATTGTGATTACATGTTTAAAAAGAAACGTCTGCGTCCTGCACGTCTTATGTTATGGTCACGTGAATATATTGTAGCTTCAAAAGAAAAAACAGGGTAGGAAACCTTTGTTTAAACCATAACAAGCGATGAACCTGCCGTCACACATTAGATCATAAACATATGTCTCAACGACCAATATACTGTTGAGCACTTGTTTTCTTTTGAACCATTCCAGTTAAATACGTAATTTATGATTCCCTATCGAAACTGTGAGGAATCTCTTCGACTTTGTCAATATTTTACAAATTATGATCACAAGGATTCGGAGACTACACATCTTGCTTTCGTCCCTCAGATATAAAGAACAAACTGTAATAATTCATGATGGGACAGTCGTACTAAGGAATCATATACTTAACTTGTCCGTAATGAAAGGAAACAAATAATATCCTATTCCCATTCACGTTCATCGGTGTTATGAGAACCAGCTTGAATTTTAGCAACTTGTTCGATATCTGAATAATTTCTAATTGATAATTGATAAGGCAGCTTTGCTACAATACGGAGTCTATTATTTCATCATGCTATAGTTCAATTATGGTCCATTTCGTTATTACAAGACAGAAAGAGATGAAAACTCTCAAGATTATGGTAGCTATTGAGTTTCACGATATTGCAAAGGAAAATATTCGAACAGGCGGAAGCTTCGTAGAGCAAGCTATTCGTGAGAAGATGCTGGTTTGAAGCAGATGTCGGAATTATATTTAATTTAAATATGAAGCGCTGATGGTGTTTGTGATGTGACGGCATTATCTCGTGACAGTCTTTGATGATGAGCTGACAAATGCATAAGTGTATCGGGAGGTTCTGATGACAGATTACCATTTTCAAGATACGCTTCCCGATAATAGTATTTTGTGTCTCGAATTCTGAATTATAATATTTAATTATCGCTTAACTCTATTCAATATGGAACTGTTTGTCAGCACTTGCTCGGTTCAATTTCTCAGACATATATATTCATCATCCATGCTTTAATTCACTACTAATGTCAGATAAATCGTGATCCGGAGCCATAAGAAATAACCATATTAGAGAAGATGGAACTAATTAGTAAATACACTCTGGAATACATCTCTTCTCCACCCTTTAGGTATATTATCAAACTTCTTTTTTATCCACTGTTAATAATAACACACACGTAACTATGGTTTTGACACCGTAGTGCCATTATCAGATAGATACAAAATTATGACGTAAGCAATACACAGTTTAAATATAAATATGAACTAACATACAATTGGGCTAATGATATTACAATCAAGAGTGAGGGATCATAGGAAATTTCAAAAGAAATAAAAACTGGGAGAATCAAGAAAGAATTTGTGCATTAGGATCGTTATCGTTTAATATTCAAAAATTATTCTAAGAGTGCTTTGAAAGACAAAAGAAAAGATCATTTTGGTATAGGTTTAATTGTTCATTTAGGATATTGTTATAGGAGTTTCTAGCAGCTTTCATAGATCTCTGTTGATTCTAATGTATTCAATTTTGAGCCTTTTGTTTGATTGTGTGAAATGCATCTTAATTAGGAAAAACTACCTCTTTGTAAAAAATAGCAAATGTTGAGCCTGTTTTGCTGAGTCTGAAAGAATGGAACTGATCTTGGTATCTAAGTTTGAGATAACGACAACCTCTAGCTACATGAAAGTAATCACAATCTTGGAAAATTACCTTATCAGACTGCGGTAACTTTCATATAGTTAGAACTTGTCATAATTTCAAACTTAGATACCGAGAATATTTCAGTTCTTTCAGACTTCAGACTCAAACTTCACCTACCATTTTTCATAAGCAGGTCAAGCAGATTTACGAAGGTTACAAAAACTTCTAGTATAATTTCCTGAATGATCAATAACAGGTATAAGTCTGATACCAAAGTGATCTTTTCCTTTGTCTTTCAAAGCACTCTCAGAATAATTCTTAAGATAATAAGAAGTGATTATCCTGATGCACAAATTGTTCCTTAATTCGCACTGTATTTAACCGGGATCTGCCTCTTTTGGGATTTTTGATCTTACCTCTTAATTCATTGTAATCTCATTATCCCTATTGTACATTAGTTCCTATTTATAACAGAACTGTTTATTGTTTACTCCATAATTTTGTACCTGTTTGATAATGACACTACGGTGTTGAAACCATGCTAACATTTTCATGTTATTATCATTAACACCACTTGTGTTCAAACAAAATCATTGTTCTTTCATTTAATCATAATGATAAATTGCCGTTATGGCTATTTTGGGAGCTTATGTTTGCGAATGAATTTCAATTAAGAGGAAACAATTTGAAATTCTAAGGTCGTCTGCCAATCAATTTTCCTGCTTAGGAAAAATGGAGACAAGTTGTAAATTTGGGAAAAACATAAGTAGAAAGAATGACTGAGAGATCTGGTTCGAAAATTTCGTGATTTGTTTCTGTGAAATATATCATAGTCTTTTCAAATCAGCAGCGAATGTAATCTGACGAGAACACTGTCTAAGAAACATAATGATTATGTTTCCATAATGTTCAATGTTCAACCAATATTCTATGTGACTTCGTATTACAAAATCTATCTGGCCGAATAGTGATGGGTAGAAAATATATCAAGCCGTAATTATGGAAGCGAATGAACAACTGTCGAATGTATGATCTACATTGAAACTATTCTGCTGAGATTCATTTGAATAAGCTGCATTTTCATAAGAAATCTAACTAATGAGGATGAGTTAGATGGATTTGATGGGTAACCATATTTTGACCTAGAAGCTGAAATATAATGAAGTTACTTGGTAAGGCATTTATTACCATTTTATTTTTACTCCGCTCACTATAATGTAGTATAAGGAACGCATAATGATCGAGCAAAAAAACGTTTCCGGTTTTCGAGGATTTATCTGTTTTCAGCATTGTTGAATCGATCTATACAATTTTTGACAAGGATTGCGCCGTTCCTATCCGTCGTATAGATATATAGTATAGAAATTTGCGAATCGCTGTAAATTGATGAGAATAGGAACTGTACCCGGCTTCAAGTGGTATCTTCGACATCCATTTCAAAATTTTTCAAACGGAATTGTACTGTGTAATTAAACTGTAATGAGCACGCTGTTTCTCTGGTTATAAATAGATGTCACACGCATATATTTAACGTACAGAAGTGTCCGAAATTCTCATTTGAAGATTCATGTGATCACAGTCTATTGTGTGTCTTCCCTCTGTTGCAAATTTGAATGGTCAATGAGACCGCAAGTCAATATAATACAAGGTTACATTATAGTATGAATAATAAAGAATTCTTGACTCAGTATGAATTATATATAACAAATTTCGGGAAATAGGTCACATTAACACTCTGTTTTAAATTTTTTTGTCTCACGACCATCATCAGACGACTTATTACTTCAATAACCTGATTAATTAGCAACAATTGTATTAACACAAAGCGTCCTTATCGCACAAATTTCGTTTAAATGCCAACGTCGCCGAAACGAACAGAAACATGAAATCGGAATTATAACACAGCAATGTTACTACAATGCGTAATATTAAGAATCCACTATTTAGTAGAATCATCAACAAATACGACCACATTTCATAATTGTCTACAAGAGACTGACGGACGAGACCATCTCAAGTCTACACTTACGAACCAGATGTCATGATTTATTAGGTGATAAAAGAAGGCCTCTGGCCTCTGAGAAATACTATTAGACAAATCTACCTAAAGTAAACTTTTAACATTATAAGGAATCAAGTAGGAATTTGCAAGAATATTAATTATTGTTTCTGTTTCTGTTCGTTTCGGCGACGTTAGCATTTAAACGAAATTTGTGCGATAAGGACGCTTTGTGTTAATACAATTGTTTCTAATTAATCAGGTTATTGAAGTAATAAGTCTTCTGATGATGGTCGTGAGAACGAAACGTACGTTAAGAGAACAAATTTCAAAACAGAGTGTTAATGTGACCTATTTTCCGAGAATTTTTATATATAATTATAGTATGAATAGTTTCGAAAGTCAAGCTGAGCATAATGATGTAACATATAGTTTAATCCTCCATAGCCGTTTCTAGATCTTTCCCAATATATTTTCTGTTCCTACAATCATCCACTTGATCGGTAGAAGGGTCCGGAAGCTATTGTGTTAACAAAAGAGAGGGAAGTCTAATCGATTGATCACAGTTTATTTATAGTAGTAGCTGCGGTTAGCTATATTTTGTCATATCCTACTTCGAAAAGACGTCAATGATATTATTTGTAGTTTGTATGATTAGTTACGACTTACTTATGTTAGTACTATTTATAGTTAATAGTTTCTTGGAATAAAGTTATTAATTAAATACAGTTTTTTTTTCATATTTTTACGTTTAAGTTCACAGTTTTCAGAAGAAATTGTTGGAATTTCAAACAACATTTTATTTTTAGTCAGCTTTACTGACCATATTCTCAGATGTTGAAAGCCTTTGTAATAGAAAATAATAGAAACGGTTTTGCATAGAATCTCCATGCGACAAATTGTTGTTTTTCAAAATGAAAACGTAACGTAGTATATAAAATAAACATAGCCAGACTAAGCGTAATTTTTTGAAATAACTTCTAAAGTATTGAATTGCATCACAACTTCTGAAATTTTTTTTTGCTGAAGGCCCACATAGAAAATCTCCAATGGTGCGTTGAAGACACCTTCAAAAAATTGGATCTGTATCCTAGTGAACCGTTTTCCAAGGGTTTGCCAATGTTAAATATGATTTTCCAGAACTGGTTCAATTGATCTGCCAATTTCCAGAATATTCAAAATTGCACCAATGGTTAGTAATTGATTCATTAATATGTTGTGGTTGACAGTTTCTTCTCTGATACGATGGTTTTTAACGCGGGTGTTCTACAGGGATATGTATTGTCACCAACTTTGTTCCATATCAACGAGAGTGACCTCCTGACCCGTCCACAGCTTTGCAGATGATCGTACACTCGATACCGCTTGTTCATCTATTATCCCTATATACTCCAATGAAGCAAGAGGAGCGACACAGACATGAGTCGACGCAATTACTGAAGATCTGATAATCTAGTAGAGTTTGATGAGATCAAACTTGTATTTTGTCCTGGAAGGCGGATCCTACAATTCATGATATTAACATGATGTCCGGTACACTCCTTTGAAGTTCTTCATCTCCATGCTCGCTATCATCACATATAGTGACCCCTAATGGGATGATCATGTGATGTCGGTTGCAAAAACGGCTACTCAAAATCTTCGTTTTCTATACCGTGCCAAGAGCTACTCCACGTCTCAACAGCCCCTCATAATCTACAAAACCCGATTCAACCTGTCACTTGTTTGAATTTCAGCTCCCAAACATACGCTGAAACACTTAGATTCTATTCTGAAGAGAGCTATTTGCCTAATTAGTAATGTCACACTCACGAATTCATTGAGACTCTTGAACATCGTAGAAGAGTGGGCGATCTGTCAATTCCCATGTTTATCAGAAATCTCGTATGTCATTCCACCAGGAAAGACTCAGGTAGGCGAACTAGACGAGGTCAAATTAGTCACCTCTTCATTATTTAGTTCGTGAACTCCCAAACCTCTTCCTGTTAGGCTTCCTTTTTCAATTGAACGGCGAAGTAGTGGAATTTTTTGCCTAGTGGAGTCTTTCCTTGTGTCTATAAGCTCGAAATCCCAATGTTCATCTCTCAACATTCCACCGCTGGCTGACATGATGTTGTCTGGATGTTATAGGTTCTTTTCTCGTGTAGTCAAAATATGAAAAAATTTTACAAGGAATTGCAAATTGAAAGGTCCCATATTAAAATATTTTCGTCAGTTGGCACGAGGTGCAAATTGTATCAACTGAACTAGAGCCAATTTTTAGTTCTCGAAGGAATTCAACTCATCTCCCTCCAAACCCCTTGTATAATAATAATATCTAAATTACTGGTTTCCATATCATAACTTCTGAGAAAACCTACTGAAGTATTGCAAAGTTTCGAATGAGTTCGCAACAAAGGCTACGTCATCCGATACCCCACCATTAACATAATCCCTTCAAGGAATTGGTTTTCCCTTGGAATAAATGAAACGATAAATTTTCAATTTTACAATTGTAATGATAAATTTCGAATAATATGCATTTATATGCCTCTAATAGTTTCATTCATGCCGTTTGCACTAAACCCTCGAAATATGAATATGTAATAAGAGTAAAGTACAGGTCATTTCTAACATTCAGAATAAAATCGTTTTTAGAAAATTGAAATTTCATGTAAAATCAAAATTCTCAAAAGCAAATCAACAAGAAGCTCTAGGGCTTGCCTGATTGTTTCTGTTCAGTATTAATAACAAATGCAGCTTGAGAAAAGTAAAGTAGTTTGTAAAATAAATATGAGACAATTCACACCCGCTTCAAGGAGGGTGATATGATACAAAGCAAGGTCAGGAGTGTCAATGATTTCACACAAGTTTCTTGTTCTGCATCAATTCGAGCTATTGTGACGCGGAATCCATCCGGAAGACAAGATTTTTCATGATAAATATTAATTCTACCTGAAGATACTCAGGTAATGGGCTTTTCCAGACAACCTGTAGATCTTAGTATGGAATTTATAAACGTCTTCCTTTCTGAGTTTCATAATCAATCAAAATGTATCACACTTAAATCGTAAGACGTAACGTAATATCTAATCATGAGAATTGTTATTATACATAGTCTTTATTATAGTTGGAATAATATGTACATTCAAATCAGTTAGTGATATTTAGAAAAGGACAGACAGGCTTAGAATTCCTCAACATAAATATCCGGGACTAGAGACCTCAAGAGAGGAATCTTACTGCTTATTGGTTAAACAAGTCGGGGATCCTTTTTCATAATTGTAGATTGGTTCGTTAGAAAAGGACGCATTACAAATACCAGCAGCAATGCCCCGAAACTTCAGTTATATTTTCTAACTTGAATTGTTCTCTAGAGAAATCACTTGACACACAGTCAATTTCGATTAATTCACCTTTATTGTTTTATCAGAGCGTTATTGGCAAGGAAGGTGGATTTTGCTAAATCTGAGTTGTTTTAGATTTTAAATCAAAGGTTTTAGGTTGTTGTCTGTTATGAACACTGAAAGTGGAAAAATACCACCTATGTCACACATGTCATCGCGCTCATAAATTACTGAGAATTCACTTTTTAATTCTACACTGTCCAACATAGTATAAGATTTCACAGTTTCATCAGGATGGTTTTGTGAAAATGCATGTCTATAAATTTTTGAGAATCAAATGATTTTGCTGCACTTAACTGATCTCTAAATCAAATCAGTCGCTAATTTGACTCAAAATAGTGTCAGATACTTCCTTTGCAATAACAGATCTGTTATCTCCAGCTGTTGTGTTTGCCTTTTCCTAGCCGGTTCTTCATTATTGCGTTCTTGATTGTCATTGTCAGTAGAATTTCTAATTCGAATAATGTGGTGTTGGAATTGTTCAATTGCCTTTTGCAGTTGAGCACTGTCATTCCCGCGCATTTAAGTCTGATTAAATAATATCTCAATATGTGGCATGATGAAATTTGAAGATTTTCATCCGGTAGAGAAATTTCGGGCAATTCAAATGTTTCAATAATCCACTTTGCTTCACTAATAGTAACTGAATCCATCTCATCTTAGTCAATAATTTTGTCTAAACATTCTTTGAAAAAAGTCTGGTGTTGAAATAATGTGTTCACAGTTCGATTTTTGAAAACATAGCGTGTCGGAATAATGCGTGGTGATGTACGTTTGACTATTTCATCAAGAATTACCGTTACCGAAAAAAGCTTTGCTACAAATTCGCAAAGAAAGTTTTTACTTTTTATTGCATTGTCCCGCTCGTTCAATTATTGAATTAAATTGATGCGCGTAACAGGGAATACAAAGTATATGTGGAAATGTTCTTTTGATAATGGTTTGGATTCTATTTGTATGTTCACTTATTACGGACGCCCCATCGTAACATAGAGCTATTAGTTTATTGTTATCAGACCTAGAAGGAGAATGTAGTATAGTTTTCAATTCATTCAGCAATGTTTTTCTACTACATCAGCATTATGTCCACCCGGCAAGCAATGAACAATTTGTTCATTAAACGCGTAACAAATAATAACAAACATTTGCTGATGATTAGAGGTATCTTCAGTTTCATCGGCCTCCAAAGCAATGAAATTTGCAGATATATTCTCTGTTAATATTCCCTGCTTGTGGATTTGCATCATTGCATCTAGCAATTCATTCTGAATAGTTTTTGAGACGCCTTTAAACACTTGTGAGCTCAAACCTTTCATACATATTGCAAACACAGCGTCTAATTCAGCTGCAAAGGTAATGAAGCCTACATAAATACTAGGATTTTCCGTCGTCAATGTCTTATGATGGCTTTGTAACGCCAATTCGAAGGCTGACTTCACGTCTTCGAATTGAATTCACACAATGTACACTATGAAGGCAAGACGTTTACTGGAGATACGATTCTTTGTGCAGCAAACCGACGATATAGGCGCATATGGCGAAGACAACCGTAGTCAGCCGTATCATACTTGAGATAGGTACACTTCAGAACGTTCCCCGGAACATAGTTTTGAGGGTTATCAATGCATGGGCCTGACGTGCTGAATAAAATAATGCACTGAATCAAATTGCGAATTGCCTCCTGTGTTTATCTTGGTGGTACGATGAGCACGTTGATAGGGTGGGCACGTGCCCTTGTGCCCTTTAGTATTAGCCGCCACTGATTATGCTAACTGAAAATCTGAGAAAAATGGTATATCTATGATAAAAGAACTTTTTTTGCAATAATTCACAGTAGATAAAAACTTTTGTACCCGTATAATACTCTATAATGCATTATACGTTTTTTTCTAGCTTCCATCATTACAAACTCCATCAGTTTCGTTTCTTTAAAATCCGAAGTCACTCATCCCTAATGAAATTCATGTGGCAGTAGAATAGTCACTGGGATCATTTAGTGAGTTCATCAACTACTACAGTTATTAGATAATGGAAGGATGCCAACTTCATCGCAGCCTTATTCTTGCAACTGGTTGCATAAGAAGATAACGGTATTCTCGGTAATTTGATCGGGACAGCCTACCCATTCATTTCTGTGGGTGCAGCACATCCCTTATAAAAGCAATTTCACTCCCTATCCCATCCAAAGAAACTTTATGCAGATAGTACTTTACAAAGCAAACAGAGGCTGTTATATTAGAGCAAATATGAATGGCAGTGCGTATATTGCAATTCAACATTCAGACCAAAATAAATATGCATTTGTTGTTGAAACGCAAACAGTCAAACAAGACTAGTTTGTTTGTAGTTGAATAATGGATACACACTAAGTTAACACCGAAGTGTTTACATCTAAACACATAACATATATTACTTACCTGCAGGTACAATGTAAAATAAACAAGGGGTTTCTTGAGGACCCACATCATTAGATGCCCAGCATGAAAGCGAGTGTAGGTCATCAGTTGCAGGAGTGAAATACAATGTTGACGTCCCCCCATTGTTCTGCATTTTAGCTCCCTGCACTCGGAGAACGTCTTTACTGGTGTTATAGGTCCAGAAAAACTTAGTTACTTCCGGAATAGCGTCTACGTGGCAATGGATAACGAGCGGCTCGTAAGGAATCGATCCAACTTTCATTTTCTCGTATCCTTTCTTGCAACGAGGCGGAACTGAAAGAATATGCAGTTGAATGAATATTGTTCTCATAATACAAGAATGAAATGTATATTTCAACTCCTATCGAGATGCTGTTTCATTTTATTCTTTTTAACTCCATATAACTAATGTATAGGTTTCACTTCGTTACTGACGATGTTTGAAACCTTTCAATTGAAATAACTTTGGGCAATTATTCTACAATACAACTCTATATCTGAAATGGCAGTCGGAATGCTTGATTATAGTCGAGGGGATGAAGCACAAAATTATGCCAAACCTTGAATTTTTGAACTAATGAACGGATTTTGATGTAATTGGTCTCATTCGATTAAGGAAGTCGATGGAAAATAATGTGAGGTATTGAATTTTTTCCAATTTTTTACGGGAAAAACGGAAATTTACATGTCATTTTCTTTATCTAATTATACAGGATGTCTCAGGTTTTAGTATCAGAACTTCAAAAGTCGATAGAAAATTTGATTTTGAGAAAAAAATTCCAATTAACATATATGCATAGACGCTTAGTTTTTGAGATACAAGGGTGTTGAATTTGTAAAAAAAATTTCGTTTTTTGCAAATATCTCCGGAACCGTTTAGGGTACAGAAAACAGCTTTTACAAGCATTTTCTAATCATAGTAAGCTATGTTCTGTGCGATACAAAATTTTTTTTTAGTCATGATCGGTGAAGATTTTGAAGGGGTAGAGGGTGTTCTTCTCCCTAACTTCTACGCCACTGAAAAAAGTACGGTTTTGAGACCGCCAATGTCCTCCACACAAAAAAGGTACTCCTGGTCATAAGCTCTAAAGCTCACCGTTTTTGAGAAAAATCTACTTTTATGTTGAAAAACATGGTCAATTTTTTGGTTTTGTTACTTGTTCTGACGTTTGGATAAATTTTGTTTAATTAGTGAGAATTGACAATGTTATTCAACAAGAAAGTTGATTTTTCTCGAAAACGGTCAACTTTAAATCTTATGACCAAGAGTATCTTTTTTGTGTAGAAGACATTGGCGGTTCAAATGGTTGTCTCAAAACCATACTTTATTCAATGGCGTAGAAGTTGGGGAGAAAAACACCCACTACCCCTTCAAAATCTTCACCAATTATGACCAAAAAGAAAATTTTCAACACACAGCTTACTATGAGTAGAAAATGCTTGCGAAATCTGTTTGCTGTACGATAAACGGTTCCGGATATATTTGCAAAAAACGAATTTTTTTTTCCAATTTCAACACCCCTGTATCTCAAAAACTAAGCGTCTGTGCATATATGTTAATAGGAACTTTTTTCTCAAAATCAAATTTTCTATCGACTGTTGAAATTCTGCTACTAAAACCTTGGACACCCTGTATAACTTCGAAAATAAGCACTGAAAATTGATGGAATTGATGACTAAGAAGTTTTCGAGGGTGCTGAACACAGATATGATGTTAAGGAATGCCCATATGCACCTAGAGGTCAGTAACTCTGGGCACCACGTCGATGTCAGGGAATTTACAGAAATTTTATTGAAAACGCTCCCAAATTTGTCACTCGGGTGTTTTCGAGGAAACTGAACACGACTATGATGCTTAAAATATACTATAATTTATTAATTTATTAGTAATTGACGACATATGAGAATGACAATTTCTAGTAGGGATATTGCATATTGTGAGAGTATGATCCCCAGGCCTTTTAGCGTTTCAAGATTCAAAAATGACTTCAGCTGGTGATCGGTAACCCTGACTACAACGTCAGTCACAGGGAATTTTTCAGTTATTTTATCACAAATTATCTCAAAAATGTTACTCGGGGGGTTTCGAGGATGTTGAATACGACTATGATATTCGAAATATTCTATAATGTACCTGAAGGTCAGTAACCCT
Organism: Endomychus coccineus; assembly: GCA_958510875.1. Lineage (NCBI taxonomy): Eukaryota > Metazoa > Arthropoda > Insecta > Coleoptera > Endomychidae > Endomychus > Endomychus coccineus. The sequence continues at coordinate 47,545,902 of OY294068.1, forward strand.
GGGTATCACGTCGGTCTCAGTGAATTCACAGGAAATTTATTGAAAACGGTCCCAAATCTGTCACTCGGGGGTTATCGAGGATGCTAAACATGGGTATGATGTTTAAAATATTCTATGATGCACCTAGTGAACGGTTACCTTGACTACAACCTCGGTGACAGCAATTTTTTCAGTTATTTTATTACAAATTATCTCAAAATTGTTACTCTGGGATTTTCGAGTATGCTGAACACGACTATGTTCAAAATATTCTATAATCTGTTGATCGTTAACCTAGACTATAACGGGAGAATTTTGTTCGAGGTAAGTTGATAAAACAAACTTTGCCAAGACTGTAAATATTCATGATCCTCAAACTACTGAAATATTAAGAAGAGATGTCCCGTATCATGATTTGTATTGATTAATTGTTATTTTATGAAGGTTTCCGATCACCAAGTGCATTACAGAATATTTTAAAGATCATAGTCGTGTTCAGCATAAACATATGTCGTAGAAGGCTTCGTTTTCGAGATACAGGGTGTTGAAATTGAAAAAAAAAATTCGTTTTTTGCGAATATCTCCGGAACCGTTTATCGTACGGTAAACAGCTTTTGTAGGCATTTTCTACTCATAGTAAGCTATGTTCTGTGCGATAAAACAATAATTTTATTCTTAATTGGAGAAGATTTTGAAGGGGTAGTAGGTGTTTTTCTCCCCAACTTCTACGCCACTGAAAAAAGTACGGTTTTGAGACAACCATTTGAACCGCCAATATTTTCTACATAAAAAAAGTAATCTCTGTCATAAGCTCTGAAATTGACCGTTTTCGAGAAAAATAAACTTTTATGTTGAAAAACATGGTCAATTCTTACTAATTAGACGAAATTTATTCAAACAAGTAGAACAAGTAACAAAATCAAAGGATTGACCATGTTTTTCAACATAAAAGTTGATTCTTCTCGAAAACGGTCAACTTTAGAGCTTATGACCAGATTACTTTTTTGGTGTAGAAAGCATTGGCAATTCTAATGGTTGTCTCAAAACCGGTGGCGTAGAAGTTGGGGAGAAAAACACCCACTACCCCTTCAAAATCTTCACCAATTATGAATAAAAAAGAAAATTTTTATCACACGGAACATAGCTTTCTATCAGTAGAAAATGCTTACAAAAGCTGTTTTCTGTACGATAAACGGTTCTGGAGATATTCGCAAAAACGATTTTTTTTTTAATTTCAACACCCTCCCTGTATCTCGAAAACGAAGCCTTTTACGACTTTTCTTCTTAAAAAAACTTGTTCTATCTCCTGTTGCAGTTTGGCTACAAAAACCTGACTCACCCTGTATAAGTCTCATATTGTGTTATTTTTCCTGAGAAATTAATCACCTGTTTGAAAAGAGCTAGCCCACTGTGGAGACGATTGCGCCCTTACTGAAAAACAACTCATGAAAATATGAATACAACCTTTGAATGACTTCAAAAGAAAATTTGAAAACTATCTAATCGAAAATACTTGTTACCTTAGGACGATTATCTTCAAAGAAACTGTATTTTATTCTAAGCTTCAGAGAATTTTTGTAATAATGTATTACTATATTCTGTACATCGAAATATGTTGGGATAGAATTCTGGGAATTGACATGACTTGGAGTTAACTGCATTCGACACCCGGGGTAGGAAGATATCGGTGGCGTGGCGTTTACTGTTGCAGTGCAGTACCATCTGTGTTTTGCAGTTACGAAGGCGTGTGTCTCTTCATAAGTTTTCTTGAGATTCTATTCCGATGAATATTGTAAGGAATGTACTGTCTCTATACATGCTTATTTCAATGAGTCATTTATGCTAGAGCTGTTTAATAATATATGCATTGATATTGATAGTTTATGTTTTGTCATACGTATTTTTGACGTATTCTTCACTGTTATGAATGAAACAAATGAATGATATCTATCTATTCCTATTTGGGGTGATTTATCATTACCACCCTCATCCAGGAATCTCCAATCTGTTTATTTCACTACCTATTCTATGACCTCCACACTCTCAAGAAAAAAATCAATGCCTGTCCCTCCTCACAATATCGTTTCATCACAATATCATTCAATCACTGTTTCTCCTGCAGTGTAGTGAAAAAAAAATGATCTTATCCTATTTATATTAAACATCTCCTTCACAATTTTTTAAATGATAAGAATCAATACTTCACATACCTCCCTAGATCTAATATCAAATTCAGTTTCCCATTGTATTTTACACGAAACGAAATCAGCCTAAAATTTGTGAATTATTCCTGAAATCTCGTTTCAATTTATCACCTAAGATTACTTGCTAATTGTTAACACTAAACAGGTCTCATGTTGGATGAAAAATTATCAATTCAGAAATGAATGAGAAGAAGAAAAGATACTTGAATCTACAACATTATATATTCCTTCACCATTTCTGTAGATCTTTCAACACCATTTCACCTGATTTTCCCTAGATATAAAATTACCTTTCAAGCTTTCAATGACCCCTGACATGCGATATAGGCTTTTCGCGCCATAGAATGTTTGTTAGATGATAGCAACTTCGAATTTTCTTAGAATTAGAATTGTAGAAGTCCCGAAAATTCTAAAAGGTATTTTATATAATCAAAAACATATTGTGAAACAAGTTCAGACAATCTGATTTAATCCATGCACTACCCCGTTTCAAAAGCACCGTCCTTGACTGTTTTACATTACGTTCAACGCAAGATGGTGGCTGATAAGGCAAACATAATCAAGCAAAACATCAGTAATTAACCAAACAACACGACTCCGTAATTGTTTTAATGCGTGTTTGTTGGTGAAATACGTTCCAGTTAATCCATGCAATCGTACGAGACAGGTGGTTTTATTTATATTGAGCTAAAGTAGCATCTAATTTATGTGACCTGTCTATACTGGTAGTTTCAGAGTCCAAATGGACAAAAAATTAAGGAAGCTTACGACGTCTATTTTCACAAAAGATTCAAGCGTTCATGAAGTATTTGATTGAATTCATTCATATTTGAAATAGTGACGCTGATATCTTGGTATTATTAGTATAACTACAAAAATCCAGAGTGCTGAATTCGCATGACCTTTGCAGCTCAAGAACTAAAAGAATATCAAACAGAGTTACACCAAAATAACAGAATATTCTAGGATATAGGAACCAACATACTCAATTAAAACTCTCAAAAATATTCCGACAATACAGTCCAGAACCGAGTCTAATAAATTTCTGGACATATTAACAGACGATGCACTGATGATAAAATTTCATTAACAGAAAATTGCAGTAGTAATAATATACTGACGTACAAGTTTATATTCATGACCACGGTAAATACACACATGCAACATAAATTTATGCCGACGTGATCATGGACAACTTTCAACATGAAAATGTAATAGTTTCTTCTAGAGGATACAGCAACGGAAGACTCAGTCTTGACAAACACTGATCGTATTCCAAGGAATGCAGTGACCGAAGACAATCTTGATCCTCGGCGTTGAACTGTTTCCAGTAGTTTCATGCCCTCAATCTGCATGCTACTCCAAATGAGGTCGAACATACATGCTATGAATCTTCCTTAGAATAACATATGACAAATTGGAAAAAGCTTCGCTAATAAAAACTATAGGTTTCTGAATTGCTTTCAATACTTGTTCATGTAAAATTCATGATCATGGTTATCCATAGATCAATTTGCTCCATAACCTAACAAATGAATTATGCCAACTCAGGATTGTTATATCCTAAACTTAGATCCTTAGTTCAAAGAAATTCCCCAACTCACACATCATATTGAATATTCCTAAGATCAGTCTGTAACTTTTGATACTCAATCGAGAGATTATTGGAAACTCAACGTCATCATCTGCAAAATGAAATAGGGATTGTGATGTAATAGTAAAGTGTTAATTGAGAATGATGAGAAAACGGAAGATCAAAACTCCTTTTGGAACACGATCGTGACATATTTCTTCAATCCAGCATTCCCTATTAGTACATGGAAAGTCAAGTCGGCGAAAAAGGTTCTAATCCACCCAAGAAGAGTTGCCCGACCTCCACGGTGTTCAAGTCTGTGAAGAAGATAATTATGAGATACCTTGCCGAAAGTTTTTGAAAATGTAGTTACAACCCATCCTCAGGTTCAAATCTATCAAGCCACTCACTTATTTGATGAGTCAGTAGAAACAAGTATATCTGACCGCCCAAGAACAAATGCATGCTCTTCTTCAGAAATAATCTCATACAAAGAAAGGAACAATGATGCGTTTCAGAATCTTTCAGTCAGAGCATGCTATGAGCATATAGGTTTGTTTTGAGAGATAAATCAATTAAAGGAAGTTCTCTTATCAAGATTCAAAATCGATGAGTAATCAAATTGATGAGTGAATAATAATAATATGTATATACATATATATCTACAATCTATAGCTGTAAAGTAACCGACGACGGTATAATAGATTACTAAGAACTAAGACAATACAAGATTACACAAGGAAATATTTTGGGATACCACAACTCTATTTCTTCTTTATTCTATATTTTCCTATTCATTTATTGAAGTGAAAGATGTTATGACACGCCACTGCTAGTCGATATTGAGAGTGAACCCGTAGATCTATGAAAACGGTAGGTGTTAAGCGAGGAGAGTGAGATAAAAAGCTAACTTAACCAAAAACTGATGTCCAACGTCAGAATGACTTATGATCATGTCTTCTCTACTGATTGTTACTTTTTTAGCCAGGGTGAATTTACCGGAGAGCGAGTTCATAGAAAATATCATTCGGTTAGTTCTGAGAAATCTATACAGTATTTTCCTACAACTTCATTGGAGTCAAATTTTTCAAATATCTCTAGAAGTCAGGGATCTTCAAAGATGATACTGTTGGTCATTCCTGACAAAAATCTGGCACTGAGCCTGTGAAATATTGTAATGCCTGCCTGTTGTACAGTACGTTTTAACCCTGTTGTTGGAATAATATTTTCTTGAAATCAGAGGATGTCGATTATCATACGGAAATATATCGTGGATTGGTGTGAATTCCAACTGTTACTGAATTCTCAAGAATCCTTCACCATCGTTATAGAATATAGAGAATGCAATGTATTGTAACGAATAAATATGATATACAAGAATGGTTAAATAGGAATAAAAAGATATCTCTTATTATTAATGATTTACACCTTCCTTCTAGAACACATCTGGGGTATCCCTAGGAGCTACTACAGAGATCATAATGGTACATCGGCGGAAAAAATTAGTTGTTATTTTTCAGGTACAATATTAAGGAACTATATTATTCAAATCAGCGAAGTAACATTTGATATTTTAATGTGGTTGTGTAATACGACATCAGATATAATACTGACTTCGATTTGAAACTATAAATGGGTGTCTTTCTGAAGATTTATTTTTATATTGATTAATGAATCTCTTGTGAAAATCATCAAGATATAATCGCGATGAACATAAAAAGCGGTGAAATGGAACTTCCAAAAGTTTCTATCAGGTAAACGTACAAATAGACTGCATGGTAGACTCATAATACAACAATGATCACAAAATGAATGAGTCCAGGAGATAAGTTGGTATCATTTGCTTTCAAGATATATAAGGCATTTTCTCTTTGCACTCATCTAATCCGGTTGACTCATTGATCATCTAATATGGATCATTATTGATTAGTACATTTGGAAAGCCTGCACCGTCGAGTACATCAACCAACATGATAAAATATGTGACAGGCCATTAAATATCAGGATAATCGAGATCCTAAACCAAAACCACAGTCATAAGTTTCGACTGAGCTTATGAAGTAACTATATTCGAACCATCAAAGCTGATGATATATTCCGTTGAATTTACATAGCCACCTAGAGGGTCAGCTCTGTCATTTCTAAACAAATGATAGCTATTAGTATTGACAAGCCGAACTGGAAGGTTGGGATTTACCCATGTTTCTGTGGAAAACAATATCTCAATATTTTGCTTAGAATCAAGAACAGCTTGAGGTAAATTTTCAAATCTAGAACTAAGATATATTTGCACTAACAACATTTTGAGAATCTATGCCTGGTTGTTTTTGTTACAATAGTTGGGACCCTCTTAACACACCTAATCGTTAGGTATTTTTTTTTCCTTTCCGGCACTGTCAGCTTTTCAAAAAACTTGGTTCACTGTTCCGCGCCAAGAGCTACTTTACATGCCAGCAGCTCCTCATAATCTATACAAAGCACAGATTCGACCTGTTCTGAATTGAATATGTGGTGCAGGCTCTACTTCGATTTAGAGCAATCCACAGCCCAGCTCATGTATATTATATTTACTTGATGTGAAATAATGAATGTAAGAACTCCCCTCAAAAGGCAACGTTTCCAGGAACCTATCATCAAAGATAACTTACAGGTTGACGAAGTTGACGAATGACGTTTTCAAGAAATTTATTAGATCGGTTAGACACGTGAAAGTCTGGTTCGGCTTCAAATGAACTAAGAACAATGACACGTACTGCAAGGTCACATACAGTTCATGAAATTTGAGGAATAGTTTCCAGTTGTTCCAATGAGCTTATTGTCAGGAGAATTCCAAACAAATCCATTAGGAGACACATTTTTCACATTTGAAGAAGCAAATGAGGTGCAACTAAGGACTCAATTTACGTCTGGCAACTCCGTCCTCATATACGGTGTGAAAAATTAATAAAGTTCGTATTTTACGGTCGGTCTTGCAGCATCCTGTCATAAAGTACAGGCGGCCAGCTACGAACGCCTAGGCTTTGTATTGAAGAGGGCATAATATTCAAGTATTGGTCGTAACTTCTGGAATAATCCATATAATTATATGAAACGGAAACCGTATATAGCAGATCTGGGATAGATTGGTAGAATCTAATTTCAAACTAATTTATAGAATGTCTCATGTGAAAAGTTGTAACGAAGTCCAAAAATATTGTATATTATCAAATAAGAAACAGGAGCAATTGTTCATAAAGTCAGAATAAATATTTCATAATATCATTTCAAAACTTGCAAAATGAAATATTATTGAATAATTTCGAATAATTATATTATTGTAAGGTATTTAAGTAATTTAACACCGAAATTATCATATTTCGAATAATCCAGGATTGATTCATTCAACGCTCCGAATTAATCGATACGGTAGATTAGTTAGTTAGATCGTGTCAAAATCCCGTACCCTCTTCTAGTATGATTCGGAAAATGTGCCGATTATGTAAATTATAGTGATGTATTTGAGTCAGGGTAGAGAGAATATCCCTCCACAGAATCTCTTTCCATGATACTCGTAGGAAACTTAAACCAGATCCCAGCCTAAGAACGACACTTCTAACTTTGACTTTTGACTTCAACTTTGACTTTTCTGATTCTCGTTTGAATTTCAAGAAGAATGTAACAGAAGTACTATCGAAAGTGAAAATTGATCAAGATTCAATCATGGTGAGATTTTGAACTGTATAATACCAGTATATATCACCGCTTGCTTATATTATAGCGGAAACTGTTCTGGATTCATTGCTTGTGACTGCGCCGTGGCATTGCTTGTAGAAATAATCACATAAATTGTTCAAATTATCCGAAGTAGATTTATTCTGGCTCTATCTATACCTCGCTTACCGATGATAATTATATTGAATGAATAGGTAAGTAATTGCATGGTGAGAAAAAGGTGAAACAGGATCATACCCTTCAGTTGTACACTGTGCATATCCGGAAATAACGGAAGGATGTAGATGAGCTACCGGCAGAAGCTACAAACTGTGCATATCTGGAAGTAGGAACTGCAGGTCAAATTTTGTTTGTGGATCACAGTACTCAGTTGTACACTGTGCATAACCGAAAATAACGGAGTGCTGTTGTTTGAGATATCTATAGTTTTTGCACACTGTGCATATCCGGAAGTGAGAACTATAGACATCCTTTGTATGAATGAAATTGAAAGGCCTGACACTACTTTGCAATCACCGTGTTGAAAGGATTCCGTGTACTAACTTAGAATAGAGCAGAATCGATTTAATTACACAATCATATTTTGTAATTGTTTGAACCATAAATAACTACGGAAGATGTGCGTTTGCGGGGGCGAATATTGATACCGGGACGGAAACTTTGCACCCGTTTCACCTGAACTGCTTCTTATACCGTTTTGATTAGTACCTGATAGAGAGTACCGCACGAATTTATACCAGTAGTTGCTTGTTTCCTTGCTTTATAACATATCTGTAAATAACATATAATTAATTTTGCTATAACCGCTTGCCGTAAAGATTGTACAGAGTTTCCTTGCATTCCCTCCGAAAGATTCAATGATTACATAATATGTTATTCAGTCACCGGTGTTATCAATGTGTTTTTTTTAATAAAGTCAATAGTGGAAAAAGTTGTCTTATTGCAAGGGAGTGAAACCTCTGCTAACATCAACTTATGAAAGACAGTATAACCGTTCTCGCATTCAGTTACAATTAAAGCCTGTAATTCAATGCAAATCATTTTGCCCTGTCAAATGCGGCTCCTGGTTATATTCTCCACTGACGCTATCCTGGGACAAGGCAGTCTTTAGACAACACCGTGACGGCTTTGTCGAGTGGGCCCTAGAAGGTAAACAAAAATCTGGCGCCCGAGAAATAAAGTTTATTCCGTAGTGAGTATTCAACGCCAAAGTGGCAAAGTACGTCACAAAGTCTGGTTCACGCTAGTTATATGTAACACTGTGATATGAAATATCAAAATGTTCTGAAGATCTTCTATAATAGCGGATAAATTCAACTCCGACACACCTTCACCGCACCCTGTAAATAATCTAGTTATATCGTGGTATTTGATCCAGGTTTTTCATTTTACTGAGAATAAAATTAATTTAGGTGTCCCATGAAACTCAATAAAGTATTCCTCAAATTTTTTGTGTATCCTGAAAACTCCAACTCAGTACGAGTTCCCGAGATTTAGACTAATTTAGAATACGATACTCATTTCTACCTGCTTAGAAAACCACACCTTGTACTACGTTCCCATAACTCATAATTCGGTAAGGCGGGACACTTACCACAGACAACAGCCGATGAATCTTCTTGTATACAGTATTATACTTACACATGCAATGTACATAAAGCATGAATAAGCAACGGGAATATTGCCTTTGAGATTACATTTTCAAGTAAAATATTTATCCAAAAGATAAAATCACGAATACAGTTCCACGCTGGTTGAGCGATGTTTTTAGGAGACCGCCAACTTGCCGCTTATTACATTCCGTCCTCTTTTTCGCCGAGGAAAAATTAACTTCATCTTAAATTGCTCCCGGTTCAACGGAAATTGCGCATTTTTTCAAGACGACAGATGGTCTGCTCACGCATTCAGATCAACCGATGAAAGTTCCATGGTTACGAATTCGGAACGGAATATAATGTGACAATTATTAAGTCATCGATTCGGAAAATCATTTAAATGAATATTGCAATTTTCCAATTCGGTAGCTTCCGCGTTTTAATGATAACGTATTTGTATTTGTTGTCGTGTTTGTTGATTCGTGAAATTGTTTGAAGTTCGTCACTTTGTACTTCGTATTGCAACAGAAGTGTTATTATAATTATCTTTAATTAAACAGCCACTCTGGAATTGAAATGACCAATAGGAATGATGTTTTCGATATTTCTGATGAACTTTGAACCTTCCATGAAAAACGAAGTTGGAAACAAAATCCATAAATATTTCAATCCGCATTTAAGAAACTGCTTATCTTTTTACAAATCAACGAAAGAGAAATAAAATTAATTCAGGGAGAGAATGTGCTTGTCAAGCTTTACAAAACTGAATCAAATAAAGAATAAATTGAGATAAATCATCCGATACAGACATATGTGGGGTTTATAAGCTGACAGGAAGGACCTTCAAAAACGGATCAAAGAACATATTTGTAGTTTTATCAATAATAAATCTGATTCAACCTTCTTGGAGTATTCAATTATAGAAAACTATGAATTCAATGATAATCTTAAGATGCTGGAATCCCTAGAAAATAATAAATATGAGAAAATGTTTGCAAATTCCACTTTGTATCCACAAGAGAAGGAACCTCTTAAAATCGCTATAATTGATAACCATATGGCTGAGATAGTCTTTTGTCAGCGCACAATAAGGCGCATTTTTCTCAGCCTCGTTACCACAGAGACTATTGTGCCAGGCGGAATTCCACCAAATTTTGCCAGAAAATATGCCTCACCATGAACACCAGTTGTTTGCAAGCTGCTCACTCTTCCACACAAGCTTGGAGTGTATCCTCTCAGATGAATGATTGTTGAAGTCAAGTAAGAAAAAGAGACGCATCTGTGATCTCCTAAGTTATAGAGAAAGCAATCAACAACGAGTGCATTCAATATCTAGACGACTGACAATACGGTTTTTGTCACCAGAGCTCAACAAGAGACTTGTTAGCCTACGGTACTCATATATGGTGAACATCCATACTCCAGCTGTAGTATTGAATGTCTCTGGAGAACCATTCCTAATTTGGCGTTCCTGGGAATCTTCAGTCTTCTGATTTGTGGCCCCAACTTTGTTGTTTACAATCGCGTTTCCTCTCAGATGTATCTCTTCATGTGCTGATTGAGGTTCGACATTGATCAGTCTTAGCAACAACTTTCTTTCTGTTCTATATCAACGATTTGTTGGCAAAGACCTCCTGACATGTTCACAGATTTACGCTTGAGGTGAAGTACATACCGATTTCTCTTCTAGAGTCCCTATTTTCACCTACGAAGCCAGAATCACAATAAACGAAGATTTGGCAAGAATATTGTAACGGAGATAAGATAATTTCGGAGAGTTTGATTATTCAAGACTGTGGTCTCACATGGATCTGTCTTGGCACCAACTGTGTTTGTGCACAAATGTACGCATGATGGTGAAGTTGGAGAGAATGTGGGATGCCCAGTGATGTTGGCAATTCCAGTAACTATAAATTAAATGACGTGAACGTACCATGCTTGCTGAGCATCGTGATGTCATCTAATAATCGGAGACCAAAGTTTAATTCACGAAGCATCTCTATGATCACCCTATTATTATGGCCGTAATTGGAACTGAAAATCTATGCACTCTTATGTTATAACTTTCTTAAATTGAATTGAAACGAACTTATATACCAAAAAAAGTACTTTCTTCAAATGCCGTCGCATGATGCAACCCAGAGGTATTTGCTTCATTTTATTGTTACTCTCAGAAAAAATGATCTTTGTAATTTGTCTCATTTAAAAAGAACTAGCAATGGACTGAGCAAAACTCTGGTAGGGCAATACTGGCCAATGGCACCTCATCACGCACGTCCTAACTACCTCCTTCAGGTAGATCATTTTGATTTAATTAGAAAACCATGACCATCTAGATAGATCAAGCTATCTACTCTACTTATTTAATAACACTCAAAACTAATAATCCATCGAATATACGTAACCTAGCTCAACTGACTGCTATTTCCCCATGCTCCCCTACATACCAATTCCTTATCTAACGCTTCCATTCCAATCAATGAGTCTAGCGGTGCGAGACAGAGACAGGTCGGTGAACGAAGGTTAGACAAGAAAATTGAAATGGAGAGAAAATATCTTTGAAGAGTTTAATGCAACAAGGACTCGAGCTTGTATGTTCTCCAAGATTTTGGATATTACGATGATGTCAAGTACCTTATGTAGACCTTAATATCCGAGCTACCAACTTCACACCTCAGCAGCTCCTCATGATCTACGAAACACAAATTTGACCGTCCCTGGAGTCCTGTTCACATTTTTGGAGTTCAACTGAAACGTATATTGAAGCTATTAGATTTTATTCGAAGAGAGATATTCCTTGGGTCACTCACGAATTGATTGTCTGCTATAGAACATCGCTAAGAGGCATCGCTCCCTTAACTATAGGTATTTTGATGATTGGTGCTCATCGGAAAACTCGTCTATGTTCCACGACAAGCGATTCCAGATAGGCAGACTACATATGCCCAAGCTAACCACCCTTTCATTATGAAGCTCGAAACTTGCCAAACTTCTTTCTACCATACTTAATTTTTCTATCAAACGGCGAAGCTGTCCAGTGAGATCCTATAAGCATCAAACGTTTGAGGAAAATCCCAACATTCTATTGCCAATTCATATAAGGTTCTATGAATATTGAAGTTTTGTTATAGTGTAGCGAAAAATTTGTAGAAAAAATTCCAATCCAAAATAGACAGAAGCGAGGACTTCTCATCTCAATTCCCGTTTTCAAAGGGTTTTATAATTTTATGTTTTCTTTAAATTCATAATTCCTTCATTTGCTCATGATATTGATGTGATTAGAAAGGCTTGAGAGAGGATAATGAAATGTAGAAAAAATGGTTTCAGTTTCCGACTCGATTCCTGTTGATTAATTATGGATCATTGATACAATTGAACGACTCATTATTACCATCCGATTATCGGCAGTATATCAATATCAGACTTGGGAAGGACAAAATAGAACATGTTTTGCGGTCTATACGAGAGTATAATTGATGATGAGACTGATTCGAATTTATTTACCCATGAGTATGTTCGAATATAAATTATCATCCACAGTTACCTGCTGAGTATTGTATCTGAAGATTATTAACAACCTAGTTGACAAACGCGCAATTACCGACTTTCTAACATTAGCAGAAAATGGAGGTTGAACATCGAATGTTGTGACAGGTATATGCATGGAAACATATCAAGAAGACAACATAATGAAGACAATAGTATGGCAGGATCTCAGTTTGGATTTCTGATCGAAATGTAAAACAATAAAAAATATATATCATAAATTCTATACGATTCACCCATAATTGCTATTTTCCCCCACAGCACCCCTGGAATTGTAATACAATACTTCACCTGATACAACTTTAGATTGATACTGGCTCTTTGGATTCGATCAATTGTTTTATGAAGAAGTTACAGAATGCTCCAAGAAAACTACATAGTACAACAATGACGGTCAAAGTTTGCCCCTCTTTTTTCTTCTACTGTTAGGCGTTCTCCTACGACAGTTCTCATGTGTCGAGTAAATTAGATCTACATTGTTTCAGACCAGGATTTCGCGATGTCGTTGAGGGTATTCGATCAAACTATTCTAACGTTTTCCTGAATTGATCAAACAATTGCTTCATTTGTAGCGAATGTGTCTGCAGTATTAATTAATCGGAACTATGGCTTATTGGAAGTTTCTTCCTATTTGCTTATTGTATGACATATTCTGCAGCTTATATTATTCAATCGTATTTAGTGCTTCATAAATTAGATTCCATACCAAAATAGGTCTAGTAATTTGTATATTAAATTGTATCATAATATATGATTACCACTGTTTCGTTCTTGGTTTGTGTAAATGGGTATGTTACGTCACTTTGAGCCTCGATTATTGAATTAAGTCAAATTATGTCAATCAAATACGTAATATGGCCGTCAGTATCATTTTTCTCTTCCAGGAGTGTTCGAGTATTGCGCTTTATCATGGCCATGTTCAATACGGAGTAAATTATTGTCTCAAACGTATTTATCGATGTTTTTATATTAAAAATAAATTATGATTTAGCATTCCTAACTCACGTTCACTGTCTTAACTCTGTTTTACAGTTACATATTCTCTATAAGTAGGCAGTAGTGCCTGTATATTGAATTTTAGTAAATAAATGAATAAATATATAATTAGAATTCGTATTCAATATCTCATAAACGTACTTTATAATTATGACTACTATATTTTGTTTACAGAGTAAATGGTTCCATATAATTATTTTATGTTAGTTTATTCAACATTCTGAATGTTTGAATAATTTTAAATTCAATAAGTCAAATGCTGAATGATTTATTGTCCAATAAGTTCCTCAAGTCTAACAAAACAACTAAGTCGCATGAATTCATCCAAAACAAACAAACCGGAAAACTTCACAAAGTTTGAATTGGTTGGAGCTGGTAATTCAATTAGGAAGTAGGCATATTCTCATAACTGTTTCAAATGAGTTATTCGTTTACAAAAACTCCGTTTTGTCAATAATGGTCACTAATTGATCAACGCAATGGGAATTAATATGTAAAAATTGGATTACCTGTAAATAATTAAACGATGGCTCAGTTTATCATATTGTCACTGAAATTTATTGTATCAAATTGATTCTCACTCGTTCCCATGTGACATATTATATTTGTTACACCTTGATGCATTATTTCATGTTGTCATTGGAAATGTCATTGGATATATTTTTTCCATTATATTTATTTAATGTAGCCCAATTTTCTCTCTTCACTCATATTCAAATCCTACTACTTTCAGTTCAAGTGCTGATTCAGCAACAATTTATAAAGTTGATAGGCACTTTCTAGTCTGGATCGATTAGTAACATTACAAACTTTTGGTTCTAGACAGCTGTATCGCTCTCTCATCGAGGTCATCAATAGAACGAGCAAGTTTGTGATGTTACCGAATAATAATCGCACTATTGAAAATATCCATAACCGACCAACAGCATTGAAGATAGACCAAATTTTTTGCCGCCATCTATGAGTAGATGTCACACTAAGAAATCAAACAATGTTACAGATTCACTAAAAGATTTCACGAACTTTGAAAGTTACGGGCACGGTCGTATATACAGGTCTGGGAACTCGAGGCAGTTTCCTATGTGAGAAGTGAGTCTGCTAAGCGTCAACTGTCGTGTAGTACCAAAATGGTGGCGCATGAGTCGAGGAATGATCTCTGGCACGTATACGACCGTGTTCTTTGGCAACTGTCATTGATGACTTGTAAACACAAGGAATACCGGCGTTTTTAGAAAAAAATCACGAAACCGTGCATTGTGCCGAAATGCAAAACGGGGTACGAAAGTGTAAAGCAAGAAACTTCTGTTCTTAAAGTGCCGAAAGATGCGGAAATGCGAAAAAAGTGGATGCTTGCGATTCCGGATAGAAATCGTTTTAACGAGGTCTTTTATGTGTGCGAGCATGTATAACGAAAAAGTGTAAGTAATTTATAAGGTGAGAAATACATTATGACAAGAGTAACAGTTCTATCCCTCTCTCAAATCAGAATAGTAAATATTGCGTTACGAGAAAAATTATTTTACTTAATAATGTGATCGTTGCCATACTTCGATCCAAGCGCTAACTGGTGGCTGAACGAGGGACTACGAGTTTGGCGACATGTAAGAGACTCCTGTCAAACATAGAGTTCCCAGACCTGTATGTACGACCGTGGTTACGGGTAATCTGAAACTTGAAACTTGAGTCCATAGGTGGCGACATCAAAATGACCTAATGTAACAATTTAGATACACATGAATATTTATTTGTTGACCTTTGTCAGATAACTATGATAAGGTCTCTATAGTTTAGACCGATCTGAACTAGAGAGACCTTATCATATTTATCTGGCAAAAGCCAACAAGGAATCAATGAATGTATTCAGAATTAGTATATTCATTTGTATCTCAATTGCTATATTAATTTATGGAGTTGTTTTTGATGAAAGATAAGCAATGAAATCTTCAATAGGTTTGAAGTGGCACTTCTTAAGATATCATGTGAATTTTAACATGTATATTTTTCTACCAAACTTTCATGAAATTTAATTATAGCGGCTTGGGCTGAGTATCTGAGAACAGATGAATGGAAAATACTATGTGTGACTATTTCCTTCAGATGATTACCTGTAAATATATGCTACTGATGGTGAGTTTCACACTAATGGGAATGTTTTGCTAAGTATTCCCAAACCACCTTGGACTTGATTAAGTAAGAGCTCAGCCTATTGATGACTGTTTGTCTATCCGACATGATGATTATTTCTTGTCTACGGAAGTCTCTTTCTGAATTGAACTGGACACATTTCACTATGGCGTAAATTTACACTTCGAAACTGTTCGGGGATTTGCTTAAGCTTCCAGAATATTTCTATTCCAGTTCCTCCTGTTGTTTCAGAGCCATCAGTGTACCATTTGCTACCTTTCTACTGAGTCTTAGGATGATGTTTATCTGGTTTTAGCATGTCTTCGTATACTTTGGAACGGAATATTCAATTACGTTTCCACAGCTAATGCTTCGCATCAACATTTTTCACACGGAATCTGACCAATCGCAATCAACAAAGGTAGGTAATCAATCGTCAGATGAAAATTGAATATTATACATAGAATAGGTTCATATGTGCTTTCGAAACTCCAAAAACGCCAACAACGGCAAAAAGTAACATAGGCATTAATCTCTATTCTGCTTTTTTCGCGATAATGTAACAGCAACTATGAACTGACAATGAATCAGACAAAAGAAATATAAAATCAATATGTATACGACGTTTTGAGAGTAAAATTGCTCCGATCTATTTGAGAGTCATCGGACGCATTGTGAAGAAATTTCTAATTACATTTAAACCCTTTGATTAGATCAGTAGCTGGTTGTGAATAAGACTTCCATATAGATGTGTATGTGTAATTATTCGAGACCTGTCGATGCTATAGGAGTGTCTCCTATATCCCATGGCCTGAAAAATACTTGTATGGCCAAGGGGAAAACTTTTTTCGATTTAAATGTTACCGATATGATACAAGCGTCAGATATCATTCCTTTCCGAATTCGACAATAAATTACTGACTGTAACTATGGCAACTCAAATATATTCATAGCTAAGTCTAATCAACTGATGAATCTGCTCGAACGATTTTGAAGTACCTAGTCGAGTCAAGAAGGTATTAAAACAGGCCGACTTAGGAAAATCGAACGATATGGACCGATTCTGATGGAACATAGTGCATTCGATTCGGAATGACGTCTAGAAAAAAGCTTACCGGTTAGTTTTTTGTGCAAATTTGTTATTATGTTTTTAACCGAAAAACACTAACATTAATTTGCAGCGTGAATGCTTTATTGGAGCAATGTTCTAGTTATTGAACAATATGTATTTGAATTATGGAAAAAATGTTTCTGATAATATTTACTGAACCACAGAACAAAATAATTTTCACATAAAACGAATGAGAAATTTCACTAATCTGAACAACAGCAGCATCCCACAGTGGTGATCATTCATTATGTATCTACATTACAATAGCAGCGTGGTCCACGTATACGTTGCCGCTTCTTTATTTTGGGGGATGGGAGGGAGGACCGGTTTAGATAAGCAGCTGCTCTATGAAGCGGTGGATGCCATAGAGATCTTATTATATGATGAATGCTGTGTTATAGTATAGTGTAGACTCCATGGTTCAAGAAAAATACCTACCTGCTACTCCCGCCCGGTTTTTATTACGTATATGTCCATAGTATATGTAAAAGATGCTGTGTGGGATATAAAAAGACTGAATAGAGAAGATAGAAGAGTGGGAATTTATTCCAAATTAAAAATTAAAAAATAAGAGTTCGATTTTGTTTTTGATTCAAATTTTTCGATTTGAATTAGTAACAAATTTTTAAACATTTATCATAACAACAAAAAACAACCTCCACAACCCCTAACTGAGGATTTCTGGTTAGTTGTGATGAAATTTTGAAAAATGGTCAATTTTTCGGTTAAAAAAATAATAACAAATTTGCACAAAAAACTAACCGGTAAGCTTTTTTCTAGACGTCATCCCGAATCGAATGCACTTTGTTTCATCAAAATCGGTTCATATCGATCGATTTTCGTAATGAAATACCTATTTGACTCGAGTAACTCATTTTCATTTCAGATTCATTTTCTTGAAGATTTCAAACCAATAAAATGTGTTGTTTTCTTAGCGTCACCATGGTAACCTACATATTTTCCTGGAATTTTTTTCTGCAAGGGTATCTTATGTTAAGTCTTAAGCTGATATTTCTGTGCAACTACAGAAGTTAAGATAGGGAATTTATATTAGTGTTGGTCACCGGTTCCGGTTCCTTTTTTTAGAATCGGTTCGGATACGGAATTACACTATTATATAAACCGTATCCGGTCCAATCCGGCTAAGAGATTCGATTTCAATTTCGGATCTGATCCGATTTCGGTTCCGATTCCAGTTTCGATTCTTGTTCAAATTCTAGTTTTGATGGATAAAAGCGTGTAACAGTCAGGTGAATGTTGCTTTGACGTTTGTTAAAAAAAATTATACTTGAGAGTTACGAAATTTGTTGACGCTTTGTGACGTCATTTATCCGTGTTCTTTGTGATTTCTTTTTTTTTCGATATTCAAAGCTGTCTCCAAAATTACCTCACTTCTAAGCATTGTTAAAATTGAATGTTTGTTACATCTCGGATAGTAGATTTCAGCTAATCCTGAAAATTCTTGGCTGTCTGAGTTCAAGCTGCAAGCCCTCCTGAAGATGCCACCTTTAATGGTTTCCGAAACGTCTGCATCTAATTGTGCATTATCAATCCATCCAGTAGGCAATAATTGTTATCGAGATTTGTTTTCCGTTAGTATTAACTAAATTATTTGAATGTGAGTCTATTAAAATTATCAAGGCAATATATATTCAATTTGAAAACCGAAATAGCTAGATGTGTTCTTCGATAAAATGACTTCACTTTCAGAAAGACACAGTTTTGTAGTACAACAAAATTAAAAGGCTGTAAACTAATTGAGTGAAACTGTGATTGGAAAGTATAGGAAGGTGATGAAAAACCCCTTTCATTCGAGACCGGAATTGAAATTTTAAAATATACTGCGAATTCATCATCCAAAAGGAATGTAACGAAGTTCCTTTGCATTTTAATCGAATCACTTTAGTAGTTTGTAAATGCATTACAACTTTATTGCCACCCAATCTTCAAAGCGTTAAAATGAATTAATTACAGCCGTTAAAAATAATGCAATAAACTTGCGAAGTTTCACTAAAGATAGCTTTTTTATACGACACTCAATCTGAAAAGATTTGAATACCATTTTTCCTTTGAACTAATGTTGTTGTCCATTACAGTAAATATGTTCTGAGTATTTATTAGTGTCACTTGTGAATTCACGTTTATGTCTAAAATATGGTCCCCACTTATCGAAAGATATCTCTTATTAGAACCTTATTCATTGTCAGTCCACTGTCACACTGTCATCATAGTTGCAGGGTGTGTTGATTTATGTATCATTTGGCTATTGTTTCGGAGTAAAATCTATTTGAAAAAATTCTTCGCTCTATTAGACATTGTCAGTGACTAGTAAATAAATACTGTAGTTATTCAGAATCAGAGCAGTCCCAATGACTGTGCTTCGTGCTCTTGAAGCTCTTTTGTGCTCGTAAGCTCTGTGCTTCCGAGCACATTTTTGAACCAATGCTCACTGCTTAGTACTCAGAGCATTTTTCAAAGAAGACTTCGTCATCCCGAAAAAGCTCACCAGCACAGCAGTTCTTGGGAGCACGTTCCGGGAACAACTAAGCGTTTCCTACTCTGTCGGATCAATTGATATAATTCCATATCTAAAACTGTGCATAAAAGTTGTGTTAGATAATTGACGCTTACTTTTTCTGTACTCCGCAAAAGATATATTTCCATTAATTTTATATGATGTTATTGATGTTTACATGATTCATTCACGTTAATGATGTCATGCATCAAGGTCATCCATTGTTGTCAGGTTGAGCAGGTTTCCAATGTTTTTGAATATAACTCACCATCTGATTCAATAAACTGTTCAAACACCCCCCCCCCCTGGGCACAAGGGGCCTCTCAACTGAGGGTTGTTTTCTTATGATATTATTTTACACTTTATGGTACGTGTGACCAAAATATCAATTGATTATCTTAATAAAAATAGGGATTGAATATTTTACAATGAGAGCCTCTTTGTCAATAAGAGATCTTTGTCAGGAGATTTGACTTTTTGGGGGACCCTATATTTTACAATTTTACCAAATTTGAGATCCCCAAATTGTGAAATTCATATTCATAATATTATGGTTTCCAAAAACTGTAATCGTTTTCTTGCTTTCATGTCTTATTATAAGTAATTCAAAATTTTTCGTCGTAACATTGAGAAAGAATCCAAATTAAAGGATTCACATGCCGTGTATGGATCCTTCTTGGGGGGCTCCGTTCCGGATATAGTCTGAAAGATCAACTTTCTAGGATACATTCCATCAGGGAATTGGCTTACTTAATATTGATCAAATATTTCACTTTTTCGGCTAGCTTTCCGGACGTCTCCTCAATAATTTTACTGCTTATGATGAGGGTGACGAAATCTTTAAGAGGAAACCTGGGTGCAATAATCGAGAAATTTGTCAAGGCGATAGTATGCAGGGCGAAATTTTAAATATTGTTACCAATATATAAGCGTATGAATTATAGGTTGAGACTATTGATTGTGAGATTACAAGATGGATAGCGAGATTGAAATTGAACATGGATCACTAGATAACGCAGTGTGATGTTTTTATTTTTTGCTCTAAAATTGTTGGAGGGGACCCTTACTAAATTGTTGCAATGGGCCCCGGCAGAGTTAGTTACGCCACTGCCTACATACTGTTTCTACTTCCACCAAGAGAACTTCATTGTATATTATCAAAATAGTAAACAGTACTATCGAGATACTACCGGCAACGAGTTAACTGACCTATAAAGGGGGTCTCGCCTATAGCCCTATTTTCTGATTGAATATTTCGAAAGAAACATTGGTTCGGCACCAGGAATAAACCCACAGTACCATCTTTGAAGATCCATGTTTCATCGAGATATAAAATTTGACGTACACCTTCGATTTTTAGTTTGATATACTGATATGATTATCACGATGGGAGGTAACTCCATTAACCCACTTCGCGGATCATCCTTGCTGTATTTGAAACCAAGGTTTCCCAAAACTTAACATGTAGCTCTTCACTTTCAAATGGAATGTTCGGAGCTTCATCATATATTTTCTTCTGAAGCAGGAAAAATTAAGTATTTATAGGTCATGATACATAAAATATAATGATTGGAACTTTAAGGAGATTCGAGAATCAAGGAATAATAGAATAGAATGAGCCATTAGGTGATGAAAATTCATTTTTAGAACAACTATTAGAAGTTCGATTTTTACTAGTTTAATAAAAAAAATTGACTATAGTTTCGCTAACGCAGTAGCTTCTTCAAACAAATATCACAAAGTACGATAATGCTGAATTTTGGGAAAGGATTCGCGCCGTTTTTCTCATAGGTTCGTATGAATTCAAGATCTCAAACACAACGATTTTTTACTGCGTCGCTGATCCACTGATTTGGCATGAGAATAAACACGAAGTAGATCCCGGATTTCACAAGGAATTTTCTTCCAACAATAAAGCTAATTTTTTCTAAAAGGATTCATTCATGAGCAAATTTACAGAGATCCACACGAGATATTGGAATAACCATTACACCATTGTTGACCATTTGATGTGAATTTCATTACGGTGTTATGATTGATCAATATTTCTCTTTTCGAACGAGCAAGTTTGAAAATAACGGTTGATGGAGAGCAATATTGTCATGTTGAATAATGAGGTTCTAAGAATATGGTGCCACATATCATACAGCGTCGGAAACAATCAATTAACTGATACAGAGTTCGGCTTAATGATTATTTTAAGAAATTGAATATACCTTTAATTAGAAAATTGTCTCGTTCATGCGATCTGACGCTTTTATACTCTCTTCTCTCAGCACATGGTAGGAATCTTGAGTTATGAGAAAAATTCACAAAACTTAGGTGTTTGAAAACTATCATTGGAACCATTATTCGTGATATTCGAAAAGATTTGTGTAGAAAAGTGTAGGAACATTGGGTTCAGCGGATTCACTACCGCTGACGTAATCGTGATGGTCATTAATTGTACAGTATTCTCTCCCATCTTCAATGTCATTGAATGCACTTGGAACTGATATAGTGAAATTGGCGATATCTCACACTTTTTACTTTGTAGAATGTTGCAGTGCACTTGGAGAAAAACCCATTAGATGAACAATTCTTACATTCCAATCACTACTATCTTGGATGCTTATATGTTTAAGCCTTGAGTGGCCTCTCTAATATCTGGGGCCGCAGACTCTAGGCCACAACTCAGTGTGCGACTGAATAACATGGGTATAACTTGTATATGAAAGTACATTATCTATTAGTTTTACCATAATTATTCCCTAGTTATCATTCTATCGAGCAAACATATCCCGTCTCACATTGAGCATTATTTCTGGTAACAAAAGAACTTCCTGTTGGATTGAGAAATGCGTGTCAAAGCAAAGCAATATTTCAACAGAAATATGTACCCAAAATGTAAAGAATGATAAATGCAGGAAAAGTGGGTGTGTGACAAGATGCCATCATCTGCAGCAAGTGAAGCTGAGGAGTGGAGTCACGAAGTGCATGTCGCTATAAATCCTACTTATTTATGATACCAGAAAATTCCGAGGACACGTCTGATAGCACGAGATATGTTGAGAATTGCGTACAATGCCGCAAGTATCTGAAGCATTCCTAAGCTAGTTCTTTAAGGATATTCCTAAGATTCGAATATGTCGCAAGGAATTTATCAAGACTGATATGACATTTTTTGATTAATTATATATTTGTTACCTCTTCAGGCATCATTACTTTTTGGAGACTTTATTAGCAGTAGATTCTTTAGGTCATACCTTCGAAAGACGAATGTCGCAAATACCATGGAATGTACTGACTATACCTTTTATTGAATGTTAAATGTGGATAAAACACAAATCTCCACTCCAATAACAATAATATTGGAAACTGTTCCAACCCACAGAGAAATTCCCAGGATGAGTAATCAATTTCATAAAACTGAGATATAGTGGGATGTACATGTTGACAGAGATATTGATTACTGGTGAATTATAAATATTGGTCTTTGGTCAATCAAAACTACCTGAGAACATTGCTACCGATTCTCATGCAGGTATTGAAATTGTTTGAATTTCGCCATATATGCAAAATGTCTTCAATCCAATAGCTATCTCACTATAATATCCTAATAGAATGATAGATTTATCAATTTCACAGGTTCAACCAATATGAAACTTAATAATATACAGGGTAAAGGGTGCTCTAGGTCTAAGACAACACGTCTATCAGCGCCAGACAACTGTTTCGATTCTCTCCAAAGCTCATCAGTGTTCCAAATGTTATTTACGAAAATGTGTTTGTTATTCATCCAATGCTTTGTTCCGGTTTTCGGTGTCGAACACTATCTCCGTCGTTCCTCTGAAACGCGTGACTGAATCAATCATAATATTATACAGAAAACGAGAAATAAAACGGAAAATGATTTCCAAAACGAGTTCGTCAAAAGTGAGGACAGTGATGAGAGTGATTTTAGTGGAGATATGATGTTAGAGAATGAGGGGGAGGTAGAATGAGAAGAAGCAGAAGAAGTCGCAGATTTTTCGAACGAGTTTGGAATGGGAGAATTGGTTGAATTAAAGTCTCAACAACAAAAACAAGACGAGTAATTCCATCACATACATAAGGTGGTCCAGTAAGTACAAAATGAAGCGAAACTTCTGTTTTTGAGAAAAAGTGAAAAGTTGATGATGCCTTCATATTGCTTAATGTATCGGACCTCTCTTCCATTGAGAAAGACGCAATTGTAATGATTTTACCCAGACCAACTTTTTCTGGTCAGATTAAGCCATAGCGTCACATCTGATTTATATCTTCGGTTTTCATAATTTCAATGTTTATGTTTTGTAGTTGAAGCCCTTTCATTATTTTGGCCTCTATTTTCGCTATTACATTGAATATCCTCTTCAGTCTGTGATTGCATCCTTGTACCCCCTCCCTATTATAATGAGCCCCGCAATGGAGCACACATTGGAACAGTACTGATAATTTGAAAAAATCGTATATTTATATAGTTTTAGTCTTGCTCAGTATAATTTATCCGAGTTGGAAGCCAAGTCAGCAATTCACCCTTTCCCACCAAAAGACCATAAATTCCTTTGTTGTGAGAGAAAAGTGTTCTTAAGTGCTCGAAAAATACATCATGAACCAGCACTCACAAAGTGTTACCACAATATAGTGCAGGAGTCCAGAGTTCGCTAATGCGGTGGTATAGAAACATAATTTCAGTAGAATGAGTTGTTGTAAGAATATTCTCCACTATACAGATGATATGAACTCGACTAGTAATGCTGCCACTGACCCCGGAATTTTTTTTCTCAATTATGGTCTGTAATTAGATTAAAGTGGAAGAGTTTGATACCAGCATATACTGTCGTGCTTTTCAGTGGTATATCGAGTCCAATGAGAATCAGAATCACATGTTTGCTTCTTGTCAGCTTGGACCCCAAAAAAGCTGAAAATCTACTCTGCTGTTATTTGGATTTTCGAAATTTTGAACGAATTGCATCTCACTTCATGGGTATCTGAACGTTAATAATATGAAGAATTATTCATTTATATTGATTGCCTAATACGAGTTCCTCTTCAAGGGCAATTCAGTGGTCTGAAACCACCTCGACCGTTCTTCCTTTTCCAGCGTCAACTTTCTAGGATTCTGGCCCCATTCAAATCCGTTCTGACCAATCTTTAAATCTAGTCGATCTTATATGCTTGGAGGAGAAGACCTTCTCGGGCAATAAGTTTGATATCAGCTCGAAATTCCGTCCACACTATCATCTTGATAAGCGAGATACATTTGAGAGAAAACCTGTTGTTGTAAAACAAATTTTGTTTTTTCCAAAGCTAATAATACTTCAACTTTGTGACCTGATGCGATACGTGGATTTTTGTCAGTTTCTCGTATACTATATAGATGCATCAGTAAGTTAAATTTGATAACCCGTTTTGGCTGATTAACTAGTTCTTAACAATTTAAATATGTTTTCTATTCATGAACTCGAGTCTTCCTCAACTTGGGAAAGAAAATCTAAATTTAAGAGTCCCAATGATGTTCTTCACCTAACATAGGGCATGTGTAGTGCCCTTGAACGGAACTTGTATAAGCAGAATACACCTCAACATGAACAAAGAAATCCTAACGGCTATGGCATGCTTGCTACTAAGGACTTATTAAGGTTAGGGTAGTACACATGCCAAGGAACACAGGAGGAAATTATATCACAATTATATTCATAGCCACATTAATGGAGACAAAAGTTATTGATTTCAACTATGTACCTACACAATACCAAATAAAGTTCGTTAATCGGGTAGCTGAATAACATATACTTGGTGGAAGCCTATAACAAAGTGCAATGAAATTCAACTTCACCCTAACATGTTGCGATAGTTGTTGAAGGTCATGCTTACCAACGTGACTATCGTATTGAGTCGTATTTAACATTGAATTTCAAATTTCCATAATACGGTGATGCGGCAACATATGCTGGGTAAGTTTTTATGTGTTGCAAGAAGATATCTCGGAAACGGTTCAAAATTTGTTTGTGGAATTTTGGTGAAGTAATTGTCAGATAGGGAGACATATCCAAGCAAGCTTTCTACATGTACCCCTACTCCCTATTTTGAGGGGCTTCGATTAACTTCGGACTTTGGAATGAGATGATTCTGATATTTTTATTCTAAAATTCGAATCTACGTCGAAAGTGAAGAAAAACTAGGTACGTGTGCAGAAAAATGTTTGATTTTCCTATTTGATTACGGAATTTCGATGTACTAGGTTTCAAAATACAAAAAAAATATGAACAGTCTTGTTTCAATTTATTTATGGTCTGTAATGATTGACAGAAATGTTCCCCTTCGACTGACAACACTATCTCACTCTTTTTCTAAATGAGGTATTTCAGGTGATGGGGCGGCAAGGAGATTCCATTTTTCATATCATCTGAAGTTCTGGATGCAATTGCGATCACATTGATCAAGTAGGTTTTGCTGATTGATGTTGATTACTATTAGTTTCCATGGAACTGCGTTATTCCTTCTCAAGTCAGTTGATAATTTTGACATTCTGACGCTTATTTCTCAGTTTGCTGCTAAATTAAACAAGGATAATAATAAGTTTAATGTGGAAGTTGAAGTTATACATTTTTAGGTAGTACGGGAATAACTACAGAGAAGCTGCACCAGCTTGGGCAGAGAGGTTTCCCAATAATCCAAAAACTCACATGGTATTTCAAAAGCTAGAAATCAGAAATCATACTACTGGTAGTTCGAAATTCAAACCATGAGTTCGGAAGAGACCTAAATCTGACGAAAATAGTGTACTTGGCGTTTTAAGAGCTGTTGACTGGAATATAAGAACCAAGTGACTTGCTAGAGATTCTGGAATGATTCAAAAATCAGTTGTGAGCATATCGCACTCGTACAAATTACATCTATATCACCAAAAGCAATACGTACAAGATTTCGAAAATGGTGCTACCTTCTGCAATTGAATCACCGGACAAATACTAGGAAATAACAGGTCCATGAACAATGTTATTTTCCCTGACGAAGCTTCATTCCATAATTGTGGGCGGTAGGATTTTAAGTTATCTTTTATAAGTAGAAATTCATTTCCTTCTGTTTTTCGTTGAGGGCGAATGGACAACATATGAACTATTGAGTGGAAGAAAATTCTTACCGGATAAGAGCTGTACCAAATCAACTTCCAAGGTCAATTGATGTCTGGTGTGGTATAATCGAGGGAAGAATTATTCGTCCGCATTTCCTTGAAGGGTATTTGAATGGGAGAATGACCACTTACCTCAAGTATCAGAACAAAACATGACAGATGGTTCCAACAAGAAGAAGCTTCCCCTCATTATACAATAGAGGTTCGTAATCATATGAATGAAATATTTGAAAATGGGTGGATTGATCGAGCTGCTCCGCTAGGTCCCTTGATTTTCTCTTCTGGAGTTTTAAAAAACTGTAGGTGATATGCAAAACTGAATCCGCTTTGTTTGCTCATTAGGAACACCCGAAATGTTGCATTGTGTACGGAATTCATTTAGTAAAAGAGTGAGAAAGTGTTTGGAACTTGAACCTGGACATTTCGAACAATTTCCTAATCATGATAGACGATAAATAACTAAAAATGTAATAGTTATATTTTATTTTTGGTTTTTGTAACATAATATTATCAAAATTCTGTAACTGATGAAGAAAATCTAAAATATCTTGCACATTCACCTAGCTTTTACGTAGATTCATATTCTATAGAAAAAGTACATCATCCCATTTGAAACCCCAAAATTAGCTGCCGCACCTCATAATAGAGGGTGAATGTCGAAAATATGTTGGAATGTCCTCTCGTCTCCTTATTACTATTATAAGATTCCACAAGAAAATTTCTAGCCATTTTCGAGATACCTTCTTGTAACTCTTCAAAAAATTCACCCCATAGATTCTGAATCATTGAACTTGAGCAATCCGCTCTGCCATTCATATCTTTTCGAACGATTATTGGTTCAATTATCCCGGCACTAAGTTTAATTCTGACTAGGCTAAACCCATAACATAAACAGGCGTGTGTGAATAATTCAGATGAAATATAAATTTTCACGATTCGTCATTATGCAAAACACCGACTAGTCCGTCCCAGCAGGTCGAAACAGCCGTCAATTGTTAATAGCTTTTGTGTACTAAGTAACACGTGAGGAATATCTGCAATATTTCTCTTTATTCATGCTCATATTCATTGTAACTCAATTTCCATTG
Source organism: Endomychus coccineus (assembly GCA_958510875.1). Taxonomy (NCBI): domain Eukaryota; kingdom Metazoa; phylum Arthropoda; class Insecta; order Coleoptera; family Endomychidae; genus Endomychus; species Endomychus coccineus. The sequence goes on from OY294068.1 coordinate 47,573,482, forward strand.
AAATATCAATACTAGGGTAGTTGTTTGAGAATCACATACAATTAATTTGTTGGATCAGATTAGTAGAAGCCACGTGATAGGTATTCATTTATTATTTTCTTCCTAAAATGATGTATTCCTTGTGAAAAAGTATATTCCAATCCATGTTTCCTACAAATACAGTTCTTTATTCAAGTTCAGTGAAGCGTGAATTTTTCTTTTACAGAATCGTACATTGTTATTTCTTCGATCATTGAATCGTGAATTAAGCATATGGAGAGCGGTTTTCAGGAAAAATTACATCAGTGTGTCATGTATCTATCCATAAAACATTCATAAACCGAAGCTGCAAGAGTGACTATTTATTCTAAGGGTAGATATACAACTAAAGGCAACAGCCTCAAACTCCAGCTAATAGAGAAAAGAATGTACTAGTAGATGAGATATCATCAGACACTGTCTTATTCCAGAACGAATCCAAATTGAATTCGAAATCTCCCAAATTCTTCATGAACATAATATTTATACAAATCATTGTGAGGAAACCTTAATCACGTTGCCTTCATCTCAGTTATTAATTTATATAGTTCATAGAACATTTTTGAATACTCGATACCAAATATTGGTCTCGTTGACAAAATTTCAATACTGAAGCTAGAGTTACCCGAGTTTCATTTCCGTCTGTCATCGAGGATATGACTAGCTGCAATGTCCTACATCAAATGAATCAGGATTATCTTCCAGAGGCGGATAACGACGCATCATGTTGGAAACGGAAACTAGGACCACTATCAGAGGTACGTCTGTTAGGGAAGTTGCTCAATTCTATTCGCGATGCTAAGATGAACTGTAAAATGCATCTGAGAGAAGGACGTTGCATCCATTTAAGTGCATGGGCGAGCATAAGCAAGCACGTGTGGTTCACGTCCGCGAGTAATATACGTTCATGATCCGTCCAATCGTAACTAACAGAGCAGTTGTGTGATGGCTGGCGAAAGAAGCGATTATGCTGTCTGGCGCTAAACAATGCTTAGCGACTTACCTGCCTAGGAAAAAAGGGGGGCTATGAGGACCGCTCACACTAGGGTTTTGTAGGTCCTGGTGGGACTTGCCTGCAGGTATTGCGTTTCGCGTTGCTGATCTGGGCCAGTGGGTCAGCGAGTCCGTGTCTGGGGTTATGGCATAATCTGGACTGGGGGTACTGGAATCGGCATGATTGTCCAGCTGAAGCAGCATGCTATAGCGTCTGCCTTCAGGTTCTCTCCTCATAACCCAGAGGACTGGGTGAGAGAACAAGGATTCTGAACCATCGTCAGGGTGTATCGTATGGTTCACAGACGGGTTCAATGCTGCCAAATCAGGCGAAGCTGAAGTCTACTCGTGTACACCTGAGGTAGAACTATCAGTTTCTCTATGTGCTCACGTAGATCTTTCTCATGCCGAAACCTGTGCCCTGAAGAACCTGAGTCTAAGCTGCCGAGGTGAGCGGATTTAGATCGGATGGGACAGCCGCACCCATAAGCGACTTATAGGATTGTTTTGGAGTACAGGAGGACTCTGGATGAATTAGCCAGATGTATCAACTTCAGCTGGTGTGGGTACTCGCCCACACTTGTAAGAAATGTAAGTCTAGTACCACCACTTTCTTCACGTTGACATGTCATATTTAGGCGCAGATAAAACAAGTACATTTTTCTCTGTTTGTAAATGGAAACAAAATGATTTGGAACAATGAATTCAGTGTAGAATATTGGTACAAAAAGAGAGGAATTTGATTGTTGTTCATTATTCTATTCATTGTGAAGCTTTTGACATTCTCATCATCACCAAAATTAATTCAGTTACTAACACAATGATATGGAGTTCAAATGAACGAACAAATTTTTTGGTTCCAATAAAGCCGAGGCAGTCCTTTATTAGTTGTCTTGAAATACGTGAAATACCTAAATGTTTACATGAATAGCTCACATTCCGTGAAATATTTGGATATAGAACGAACTAGGCAACGACTGATATATTCATCTAGGTTTTTCTAATGAATTCCGCGTCATTATGGCACTACTATATATCGACGTTTCACCGGATAATACAAGCGGCATCCCAGTGGAGGTAATATCCTGTGACACAATTCAGCTCATTAGAATTTTTTTTGTATGTCTATTCGAATGGGTTTTTTCAGATCGAAATATGGGAGTTGAAACTTTACCACAAGAGCAGGATATACTGGCGTTATGATGCCTTCAGAATGGATTAGAAGGGGATATTTGACAGATCTGTAGTACTGACATAGTTTGGGGATTGATGAGCAAAGGTCGGCACACTTCTGGTATTATTCAACAATTATTATCAGATGAATAATTCAACGTTCTCCATTCTCCAATAAGAAATATGGATATGGTTTTGATGCGAAAAATGCTTTTTCTAAAACTACTGATGATTATTTTCATTTACAATCTTATTAAATGATGTTATTCTACTTCACATGTTTCAATATCGATTGAGATAAAGAACTCGATGAAGCATTCAAGTCTAGTACCACCACTTTCTTCACGTTGACATGTCATATTTAGGCGCAGATAAATCAAGTACATTTTTCTCTATTTGTAAATGAAAACAAAATGATTTGGAACAATGAATTCAGTGTAGAATATTGGTACAAAAAGAGAGGAATTTGATTGTTGTTCATTATTCTATTCATTGTGAAGCTTTTGACATTCTCATCATCACCAAAATTAATTCAGTCACTAACACAATGATATGGAGTTCAAATGAACGAACAAATTTTTTGGTTCCAATAAAGCCGAGACAGTCCTTTATTAGTTCTCATGAAATACGTGAAATACCTAAATGTTTACATAAATAGCTCACATTCCGTGAAATATTTGGGTATAGAACGAACTAGGCAACGACTGATATATTCATCAAGGTTTTTCCAATGAATTCCGCGTCATCATGGCACTACTATATATCGACGTTTCACCGGATAATACAAGCGGCATCCCAGTGGAGGTAATATCCTGTGACACAATTCAGCTCATTAGAAATTTTTTGTATGTCTATTCGAAGGGGTTTTTTCAGATCGAAATATGGGAGTTGAAATTTCACCACAAGAGCAGGATATACTGGCGTTATGATGCCTTCAGAATGGATTAGAAGGGGATATTTGACAGATCTGTAGTACTGACATAGTTTGGGGAACTTGATGGAATTAATTAAGAATTACAGAATCAAGTCTGTTGATCTCTCGCCACTACCAGAGTGATTATCATAGTCGATTTGTTTCAATATAATATGAAACAAAATTCTTATCTTCCGAAGTTAATAATTACGATGATAAATAGAACAGCATGATTTTAATATGTTCAGAGCCATGCTATACAGTTTGTTTCTTTGTTTTATTTAATAAATTACTATGAATATTACTAAGGTTGGTAACGCCAGTTCTTAGATTGACAGTGTCACTAACCTGTATATGTATCATTTCACTTATACATCGCTTCATATAATCTGCCACTTTTAACGATTTAATTAGTTAGAAGATAATGTTGTGCGAACACAATTTTTTCAGCTTTAGTTCTATACTTCTCCTGGTCGTCATATTGGTGCTGTTCAAGTCTGTTACGTAATTTTCGTTTTGTTTGACCTATATAATGTTTGCCAAAGTCACACGATATTGAGTAGATAATATTCGAATGGTTTAAGATTGGTATTATATCTTTAAGCCTAGAGAACAATGAAGATACTGTTTTGGTATTAAAAAACACTGATCAAAATTCATCACTTTGAAACAGTTTTTTAATTTTGTTTGATAAATCAGGAATGAAAGACATTTCCAAGAACTTTTTTTCATTATTTGGTAATATTATGTTACGATGTGAGTTGGTTGAAAGATTATGGCGTTTTTGAAGAGAATTATTAATGGACTGGTTGATAAAACTAGGGGGAAGAAATAATATTCAAATTTTCCGAGTGGAAAGATTCATGTCTTGATTCTTTGGTTCTATGACAAAGATTATGGATAGTATTGAGCTTGTGTTGAGCTGGGTTGTTGGATAGATAATTTAATAATCTGCCTAAGCTTGTTGGTTTCCTATAATAATTTGTTTTCAAGGATTGATGCTGCAAATCTTGAGTATTTTCCAGCTTTATGTTTCATGTTTTTATTTGCCATATACGTAATTTCAACATTTTAGCAATGATGTTATATTTGGGAGGTAGTTGACTCTAGATTATTTCATTTGTCGACTCAAATGTTCAAATTGAAAATTTGTGAATATTGATATTACATGATATTGATAATAATAATAATAATCTTCATTTCAAATTTAGTTCCAGAACCCATAAGTATCATAAAACACAAAATAAAATGGTGTCAATATAAATGAATATAAATGATTATGCCAAAAAAAAAGGATTACGTTCCAAAATAATCCTCTAATCTAAAAGGATAGTAGTTTCTTAGTTTTTGTTTTGAATTTTCTATAATTTGTTATCAATTTCATACCATCTGGCAATTTATTATTTATTATAAAACTTAATGCACATATAAGATTGATTTCTTCAGATTAGGATAACCTGTGAATAGGATAACATATATCTAAAGTCTTAGTGGTGTAATTTGCATCAGTGTTATTTTGTAAAAAACTTATTTTGTTTCTAAAGAAATAAAAAAGACATTCATGCAAATATAAACCAAATACTATTAGTAGTCCTGTTTGTTTAAGTTTTGTTCTACATAAATCTCTAAACTATATGCCAAGTATTATGCGTAAGATTCTTTTTTGAGCTACAAAAATTGAGGTGGTTGTTGAATTTACACCCCAACATATAATACCCTATCTTACTAACGATTAGAAATTCTTATAGTATAGAATTTTTTTAACATCTCCCTATCAACCTGTAAGCATAGCAGACCTGATTCAGTTTTTTCAGGCTGTTCTTTATGTAGTGAGCATTAGGAAAATTCATCAATAATGATTCGAAGAAACTTGGGGTATTTAACAGTGGGGATATCATTGCCCTCAATCAGCATACTCGAAGGTTTGTCTTTTGATTTATTAGCATTGAAGGTTATTGAATTAACCTTGTCATCATTAATAACTAATTCAATACTGCCGTACCAGCTTTTTGCTTGATTAAACAAATCGTTACATTTTTTTTCTAACCTTTTTTGGTCTTTGCTTGCCACCAGAAGGTTAGTGTCGTCTGCGAAATCAGTGATTGCAGAATCTAGGTCGATTATTCTACTTGAATCATTGATTATTAAGAATAATATAGAACCCAATATATTACCTTGTGGGACTCTCACGTTATTATTATAAATAATACTCCAATTTATTGTGAAGTGCCAATTCTTATGTGTATACCATATTTTTAGTCTAAAGAAGACCAAAAAAATATATGGTCGGAACGTCGCTGAACAAATAACAACGTCTTTTTTTTGCTGTCCTATTCCCGTACGGCTGTAGATAATTATAGAGGGATCAGTATCTGCTCTGTAATTCCTAAAATATTTGATTCAATTGTAACTGACAGGATGTTTGAGAGTGTAAAGAGGATGATCGTTGAGGAACAGCACGGCTTCTTCAAGGGCAGATCTACGACTACCAATTTGTTCATATTCACAAATTTTGTAACGAATTGTCTTGAAGCTGGCGATGAGGTCGACTGTATTTTCACAGATATAGTTAAAGCATTTGATCGCCTCGACATTGAACATCTGTTACGTAAATTAAACATGATTGGTATAGGTGATAATTTAATATTGTGGCTACGATCTTATTTGACCGATCGGAGTCAGGTGGTGAGGGTTTGTGACGCGGGCTCGAGAGAGATTTCTGTGACATCCGGCGTGCCTCAGGGGTCTCACTTGGGACCTGTTCTCTTCTTATTGTATATGAATGATGTCAAGGAAGTGATAAAGTATTCACAGCTTCTACTGTTTGCCGACGACCTAAAACTGTTCATTAGAATAGAGCATGAATCTGACTTTTCACTTCTTCGGAGCGATATAGACACCTTTATCGACTGGTGTGACAGGAACTATCTAGAATTGAACTATGCGAAATGTAAAATGTTGAGGTTTTCTAGAAAGAAAATTGTAAGTTGTCATGAGTATATTGTTCGTGGCCATGCTCTAGAACAAGTTGACAATTATAAAGATCTCGGTGTTGTCCTCGATTCAAAACTGAATTATAACCTACATATTGACGCAATTATAGGCAGAGCAAACAGGATGGTTGGTTTCATTATTAGGCAGTCCCAAGAATTTTTAAATATTAGGGCATTGATAATTTTATATAATAGTTTAGTACGCTCGATACTCGAGTACTGCTCAGTTATTTGGTCTCCAGGATATATTGTTCATATTGAACGGATTGAAAATGTCCAAAGAAAATTTGTGAGATACTTATGTTTCAAATCACATATTGATTATAAGAATACCTCCTATGTAAATATACTTAAATATTTTGGTCTTCAGCATTTAAATGTCAGACGTACTTACTTCGACCTTTGCTTTGTATATAAGGTTTTAAATTTTGAAATCGATTCTGCTGCGGTCTTGGAAATGTTCTCTTTTCGAACACCAGCTTGTACTGTGAGAAAGAACCCATTGCTTATGGCACCTTTTTGTAGAACCAACTATAGTGCATTCTCGTCTTTAAGTAGGATGTCTAGGACCGTTGCAGATTGTGAATCCTTGAATTTCTTCGGCTCTACATTATACAGATTCAAGTCGGATGTTAGACTATTGCTTTTGATGTGAGGAGGGGTCGCGCTCTGCTCATTGGGGATCTGTTCTTGTTCTGTGATTGTGTAGTTTGTAGTTTAGTGTAGATGATTTTCTTTTATTTTAATTTTTTTGTGATAAGTTAGGTTACCTTTATAAACTTTTATATACTAATGTACATGGTAATTGAACCGTTAATAAATCGTATATATATAATTTTTACTTTCATACTCAGTATTCAAATCAGGACTTTCTTGTACAGATCGATTAGTAACTCCACAAACTTATAGTTCCAGACAGCTGTTTCGGTCTTTTCATAAAGCTCATTAGTGGAATAAGCAAACTTGCAACGTGACTGAACGATTTCTTTTGAAAGTAGTCATAACCCATCAACAACATGCTAAAAATATCAAAATATCTCACGCCATCTACAAATAGATGTCCCACTAATAAAACAAACAAATGTATTACATTGATTGATAGATTTCTCGGATTTTACAATAGTGATGGGGGATTTCAGGAGTGCGCCAGATGGCGATATCAGTGCAAACCAATGTTCAAGAATAAGAATGGAATATATGAACATACTCATTTATCTTATGTTGCAAAGGCAAGTGGTCTCTTATCATCAGAATGGAATAATATTCATTGGATAATTCTCAGATTACAATATTTCTATTCACCAGAATAACCAGTGTTTTGTTGATACTAATTATAATGAATTAGAAAGATGTCAGTTAACTGCGTGGTGGTTCTCAGCGAATGTGGCTAGCACACTCTGCTTGACATGCCACATGCATGTTTAGGGGGATTGTGATAGCGTGACGGGGTGTTCAACCCTAGAGATCATAGCGGTGTAACATATTGTGTTTACCTCCGACATGATACGCAAGTTCGTAACACTTTATTAAAGCATAAGAATTATTATTATTACTTTATTGTAGCGAATGAACAGCTGAGCTGGGCAGTTAACGTTTAATGAATTAGATGAATTGTGTGGACTTCCCCGGATTGGTTACGCTTCTTAATGAACTTGTTGATTTATTGTAGTTGTTCATTGGGAAACTATATTACGCATGTTGTATCAAGATTCACATCCAGATGAAGTGATTCCATCACGTCTACAACATTTGTCACCACATGTCACCACAAGAATGAACAATACATGTTTAAAGGAATACATGATTATTGATTAGCATTCATTTCGTTAATCTATTGTTTGTCTGAACATGTTGTGAATAATTTAGAGAACTCAGTTTCTAGGGAGGACATTATGTTAATTATTACGCACAGATTAAAACAAACTGATGATATCTTGTGAATCTAGTCACGTTTCAATCATTATCAATCGATAGTAGAAGTAACTAATTATCATGGTGATTACACGGCAAAATGGCAACACTTCGATATAAACAAAATAATCGTGAAAATATAAAATAACCTTGAATTGACTCAAAAATTGTGCCATTCTATTTTTTGAGGCCAAACCAGAGAAGATAGAGAGAAATAAGAGTGTTGGTAGGGGAGGAAAGAAATAGTTACAAATTATTTTGAAATCAACGTAACTTTTCATTGATCCATCACTAAAACCTAATTTTTTTGCACATAATAGCTAGACTAATCACTTATAATTGAGCAAAACAAAAAAATGTAATAAATTTCACAATATCAGACAATCGTAATCAAATCAGCTAACATTTTGCCAGAAATAAAATAAGGATTCCTATTAATGAACAATTAAGACAAATGAAATAAGGATCATTATTCGTGCAACAACTGTGCGCCCATTTGCGACAGTCACTGCGCTGAACCAAAACCAATCTTCTGTGCTCTCACAATAAGGTTTGCAACATATCAGGCAAATGGTAGTTTCTCCTTTAGACGAATCAACAGAATAATCGTAGTCAACGATTTTCTTCTGCTGCTACTTTCTTCTCGCTGTCATATAATTTGGCAGCTTAGCAAGGAATCAGTTTATATGGTTGTATTACCTATGCTCTACCGGTTCTAGATTTTGCTTCATATTGCACCTTAGGGAGAGGTTGTATATCCTCATGAGATCGAGGTTCTATGGTTGATTGTGTTGCAGTTTTATCTAAAGGAATCACGGAATCTTGAGGAGATGCATTTTCCGTTAGATTTACTTCTGGCACATTTGACATATTTGTTTCTCGCTTCTCTCACCGGGCTCGTGATTCCTTGGATGGTTCATATGGCTTATCAGTGACAGAGGCCGAAAAATACGATCGCTGAATGGGCAGGAATATGCTCAGTACAACATAGAAATTCAGCCATTATATTAGATGCTGTTGCAACTTGTAGAATGTCATTCGTTGACTTTGACGATTTCACATTTAAAGATCTGCTGCACCATTAAACCAATTGTCTTGAATGGTCCAAATACGATAATATAGCAAAGAAGTTTCCTTTGCAGATATTCACTACAGGATGTTAAGAGAGCGATTATTCATTACTAATACACAAATTTCTTCACTTAGTTTCGCGTACTTCATAAAATGTATAAATAACACAAGGTCTTCTTCCTGCATTCAGCCATTTTTAATGCCAGATCCACTACAACCATTAGGACTATTTCTTCATGAAATATTGTGAGAACTTCTTCCTGAGAAAAATAAAGAACGGAGAAACAGCATTGTCAATGAAATTGACAGCCAAACAAACTGTGATCAAAGTCTCGTTCTTGCAAAGGTATTGACCCATTTGCTTGGTACCATATTCAGCTACGTGGTTTTTGAGTTGTAATCACTCCTGTTTCGTCAACGTTGTATATGTTTTGTGGTTGGAACTCCCATCGCTCTAATAATTCAGCCAAATAGCAATAACATTTCCTAACATTTGGCTCAATAAATTCATTGCACGAGTTAGACTCCTAACTGATAAATTAGGATTTATTTGCATAAAAACCTTATTCCGAACAATGCTAGCCATTTCTGATTGTTCCCATTTGTCAGAAATGTTATATTCAAGGTTTTTGGCAGAGTTGCATGCTAACTTAGGTACATATTTCGTATTCAAACCAAAATAAAATTTACAGGCAGAGGAACAGTTAGGAACACTCTCCTTTTGGCTGTTCTGTAAATACTTTATTATGTGGCCTATAACCTGTATTGATGGTTCCCGTTTTGGTACTACGCGACAGTCGACGCTTAGCGGTCCCACTTCTCACATAGGAAACAGCCCCGAGTTTCCAGACCTTTATGTACGATCGTGGTTTGTACATGCAAACTTGTTAGTACAAACGACAATTCAAATACAGACCACAATTTTCGCTATATTCAAGTAATAATGAACCATATGAATGCCGCGAAAGTTTCAGCTTATTTAATTCACTGTCTCATAGTTGGAGAAGCATTAGCTGGGTGACAACGGATTACAATACAAGGTATCATCATCAAGTGAAAACCTATAAAGGAAAGCGAGCTTTAATTATTCTCGATTTTATTTCATATAAAGCTGAATTTTTCCGAGCGAAATGTGTCACAAACAGACATTTACAGGGACATTATCCAACACAAAACGTATTATTAAAAACGAGTCTTTAATGGTAGCGTACGTTTCATATTAATCATTTTCACTTACTGCATCCGAGTGAAGAGTTTAAAATTGTATTTAATTATAACCTCTATTGCAAAGTCAATATATTCTCGACGCAAAATATCAGTCTTTCAGTTTTCATTGTAGCAATGTTCCTATATCAATGAGAAAATTCGAATTTTCAGATCAGCTCTAATTCAAATTGTTTTGTTTTTTTGGATACTTATCATCATCTACAGTCTTTCCCAATAGAAGTCGAATCAGTGAAATTCTACATCAACAAATTTTTGGCATAATATGGAAATAAGAGGAATAATTCATATGAAATTTTTCATTACAACGGGGAATTAATCTTTGCAAGACTACAGGATGAGTGCAGGATACTTGACCAGGGACCATCGCGAATGTCTTTTCCAAGTTTTGCGCTATTGGGACGATAGTTGAATCATAGCGTGCACTCCCGCGTCATATAATCACCCACGTGGCAACACCACTTGTTTTGAAATGCTCAAAATTAAAATGAGCATACAATGTAATTTTCTCCTCGTTCATTTAAATTGTGAGGTATGCATGTACTTTATTATCAATTTATTCTATGTAGTTTCATGTTCAACATCAACAGCTTCATCTAAGATATTTCACTTTTTTTATACGAATCATCGACCACAATATCGGCTGGGAAATTTGAACCACGTCCTATTAGGTCAGTCATTATAGTTTTCGAAATAGATCCTTTGAGGCGTACGTAATTTTATGGTCGATTTTTATGCACAAAGTGACGCTAAAAACGACGATGAACTAAAGTTCGTGCTATTGTTTATATGTGTGTCAGTTGCAAAATTATTGTAAAATGCGTATAAAACAAATATTATTCGGGACAAACGTATGACATTTTGCACGGTGATACATGTTAACAAAACACGTCGTTCACTCATGTACTTATTTCAATAAATTGATAGTAACAGATTAATGGTATTTACAAACAATTGTTTTCCTCTGAATGTATCTGCTCAACCATTTCCTAAAACACGTCATCAAATACATTCTGGGAAGATACAATGTTTCTATTTTCGAGAGAATAAGAAATTAGGTCAATTACTTATTAGCATATATAGACTTCCAGTTTCGATAAAAATGTATCTAACTGGTTCAAATTGTTCGTATTGAGTTTAGCTATCGCACCTATGTGATGTAGCAATACTGTTTTGTTTTGTTTACTTTGTACAATTATTTCTGTTTGATGTCTTGATGATGTAAAATTTCCCATTACCTTCTTCCTAGTATACCTTCGCATTAAAATTTCCTTATTACAATATTAATTCTATCTCATCATCCAATTTTAATTATATTATTCTAACAATGTATTCCCCAACCGGAACCCTACTTGTTACCTATGCCATATTATACCATGAATAACCAAGATTATTTATGGTTTGAAGATGACACGATAGTGCCGAAATTATAATCCCGATTTGTTTCTATAATATATGTGATAAAAAACAAATTGTAAGTATTTTATTTTATTATATCAATATGATAAATTATTCCAAGTAATGGCTTCCACCACTGAATCATTTGTTTAAAAGTCTTCAGTGAACAAATTAAAAATGTCAGAGAACAAATGTCGGATGTTAACATGCTTAGAGATATCTCGAAGGTTTCTCAGTAACGAAAATTTTGGTCCTAGATTTATCGCGATTCGATCAGTAGAACCCGAGAATTCTTACCGGATGTGTTTGTACATTCGCCATTTTGATTTTTCTCAAACAAAACATGTTACTAGATTTTTCATTACATCCATAGATGTGGACAATTGAAGAAACTTAAAAACGGCACGGCGCTCGATAACGATAACTATATACGTTTCATATTCCTAAGACTTCGCGGGCGAGTATAGAATATGGGGGATATTTCAAATTCATTTCGAGAGATTTGTCCACTATGTGTATTATATAACCTAGTATGTTTTATCCATTGGGTTGTTTGTCCTAGTAATATCGAGAAGCTGAGAGTGTAGGTCATTAAATTGTTGATTATATTAAAATCTCGCATTTGTCCAATTAAAGTTATTTCTCAATCATTGATTGCATGGGAAAATAACATCATTATTGAATAATGGTAAAATATTCGGAGCAAGTTTATTATTATTGAGAATTATGGTTTGATGAACATTTTGAAAAAATAATTCTGGATATTCGAAATCAGCATGTATTTCTATATTAGAGGATAAACATTTTCGTTTTTTCGCAGAAATAGTATTTTAAAATAAAAATGAAATAATTAAATTCCATAATTATAAGCAGGTATGAAAAATTGCACTTTTTCGAAAAGTTTATTGAATCATAGTTTTTTCTATTGTCTTAACATATTCTAACAATAAATATACTTTAGATTTTCCACAAATATAAACCTAATGAATAACACATGAAAATATTGCCAAAATGAGTTCCAAGCTTATCGAATGTCCGAATGTTGGGGGTTTTGGATCTGTATTGTCACCAACTTTGTTTCAGCATGCTCCATATCAATGATATGTTGAAAGTGAACTTCTGCCCCGTCCACAGATTAACATATGATGATGGTACACTCACATACCGCTTTCTCATCTAGAGCTCATATACCATCTAATGAAGCCAGAAGAGCGAGACAGAGACAGGTTGACGCAATTGATGCAGATCTGGATACAATTTTTGAATGGGGATTTGATGATCTAGTAGGGTTCAATTCAACGAAAACTCAAGGTTGCATTTTCTCCAGAAAGGGGTATCCTACAAACCCTGATATTACGATCTCAAGTACAACTATTCTCATGAAGTCTTCCATATCTATGCTCGGTATCACCACCAACAGCACCCTCTCATGGGTGCTTCGGAAACTGTTTTTCGGAATGGAAACCGCTTCACGAAAATTTGGTTTTTTATTCCGTGCCAGGAGCTACTTTACATTCTAGCAACTCCTTATACAAATCACAGATTCAACCTATCCTGGAGTACTATTTACATGTTCGGAGTGCCGCTCGCAAGCTATCGGAACATATCCAGAAGACAGCTATTCGCGTGATTGATTATGCCACACGAAATCATTGACCTTTCCAGAACATCGTAGTGAAGTGTGCTCTCTCCCCTTCCTGTAGATATTGCCATGGTCGGTGTTCATCAGAAATCTCGTCTGCTACTCCCACCACGAAAGATTTCAGGTAGGCGGACTGCACAAACTGAATCCCATCCAATGTCAAGCTCGAGATCTGCCGAACTTCTTCCTGTGAGACTTCATTTTTCTATCGAACGGCGTAGTTGTGGAACTATCTACCTAGTGAGGTCTTCCTCCATGCCTATAACCCCCAACTGTTAAAAGAAAATGATAATGCATATCTCCTCGCCCAATAAACATCCAATCACTAGCTCACACGATGTACTTGGATTATTGGTTTTCCTCTAGTGTAGTAATGTATAGAAGAAACTGAAGGGATTGTGTAATCAACACCTTGGCCTATCGCCAAAACGTGATGAGTGTGCAGGTTCCTAATGTCACCTTCAGGGCCTGTCGAAACAGTACCTGAGACGCTTTTCCACTTGCTGTCAGCATTTCTGGCAAAAGCGGCTCCAGCATACACCCATCGCCATAATGCAAGCCCTACGCGGGCTGTATTACCGTCTAAGTAAGGCGCCCGTACAGAATAGACAAAAAGCCGGTACTGCCTTACATGCCACACGATATTGAGTCCGTTATCGGGAACGAAAAATAACAGATCTACTGGATCTAACTATTTCCGACCATCAGGTCCATACAAGCAAATAGGCCTGACGTTGTCCTTCTCGATGAACAAACCAAGACTATGTATTTCATCAAATTCTCTGCTCCCGCAGAGAAGAAAATAGTCTTGAAAGAGAAGGAAAATGGGCAAAGTATCGAAATCTCCTATTCGAGCATCGCACGCTATACCCAGACCACAAGATCGTATTAGTTGTTCTGATCATCGGAGTTTGGGGTGGGATTCGAATTTCGGCCTGTAAAAACTCGGCGCAGATCTTGATGGACCGAATGTAGAGGACAGTTCTTCTGGATTCGATAAGACCACTTAGGGCACACGATACTGATTGTGATTTTTCTGGGGCAATTGCTGCGATGTCGTCAGAAAGCGCATCAGCCCCAACCAGGTATTAATGCGAAAAAATAGTTTATATTCACCAATTGTTATTTATATTTAAGATGTTAGATCAATCAGTATCTGGACACTACTAAGACATGGTAGACTGATATTTGTGTCTACATTTGGTGAAATATGGAATTTAAATATTTGTCAGAAGCGAAAATATAAATTTTGATATAATTTATTCAAATACAATATGGCGTGGAATTTCCTCACAGAGTACCGTATCTGAATTATTCCTGGAAACGTTTCGGAAATATTTCCGAAAATAAATTAAGCACTAGTGGTAATACCTGTGAAAAATGTAGGTAATCTAATTGTTCGCCTACGCTATTTGAGTCAGGACGGAAACTTTGGGGGCTGCCCTCATGTAAATTGGTGGGTTATTCACATTTGTCTGTGACCCATATTATCGCTGATCCAACTAAGGGATGAATTAAGGAAAACTGAATTGTTCAAAATCAATATTCAATTATGAACGAATAACTCGCAGTTAGACCACCTGTGTAACTATAAAGGCAATTTCATCGACTTAGAATCATACATTTCCGATAATCTATGCATTTCGAGAGAACTAAAATTACCTTTATAGTTTCTGTAAGATATGCCCGTTCCGAGATAATGAAATGTCTAGATCTCGATATTCAACATCTGTTCCGTGATTAAAACCGCCGTCGTTATTGTTATTCGAGCAGTTCTGGAAATCGAACTATTGTAATCCAACTATGCAGAGTATTGTAAGCCATTTAGTGTTCTACAGTTTGTAATTCACATCTTCATACCTCCGGAATATAAACCGACGGGTTTTCTTATTCGAACTCGACTTCGGAATTCATGCTTAAAAGATATCATGTAACCTATTGAAACAACTTTAACGTTCTAAACTAACCCCTAGATATTTGACAAAGCAATTTCTCCCGGAATTACGCGGTTATGATCCCACCCAAAGCTAAAGTTGGGGCTATTGACAAGTATCCCCTTCATTCCTTCATCATTCCATGCGAGCACGTGATAACTTGGAAGCTATTTCTTTACTTATCTGTATTATCCTATATAGAGTGTAGTGCGAATACCTGGAATAAGCCATATTGTAATGGAATCTCGATTGAAATCTCATGAAAATAGCGTCCACTTTCGAATATTGTGGTTGTACAGGAAGTGATTATAGGCTAATTCGTTATGTACAGGATATCCTGTTCCACTCTCCCTAAGCTATAGGAGATGTTCTACCAGGATATGGCGAAAAGTCCCTAAAAACAAAACAGATGGCGCCACAATCGAAAATCCCATTCGATATTTGTAATGTACCATCTGTAATACGAACGCATCAGCATTTTCAGACTGATATGTCATTCAGTTCTGTTTTGACATCCATCGAAAGCAACTAGCTTCGAAGATTTTTGTAAACATGGAAAAATGTTTAATTCGGATCTTGATTGAACATTATTTCTTGCGTGGAGGAGAACATTACCCAAACCAAAGCGTTGCTCGTTAAACATTCTGGGGACTCCCCACCATCGATTGGAACAATTCACAAGTGGCTTATTGATTTTCGTTGTGGTAGTATGTCCACAAAGGACGTCAAACCTTGTGGTCATCCGATTGAGGTGACAACGGCAGAAATAGTCGAATTCATGGTACGATATCGGACGATCAGAGAGTTAAAGTGAACGAGATTACTGAGCGACATTTGGCTGGGAGAAAAAAGCTCTTCCATCATGAGAACTGCCCACAGGTTCTCAGTCGCAAATTTGCATGAATTGCGCTACTTATTGGTTCTTGATCCATCATATCTTCCAGATTTGACCCTCTGCTATTTTGATCTATCTTGACACTTGGAGAAATTTCTCCAACGATGAGGTCATCGCTGAACAAACGCCTATTTCGAAGGATTGCTGAAATCGTATTATTTGGAAGGGATCGAAAAATTAGAAAAAAATTGGACGGAATGTATCGGGCTACAAGGAGATTAGGTTTGAGAAATAAAATAAGTTTTGGCCAAATAAATCATTACTTGTTTAATAACTTTTCCGGGACTTTCCACCTTGTACTCGTACATATACATAATGAATTTAGGATAGTCGGATGGGTTTTCGCGTGTTTCGCGAAAACAATCATTAATTGCTCACTTATAGCTTGTATCCTAGATACCCCACTATACGTGGTATAAGAGAAGTATATTATTCGTGGAAATTCCGTTTTGAGCCTTTTTGAATGCATCTAGATGTGCATAAGTACGGATGTGCGAGCGAAAGTAACACACTCTGGAGACGATTGCCCCGTTTCTTTTGGTCGTGACAATTTGATATTTTGCATATCGCTCCAGAGAATTCAAAATAGGAGCTGTATTGTTTGGGTTCTGTTAGCCCTATTAGCCCTCTTGCAAGTGGATATTTTGACATCCATCATCAATTTTTCAAATATACTGAATCATTTTCTCGAAGCACAATTCTTTTTATGAATTTTACCTTAGGAGTGTCCAAAATTTTGAAATTCAAATGACGTCGCACTATGTCATCGAAGTGTGATGTTACATAGGTTCACTGACTTAATCAGGAACACAACCCTGTAGGCGTTTCAAAAAGAATTACGTTCTGTGAGGTTGATTGTTTGTTGATGGACAGTTCACCTGAGTGAAATATAATATAATTAATGTTGATGAAGTACCAATAAGGAAAAAGGTTTACGACATGTAGGAAAACCGTAGCATGTACAAATGCCAATCATAGTCGATCTTCGGTTGATGTTTCATAAATAAACACATGACGCTGCAGACTTTGCAACAGGAATGACGTGAATACAATATATCTGAAGGCTTCATTGATTAGTAAATATCGGTTCCTCGTGTGAATACACAAATGGAATTCGGTTATTGAGGGAATGTTTGAAACAGCATAAGATCAAATTTGAACAAGTAAGCAGGTATTATCTTTCTTTTGGTGATATTGATATATGCCCGACTGCATGTTTTCTCAAATTGACCAATAAAGATGTATGTAATCGCTGTCTCAAAGCAATAGCAGTTGTGGTGCTTACATAATAGAATAGAATAGAATAGAATAAAATTTATTCGTTCCAATGGTACATAAGTGGTACATAGAACTTGTCATAAACAAACACTGTGTAAGTATCCTACATTTGCCTAATAGTAGGTAATCCATTCAATACTTATAAAAATAGCCTTATTATAGTTCGAAATGTATAGGTGCTATGATTGATACATCAAAATAATAAAAAAAACACATATCTAGTGGGACGTAGAACTATAATAAATAATACAGTTAACAGTTAAATATTTCTAAATTCCAGTAACAGTAACATTTAAGACATATGGGGATGTACACTTATGTTATAAAGGAAATCGTACGAGGAAATTATCGTCATTCAGAAATTAAATTATAAAATGCTTTTTTTGATAAATAGTTTGTCAGAGATAGATTTGTTTTGTTAACACTTTCCTCCTGGATGAACCTTGGCATTTTATTATAAATTTTCAGTATGTTGTATGAGATATTATTCTGGATATGAGAATATTTAGGCTTATCTCTAATCAAATTGTTTCTTATTCATTGTATCATACGAATGCTCTATACTGAAAAATTCGAAGAGCTCGGGATTTTTCTTGGATAAATATAATGGATCCATGAATATAGAGATCGGTTATAGTGAGTATATTTTTATCAATGAAAAATTGCTTACAACTGTCAGTTACAATAGAAGTTTATTTCGTTAGCATTTCTTCTGAAGTCTGAATATTCGTTTGATTTCTGACAATTATCCCGAACAATTATGCCGTATTTCAGATGAAAAGTAGCCGATGAAAGTTGCTTCCTCATTCACCAAACAGCGTGGAGTTCTTAGTGAATATGCAACATTTCTTGCTAAATCGTCTAAGTGATAATGCCAATATAATCTTGAATAGATATGATTTCTAAGAACTTCACTACAGGTTGTGATTCGTTGAATCCATTCATTTGAGGAATACATAATTTGGTTGTGTTTGTCCAAAATGGAAAATTCAATAACTGCGTTTTATTCACATTTACCTGTGAATTATTCGAACCGAACCATTGTTGCAATGAGTGGATCGTATTTTGAATTTCTTTCATCAAGTTCTCTTCCTTGTCAACACTCAATACACTAGATGTATCGTCTGCAAATTGTGAAAGCGGCTGTGGGATAGCACTTGGCAGATCATTTGTATATAATAAGCATAAAAGAGGTCCAAAAATCATCTCTGAGGAACGCCCCTGTACCGTTTCCAGTAATTGACCGGAAGGTAGTCCCGGATATATCACTGTATCAAACGAACTGCTATTCTGTAAGTATAATTGAATCAATGATAAGGAAATCCCTCTTATCCTTTGGTTAGACAATTTTCTGAATAATATGTTGGTCAACGCTATCAAACGCTCTGCTTGAATCGAAAAATATAGCTACACTCGATTTATCGTTATTTATCAATTCAATAATCTAACATAGAGTGATGTATACTGGTCTAATAGTTGACCTCTCTGAAACCATGTTGCCTTCCAGAGAGAATTGTATGTTCCTCAATGAAGTTTACAATTGTATTATATAGTAATTTCTCGAAGATATCATTAATATGCCACAGAAGGACTCTCCAATCACGATTACACTCCTGTTTGGAACAATAGTGTTCGTCATCTTAGAGAAAAGATTTCAAGGTGATATGTACGAGAAATCAAATTTGACTCTCTAGAAATTGCACAGCTGATTGAAATATAGCCCTTTCCTCTAAATCTTATATACACAGTGAGTTTCTCCTTGTTTTTGGGAGTCAGGTGTACAAAATTATCATAAGGATCAGAATGAATCCGTAGATTTGTATAGAAGCAAACACACACAAAGCCAACCAAGAATGAATTTTCATACATTGAGTTGATCATGACCTAATTATTTCCTATCATTGAGTCACGACATTTGATGTCACCAAAATCTGAACTTCTCAAAATCAAGCTGTATTTCGAATGTTCATTTTTCCATGACAACATCGTAATATTCCCATCAAACGATCGTAAATTGAACCATAAACAGCTACATTTTGAATAGAACATCATATTGCATAGCGGATCTGACACGATATAATTCATATTTCATTTGTAGCCTAGCAACCGTTGCAATATGGACCATTATGTATTAGGGGGCGCGTCTTTGTGACTGGTAGGCGGCGACTTTGAGAATATTACACTAAATTATTTCTATCATTATTTTCATAAATTACAAGAAAATTA
This sequence comes from Endomychus coccineus, assembly GCA_958510875.1. Taxonomy (NCBI): domain Eukaryota; kingdom Metazoa; phylum Arthropoda; class Insecta; order Coleoptera; family Endomychidae; genus Endomychus; species Endomychus coccineus. The sequence goes on from OY294068.1 coordinate 47,593,151, forward strand.
TAGGTTTCCCACTGATGTAGTCAAAGTATAGACAGAAAAGTCAGTCGTAGTAATACTGTAGTATGCAATTAGCACTAAATGGCTATTTTCTGCTTGTGCAAACTAAGCCTCATTAGGTACTCCTACTATTTAGTTTCCATTTACCAGAATATAGCACTAGCGATAGGATATTCGAACATATGTCATCATAATTAGTTATATCATTATTTTCAAGAATTACAAGAGTATTATAAGTTTTCCTCTGTTGTAGTCAAAGTTTAGAAAGAAACGTCGTAGTAATACTATAGTATGCAACTAGCCCTAAATGGCTATTTTCTACTTGTGCAAACCAGGCCTCATCAGCTACTACTGCTATTCATTTCCCATTTGCCTTCTTTTGTTCAGAAGTAACTGGACTTCTTGGGTGTAAAATTCCTTCGAATATTTGAAAATCTGCCATTTCGTGGACTTACACATGCAGAATGCCTGGATTGTATCTAGGAATTCAATCGAATACTACCTCTCAAATGAAAATTCTTATTCATCGTACTAAAGGTGATAATTCATTTTAAACACTATATTCAGGTGAATTAGGTAAGAGTGAGTTAGTTTCACTAATCCCGAAGGAGTTGTTTTTCCGAAGCAAATTGTTTGGTAGCATTACTAAATTAAAATGGGGTTGGAATTCAATCATAGTGAGTGCAAAAGTTGGTTGATAATGCAAATTTAAAAGTGCAAAATAAAATAAACTTACATTGTATAAGCAAATCGAACGGCGCGCTGTATGTTTCTCCTTCTGTATTTACTGCAGAGCAGGCATATTGGCCGGTAGATTTTCGTTCAATGTATCTTATCGTGAGTATATTCTCCATTGGAAATATCCCCGAGCTCGAGTTGTATTGTACCAGATGACCCTGCAAAAGGAAGAAGCTATTTCCAATATCCGCTGTTACTCTAATTAACATACAAGTGTCAATAAAACCATTTCCTCTGACAACACCAATTTAAGTAATATTAATTGATATTGTGGTCTGTGAATGACATTCAAATGTGTGATGTGATGTTCACTCTGGAAAACGTAGCAAGCAAGATAGAGAGAAAGAAAATATAATGTACATAGCTTTACTCTTGCGAGTGTACCCACTCAGAAACAGATGATATATTGATATTATGTCTACACAATAGTAGTAAATTTTGAACTATTTGCATGGAATGTCAATGGAATTACTCGTGTTCGATATAAAACAGAGAATACCACTCAATAAGAAGTGTTGGTACATTACAACATGAATAATTAAGAAAAAATACAGTCTCCGTTCTCACAATCCCATTTTTTATTAGAAATCGTTACTGCATGTTTTGGGGGTCTATAAATGTCACTCCAGTATCAAGTGAATATTATAAGGGATTCATTATTATAAGCTATATTATTTATTACAATTGGAGTGAAATGTAAATTAGGGTGGCCCTTATTTTGAAAAAGTTTGAGTTTCTCAGACCTCCACCCGGAATTTTGCTCAGAATGTTCAAAAATGATCTCTGAATTTTTCAGATTTTTTTGACCATATTAACCTGACTGTGTGTAGTTTAACATTGAGTTCAAATGGGAATTTTGCGATTTGAGAGACTTTTGGCGGTCGTTGAAATTAAATTTGATGTTGAAAATCAAGTTTTGACAGTTACACCAATTTAAATAATATTAATTGGTATTGAGGTCCGTAAATGACATTCAAATATGTGATGTGATGTTCACTCTGGAAAATGTAGCGAGCAACATAGAGAGAAAGAAAAAATCAAGTTTTGACAGTTACGCTTGTTGTGAAAAACTGTAGTTAATTTTAACTAATTAATAATTCTCTCAAAAAATCCATCCTTGATGTGATTTTATAGGTTTTAGAGGTAGTTGATTCCAAATTTGATGTGAAAATATTTTAACGAAAAAATGTTCATTTAGTGAGCGTACACCAGCCATGATTTGCTCATTACACTCCAGAGGTTATATTCGTGAGCACAAAACACAAATGGAGGTAGTGGCTGCAGTGCTGCTCTTAGCACTGTTTTCTACGCCACCTTCAGCAATAGTGTTGTAATTATAGCTTAACGTTAATACTGACAGACGTTGCGCAGCGATGCGCAACATAATTTGGAATATTATATTATAAAACGGATGAAATTACATCATTTATAGATTATTGAAAAACATTCGGATTAAATAGTTGAGTTGCAACTGGAATTTTGACATAAACTTTGAAATCAGCCACCTCTAAAACCTATAAAATCACATCACGGATGAATTTTTTGAGAGAATTGTTTGTTAGTTTATAGTAATGACAGTTTTTTGACAAGTGTACACCATATACCACGTATAGTGAGGGAAGTAAAAAAAATAATGATTTTTGTGGTTTTTTTTTCGATCTTTCATAAGTTCATTCATTAAATAAGAACGCGCATGTGTGCGTGTTGAAGTCACGAAATAGTACTTCCGGTTCGTATCCGGGGAAAGAAAACACGAATATAATATTTCATATGGGCTATGTAATTTGAATTAATAATTGATAATCAAGTATATCAGCTATTGTTATATAAGATCTTTCGGGAGGGAATGGGAATACTCCAAGGACATTTCTAGAAAATCAAAATAGGCTCTTTAGTTCAAGTCCGATTTCCACTTGTTTCAGAGATAATTTGATCAATTGTAATATGAAAACTAAAGAAAAATTTATCACAAACTTAACAAAACCAAAACAAAATGAAATAAATAGCATTAATTCACAACAAATTTTTTAAAACATCACGATACACCTATTAGCGTGTTTATAAATTGAACTAGTTGCGAGTGTTAGTGAACGATGTTTCGCTATAATGAATACTGTATCATCAAGAGAACCTTGTAAACCATCCTTTGCATCCATTCGTGTAACATGAACCAACTTCATCCACCCCCAGAGACAAAAATCCAGGGAACTGAGACTCGGTGATCTCGATGGCCGAGGGTGCCTCTGCCACTTCGGAGATCGCCGAAATGAGTATTTTTTACATTATTCTTATATTGAGTGGGCGCTCCATCTTGTTGGAAGATAATACGTGGTCGAATATTCGAAGGTACTTTGTCCAATATTTTCTCTAAGTAATCTCCCGAAAAATTCGAATAACCTTCCCCAGTAAGACACAGTTCTACCATTATACAAACCATAAACATATCTGCATATTCTTTATGACTGAATTTGTGAGGCACTTTTACAATCTTATAAGACTAGCACAACTGTCAGTTTTTACAATAGTTTCCTACTTAATTTTTTGTTTCAAATTGTCATTTGGCACAACTTTATCAAAGTTTCTTTGATAACCTTTTGTAAAAGAGAGAACTACTTATCTCTAAAGCAAATTAAAATCGGACTTGAACATAATTATGATCTTATTTTGCTCATTTTGGCTTCCTAGACATGTCCTCAGAATATTTTCAATTCCTCCCGAAACATATTGTGATGATAAAATTATCACAAAAATTCAAATCTCATCTTGTATTTCTTGTACCCCTACAATAATATCTATAGGCCGTTTAGAGCCTAAAATTGATGAACAATAACCATTTTTGAGTCATACGTTGAAGTCGCTAAAACTATTGTATACTGAGAAAAAAAAGAGGGCTTACTCGTTGAATTTGAGTTGAGAAGGTTTCTTGTACGAAAGATGTGAATAGTGTAAATTAATGTTTTGTATATATTTTATTGGCTACTGAAGACTCATAAATAGTGATAAAATAATAATATTGAGTATACATAGAAACTGGCAGCCACATCACCTAACTGATATTTCCCGCAGTAGCCAACATTAGGATTTGGAATATAATAATTTTTTGGTTTTGTTTTGTCCCTCACTATACGAAGGGTGAGTAAAGGATTGTGGTTAGCTTGAAAATCCGTTTCTGAATCGATCTGGAGTATTTTTAAGACGAATGAAATTTTACTTCAATTGCTTCAAAATGATGAAAATAGAAACTGTATTTCTTTGGGGTACGGAGAAGTGGTGCTTTTGACATCCAGCTTCAGTTTCTCAAATAGAACTATATTATCCACTTGAACCGTCATGACAACAGTGTTTTTCTGGATATAAATATGTATCATACTCATACATATAACTTACAGCAGCGTCCAAAATTCATATTTCAAGATTTGGATGACGTTAGCGATTAATTAATTACTCTGTGGTAAGATGAACACATTACACTGGAAAGTATGAAAGTTGAATTATGTACTCTCTGTTATCATGAAAGTGAGTTTGATCTGTTTCTGTTTCTATTAAATCTGCAAATGCATTATAATCACTTTTGATGAGGTAGCACCAAGGGACAAGGTATGTCATGTATGAACATCGTAAGTACATATGCCGATCAATGTCGATGATTGGTGAATGCTCAATTTGTATCATAGAAAAACTTATAACGCTGCAGACTGTACAAGAAGAATTAAGTGAGCATACCGTCAAAATTCAGCAGGTTAGTGGAATATTTTGGAGTGCAATTCATTCATTCTAATAATAAACCACTCAAGATGTATGTAATGGACGAATTAGCTGCTAACTCACAATTGAAAAAGCGTGGGGAATTTTGAAGAAGAGTTACAATCAGCACATTGGAAAATATTGTAAATTCATTAATCACTGGTTGAATAATGTCAAAGGAGACTTCAAGCGTTATTACTCCCCCATTTCGGAAACAATGTGTTCGTCATGGTAGAGAAGACAACAAAAAGTCAAGTTTGACTCCCAAGATATTGCCCCTCTTATTGTAAGTATGAAAAATAGAGTTGTAAAACATGTATGTTGTCAATTCATATAAACTTCCAATGATATAAAGTATAATTTCACGTCTTTCCACGTTTTTATCTATCAAAATTATATCACAATTATATATTTGGGCAGGTGAAGTGACTCAAAATGAGGGAACAATAGTAGTGGTGATTAATTCATTTATATAATAAAACGATGACGGTTCTCATATCGACACAATAATGTTGTCAGTTCGAATAAAATTTCTGAGGTTCTACACTGTAAGTAGTTATGATAACATCAAATACGGTTACCGATGCATCACACCAATATTCCGAGTTAATACGTATTTCGGCAACTATGCTAGTTTGTTCAGTAGATTTCGACTCTTATGAACCTACATTTATTTGATACTGTATGTAGCAACTATTCAAAAATTAAAAGGGGTTGAAGACCATGAAGGTGAATAATTTGCGAAATAAACGGGATAATATTATTGTTGACTCATAGCTTTCTCGTGATGATGTAATTCAGTAGACGAATATCATATTCACATTCCATTAACATCTAAGATGACAATGCAATAGAGAAACACGGATAACGGAATGGAAACAAAAACCTACATTCTCCATAATGAATTCATATTTCAATTTTTGATGTAATTGTCCTTGGAGGATGTGATGCTCGAGCATAAATCCGGTATAACTTCCGAAACTTCAGTTTCATAATAAAAGATTTATTATCTTCTAACATTCCATTATTATTCTTATAAAGTTCGGGTTACAGAAAATAATGAATGCGTTGACGGAGGCGTTCTTTTCCTTGAGAAAATTCAAACTTCAATCGTTCTTCAAGTTCTTTGATATGAATTGATGGTATTCACTGGAACTTCAATTGGTTCAAACTAGAATGACCTATTATGATTCTCTACATCATCGACGCAACCTTTAAAAAGAACAGTTGAATAAGTAAGAAAATACTCCCACTTATTTTACGTCTCAAAGCCTGAAGCTATCAGCATAACGCTTCATTTCCTTATTTACCCTCAAAATTTGTTGGTGAAATTAAGTCGTTTTTCAGAGGAAATCTCTGAGACAATAAAATATGCCCAGCAGGATTTAATACGATCTGATAAGAAAGCGTCATTCTCATGAATTCAATGCATTTATTCTGGCTTCTGTATATGGATCAACACAACGGATTTTCATTGTTGCAGTGGTGGACCTACTTCAAATACATGAATTTCATTCCGTATATTAATTACAGTTGATACTAATATTCATTTGTAACACACAACAAAAAGTGACTCTATATATACACAATTATTTTCCATCATTTGCCGATTTCCTCTATAGGTACAATACGTTTTTGATACACTGTAGACTTTCTGATGACTTTATTAATCTCCAAATTTATTGAAGTTGGCAACTTACTTGCCGAATTACATATTCAGGTCACAAATAACTTTGTGGTTTGGATAAGTCTCATTGGAATGGATAAATGCCAATCGAGGATACCTCTAGATACCCAGTAAATTGTTTGGATTTGACAGGAATTGAATGTAATACCTCATTATCATATATTATACAAAGGGACTACTAAATATTCGCAGAATAACTGCACAGTGCATTTTGCTTAAATATTCATGGGAGCTCAAGACCGTCCAGAACAACAGTTTTTCTGCAGGAATTGATATTGGTATTGATGGTGATGGTACTGGGATCAATAAGAAGTACAGTGCACATAGCCAAAAACCTTTACACTATACCCTGCTTTTCCAGGGGGTATTTTGATATTACGCTGCTTGACATAATCCTAAGGTCTGCTTCTCTTTTAGGTCCTTTATGGCTTCGGTCATGAGGATCACCGGACCTAGACAGATTAACCTGGTTCTAATGAATGCAGGACATTCATAGAGAAAGTGTGTTAACGAGTCCACTTTGTCTCCTTCCTATCTCATTTCTAATGTATGTCTAAATTTCATCAGAATCTATAACCTGTGAAGATCTCGAAGATTAACCTATTGCTATGCCTACCCAGCGAGCGTATTTCCCTTGCTGTTTATACATTTCCCTCCCCTAAATTACCCAGATATTTGTCTGTACTGTGTTCTAAAAGTCAGCTTTCTTGAGAAATGGTGTGACCTGTACTCAAAGCATGTTCGGCTACCGCTGATTGTTCACCATTATTTTTCTTTATATGGGCAAAATGTTCATTATAACGAGTTAAAATGTTTCTTCTAATTTGACCCACGTAGCATTTCAAACAAGACTCACAATTGACTTTGTAAATCCCGGATTTGTTGAAATCGGAAACTTCATCAAAGGTGTTGCCTGAACGGTGTTTAAGCTTGTTCTTACATCTACAAACTGGTTGTATTGCAGATTTAGAAGACAAACTATGGAAATTATTAATTACTGAAGATTGATAACTGAAACTTTTAAATTTTATTGGATTATTTGAAGGTAATGGCTCTAATTTGGTTAGTTGGCTACGTTCCATTTTCTTTCTTTGCTCAGAAATTAAATCATTGATCAAAGATTTGGAGTGAACATTGTCAAACTCAATTTACTGAAGTTCCTCAACTTTGTTGTTATAATTTTGCTGGCTCAAAGGGACGTCCAATAATCTATGAACTAGACTACTAAACGGAGCTATTTTATATCTGAATGGTGTAGCTGAATTCACCGGAGTAGGTATACCTATTTGTTTGAGTGGGTTTTCTGTCCATGTCGGAATCCAAGTGATTATCATGTTTTATAATATTAATATCAATGGAAGGAAGCTGATTATATATTTCTATTTCGACATTGAATCTCAGTGAATCAAATAGGCTATTAGGCGTGTTTAAAAAGCCATCTAAATCAAAATCTTTACTTGTAATCGCAAAAATGTTATCAACATATTTATACCAAACTTTTGGAAACACATTCAATTTTGATTTTAAGGAGTTTCCAAGTTCTCTTAGAAAAATATTAGCCAATAAAAGAGAGTGGATTGCCCATAGCACAAGATTGTTTGTTTATAGTGATTTTTGTTAAAAGTGAAATAATTTAGCTCCATACATAAAGACGTAAGGACCACATATTTTGTGCAGTTTCAATCGGAGATATTAATATTTAAAAGCCATTTCTTCAGAATTTTTATCGATTCATGGATTTGAGTATTTGTAAATAGTGAAACAAAATCAAATGAAACGAGAGTATCACCAGGTTCAACTTTGAAATCTTTCAATTTTGGAATCAGTTCTGAAGAATTTTTCAGAGATGAATTGGTGCGGCTTGGAATCTGCTAAATTCCTTCATTAACCATATTACTATGTTATACGTAGGACAATTAATGTTTGAAATGATTGGTTTCATGGAATTACCCGGTTTATGAAATTTAGGTAAGCAATACAGTTTAGGAAGATTAGGATTTGAAAGTCTAAGGTTGTATTCTAAATTATCGAAGATTACAGCTGTACACGATTTTAATGAATTCTTGACTAGTTAAGTTACACCATTTGGATATAAAATAGCTCTGTTTAACAGTCTAGATCTTAGATTAGAGAACGTTCATTTGAACTTGCAAAATTATAACAACAAAAGTAAGAAACTTAAGTATATTGCATTGGACAATGATTACCATAAATCTTTGATCAATAATTCAATTTCTAAGCAGAAAAGGAATTTGGAACGTAGCCAACTAGCCAAACTAGAGCCATTACATTCAAATACTTTAATAAAATTCAAAAGTTTCACTTTTCATTATTCAGTAATTAACAAATTCCATTATTGGTTTTCTGAATTTGCGATACAACCAGCTTATAATTGTGAGAACAAGCTAGAACATCGTTTACCCGGTTTATGAAATTTAGGTAAGCAATACAGTTTAGGAAGATTAGGATTTGAAAGTCTAAGGTTGTATTCTAAATTATCGAAGATTACAGCTGTACACGATTTTAATGAATTCTTGACTAGTTAAGTTACACCATTTGGATATAAAATAGCTCTGTTTAACAGTCTAGATCTTAGATTAGAGAACGTTCATTTGAACTTGCAAAATTATAACAACAAAAGTAAGAAACTTAAGTATATTGCATTGGACAATGATTACCATAAATCTTTGATCAATAATTCAATTTCTAAGCAGAAAAGGAATTTGGAACGTAGCCAACTAGCCAAACTAGAGCCATTACATTCAAATACTTTAATAAAATTCAAAAGTTTCACTTTTCATTATTCAGTAATTAACAAATTCCATTATTGGTTTTCTGAATTTGCGATACAACCAGCTTATAATTGTGAGAACAAGCTAGAACATCGTTTAATCAACACCTCTGATAAAGTTTCCGATTTTGACAAATTCGGTATTTACAAAATAAATTGTGAGTCGTGTTCAAAATGATATATAGGTCACACTAAAAAGAACATTTTAACTCGTTATAAGGAACATTTTGCCCATATAAAGAAAAATAATGGTGAACAATCAGCAGCAGCCGAACATATTTTGAGTACAGGTCACACCATTTCTCAAGAAAGTAAATCACATTTAAAACACAGTACAGACAAGTATCTAGGTAATTCAGAAATGATGGAAATGCATAAACGGAAAAGTAATTTATTGAATTCCGATTTATCTCCAGCTGAGTGTACCTAACCCATTGTTTTCATTATCATTCCCAAATAGATCCTCTGATGATGGCTAGTTGGTAGCCGAAAGCCTTGATAGTATTTTTAATGGATGAGGGCGATCATTTCTTATCAATAGTGTGATTATAATAGTATGTTGGTGTTAGTTTTGTTTGTTAATTTGATAAGATACTCAGGACCTTTTGCTTTTAGTTAATTCCACTTGTGTACAAGGACAAGTTGTCCTATCCACAATATATCTTTCCGAGAATAAATTACTGCTGTTTTATTATATTGAGGATTTGTGTTTCTAATTTTTGGAAAATAAACCCAAGTTTGACTTTGCTTCATTCCTTTATTTAGGAGCCACTACCAAAAATAACTAAATATTAAATATCTCAAAACTGTTGTTTTCCAATTGGGACATATAGTTCTAGGAGGGTAGAATAGTTAGAATCAATTTCTTAGACTTATTCCAAATTTCGCATTGTAAAATTTTTGTAAGCCCCAAACATATCTACCGAGATGTTTCACAGGACTGGTAATGGGCGATCAGAATCTTTTCCGAATTCCCTCCTCATCTTATATTCTATAATTTCTGTTTTCAATATTGTATTCAATTCTACCAAACCAATGGGTAGGAATATAATTCTTTGATTTGTATTAATATCATAAAGGGAAAGATGAGTATAGGAAGAATTTCAATTGTAACAAATGATCAATAAATATCTGCAATTGAATTGAATCCGTTACTTTGTGTTATAACGTTATAACACTATAACTGAAGTTCACTCCCTCAACTATCACTGAAATCATTTAATAAACATTGATTACAACAATTTCGAACCTATTCATTGTTTCAGGTATTGTCGAACCAGATCTTCCAACCGATTGAGTAGTAGTCTTCAACTATTGAACGGTCAAGTTATCCCTCAAATTTAAAAATTATCATTATTATATTATCATAAACTTGCAGACAAAGTTCCAGACGGCTACAATTGTTCCATTCATAAAAAATAAGCAGCTCAGTCATGTACAGCATGATAAAACTAGAATTGTTGGAAACAGGAAAGATTAATAATTATTAATAGGAGTTTCGCAGTGGAGGGTCGAGAAGTTTTCGAACTTCCAAGTAATTCTGATGAGTATATAACAGCTGGCGAGTGACTCGACGTGTAATAAGGACAAAAAGATTTTGTTTCTAGTTTGTATTCCTTCCGTTACAATTCCACATCTGCCATGACAATTTTATTAAACAATCAAATAATTCAAAATTTGAGACAAGCGGGATAATGAAAATTCAAACAATGTACATATTAATGATATTCTAAATTTATACGATAAATGAGAATGATGTATGAAGTTATAATTACTGAAATAAACATGTACGTAATACTAATTCGAAGGATTGAAATAATAAAATACTTGTTTTTTATCACTTACATCAAAAAAACACGAGAGTGATTATAGTTTCGACAACTAGTGTGTCATCTTCAAAACGATACGAATGGATGAATCGAAATCAACTATAGAGCTAGGCCATGATTCGAATGATATTCGGCTTTGAATAACATTTAATGAATCAATACAAGTAATTTGACACTTTTAATTCTCAGGAAATTTGAAATCACCGGGTAATTCTTCTCAAATAGGCGGAGGTAAATCTTGCACAAGAGAGCTTACTGGACATAGAGGGAGCTTTTGATAACACCTTCGAATTAATTGCCCGAGCAACAAGAGAGGGATGGAAGATCTGCTGTGCAGATGGCTCCACAACATGCTCCGATGCAGGACAGTCATAGGAACTCTTAATGAGGTTGAAAAGAAGGTGCGGGTCACTGGAGGATGTTCACAGGGAGGTGTGATATTACCGCTTCTGTGATGTCTGGTGGTGAACGAACTTCTAATACTCCTTGAGAGTAAAGGATTCTGCGAAACAGATATGCGGATGACATCGCCATTATAGTGAAAGAGAAGTTCGGGAGCACAATAGCATCTCTCATGCAGCAAGCACTGAACACCGTGGAATAATGATGCAACGAGAAAGGACCCAAAGTGAATCCTCTGAAATAACCATTGTACCCTTCACGAAGAGAAAGGAAGGACATTGGGAACATGCATTAGTTTTGTATGAGGAAAACATACAGATGACGAACACGGTCAAATACCTTGGGGTAAGCCTAGATGAAAGGCTGACCTTCCGGAAGCATCTGGAGAACCGATAAGGGCCCAGTGAACCTGCCATCGTACAGTCGAAAGAACATGACGACTCACTCTAAGGATGGTGCACTGGGTGTACACCCCCATAGTGAGATCCATTGTAACATACGCCGCAATCGTGTGGTGGCCTAAAACAAAAACGGGAGTATCCGAGCATTCCCTGAACAGGGTTCAGAAGCTGGCATGCTTAGGAATAACAGGTGCAATGTCGACTACCTCAACGGCTGCCATGGAGAGGCTTTTACGAATGGAGTTACCGCACCTTGTCGGTCAGGCAGGAGCCATTAACGGAGCGTAATGATTCGATCTTATTGACCAAGGAAAGGCCGACCAAACAGGCCGAAGCATTATTGAATTTCTTGGATCACTTGGGCCATTGGGTAGGTATGACATCCGACAGAATCAAGGTTTACAGCACCGTACCTTTCACGATTCAAATCTAGAATGGGCGGGAGAACGCTGTGGGCAATCCTCATATGATACCAGCGGATTCCGTATGGTTCACAGAAGGCACCGATACTTGAAAAAGTACATGTGCTGAAATGGTTGAGATAATGGACCAGGGAGAAATAATTTCTTTGGACCTAGGGACACAGAATTTCGAACAAGAATAGTAACAATTACCACATGTGCTCGAATTATGAGGGAGAGAGCCTATGAGAATAGACAAATCACAATCATAATGAGCAGCCTGACAGTGCTCAAGGCACTGGAGTCATACACAATCAACTCACAATGAGTACCCGATTGTGGAAAAGGACTAACGGTACTAGTGAAGAACCCCGAAAGAGTGACACTGGTATGAGAGACTGAGGAAACCAGACGAGAAGGAACTGAAACTGTCGTCCCACTTCCCCACATTCAGATTGAGAAATACATATCACCACACACTACTGAAATAAACTAACCAATGCTAAATACCTAATATAAGCCAAAGCATTCTGAACTACTAGATGTTGATAATTTCCAAAATTCTTAATCTGGCATAGACTCAATTTTGCAAATGTCTCTGAATATACTACTCAATTTTAACATTCGATAATAGTAGATTTTTCTGACAAACTATCCCAAAACAGTTTCTGAGAAAAACATTGCGGAATCATAGGCAGGCAATTGTATCATTCAGCGAGATGTTGAATTAAAAATATCTGCGTAGTAGAAATAAACAATTATGAAAGCAGGATGAAGGAATGAAAAGGAGTTTCAGTAGCTCGTGACGAATACCCCGCCCTAGATCCTTCTTAATCCCAGTAAAATGCAAAGACAATACAATAGGTGGAATAATAAAATTACTCATAAAGAAAGACCTGGGAATAAAAACCTTAAAAGAAATGCACTTGAGTTAATTATTTTAATTTATACTTAAAACTTTCTATTCTTGTTGGACTATTTTGTTTCGGTACCGTTAAAGTAAATTAGCTTCTCACAAATTGAACTGAGAAAAGTTAATTAAGTGAAAGATGAAGAAACGAGTTCTGATCGAAGTTCGTTACTTTGTATTTGTGGACAAAATTAGTCGAACTTTCCTTTTACCTTCATAGTCTGAAATTGTTGGAACTCTGACTTGCTGGTTGAAATATTTCCTCTAATTTTGTTACCTAAACGTGTTTCATTTCGTTTCATTTTAGGGTCCCTTGCAAGCTGTGGAAGTAATCAACATGGAAATACAGTAATTATACCTAAGACAAATGCAACGTTAAATAAGAAAAATATATAATTAGAAATTTGCAGTTTCGATTCCAACATGATAATAGAAATTCATCATTCAAGATGGCGTGTATTTAGGAAATAGCTAAATTTCTGGGAGTAGTGGAAAAGTGATTATTCCATATTTTAATAACATCTTATTTCTATTTATATGGAAACATTCCAATACATTAGATAATATATTCATAAAAGTTGTACTGTAGGTTCATATTGGTCACATTTTTTCCATTCATGGATATATTCTCCGTATCCGACGCGGTATCAAAAAGGGAAGTAGCTGTGAAGAATTATGTTATTCATTCATCTTGTCAGTGCTATCAATCAGTAGAATAAAAGTGTATCTACATACGTATACAGGGTGTTCCATCTCAGACGAGCCACCCCGTATATTTCTTATCCCATAGTGAGTGGAAAAATCTCCCGAAATACCTCGAATGATTTTGTTGGAGGGACATCTTTTGACGTATATTTGAGGCTTGAACGAGCAACCCCCTAATAGGGGGCGCTTCAACCCCTCAAAATTGAATAGTAGAGAGGGGTTGAGTGATACGTCATTTGAAGTCTTGGAAGCCTCTTTACAACGGTGTATGAAAATCGTAAATTTGATGAACCGTTTTCGGCAAAAATTAATTTTTGTTCTGAATGCGCCACCTTGAATATTTTGGTTATTTGTACAATGTACAAGCTCATTTTTATTATGCCTTTTTTACAAACTTAAACAATCTTCAAAAAATCACATTCGTAAAAAAATTGAATTGTGTTGTCATGCTTACATTGAAAAAAATTAGATCTGAGTGTTTAAATCAAATGTTCAAATTGTCCTTCACTGACTTCCATACAATAATACAATCTTGACTGAAACCCGTCTCTAACATGGTTCAGCATAATTGGAGTTATTTGACGACACTCATTTACAATTCGTTTGGTGTAGTTCGTCCAAATTTTCAGGCTGAGTCACAAAAATTTGGACTCAAGATGTCCCCACAAGAAGAAGTACAGAGGGTTCAGGTCAGGAGATCGGGCAGGCCACTCCATAGAACCTCTTCTTCCAATCCCAACGACCGGGGTATTGCAAATTGAGGTATTGGCGAACTGGTGCGGCGTAGTGAGGAGGAGCTCCGTCTTGTTGGTAATGCAATTGTTGTTCAAGTTGTAGAGGATCGTTTTCCAATTGTTCAGTTATTAACGGATCGATCGCATTGTCCAACAATTCAAGATAAATTTCGCCATTTTAATTACAAGGAATGAACAGAGGTCCAATTAGGTGGTCTCCCAAAATTCCTACCCAAAGGTTTAGCTTTTCCCGATGTTGAGTGTGAGCTTCTCGATATACATCAGGATTTGTATCGCTCCAAATTCTACAGTTATGCCGGTTAACCTCTCCATTAAGTGAAAAAGTGCATTCGTCAGAAAATCAAACGTTATACAAGAAATTTGGGTTATTGTTGATACGCTCGACCATAATTTGGCAAAACTCTTGCCTTCGATCCCAATCATCATCATTTAATTCCTGAATTAATTTAATTTTGTACTGATGGAACTTGTGTTTATGTAAAATTCTGAAAACGTTAGATTGGCTAATACCGGAAGCTGCAGAAAGTTGTCGTAAAAATTGCGTGTTTGGCATAAGTTGGACATGTCCCAATACCGCCACAGCTGCTCCTTCATCATTAACAATTCCAATGGGTGCCCTTTTTTTAGCCATTACTGAACCCGTCTCCACAAATTTTGAAATCAATTCCATTACGTAGGTACTTATGACGAACGCTACGTTCAGGATGGTTTTCGTTAGATATCCTTGCAGCCGCTCGGGCATAATTTTGATTTTGGTAATGAAGGCTAACCAGCTCAACACGTTCTTGCAATATGTACACCATATTTTTGATATTTAAACAAATCAGCAAAGTAGTAACTCAACAGATTGATTAAAATCATGAAATGATCGAAGAAACGTTGAAAACAGATAAACACCTTCTGAGAACAAAAAATGAAGGCAACATAAGGAAATGTTTTGCTGTTTTTTTATTTATTACTTTAAGAGAATGTATTATTGTATGGATGTCAATGGAGGATAATTTGAACATTTGATTTAAACAAGCAGATTTAATTTTTTTCATTGTAAGCATGACAACACAATTCAATTTTTGTACGAATGTGAGTTTTTGAAGATTGTTTAAGTTTGTAAGAAAGGCTTAATAAAAATGAGCTTGTACATTGTACAAATAACCAAAATATTCAAAGTGGCGCATTCGAGCAACAACATTAATTTTTGGCGAAAACGGTTCATCAAATTTACGTTTTTCATACACCGTTGTAAGGAGGCTTCCAAGACTTTTCAAATGACGTTTCACTCAACCCCTCTCCCCTATTCAATGTTGAGGGGTTGAAGCGCCCCCCATTAGGGGGTTGCTCGTTCAAACTTCAAATATACGTCAAAAGATGTTCCCCAAACAAAATCATTGGACGTGTTTCGGGAGATTTATTCACTCACTATGGGATAAGAGATATACGGGGTGGCTCGTCTGAGATGGAACACCTTGTATATATGATACTGAAGAAACTGAAGACATTTGCAACAACAGTCCAGAAATACGAGAGTAGCTAGAAAACATATCAGCCTGACATAGATCCAAGCAGAGGGTCAAAACGTGGATGTCATTAACCTTGGAAAAAAATTGTTTTACGTCAATTATTTTTGTTACAGTATTCACTCGTTTATCACGATGCTGAAGGTCACGAGAATTGAGTAACGAGTTATCAAATTTCTTACTCGAGTTTTTCGAAACATCACATATTTAGAAGAGGAGTACGGGGAAACTTGGCCATTTCATCCGGTGACGGAAAATTGATCGAAGCGGTTTCGAATAGAGCAGAAATTATAGGAAGATGACGCTTCAGCAGAGTAAAAAATCTAACAGACGACAAAATTGCTCTTGTTGAATTAGAGGATCGACGCTGGAAGGTGAAAGAAATAGCATGATGTCGGGGATTCCAAATAAAAGCATCAGCTTAATCGTGCCATTGGGACATGAATAAAGTTATTGCAGGGGACTTCCAAACAACTCTCAGCGGTGCAGCCTCAACGACATGTCGACTGTGCTCAGTCCTGTTTTGGAGCTCTGTAGAGAAAATCCTCTGGATGGGCTAGATACGATTATTACAGAAGCCAAAACCGTGGGCCTTCATTAAGATCCTCTGTCAAAAAGAGGGTGATCGGAATGGAAGCGAAAAGGAGAACCATTTACGTCAAACTTCGATGACGTAAGAGTGAAGTGATTGTGATCTTAAAATAAGCGTTTCAAGTTGAATGCTTGAGATACTATATGGTTCCATTTAAAAAACAGAAAGTAGACCTCAAAATTACCACTCACAAGTGAGTTGATTATTAGTTAAGAGGGATTAATGAAAGTTCAATGCACCTAGCCCTTGAACACTATCCGCTGCTACGTTTTTCTGGGGTATTTTGATACCCCGCTGCTCGACCGAATCCTTAAATCTGATTTACGCTTAGATCCTCCATGTCATTGGCCGTGATCATCCCTGGACCTAGCCAAATTAACCTGATACGAATGAGCGAAGGACATTCACAAAGAAAGTGGGTTGATGACTCCACTTTGTCTCCCTCGCATCTCATACAGAAGGGACTGTCATTTTTCCCTACTGTATGGCTAAATTCCTCATATTTCCTTGACCTGTGAAGATCACGGAGATTAACCTGATGCCTTACTTAGGCAACGCTCATCAATGCCGCTGCTATATCTGATAAATTAGGGAGGGCAATAGAATAATTGAAATACATTGCATTGGTATTCCAATAATATAAGGGGAATCGGTAAGTTATTCAGAACAAATTTTCGTCCAAGATCAAAGAAGTTCTCTAAGATCTGCAGATCTTTATTTCCACAATAAGCAAGCACAAAGTGTCACGTCGAAACTCTCATAGATTCCTCTAATTCATCAGTTATTTACCCCTATAGCATATGAATTATTGACATATTGATATGATTGATTCAACAGCAGGGTAGTCAAATTAACTTCCCTATGGAAATCAATTTCAGTTGATAACTAGCGACACGTGAAAAATTGGTTAATTTAGTGATACAAAGTGAATTGGATTAATTCTGGCTGGAGAATATTCTCAATGCAGCTTTCCTTGATCCATCCCACGTCTATAGAGTCCTTCGCAACATTTCAGATTCCAGCTATCGTTGAGGCACAGATGCTCTCACCTGATATAAACATATCCTTCTGATAGATACTATTCAGAATTACTGAAGTGTGAAACGTTCGTTTTTTGGAGTCAATTCGATTGAATTATTACAAAAGTTAGTATTGACTAGTTCCTCTGAAATACGCCTACCTAGATGTTATGTTCTATAATGGATAATGTTTTGGGGCATAATGGTGTAGTTAAATAAGGATGTACTTCTACGATTCGAATTTCATAGGGTAGGCGTTCATTTGTTTTAATTAGAGAGGAGTATATAGTCCAGGCTAAGACGGTTTTCCCCTTCGATATTTTTCGAATTTTTTAGGTGAGATTTATCCCTGGGGTGTATGCCACGCCTTCAATTAGGTGGAAATTGTGAAATTTAAATTGACGAAAAGAATGGATGAAGTACTGAATTGTGAGCAAAGTGATCTGGTACACGTATATTGAATTAAGTTTGAAAAGCAGGTTTGAAACGTTTTTCGCCAAAACTCGAATACCTTACGTTTTAACGAAAAAAATGTTCTGAAGAAAATTGTAGGTAGTGTACAAACAAGAAATATCTGTGGGAGCAGTATAGAGCCGATTTCCGTAAACTACATGAAAAGATCTTCAGAATTGTTTTGTTCGCCTCGCTAGCATGAAAAATAACAGAATTATGTCGAGAATGGAATCGCGCATTTTTCAAGCAAAAAAGTTAAATGAACTTGATAATATGTTCTTCAGAATTCAAACTGAGTAATGCCATCCATTTTTCTCATTGGGGTATTATCTATATACTCAAAAAATGTAAGGAATAAAATTTACTTTTCAAAATTTTTCAAATTTCTTAAAAATATCACATTTTTCAAAATAACCCCCAAACAGTAATAGATATCTAAGAATTACAACCGACCAAGAATTTAGCTTTGTTCAGACATTCTGGTTAGGTCATTGCTCTACGATGAAGATCAAGTGAGATATATACTTTACAAGTTTTCGAGGTCTTTGAGCTTGAATATCTCGAAAACTATGAAGTTCAACCTCAGAACATGACTTGCAGGTCTTGTAATTTCCTATTAATTACTTTTTTGTAATTTGCCTCCATTTTGATTTTCTAATTGACCTATTAACGAACGCAACGTCATCACTCGCCGTGTCTTCATTTTTGAGATTACATAAAAAAAGTCTAAGAAATTCCAAATTTGACCGGATAAAGACTATTTTTTGTCACTACATAAGCGACTATTTAAAAGAGACTTAATGGAACCGTCATTCTAACAATCCTGATTATAATTTAAGATTCGTTATTTTAGTGAATAAGGAAGTATGGAATAAAACATTTTTTTTGAAACCGGCCAGAAATTAGTACTTTCCGGTTTATTTTTAGGTCAGAAAATCTCATTTTGTCGGACTGAGCCAGAAAATTATTGTGATAGTCCGGTAAAAGCTTTTACCGGACTCATTTTTATTTACTTTCCGGCCTATCTTTAATGAAAAAAATAATAAAATAGTTAGTCTAAGATAGCGGTCAATTGGTTTCTATAGTAACCGAGTTTTGTATTATTTAAAACTATAAAATAACTTGACATATTTTGACGTTTAGTTGAAAACGTGATATTTATTATAAAATGGATAGCTAACGGAGGTGCTGACATCATAAACTTAAAACGACATGGTGGTTGGAGTTCATTGCTCTACGATGAAGATCAAGTGAGATATATACTTTACAAGTTTTCGAGGTCTTTGAGCTTGAATATCTCGAAAACTATGAAGTTCAACCTCAGAACATGACTTGCAGCTCTTGTAATTTCCTATTAATTACTTTTTTGTAATTTGCCTCCATTTTGATTTTCTAATTGACCTATTAACGAACGCAACGTCATCACTCGCCGTGTCTTAATATCCAAAAAAGCACGGAACTTTTTACGAAAACTTTTATGTTGGCGAGCTTGATGCGGAATTATCTTGTCATCATTATGTCAGTTTAAAAGACAGTGTCGAGCGTCAACAACTCAAGAAGAGATGTTACCAACCACAATAAAAATCCCTAAATGGACTAAATTAAACATTTTTGTTTAAAAACGACATAAAAAGGGCAAATTACAAAAAATAGTATAAACCACTCGTTTCCTAAGACCTTGAAGGACTCATTCTTCAGAAAAACTCGTGGCTTCGCCACTCGTTTTTTAAACTTGAATTCGCGCTTTAAGACGAGTCCTAGGAAACTCGTTCTTTAATATACTATTAAGCGATATGGACCGGTAACAGTTGACAAAAGAAATAATTATAGCATAAAGGGTGTTTTGCGATGATTGGTAAGATTACATTCTATTTTTTTTCTTAATTTTCATATTAAGGGGTGGATCTCACCTTCGAAAAACTGATGAAGCACATTGGAACAAGGTCAAAGAAATGGTAGAAGGTATGAAGAGCCAAATTCCAATTTTTCATAAAAATCAATGACGATGATTTGGAGGTAATACGCCGTTTTTATCGTCATATCATTAGTCCTAACGAGAACGGTATTCAGTTTCTTCCTCATTTTGTCCAACTATTTATGTTTCATGATTTTGCTCCTCATGAAGTCACCATGAGCTGAGTCATGGCGAAGCATTGTGGCCTAGGTTAATTATTCCAAGAACTAGTGTGGCCAATCCTGAGGCAGCAAAATTTTTAAAACTCTTGACAATACGAGGGCAAAGTGAAAATTCGTGAGAAATGGAAAAGATGGCGCCACAATCTGAAATCTCATGTGAATTTATGATATACCATCTTTAACTAAAAAGCGTTAAAATTTTGAGACTGATATGTCATTCAATTCAGTTTTGACACCCATCGAAAGCAAGCAACCTTGAAGATTCTTGTGAACATGGAGAAAAGTGATTAAACATTATTTCTTGCGTGAAAAAATCATTACGCAATCTAAAGCATCGCTCGTTAGACATAATGGGGACTCCTCCCCATCGATTGGAACGATTCACAAGTGGCTTACTGATTTTCGTTGTGGCAGTTCGACCACAAAGCACGCTGATTATTCTGGTCGGCTAATTGAGGTTACAACGCCAGAAATCGTCGATATAATCTTGGTATTGATATTGGACAATCGGCAAGTTGAAGTGCACGAGATTGCTGAGGCTATGGGCATCTCAACCGAACTTATACGGAATATTTTCCATACATTTTTGGATATGAGAAAGGTATCTGCCAGATGGCTGTCGCAGCTCTGCTGACAACAAGCGGGACCGTGTAACAAATTCAAAGGAGTGTTTGGCGATGTTCAAGCGCGATGAGGAGACTTTTTGCGTTGTTCCATAATTGTGGACGCAACATGAAATAATCACAACATACCTGAGACCAAAGAACATTTGAAACAGTGGACTTGTCCTCGCGAATCTAAGCCGAAAAAAGCCAGAATTGGTTTATCAGCTAACAAAGTCATAGCGACAGTTTTTTGGGATATCACATCGATAACCTTGAAAAGGGCAAAACGATCTCCGTTGTATATTGTGCAGAGCAGTTCGATCGATTCGACGCCGAGTTGAAGCGAAAGCGGCCGCATTTGGTGAAGGAAAAAGTGCTTCTCCACCAGGACAACGCACATGCGAACAAGTCCGCTATCGCCATGACAAAATTGCATGGATTGTGCTAAGGATTGATTCGTCAACCACCATTTTCTCCAGATTTGGTCCCTTGCGATTCCCAAAAATTGGAGAAATGGCTCGGCAAAAGGAGATTTGACTCCAACGATGAGGACATCGCTGAAACAAACGCTCATTTTGGAAGATTACCGTATTATACGGAAAGGATCGAAGAATTTGAGAAACGTTGGAAGAAGAGTTTCGGGCTTATTGAGAAATAAAATAAGTTTTGACCAAATAAATCATGTCTTTTTTCATTTTTCAGGGACTTTTCCCATTGCCCTCGTAGATATTCATTTGACAAATTATACTAGCCAATTCCTTAATACATTGATTATTGTAGAAATCAGACGAACGTCATAAGAAACTAAATAATCTGGCTTAGAATGAACACTACATTGAATAAACACTGTAGAAAACCTCCAAAATATACTTTTATTCATTTTATCACTAGCTATTTATACATAAAGAGAAAATGACCGAGGGGCTAGCTTCATGATTTCATGATAAGGAATTCAGATTGTTAGATGATCCACGGATTACGAGAATATTGGTTGTTTACACTAAGGGATTAGAAAGTAATGATTAGTTTGGGACAGGATGTTTGTTTGGGGAGAGATTAATAAGTAAAAGATTACTGTGCTTATAGTTACATATAAAGACCGATTTTTATGTGTGAGGGCTCATTCGATTTGTTTTGACCTCTAGATCAGAATCTGCCACAGCTACATAGGGGGAAATTTGTCCTATTGTTAATAAACAATAAATAATGGCCAATAAATGGCACGTTTTTGACATAATAAAAAAAAAATTGAAAACGCTATTTTCCATCAATTTTTAGCGGGTAAAGTAGAAAATTGCAGTTATTTGATCAATAAACAATGTGAATTTAAGGTTTATCACAATTTGTCAGTTATCTATTTGTTAATTAACAACAAAATGGAAATTCCCTAAATAATCGAGATTACATTCATTTTCAGGTAATTTGAGGTCGCTGAATACAAATTCGATGTTATTTCTCTGATTGACTGTTAATCTAATTAGTTAATTAACAATTTGTTATTTTTTTGATTGAATGTTAATATAATTATTTAATTAATAATTACTTAGTTACCGAATTAACAAAAAAATTCAAAGTCTCAAGTCACTTTCGTATAATTTAAGGTCGCTGAATACGAATTTGATGTTATTTTTTTAATAAATTGCTGGGAAACTACTTTTTATCAATAACATGAAAATCCACTCTTCCCCTTTACGGCTACGGCCCTGGAGGTTGAATTACTGGTTCTGAATTCAGCTCATACGTCCCCGCACTTCTCTCAGTTACCATGGCAACGCTATTAATCAACTAATAATATGAACAATTTATTGAAAAATCACATTAGATTCAAATTTAACTACTTCAAATTATCCGAAATTGACTGTAATCTTGATAATTTTAAAACTTTGAATATTTTTTGTTGATTCGCCAAGTGAATTAAGTAATTAATTAAATTATCATTCGATTCAAAAAGTAGCATCAATATCGTGTTGAGCGGCCTTAAATTATACGAAAATGACTCCGATCTTGATAATTTTAAGACTTTGAATTTTTTTGTTAATTCGGTAACTAAGTAATTATCAATAAAATGATTAAATTAACCTTTAATTCAAAAAATAACATTAAATTCATGTTAAGACTTTGAATTTTTTTGTTAATTCGGTAACTAAGTAATTATCAATAAAATGATTAAATTAACCTTTAATTCAAAAAATAACGTTAAATTCATGTTAAGCGACACGAAATTACCCGAAAATTATTCTAATCTTGATTATTTTGAGACACTTAATTTTTTTTGTTAATTCGATAACTGAGTAATTATCAATGAATTAATTAAATTACTATTTAATCCAAAAAATAACATCAAATTCATATTCAGCGATGTCAAATTACCTGAAAATGACTCTAGTCTTGATTATTTCCAAAATCTTTATTTTTTAGGTTGATTTGTTTAATTAACAAATTGTTGATCAACTAATTAGATTAACAGCGAATCAAAAAAACAACATCGATTTCGTATTCAGCGACCTCAAATCACCTGAAAATGAATCTAATCTTGATTATTTTGAAAATTTTTATTTTGTTGTTTATTAACAAATAGATAACTAACAAATTGTTATAAACCTTAAATTTGCATTGTTTATTGATCAAATGACGGCAATTTTTTACTTTACTCGCTAAAAATTGATGGAAAATAGCGTTTTTAGTTTTTTTTTATATATTGTTATAACACATCATTTATTAGTCAATATTTATTGTTTATTAACTTTTCTGAGACATTTCCCCCTATGTAGTCGTGGCAGATTCTGATCTACAGGTCAAAACGAATCGAATGAGCCTTTTACCTCAAATTTTTCTTTTCAAAACCTTTATTTCCTGGACTACTAGCCACAAAACTGTAATTGTTGAGAACTGAAGTTCGAGGTTTGTTCAAAATGTGAATACTCACTCTATGGTTCTCATTTCTCTGACATTGCTTATCCCGAGGAGACAAGAATAGACGCGCGTAGTGTATACAAATCAATAAAAAGGGCAATATTTAACGTAAGGAATTAATTATTTTCTAAAAAAATTGCTTGCCCTATAACACTAGCATTCAAACAAATCAACAAGACTCTCAGGCAATAAAGTGAAAAAAACTGCTTTTGCTGCTGTGTCATTACTTTCGCTCCAAGAAATCGATAGGTCTGAGAAAATATGGGAAATTACGTTATATGATGAACCATGACAGATCACTGCGCCATTTCATTTGCGTTGTAACTTAATGACCTTAAAGCATTGAAAATTGCATGGCTTGGCGATTATTCTATTAGTGTAGCGCCATCTTCTGAAATTATGATAAAATATTATTCGTGTGGGGTGTCATATTATTCAAAACTGAAAAATGAGAAAGTTCATCATAATTGAAAATAGTGTGGATTGTCATTGTTTCCCACTAAGATCTTCAATTTCATTATTATTATATTCAAGATCGCATACCATTATTATAATTATTATGAAGAAGCAACTTGAAATGGAAGTTTAAAAATAATCATAGCTGGATCAGTGAATATTTAAGAATGTACACATAATGCTTTGTTGGAAATATTTTGGAATAGAAGGACGTCAGCAAATGAGAAAACACCTCTTTGAGTAACGTAAATAGAACCGAACAGAGCGAATATAATATTTTATGGATGCATAATATTTCATAAAACAGGAGAGTAATATCACACGCTTATCGCTGTAGAAAATAGAAAAGTAGAAGAGAAAGAAGAAATTACGAATTTCCCAAGTGTGTACATGTTTCATAAGAGGAGATGGTTGCAAGGGGAGACTGAAGTTATGTGTTCTGTGTTCAAAGCTGTCCCTACGTCGCATTATCTCTTCGACCTGTTTAGTTCTTGAGAGTGATGCAATTTTAATGTGTTTGTTAGAGAGTAGGAAAGGATATTTAAGGCTTTTTTAAAACGTCAAGTGGACTGGCTAAACGAAATGTACTGAGAGATAAAGCTCTGCTCCACTGGGGCTTAATTAAGTTTCATTAAAATATAAAACTACAGCAACATTCCTGTCTGCATGAAGTTCGCACGAAATGAGCAAACATTTTCATGCATAATTACGGATTTGAATACTAATATTGAACTAAATAATAAACGGTTCCTATTGGATGAATGAGAACCGCGAATTGGGAGTACGTTCATGTGCACTAAATATTATTCATACATGATTCCGCAGCGAGTAAAACTGTGGTAGCATCATATATTTAATATTCCTATATTGCTAGCGTGAGATAGAAGTCTCGGACAATCGTTACGGAGCTAGCATATAATATCTGTCGTTTCTGATTCTATTATAGAATGACAGCATCTGCCAGATGCTGTATGATATACCATGATGTATATCTATTACAACGACAATTATTGTTTAATGTCCTTGTATCTAATGTGCCTGTTTGAAATTGTGCTACTATTCTGAAAAACCTACTGCAACCTGCAACATTTGGAATGCGCAAATGACGCACAGTTGCAATGCCAGCCTTTTCCAGACTTTCCATCTATCGAGTACTTGTCGCTGCTCATTGGCGAGAATAGAACCCCAGCAATATAGGAATATTAAATATTCTATCATAATTACTCCGTGAAACCATTACAAATTACACAAAATTATGTCATTAGAATCATTTTTTCGATACCCGCAAGTACAACCAACACCTATATTTATGCAAGAGTGGAATAGATTCAGCCATTACGTGATGGAAATCGATTATCAATTTTAAATATAGTGCAGTCAAATGGGTATAAGAAAAGGCCAAATCTCGAAATACTTGGGAAATGGACCGATTCTGATAGGACAAAGTGCATTCTCTTCGGAATTTTATCAGGAACAAAGTCTACTCCGTCTAGAGTTGCGCAACAATTTTGCATTGCTTATAAACAATACATTAACAATTTAATTAGCATATTTATTACATACAAATTCATAAAAAATGATCTGGTGGAGACTATTTTCGGTCAGTGAACAAATGAGGATAGTTAAAAAAATAGTTGAATCAGCTTCATTCGTTATAAGCTATTTATTTATTAACAAAAAGACGACTTCGATCAAAACTACGAGTTTAGGATCGTTTTCGAATAATTTTGGCCTTCTGAGTTCGATTTTGTCGTCAATATCGTAGAAACGTATACTTACCCGCTAATTTGTTAATTTGCTATGAACAAATTAATAAATATACGAATTTTGATCAGAATGTCGAGCTTATAGTCGCCTTCAGCTAATTTTGGCCTTCAGAGTATGATTTTATTGTTATCATGGTCTTTGAATGAAAACATTGATTTCTGAATTGTTATGAATAAATTATTGATTATACGAATTTGACCAAAATGTCGAGTTCAGACTCGTTTATAGCTAATTTTGGCCTTTTGAATATGATTTTATTGTTATTATAGTTCTTAAATGTATAAATAAATTTTTGAATAGCTATAAACAATGAATATAGGAATTGCGTCAAAATTCCGAGGGTAGAGTGTTTCTAAAATTAATGTATTAATAGTCAAATAAACTATATAAAAAAAAGATATGTATGTTACAAGAATAATCTCTATTTTGGAACGAACAGATGAAAAATATCTTATTCTCGTTCATCTTGGGGTTCATTTAAAATTTCCTGATAAGTGTTCTTCTCGTGGCATCAGCGAGAATTTTGAAGTATTATTCGTGATACGTTTCAATTAAACTATTTTTTCTTGAACATGGCATTTTTTTATCAAATTATTTGTTATTTTATTAAGACCTGATACGATTTTATTTTTGATTTAAATTATTTGACTATTAATACATTAATTTTGAAAACAATTCACAATTGGAATTTTGGGGCAATTCATATATTTATTAATAAATAATTTATTCGTAACAATTCTTAAGGAATATAATAACAATAATATCGTACTGAAGAGGCCCAAAATTAGCTGAAAACGACTATAAACTCGACGTTTTGGTCAAATTCGTATAATTATTGATAAATAATTAATTTGTAACAATGCAAAAATGTATGTATGCATTTGAAGACCATAATAACGATTAAATGATACTCAACAGGCCAAGATTAGCTGAAAACGACTATAAGCTCGACATTTTGATCAAATTCGTATAATTATCAATATATAACTCATTTATAACAATTCAAAAATCATTCTGGTCAATATGGTATGTTTATAACGAAGTAGCGGGTATACATCCAACGATATTGACAAAATTATTCGAAAACGATCCAAAAATCGTAGTTTTGCTCGAATTCGTATATTTCTCAATAAATAAATTGTTTGTAACAAATGAAGTTGATTCAAACACTTGTTCAACTATATTCATATGTTCACTGATCAAAAATAGTCCTTACCCGATCATTTATCATGAATTTTTCTGTAATCTCATAAATACGCCAATTAAATTGTTAATTTATTGTTTATAAGCAATGCAAAATTTTTGCGCAACTTCAGACGAGGTAGACTTTGTTTTTGATAAAATTCCGAAGAGAATGCACTTTGTCCCATCAAAACCGGTCCATTTCCCAAGGATTTCGACCTCAAATACTCATTTGACTGCACTAATACAACAACTATTACAAGTTCGATTTTCACAAGTTTATTAAAAATGTGACTATAGTTTCGCTAGCACCGTAGTTTCTTGAAACGTATTACAAAGTACTGACAGATAACATAATAGGTAAACTAGTATATACTTTAATGCTGATCACAGGGTAGATAGATATTGGGAATTTTCCCTAATTTTGACCAATGGGGTAAACCCAATTGAGTAAAATTTCCAATAATTATCTACCCTGTAATTGGCAAAGTATGTGTTACTTTAGCTACGAGTATTATGTTATCTGCTAGAAAATACTTGGTACGAATGGTAATAAATTTCCACTTATCTTGGCTGGCGATTTCAACTTCGCTGATAAAAAATCAGAGCGGTTGACAACTTTTCTTTGGGAAAAATTGGATTTGAAAATGAATAATGATCCACAAGAATCCACAACAAAATATGGGACCACCATTGACGCGGTATTTTCCAGATATTTAGAGGATATCAAGTCTCAAACTTATGTTTCTTATTTCAGTTACCATGAACCTATAGTTTCAATGATAAAAATTCCTGAATAACCTACATGTGTTATAAGATAATAAAAATATTTTAAACGATATTAACTTCTCATTTATTCAGTAAAAGAAAAAAAAATGTTTTCTCATCGGTCACCACGCTCAAAAAGTGTAACTTGAATTAATATCAAAGAAAAAATAATACTGCATAAATAAAAAATAGATAAATAATTATAATTGCGTAAGTTGATAAAAAATGCTATGCAATAGCTTTACCGCGGCAGTTCCCGAGTGCAACACGTTTTTTTTCTACATAATATGAACACCTACTACGATTGTAAACAAGGCATATCTGAAAGGTTTTAGTATAGTATCAATGCTGGCAGATCACGAGATTTTCTCAAGTGCCACAGTTACATCTTGAAATTGTGAATGTAATTTGAAAATAATTTGAAATAAGCCTTGAACTTTGAAATATAGGTAGCATAATATGTAGCTCAGCTTGTCCGGATAGGCAGGAGAAGCACTGCGTTATCGTACAAATCAAACCGACGGATAAAAAAATGAGTATTATTTATAAATTATACCTAATTTAGCAAAATTCAAATTTGCAGAGCGTTGCGAGATGAGAAGTAAGTATAGTTTTGGATAATTAACTATGAATTATGAGACGCAGTGTCATAGCGAACGAAGTCGTGTCTTGAATCGGGATATATGGCACAATGTATGTCTTCGTTAGGAGACGAAATTATATATGAATCCACTTGAAATTTTGATACAAACTAGAGAATTACTGGCATAAAAATTTAATGTCGTAACTTAAACCGTTTTCAAGTTATTGTGAAGAGCGTACCCTCTTAATACCCGACACTATTCGCTTTGTTCCGCACACTGTTGGGTGCGCCAACTATCTGGCTGATTGTAGAGAGTAATAGAGGGTGCGTACCGTGGAAGCAGTACATTGTAGCGCTACTCGCACTGAAAATGTGACGTCAGCATTTCATTTATGCAACTGAAGCGACCGCTTCTTATGATGCAACATATGCGGCTTAATGCAACATAGGCGGCCACATATGTTGCATAACAGGAGACTTCTTTCGAACTGAGTTGTGGTCTTGATAGGCTCATGCTCATGGTCTCTACACAGCGGTCGAACGGTGTCTGCCTCATTGTACCTTGAGCCATTTCCGAGTTACATATTTTGAACGCACATCTTGGGCAGTACTAAAGAATCGGGCTCGAGCAACTGAGCAGACTGCGGCCCGCGCCGTTGATTGGCTTATGCGAAGGACGGAGTTCACTCACCCACTCCGTCTCTTGTCTTTGGGCATATGCACATCGTAATGACCGACCCAGTATATTTAAAGGATAGGTAAAGTATTGAATTAACTCACAAATAATATGCAATCAACCAGTCGAAGTTTGTTATATTGGTAATAGTTCAGAAATAGCCAATGAAAGACGTTAGAGTATAATCTATGTTACATTTGAATTGTTTTCAAATGATGTTCATAATTTTGCTTACAACTCTATGTTTCATTATGACCCCTGCTGTCAGGTTGAAGTTCGAAATTATTAAACATTACAATATAACCTTGTTTTATACTGAAAACTGCTATCACATCAACTATCAAAATTTGCCACAGAGTGAACACACACAGAATAAACTGTGACGTCACATCGCCGACGTCACCTGAATCTAAAAAAGAGAATCTCGGACACTTCTAAAGGTTAAATATATGTGTATGGTAAATATTTATAACCAGGAAAACAGTAGTACAATTTAATCTGAAAAACTGGTTATTAAAATTATCAATAGAAATGGTATTAATGCCCGCAAAAATAATACACTTTGTACTTTCACCACTTTAGAGCGATCGTACGATCAATCGTCTCCACATTTAATGAACATATAGACAAGTGGGCACACTCACACAGACATCATCATAAAAGAACGAATCAAAACAGATATGTCCGCAAATATCCGGATTTTATTTTTAAGCTGTTTACAATACTTCATATAGTGAGAAAAATAAACATATGCATAACCCATTGTGACTATAGTATAATCCACAATGACTGATCCTTAGAGGAATAAAAGATGTATAGGCTCCTTGGAAATGATAACACTACACTTTGTAGTGAAGCCAACACCTGGCTATCCTTTACTGTATCCATAGATGGGAGTGGCCTGGGACGTCATGAACAGATTGTTTACATGGGACCTGGAGCCGATGAGTCATTGAGTAATTTATTGAAAGGTGAGGCGTAAAAGAAATATTCTCGATTGAAAAATATATACTATGTAATTATACCGTTCATATCAACAGAAATTTGGGATGTTTATCAATTGAATTATAGAACAGTCTTATTACCTAAAAATAGGAATTATTCTCAAAGGCACGATTCACACTAACAACACAAAGACAAACAAAGAATTGGATCAATCGTCATAACTGACAACGGTGAGTGGACATGATCAAACCGAATGACTCAGCTCCGTTCGAATCAAATAAACAGACATACACGGAACTCGATGCGATCTAGTCTGAAAAATCAGAAAAACAAGCTTATGTTGGATTCTGAATAGTCGCGAAACGAAGCACTAAAAACGGTCAAAGTTCGAAAAATTGTAACAGTAAGACGGATTTGAATACGGTCTTGTGCATTATATTCGTAAGAGCTTCAGGAAACTTTGTGATCTAAATTGATTTATAAAAAATCAAAAATATGCAATTTGCATGAATAACATGCATTTTAGGATTGCATTTTACAATTTCACAATTCGGTTAATAGTGATAAAAATGATTCCAAACTCGTTACTCGGGAGGTTTTTGGGGTAGCTGAACACGAAAATCGTGGCAGAATTGGTCCTCGAGGTATCTGATGCCCAGGATGAACGGTATCCCTGTCGTCCCCTGAAGTTTTCGGGAAATTCGTTATATAATAAGTCCAAACTTGCTACTTGGGGGGGTTTTGGGGTCGCTGAACACGAATTTCGCGACAGAATTGGTCTCCGAGGTACCTGGTGTTCAGGGTGAACGGTATCCTCGTTTTCCCTATTAATTAATGTTATCATTATATGATTTTTACTGAAACTTTGTACATGCTTGTAAATTATGCACTCAAATGTTGTACAAAAGCTGTGAATTCTGGTGATCAGTCTTACAAAATGTATCCACTGAGCCTTATGTTTCTTTTGAATTTGACGCTTTCAATACAGTTGGTAGGAGTGATACGATACATGAGGATGCGGTTCTGTGGTGTCGTGTGAGGGGCAGACAGAATGTAAACTCTCCGTAAGGGGCTACAGGTGGAAGTTCTTAGTCTTCTTCTACATTCTTGATAAATGCACGTTCGGAGAACTGCTCAACAGTGGAGTCTTGATATATTATACTTAAAACATTGATGTGTTACAATTTCGATTATTCGTGTTTCTATTCGTTTCAGCGACGATTTCAATTGAGATTGGTGCGATAAAGACGCTTTTGTGTAATACAATTAGTTTCAAGTAATCTAGTTTTAGACATAATAAGTCTTCTGATGATGGTCGTGAGACCGAAACGTACGTAAAGAGGAGAAAATATAAAGTATGAGTGTTAATGTGAACTATTTCCCGCGAATTCATATATAGTTCATACCTAGGTCGAGAATCTTCATCATTATTAACACCAAATAGTATTACAAATGGTTTGTATTCGAATTTGGGGGACGTGCCCTGAGTACCAAAGCCGAGGGAGCACCGCTTGGTAAAACTAAATCAAAGCTCTCAAATTCTCTACAACTACGATGTCCATGGTCAGCAGCTGTATGAAGAAATATTGGAATTGCGAATGTTGCTCAGCACCAGGACCAACGTGAAACTTTCACGACCTGAAGAAGTTCTGCGATTCATCGTGCAATACGGAGATGAGAGCGTTTTCCCAAAACTTCGGATCGCCATTCAAATATTAATCACTATTGCAGTTTCCCTTGCTAGCTGTGAAACATCATTCAACAAATTAAAATTGTTTCTAGATCATCTTCGAGCCTCCATGGGTCAAGATCGATTGAGCGACCTTGCTTTGCTTAACATCACGAAGGCGAGGAAGGTGCTTATATAACGAGCATGTTACTCAAGTTCATTGAATAAATAAACATATATATAGATCGATGTTTTGTTGTTGTGTTTTTTGTTTTCACATTTATTTAAATCAAACAGTAATTTTATCCACCTTTATCACTTTAAATGATTCATCATGTAGTACAAATTAACTATTTCTCGCTCATGTGAAGCGAGAAACAAATAAATTTGGTTACGAAGTTTCAAAGGGGGCGTGATTACAACACTTGCTACGGGCGCCACCCCCACCTAGTTATGCCCCTGTACTCTCATGATAGTTACATGATAGCTGCAAGGTCCTCAATACTTTTTTAGTATTGACAGAGGATGAGGGTGATCATTTCATACCTACACAGTAAGAAATTTGGTCCGTGTAAAACAGCTAGTGTAATGGGTGAAAAATTTAGAGTGAATTTTAAGTGTTAAATGACTATTTTTTGAAACACTAGAATTGATGAGCGATGTTTACACTAAACTACTCTAGTTGAGTTGTCTTACTATTTTAATGTTCATTACTCACACAACAAAATTATATTTAAATTGTTTTAGTGTCGAATGTTCTAGGTTTACACTAGGAGTGTCAAATGCATAGAAATATTTCACTAACTAGAGTGTTCTGACACTGCCAATTGCGAAATGCCGTTTGGTTCAATCCGTATCCAACACGTTACCCTGAGTACCGGCATTGGCTTTACGTTAGCGGCTTTTATTCTTTCTTCAAGCTGCAACCTTCAACCTGTGTTGTGTGTTTACTAGACTTAAATCGTGATCTGTGTAGCTTTATTTGTTCTTATAAGGTAAGTGTTGTTGTTTAATCTTCTTAATATCATCTACTTAGTAGTAAACTGGACATAGTCAAATAATAGAGGTGATGAAATGTGTTTTAGTTCAAATCAAACGCCTTAACCCCAATTTCTGGTTCATAATATTAATCAGAGGCACCACCGACTCTTGCACCTAGTTCTAATAAATACCAATAGTTATGCCTTTAAATTACTGAGCACAGCAAGTCATAGTAGACATAACCTAATAGTGAGGTACATCGTACATTATTTGTTGATATTACATTTACTGTCATTTTGTGAAGGTTCAGTTGTGACCCCACATTGCAAATACTGTGGCGATGGGGATTCTAACGAATCGATCTGAACGATCTGAAGTGTGGGTCATAGTGATCGATTCGTCAAATATGTATAATGAATTACATTCTCACAAAGATAATATGTTACAGGTAACCTATAGATGAATTCTATCAAGCTGAACTATATTCATTGCTCGAAGGTGACCAAAGTGGAGCAACACTGTATATATGAAGAATACGAACAATTAGGTTAGCTATTATACAAGGTCATGCAAACCTCTGACTTTTATATTATTTTTAAAATACTGTTTCATTTTTATGTATCATATATTCGATAGTATTCAGATTTAAATGTTCCACATATTCGTCAATTCATCGGAATTGCTCAGTTGTACCTATTATGCCATAAATTTATTGTTAAATAAACATTTTTTATTTGCAAGTAGTGTATTCTTCCTTTACCCTAAACTAGGTAGTGCAGAGCTAGAGTGGACGTACACTAGAAACAGTATTTTGTTCACCAAAATCAGTGTAAATTCAACACTAGGTAGAGTTAACATACACTGAAAACGGTATTTTTTTGACCAAAGTCAGTGTGATATTACACTGAAATAGTAATTTGGATACTCTTACATTTGTTAATTCACACAATTTAGAGTTTCTCAGTGTATATTTGAACACTAGCTAGATTTGTTTCCAACTCTGGGTTATGTTGCATCTCATCTGCTGCAGTGTAAAAGACACTCTAAATGAAGCGACTATTTAACAATAACGTTAGAGTAAAGTTACCATTAAAATTTACCTTAGATGCAGAGTGAATACTTCACACTAAAAACATTGGACCTATATAGAATGTTTTTAGTGTTACTTAGAGTGAAGTTTTCACTCTAAATTTTTTACTGTGTATTAGTGCAGAAGAGAGTTTTTTGTCTGGTGATATCATATTCACAAATTCATTGACCTTTCTGGAACATGGCAGAAAGATGGGGAATCCCTTCCTCTTCTATAGATATTTTCATGGTTGACACCCATTGGAAATCTCGTCTGTCATTCCTCCATCAACCATAGATAACTCTACTAGCGTAGAATGAAATGTCTTATGCTAGGGACCAAAACTATCATGGCCGGTGAAAGTGTTTCGCTTCCATAACACGGGCGGGCGCGTCAAGCGTCTGCAATTAATAGAAATTATGATGGGCATGAGATTGTTATTGTTGTTCAATAGTAGCCATTCTTAATTCATTTGTGGATTTTGTTCCCATGCGACTCGTTTCTTGCTATCATATACGCTATTTCTAGAATATTATTTTTGCATAATATTCATCATGGAAAAATACGGTTGTGCTACACGCAATTGTCAGCCACTTAAGAACCATGAACGCTACAGATTTCTGAATCCCAAATTCGATATGGGCTTATTGAATTCATGGCTGAAGTTTGTGAATCTGGTTCTTCTGAAGTATACTTTCGAAAAAATATACACCAATTACCGGGAGTGCTGAAGACATTTTTCATCAGAAGATTTTGGACCAAATGATGCTTTGAAGAAAGATGCTGTTCCGACGCTTTTTCTGCCAACTCATGTTAATGATTGTTTTCTTTGTGGAGAACTCGATTTGTCAAATGGAATCAGGAATCATATTGAATCAGGCAACATCAACTCAATTTCTGTTGAAGATACTGTAAAAGTAGAACGTAAGCAGCCCAATGTATTTTCAAGTACGAGTAACAATGAAGCATCTCAACAGTTAACACCATCACGAGTCTCAAGACCAAATTCAGGTGAAATAAACATTGTGATTTTTATGTTATACAAAATTTCTTGTGAATAATATGCACACATATTGAAACGTTACTATTTTCAGAAGTACCTTCCAAGCAATAAATTCTTTTTTCAATAAGGCAATAAATGAATAGCAAAAAACGATGTTGAAGTATCATGTACACACACGGTACGGTAATTATTATGGATCTGAAGTACTCATGTATGTCCTTAAAATATTTTTTTTGTAGGCAAGGAATTTTTGCACCAAGTGAATGTTCAAAAATCGTTGAACTTACACCAAAGTCTAAATATTTATATAAGATTGCCTCATCCTACAAAAACAAAGCAGCTATGTTATCGAAGAAAAAACTTTCCTGTAGAAAAAAATCTTATTTGCCAATAAGATGTCAACAGAGCAGTCAATAATTGAATTGTCAAATAGTTTCAACTCTTTAGTGTTCAATTTTTTCAAGGGGTAGTTAGATTGTGCTGGAAAGAAGCATAAGACGATTTTCTTTGCAAAATAAAATATTAGTTCTAGCAATCTATATTATTATATATTATATATTACACATTATTATTATCTTACATATTTCTGTTTTGACTCTGTTGAATAAAAACTATTGGTAAAAACTATCGACTTTCATTTCCTACTTAAATTGTTAGAAAACAAAATTTGCAATTATGTGCTGTGTAACTCGATTCGAATTTCCCTCCAAAGCATCATTTAGTAGGCTTCCATTCCACGCGCGGCGCTCTTATCGCGGTTTCTGTACCTAACACGGAACATTTCATTCTACGGAGTAGTGTTTATGTCCATGAACGATTCCAGGTAAGAGACTAGATGAGCTAAGGGTAATCACTTTTTTGTTGTCAGGCTCCAGACCTGCTGAACTTCTCTCTACCAGACTACATTCCTCTATCGAACGGCAAAGTTATGGAAATCTTCGTCTAATGCTAGTTTTTTCTATGGTCATAATCTACAATCCGGTAAGAAAAATCACACCCCCACCTCTTCTCTTGAAACTCCACCGCTGGCTACACGACGTTCTACGAAACATAGGTTTTTCTCTCATATAGTCAAAATATATAGAGAAAAACACAAGCGTTCCGAAAATACTAGGGGATGTCACTCGGCATACCAAATTTATGTGAGTGATTTATCTCGGCAACACATGCAATCAAACTCGGACATATTAATTTTTAATTCATTTTATTCTAGCGTTCTAGCAGTAATGGACATGCTAATTGAGGACAGATTCAGAAGATTGTAATTTACATTAGCTGAAATGAGAATTGTTAAATGAAATTGATAATTCCAAACTACTGTATGAATTAATTACACTGGTACGTATGGCATTTGTACATTTTGTGCTGCATTCGTGAAACAATAGAAAGGAAAATACCAACACGATTTGAGAATGTGCCATGAATTGGTGCCATTACTTATTTATAAATTCATTCGGAATCCGAGGCAGACATTAACCGCATACAAAAGTGCGCCAATTGTAATCTTGTTAAGACTATAAAATGCTTATAAAGCAAGGCTATTTTAAGTGGCCAATTCAGAGGATACATATTTATGAGAATAAATACAACTACAATGAAAATATTACATCAAAAATAAAAATGGAAGTATGCGGAAAGTAAATTTACATATTTTCTTCGATTTTTATTTATATTGGGAACTCGCAGGCTTCAACAGAGCTTTTGCATAGCTTCCGCATATATTAGAATACTTTTACTTTAAGGGCTAGAAATACAATGGACGGAATAACAATTGCACATTTTGTTGCGCTCCAGTATTCAATTAAGGGTTTGTTTATGTAAATGATGTTTCAGTGTCTGTAATTCCACTTCATGGCATTTGACATCGATTCTCTTTCGTGCAAGGACTCAAAAGACAGAAGACAAGACCTATGAGGACTTATTTGTATCGACCCGTTTCCTCTCACTGTACTCATTTGAGTACCTACATATTTATTGACGTTGATCTAGTTCGTTGAAAACTTAACAAAACCTATTTTGCATCTACGTAATTATAAAGTACATTCTGCTAATATGTTTCTATAGGAATATACCATTTCTTGGTTTACAGTATTTTCCAGTGTTATGTGATCTTGTGAGAGGATACTGTAAATTGTACTCGAGTTTTTCATGATTCAAAGAGGAATATACTTTTCCTTGGTTTAATCAAAGTTATTTCCAGTTAGTGCAGTCAAATGGGTATTGGTCCCGTAAATCCTTGGAAAATGGATCGATTATGATGGGACAGAGACTCTCCAGAATGTTATCAGAAAAAAAATTGACAACAAATAAAGTTGCGCAAATTGTTCATATTATTTATAAATAATGAATAAACAATTTAACTAACTCATTTTTGAGATTACACAAAAATTCCTGTGAAATGCAAAGTTTGCCAGTTTTTGATCGGATAAAGACAATTTATTGTTATAAACATTTTATTTATCAACAAAATAGATAAATTCGATCAAAACTCTGACTTTAGGGTCGTTTTTGGATAATTCTGGTATTCTGAGTTCAATTTTATCGTTAATATCGTTGAAACACACAATTTTGCTCATTTGTTAATAAACTATTACGTTTATTGATAAAAACACGAATTTTACCAAAATATCGAGCTTATAATCACGGGTGAGAAATCAGAAATACAAAATAATTGTGAGGAAGCTATTCTAGCGCTTTTCAATTGGCTTACCCAAAATTTATTGCACCTGAACGTATATAAGGCACACTACATCCAATTTCATCCTTACCAGAATAAAAATGACTCAATATTAAACTTAAGCATTGATAATAATATCTTACACTGCGCGGATGATATAAAATTTCTAGGGCTAACCATAGATACGAATTTAAACTGGAAATTGCACTGCCAGGATCTAATGACTGAATTGAACTCAATTAATTACCTGTTCAGAAATATTAAACATGTTTTAAATTTAAATCATCTGATAGCTATATATTTTGGACATGTTCCGTACAGATTAGCATATGGAATTTGCCTTAGGGGAATGTCTGCTCTAGCCTATGATGTATTCGTTCATCAGAAGAAAATAATCAGGTGCATTGCAGGCGTATCACGAAATTATTCATGCAGATCATTATTCAAAACATATAAAATTTCAACCCTTACAGGAATTCTAATCTCGGAAATGTGTTCATACGTATTTTTAAATGAAGAAAACTTGACTACAAACAGAGAAATACATAACTATGAGCAAATTCATCCCACTTATAGGAGGCTTAAAGTAGGACTAAATTCATTGAACCATATGGATGTCAAATTATTCAATAGCCTCCCAGATCATATCAAAAACTGTGATTATATCTCCTTTTTCAAGATTGGTCTGAAATCTTTCCTACTGGAAAATGTTTCTTTTACATTGGGTGAATATAATGAACATGCTAAATCCTAGTATTACTTTTATATCATGTTGAACGTTATATTGAATTTCATTATTTTAGATTTAAATGTACGCGCTCTGCTTTTTACTTATTTAATCAAGACATTTTATCATATCTAATTGTGACTATTCCTATACATTCCATGTAATGTCAACAGGAAAATAAAGATTATTATGATTATTACTATTATTATAGTTGCTTTCGGATAATTTTGTCCTCCTGGGTACGACTCCATTTCTTTGATCTTTGAGTGCATACATAAATTTTTGGATTGTTATGAACAAATTATTTATTAAAAAATGAAGAATAAAGGAAATGAGACATTTGTATTAATTTTTATATAATATGCACACTCAGAACTTGATTTTTTTGACAAAATCGATGAATTGTATTAAGTCTTAATATAATAAAAAAATGGCATCCCACTAATTTTAAATAATTGTTTTCCCCATATCAATTCTCCCTCCTTAAAAAATTAATATGTTCAATTTCATATATATTTATTGATACTTTACCATACTGAAACATGAAATTTTTTATCATTTTTACAACAATTCGAAAATGTATTGTTATGATTTCATTTCATAGACAATAAAAATTTAAAAATAATAACTTACCGAACTTTGAAAATCAGAAAAGATCAAATAAAAGATATTTATATGGAATTAAAAACAATAA
Organism: Endomychus coccineus; assembly: GCA_958510875.1. NCBI lineage: Eukaryota > Metazoa > Arthropoda > Insecta > Coleoptera > Endomychidae > Endomychus > Endomychus coccineus. Next base: position 47,631,940 of record OY294068.1, read on the forward strand.
TAAAAGCTAAATAATAGTTAGGATATTAATATTAACAATGCAAAACATAATAAACAACAATGTAATAGAATAAGAAGTGATAAACAAGAACTTCAGTGAAAGTGAAGAAACGTACTGTGTAACGAAGGCAAAAATCATAAGTAAAGTGATTACAAAACTATCATGAGATAGTACAAAACATTGAATAATGTTATAGATATAAGTTAGGATTAGTAAATTTGAGTTATGTAATGTTAAAAGAATGTTATTGATATAATATGGTATGTATTAGATTTAAGAATAAGTAACTGTCAAGAAAACCATAAATATGGGAATAATCATATTAATAATAACCCAATCATAGGTTATATTATACCAAAGTGTGGGGAAAAAAGTAGGCAATATTAATTTAAAAAGAAAAAATCACTAACAATTAAAATAAGTTGAAAATCTCAAATAATTCAAAAAGTAAAGTATACTAAATTCTGATTGGTCAATAGGAATTTCTAATGTCAGTCTGGTAACAATGAAGATTTGTGTCAGTTTCACAACAATTAACTTGGCATGCTTGATTTGAAAAGAAAGCATCTGATAGGTGGAATATGACATCAAGTAGCGTCGGTTTTGGAGGCCTATAAAAAGGGCTGAAAGTAAAGCCAAGTTCAGTTTGCCATTATATCTGAAGAGTGAAAGTACTCCTGCAACTCACCAAAATTTTATAACCTAAATTTATAAAAAAAATAAATATCAGTGAACGCAAGTGTTCCAAACTTCGATAGGTTCAAAGAAACCAAAGTTAATAAGTTTTATTAAAAGTCAACGATTATTCCAAGTATCTAAATCCAGTAAAAGGCTGTAATAACCTCCAATTTATAAGAAATATCCAACGATTGCCATTCTTCAATAATATCAATAAAGCATCGAAAAATTTTATGTTTTATCTAAAAGAATAAAACAAAGTATTATCAACAGTTCCTGATTCTCAAGAAGAAGTAACCAAAATTAGTTACCTGTGATTATTGTGAAATAGCATAGTATTGTGTAAAAAGTGAATCATCAACGAAATTATAAAAGAAGTAAATTGAAAATTGCCAACATTGTTAAACACACTTTTGGATATAAACTAAAAGTAAGTTTGTTTACTATATCTCCATTGTAGTGTTACTTGTAAATCTGAAAGAAAGATTGTCGTTTATAATTTTGTAAACAACTATTAATATTGAATAGTTTTGAGGTTAAAGCTAGGTCTATGCTTAGAACATAAAATTAAATTGTAAATTTGAAACCTGAGATAATTAGAGTCATAGAGATTTAAATATAGAAACTTTTTAACATTCAAAGAATATTGTGTTTAATTCCATAAAATAATATAAAAAGAAAAGGATCATTATTATTCAAAATAAATAAATAAAAGCTAGCCGGAAGAATTAATAATAATTCATAATTAAATAATAAACTCATAAAAGAGTTTAGTTAATAATTGTCACCAACGTGGGGCAAAATAGTAAGAAGAAAATTTAGTTAATAATAAATAAAACAGTAAGAATAATAGTTAATAGTATGTATCCATTTAAAGACCATAATAGCAATAAAATCGTACTCATGAAGTCAAAATTATCCGACAACGACTAAAAGCTCGACATTATGGTCAAATTTGTATATTTAATAATAAGTATGATTTGCTTATAACTAATTACCAAATTTGTGGGTATACATTCGACGATATTGACGATAAGATCAAACACAGAATACCAAAAATATTCGAAAATGACCCTAAATAAGGAATTTTGATCGAATTCATCTATTTTGTCAATGAATGAGTTGTTTATAAAGAAAAGGAGAACATTTGGGGGCACAATAGGGCACTAACCACTGCAGTGCAGTGGGGCTCCCTCGAAAGGAAGGAGAACCAACCTTAAGGGGATGAGTTTTAGTCGGTGATTATCCGGCACACCCGGGGGTACGGGCCCCCGAGGCGTCTATGCAAGATTTCCCCTCCTCTACTACGGAACACATATTGAGACACCTAGTCTTCGAAAGTAGTTTGATTGCACTTGTTTGTGCTGTACCAATATTAATCATTTGTATCAGCTTTCTACCTATACACAAGTTTCAACATTACAAAAGAGTACAACAAAATTCGCAATAATTTAAATGAGCATATTTGTGTAAATTTGACTCAATGATAGTACAGCGGTTCTACTATTCACCCACTTAGCATCACGTTTCATATGAATCATCCGAAGGATAGATATTTATGATAGGAAGTTTGTTCAGCTACAATATTAATATTCTTATAATGGAGCCGATGGTTATAATCAAAACAATGTTCGGCAAGAACGAGAGAGTTTTTGTTTTTAGTGCTATATTATGGCATACATTCTCTTTTGCAAATATTGTTTAGGGATTCCCATGGCAATCTGATCAATTTAATATATATACTGTGTGAGTTTGTTTTTCTTTAGATATTGAAGGTTTTAGATTTGAAGTATATTTACGAACATTGTTTGTAGTCTTATGAGCAGCATTTGAGTCATACTGTTTTCTCAAACATTTCTCAATTATCCCTGAGGTCTCCGGAATATATGATAATCTTATAAAATTATCTTTATTATTTTTATAATGTTGGGTGAAGTTGATGTGAATTAGATTTCAAACATCTTTTGATGTACGTTGATACAAAAATGTGGTAGACATAAGTGTTAATGTGGGGTATTTCCCAAGAATTCACATACAATGAACCATTTAAGTGTATTATCACCGTAACCTAAGTATATTGTGGATATCTTGTTCTTAGCAGCTGAGAAGTGCAAGCAGGAGGTACGTAACACGTATGATTATTTATGTTTGTACATGAAGGATATATTTGCTGATTGTTTAGTCACTAGAAATAAACGTTGTTATGGTCACATACCCCCTCCATCACACAATTATCTCAGTTATTTGTGTTTGTATAGAGCTCTGAGTAATTTCAAAACAAGTTAGCTCTTAAATCCTGCTTCATTCACTAAAACAACAATTTTTTTCTTGAAAATGTGACATACCTCCTCTATACATACATATTTTCAATGGTGAATTGGCACTCGTACTGATGAATCGATCTATCATCTATGAAAAATTCGTTATCAATATATTGGCAGATTTTTTTTTCAAGTAAATTGGAAAAGTCACCTGTGGAAGGCTAAAAGTTATTTCCTTACATTTGATTCAGATATTCTGATGATATTTTTGAGATCATAGATAAAAACTTCGGCATAGAAACATATTTGTGCATCCTAAATGATCACTATGCCTCTGTTAAATGAATCAGAGGTTGACAACGCAATTGCTTTCTTGGGCATTGAGATTATTGAATCAGGCAATGATTCGACATTTATATTGCAAGCCTACTCATACCGACAGATATATTCTGGCCAAACCTGCTTCACAGCGCAGTGACAAAATTGCTGATGTTAACATTATTATACATAGATTATCGAATATTACTCTCAGCGAAGCAAACTATAGTGAAGAGCACAATAAAATGTACGGTATTGCCAGTTTTCATCAATATAAATCTTCCATAAACAAGTTGAGTTGAAAACATACACCAAACTCACACCCTCTCAAGTGACCCAAAGAAGTCCAAATCATTCATCTATAATCACTAATAAACTAACTAATACATTCAAGAGTGGTAATAATAAATATGCATTCAAATATGAATCTAAATTAAGACACTTGTTCGGTCACACATTCAGTAAAATTTCAGATCCTGAAAAATCAGATACATACAAAATCCAGTGCAATGTTTGAGATAGATTTTATTCAGGCTCAGCTAAAAGAATATTGCCTCCGGGTTCAAAGAACATTTATATCATATTCGTAGTGATAACATTGATGAATCTGCCATAGCAAACCATGTCTCACAAACAGCTTATATAATTACAAAATCGTGACAAATCTTCACTAGGAACTTTGGAAGGTATATAAATCTATGAAAATAACGATCATTTTATTCCTATCTAAAACAAAACGTATTGCAAGTACTTTATAAGCCTCAGGTTAACTCCAAAACACATATTATGAGTAATTATTCGTATACTGATAGAATATTTACTACCTGGAATATTTTAAGTTTTTTTCAGCAATGAATTTCGCTCTAATGCATTAGAATTAGCATTAATGCCTCTCTTATTACTGACTGGAATAAACTTTTCCCAAATTTGACCGTTGATTATTATGTATTCTTTCAAAATCTTAGTTTTGAATTCAGTTTTCATGATGACGTCGTAGGTGAAAAATGCTTTAGGGGAGTTGCAATTCAAGTGGAAAAATACTGTTAGTGTAAACTAATATTCCCAAATATATTCCGATCTTGCCCTTTCCATAATATTAAGCAGAACAAACACTAAACTAGATATAGCCTATTAAGTTAAACAAGGGATCCTCGCACTCGCATAAGGTTCAAAATAAATGACTGCTATCCCTAATATATTACGATGAAATTGTGAGGCGTCGAACTTCCGCATAATTCCAAAATTAGAATGTAACTTCGCTTTATACTATTACAATATTCAAGTTTCCAATTATATCACTTCAATGCCACCATAACAGAATATTTATATACGCGTTAGGAACAACACTTCTTATCTAACTTCATTTAATAATTACGGAAAAATTGTCAAGATGTTACCGCTTGTTTGACATACAAGACAATTCTTACGGAACCAACATCAAAACTTTTATAATGCTGCTGAAATTCACTTTTGCAGATATCTCTTGAATTATGTTATATTCACGTTACCAATTATATCACTTTAATGCCACCATAACGAAATTATTATATACGGGGTAGGAATAACACTCCTAATCTAACTTTGTTTAATAATTATGGAAAAAATGTCAAGACGTTACCGCTTGTTTGACAGACAAGACATTTTTTCCGTAACAAACTTCATGCACTTTCATAATGCTGCTGGAATTCACTCTTTCAGATATCTCTTGAGTTATGTTATATTCACGTTACCAATTATATCACTTTGATGCCATCATAACAAAATGTTCATATAGGTACGCGGTAGGAGCAACACTCCTAATCTAACTTTACTTAATAATTATGAAAAAATTGTCAAGACGTTACCGCTTGTTTGACAGACAAGACATTTTTTCCGTAACCAACATCACGAACTTTTATAATGCTGCTGAAATTCACTTTTTCAGATATCTCCAGGGTTAAGTCCATCATCGCCTACTAGTATACTGAAACCTGAACAGCATCAAGAAGCAGTAGCAAGATTATGTCATACAAGCCCTGAAGATGGCAGATGTGATATTGCCAAAACGTCGTCAAGACCGGTATGGTTCCACCAGTAATCAATGACTGGTAGATTTCTGAGGTGAAACTATTCTGATTCAGCCAAACATACCTCAGTCCAAAATATGATAGTTGAAGAGATACGCGAGGCAGTCAGCGAGAATGAGTCCCGACAATTTCTTGTCGGTACAAACTTTGCTGCTCCCGACCCTGACGGCATTAACACATGATGGTGGGAGAAATTTCTTTCCACTCACCGCCGTCTGGCAAAAGCCTTTGACTCTCGACTTGGGAAGGAGCGGCAAATTCCAAGCTGGGATATGGAGAGTACACTGTGCTGCTTCCAAAGAATGGAGACTTGTCTGATTCCAAGAACTACCTGCTGATCACTTGCATCAACACTTGCTCTTGCTACAAACTATTTACACATATCTTGCATGCCAGGTTATTGAAATCGATCGGTTCGGTAATTAGTAACATCCGCGAGCATCGTGGAACAAAGACAGTGCCTTAGATGGTAATGCAGCATCCGTAGCAACGCATTATGGCGATGAGTGCACGCCGAGGCCGCTTTTGCCGGACATGCCGACAGCAGGTGAAAAAGCATCTCAGGCGCCTTTTGATAGGCCCTGTAGCTGATATCAGAGACACGCACATCCATCACGTTGCGGCGATAGACCAAGGTGTTGATCACACCATCTTGGCAAGTAGCAGTAAATTCCTCTGTTTGGAATGTAAGCCCGACTGTCCTAAGGTAGCCGAAAGTCAACTTGGTTGACAAGACGAGCGTTTCAATGTTTCGATAGAAAACCACCGGGTATCGGCTTGTCAACATGCGGAATGGTTGAATCATGAGTTTGCCCTCTCGACTGACGTGAAATTTGGGATCAAGTTCTTCCACAGCTTTTTGTGTTGCCTTAACGATAAATGCTCCCACTCCAGTTAATTCGTGACTTTTTACAAGGCTCAGCAGATGACCGAACTAAAAATTTTACCTGCTATACTTCAGACTTAGGAGTCCCCCACCTCTCCGGTGACTCAAGGAGTCTCATTGCAATACAATTATTTTCTATCAGTTCTGTCAAGACTCGTCGTGTGCCCGATGTGATGGCAAAACGAGTATTTTAGAATAACAACAGATGTTCTATGCATTACACTAGTGGGTTTAGTACCGCAAGACATTGGAGCAAGTACAATAATAGCTCAAGTGATGTTGGATCAAATGCCTTGCGGTGGTTATATATTTGATAATTACCCATACATTACTCTTCCACAAATAACGGATCCAATGATTTCTGCAGTTGTTATTGGATTTTAAGAAACTCATGTCGGCTGCAGACGCATTTCAGTAATGAAAGTAATCTATTATGCACTAGTGGAAAGTCACTTGGGCTATGGCATTATCGCATGGGGCGGAATCTCCAAATCATATCTAAGGAAACTAGAATCTACACAAAAACGGATAATAAAAATCATCTATAATAAAAACTTTCGATATCCTAGTAAGGCCTCATTCACTGATGCTTCATTACTTGATATAAAAATGATATTTGGAAGAAAAATATCAATTCAAAAAACAGACAAAAACTATATAGAACATGAGTATGACACTAGATTACAGAAACAGGAATCATTACAAATACCAAGAGTAAAAAAAACTATAGGCCAGCATTCCTGTGATTATATATATCCGAAATTACATAATCTTTTACCAACTGATTTGAAGACCATTACCAATAAACTTGTTTTAAAACGGAAACTCACAAATTGGTTAATAAGTGCAAATGGGAGTGAAGTGATCTAAAATTTATTATAGTGATAGGTACACATATGATTCCTATATGTTGTTAAGAGACAATAGTGATCGTTTGAAAGAAGAAACTAGAATTGTATATAATCAGTGTTTAAAGATTATAACGAGTTGTGAGACGAATAGATCCCAACCACCACACAAGTCATAACATGTAGAGACTTATTACAATAAATAATGGAATATGAATGATTCCAAATTGTACTCAGCATATAACAATCATCATTGTATTCAATTTTATTATATTAATATTGTAGTAACAATATACTCAAATAATTTATAAATCATAGATATGTTCATGTATGAGTGTATAATGTAAATGTGTATGTATATATGTGTAGAAGTGTGTATATATGTATTTATATGGGTGAATATAAATCCTTTTTCAGATAATATTAGTAATAAGTAATGAATGATATCAAATAATAACGTTTACTGTACCACAAACAAGTTCCAACTATGGAACTCACGTGGTCTTTTTCAACTTTATTGTTGGATTTATCTTTCTATTTGTAATCATAATTATATTATTATTATTATATTCAATAAAGATTATTATTATTATTTTTATTATTATTATTCCTTTCCATCAAATTACACGGAAACACTAATTAACAAACAACGAACAGTTTCTGATAGAGATATACATAAAATATCGAAACATGACACATTAAAATTCCAATGATTATAATTAAAATAACAGTAGAAATTTGAAATAATGTGTTTTGAAAAAGGTGGAGATCTACTCTCGAAACGTAAACAAAGTAACTTTCCAGTGAAAGATGAGCCTAAAACTCAAAGAATTATTCAAAATTTAGAATATTGGAAGATTGGTTCAAACAAATAAATTTTCAGTAAATATATAAATGAATATCCCTACAATATAGTCGGTCTGGTAGAGGTTCAAATTCAATGATGTCTAGTGTGGTGTTCCGTAGCAAACGTCTGAACGATGTGGTAGTTAACATTATAATTATGTTTGAGTTTATCTACAGCGAATTGAGATCGTAGGGAATGAAGATATTAAACTGGTACTTACATCGTGATACCATCTGTAGCTATGTGGACTTGGACGTGCTCTGCTTTCACATCGAAGTCTTATTTCCGTTCCCTCCTTCACTGGTAATGACACCTCGGGGTATAATATCACTCTTACCTTTGGGGGATCTGAAACAATCTTACTTAAATTAGTTGATGTAGAACAGCACCGTTTAAAACAAAAGACAAAATGAGGGTCACGTTTTTGGGAATATGCGACAACAAACGAATACGATTGTCTTCCATTGATGGAGGATGATATTCGCATATTTACATAGCGTATGTAAGCATGTCCTCTCTACATTATTATTTATCCAATTCAATTATTGAAAAAAGCTACAAACACAATGAGAGAGGTTCCTGCTAATCACACATCATTTATGATAAAATATAAGTTACTGAGACCATGTCAGAAATTATAGACCATGCATATTATTTTTACTTCTCTCAGTGAACGTAGCTTATAGTGTTAAGAGATTATTCTAATCTGGCCAAAAAATTCTTCTCACATTTCCGCGGACATGTATCAGTTTTGACCATTTCTGGATCGATCTACTTGAACTATTTTTGACATGATGTCTTTATGGACATCGGTCATATCAATTTAGAATACTTTAGAAAACTTCAAAGTGGTGGAAATTGGAACAGCATTATTCCTGGGTGGGGTATCCCCGTTTCAAGTGGGATTTCTCAAACACATCAATTTTTCAAATAGAATTGTAGTATTTTATTGAGCCATAAGAACGATCGTGTGTTTCTAATTATAATTATATATCACACGTATATCTGTGGGATGAAAATCCTCAAGCTTTGCCGAAGGATATATAGAGCAATCTTTTACAAATAAAGTAGACATGGCAGATAAAATTTTTAGAGGTGAAGTGACAAAGAGAAATCTGCTAACACTATTAGTATTATTACCGAATAGGAAAATAGCAATACCGTCGCTGACTATTCAGGTAACATAACAGATAAACTTAGATGGGAAAGTGACAACGCCAATGACATTTCAGGTAGAGTTCAGCCTATGTTCAATAATTGTACAAATTGCAACATAACTATTAATATACAAAAATAGTTTGAATATTCCATATGTGTATAATATATTAATAAATGTTCTTGATGTGAGTTAATTGTTTGGGTGTATTTATTTGATGTCTGAAATGTATATAAATAACCGGTTAGAACCGATTTTGACGGCCTAGGTCGGCAGAAATTTTTCCGGACCGCTTTCGTCCGGATTAGCGTATTTCGTGTTCCTAAGTTGCTCCAAGAAAATATGCATTCTTGAGAGATTTGAGAAAAAATACAATATGTAGATGGTTTGGAAAAAGTTTCAATGTTATATCTTAATGTCTATTATTAGTCGAGTCAATTTAGCAAAAAAGCTCGGAATTTTTTCCAAACAGACCAATCAACTCAATTTTTTCTGCAAATCGTTCCTGGACGTAGACTGAACGATAATGAACTTTAAGATCTAGTCGCTCGACCATTGTTCACCTGTTAAACCGGAAATTCGCCAATTTTCGGGGGAAAATTTATTGCAAAATTTGTAAAAGTGGTAAGTATTCCCAAAATTGGCTGGAAAACGCCAATCGGGGGTTTTCGGGGTCGCTGATCACGATTCTGAAGTTAGATTTACCATTTTCGACCGCAAAATCTAGAAATTGGTCAATTATATGTCTGAAAAATAGCCAAATTTAATAATTTCGTAATTTATGTTGAAAATGACTGAAACATTTCACTCGGGAGTTTTCGAGGTCGCTGATCACGATTCCGAAGTTAGATTTACCATTTTTTACCGTGGTAGCTAGAAATTGGCCAATTTTATGCCAGAAAAATGGATAAATTAGATAATTTCGTAAATTTTATTGAAAATGGCTAGAAGATTTCACTCGGAAGTCATTTGATATTGGTTATGAAACAAATGATTTACAGTCACGGATAAATTCCCTGACTTTTGATAGCAGTGCCAATTTCAACAAATATTACGAAATTATCTAATTTATCCATTTTTCTGACATAAAACTGGCCAATTTCTAGCTACCGCGGTGGAAAATGGTACATCTAACTTCGGAATCGTGATCAGCGACCTCGAAAACCCCCGAGTGAAATGTTTTAGTCATTTTCAACAAAAATTATGGAATTATCGAATTTGGCTATTTTTCAGACATATTATTGGCCAATTTCTAGATACTGCGGTCGAAAACGGTAAATCTAACTTCGGAATCGTGATCAGCGACCCCGAAAACTCCCGAGTGGAGTTTTCCAGCCAATTTTGGCAATACTTACGAATTTTACAAATTCTACAATAAATTTTCCCATGAAAATTGGCCAATTTCCGGTTTAACAGGTGAAAAATGGTCGAGCGACTGGATCTTAAAGTTCAGTATGGTTCAGTATCCGTTCAGGAACGATTTGCAAAAAAAAATTAAGTTGATTGGTCTGTTTGGGATAAATTCCGAGCTTTCACATTTTTAACGTCTAATTTGACCCGACTATAGTGACGAATTCTGAATCATTTACAATTTATTTTCTGTCCCTACAATCATACATTTGACTCGCGGAAGTGTCCGAAACCTATTTGATTACAAAAGTAGGGGAAGTCACGTCATCAATTTATCACAGTCCATTTCATATAAGTTGGATCAGAATATCTGTTAACGACTCTTGACTCTCATGTTATTTTGTGGGTTATTACATAATCAATTGGTAAGAACATTACAACACTACAACGAATTATTATTAATGTATTTTCACTAATAACAGGATTGAAAGTTAGCTAAGCGAGGAGTCTAATTTCGTTGGTAATTAAACTATGGTGCTAACTTGACTGTGAAACTGGAGCACTAGCTATAAATAAGTCGAAACAATTACTTGTGTAAACGCTGGTTTGCTTAGTTGCACACGCTGAGGTAATATGAACATAGAGATAAATGGCAAATGGCATATGCACTGCGGAGTAGTACGTTTGAAGCTCCTTGCAAGTTAACTTCCAGCTAACTTACTTAAATTGTTAATCTGAATGCAGTGAACTATATATAGAACTGTCTAACTGAATTTTCCGAATAGTTTCAAAAACAAATGATTCAGTTTAATCGAGTTTTTACATATGAAAGGTGTAATAGCGAACTTTTGCGAAATACAAAACTTTTCCACTTTCCTTTCATACGTTAATCCTCTAGATGAGAATGTATAGCGAATGAAGTTGTATCAAAGGAACAACCGTGACATGTAGTATACCGAATTAGGAAGAAAATCGCATCGTACTGAAAATTTCCAAACCAGAACGATGCGACATACGAGAATCATTACAAAACGGAGGTTATGATTTCATTTTAAATTTTAAATAAGCAACAAAATACCCCTCGAATGGTACATTCCACATTGAACGCTCACTGCGATTTTCGCCAGTTAAAAATACATCTTCAGCCTTATACCAGCTCTTAAATAACACGAATAGTATAATATGCTATCTACTCTTCTATCGTTGCTAAGTAGGCACATTAGAGTCGATGTCAGCCTTTAGTTCATCCTGATGTTCCCACTTACTTACTCCTCCAAAAAGCAAGCAAATAAGGATAAAGTCAACAATACTGGCCTCCTAAGCAAGAGGGTCGAATCTGCATAATTGGTGGTTCTGTGATATTGATGTTTCCATTTTTTCTTGAGCATTCTCAAAAGATAACAAGTAATATTGAAATGAATTGAATCTTACTCTCAAACTAGCCATGTCTTATTTCCACGAATAAGACTTTTTCAAATTTTGGTCCAGTTAACAAAAACTGCAGATATATCTTTTTTAGGTCGGAATAATCGAATTGGTATCAAATGAAAAAGACCTATTTTGTAGAACTTTTTAATCTTCCATAGAAAATTCAATAATTTCAATCGATTGTGTCTATCTCAACTCCTACTTCATTGAGACTTTGCCAAAATACTATTCTATTATCATGCATATTCTCAATAATTTTCCAAATCAAACATGTTTCTTGCTCCTTCGAAATTCCTCTCGTTAGTTTTCCTGGTGAGAACAGTTACTGCACCTTTGTGATACTTCTACATACATAAATTCAATTCTATGGAACTGTCGTGGAAGGATTTCTCATAACTTGAATATCTCTTACCTCTCTCGAACAAAACAGTCTTTTTCTGGTGAAAATAATCAAATTGCTATTAAATAAAAAAGGCCTATTTTGTAAAACTTTTTTATTTTTCATAGAAAATTTAATGATTCCAATCGATTGTGTCTATCTCAACTTCTACTTCATTGAGACTTAGACGAAAAACTATCCTATCATCAGGTATATTCTCACAAATTTCCCAAATTGAATTTGTTTTTTCTCTTTCGAAATTCCTCTCATTAGTTTCCCTGGTGAGAACAGTTAATGGACCCTTGTGATATTTTTACAATTCAAAAATTGGATTCTGTGAAGATGTCATAAGGAGTTCTTATAACTTGAGTATTTCTGTTTTCTCAGAACAAACAGGAACCATATCTTGTAGATATGACCTAGGATCAATTTTATTTAATCCGTATCGAGAGGGTTAGTAATTTATATAAATCATCAAGGTTCATCTGCTTAACAACAGCTTTGCTCGAAATATCAGTCTGAACACATTCTATGAAACCCTGAAAGTCGTAAACTTTCTTCTTCCTTCTGAGACTGTTCAAATTAATGACCAGACATGGAAGTATGTCCCGACTGAAAATATTTTAAATACAGAATATCTAAATTAACAAGTTCAGAGTTGATATAAAGGGAGAAGGAATATAGGGTCTAGTTTTTATTTTGAGCGCCAAAGTTATCTAGTCATATTGTCACATATTCCACATTCTGAATATTGACAAATATGCAGGTATGACGAACTTCTTAAGCAATTCATCTCATACTACAGATACGTATTTCCTTCTTATCATGGAGGTAGAACATATTGATATCTAAGACATCGAAGTCGAATTCAACGAAATTGTCAGATACAATCTCCGTGCTGAAACGTTTTTTACGTTTACAAAGTGATAATTAATGTCATTTATTATCCTGTGAACTATTTTCAGATACTCAATCGCAGTAAGTGACATTCTGCAACCTTTGTGGTTTGGTGGCACGGTCTAGGTAAGTCAATGTGGTACGGTGATAGGTCATCGGAGAAACAGTAAATTGACGCAAGAGGTCACACGTTTCGTCACAGCAGGCAAAGGGCAAAGTAGCCATCTTATGTGGGACTGTAATACAGTAGTAAATTTGTCAATATTATTATCAGGATTATTCATATCGTTCCATCACGGTTTGTTCAACCTAGCAAATGAACCACGTGGATTCATATTATTCCGTAGCACATTAAATCGATATTCTTCTTGATACAGTAGCGGCCTTTAGGCTGAAGTATTGGTAATATAACGGAATAATCAATTGATCTGGGTGAACATATATAAAGCCATATTTCTGAGTTACTACTTCATGGGAGTGAACTTTCTGGTATGAGTTCTCCATTTAGAAACGACGATCTCTATTCCTAGTTTTATAACTCTTATTACAGCATAATCATTGTGAACTAATATCTGATCATTCTCTTCAGTATTTCAATTTCAATATTATGATTCAGTTAATTGTTGTTCTCTGCTCAACAAATTTCATTTAGGTAATCCATTTATTCCTCTCAAGACTTCGTTTATTTTTATAATTTTGAATATACATTTTGGGTAGATAACATAATCAGTTGTAGGATTATTTTGATTGTTCCTGCTGATTTGGTTATGTCCCTCGAACTTAAGGTCAAGATACTGCTGGCATTGTCTATTCCAGGGTTCAAACGATCAAAACGTCTCCTTTCTTTTTTCCTCTGCCATGTGGTAGAAGGATTCCTGGGAGAGCACTTCCACCACGCTCATTCAAGTTTCAAGGACTGTAACCACTTTCCAAGATTATTGTTATCAAATTAAGTTACCTTCCTTAACGGGAACTTTTGATTCAAAACTCATTTTGTTTCATAAGACTAAACCTGTAATCTCAATTTAATTTATTCAAATTATTGGATTTCTTATTTCCTTTCTAAGCATTATTCTTTGTTAATAATGAATTAAGTTTCTTCATAAATGATAATAATTATGTTCTCTTTTATAATTTCCTAGAGGAATAAAATTAAATTGTTAAGTTGGAACTTGTCTTTATTTTCTCCCATATAATCATCAATATTTATCCACCTCGGAATCCTGGAAATTCTTGATCTTTTCGTAAAGCCGTTGGCGCTCAAAAAAGGGAGTCCCATTAATCAAGTATCGAGGGATACGTTCCATTATGGGCCCTGAGCCTGATTATTACCCTGAACTAATTGAGTTCCTAGAGACACAAAAGGTTTCTTCAAGACCTTACAGAGCTTTGGAGTGCAGAATAGGACCTAGATATTGTTTGCGTCAAATATGGCATTCCTGACAGATCGGCATCTGCTGTTGCAACTGCATTGTAAAGACTGTAGATATTGTCACAACCAATGATTTCTCTGAAATAATAGACTAACCTAATATCAGAAGGGTGTGGTAGAAGAGCAGAAATACACTTAGCCAGGAGTTCCAAACTGAAGAAGTCTTTATTCAGATGGAAGAAAAGATAAAATTTAATACAAGAAAAGTATTGGAGAAAAATGTGGATCCCTTGTTAAAGAAGCAACACTATTTTATACAGGGAATGTTACGCCATAAAAGGTTCAGCTAAGTTGATTGGAAAAATTTATTATGTTTTAAACAACTTGGATATATCGAAATCAAATTGAAGCATCCCTTACAGATTCATTTGTGCATTACATGCTAATGAGCTACCAACCTTGAGGCATTTGTTTTAAGATTTGAATGGCACTATAACAGGACCTTATCAATTTTCTAATAAAATCTTTGGAAAAGTGCGATGATCTGTCAGTCATCGCCTTTGAAAAAGTGGTTTGTACGATGCCAGGGCTAACTATGAACTCTCAGGAATTAATTAAAGACCAATCGTATCTATATGAAGTTTGCATAGCTATGTCAAGTAGCGAAGTTAGTCCAAGCCACAAGGTTGTTGTTAAATTCATAACTGAATTGTATGCACCGATAGGGACTCAAATAAAACTCAACTTTGATGCAACACAAGGTAGTTTGCATGTTTAGACAACCAGGTCACGGTACCTAAGAGCTCCTGAGAAATATTTTAGACGCAGTAATTTGGAGGAATGCTTACTTCATACATCCCGAGAACCCTTTTTTTTAATATTGATAGATAGTCCCCTGTGGGTACAATAATTATGAAACTTAGATCAATTAATCAATAACTGGCCAAAAACGATTCAGTAATGAGACATTTTTAGTAACCAGATTAAGCTTATTCTAAGAATATTTTAACTCAATCTACTGATTAGAATCGAATGTAACTTCACCACGTCAATCATAACAATTGCTGTGCGTATTACCTATATATAATTATATATGTACCATAATATTTGTGAGGCGCTTATAGGTCTCTATTGTTTCCAGTCAAAGAAATTCTGGGAATGCCACTGTTCGATGGAGCAACTTTCTATATTTTATTATTCCAGGGTACTTTTTTCTCTCATTGATAATAATTAATCATGCAACGGAGATGTTTGCAAATTTTCAGTACCCATATAAAAAGAAATTCATCATTTATGAGATCATGATATTTATATTTCAAAACCAAACACGGATCATACATCCTTCGTTACAAATTATGTTGAATATAGCGCCACAACTTGTTTTCGAAAGTAATTCCCTCAGCGTGTCAATTAATATGTATTTGGTTACAAATTGAATTGTCGTGTAGTGATGTTTAATCAATATATTTATAACTGAACTATATCGAGTTATACATGACAGTTATTATACTCAGTCTACGTCGAATATCGTTTTGAAGCTAACGACCAAAACACTACAGTTTAAAATGATTATTACATTATATTTATTGAATATGTTGATTATACATAATTCAAACATTTCACAATGAAACGAAATGTTCAATTCCAAACTGATAATAGAATTATATAACACAACATGCATTATCATAATCAGTCAAGTGAAATATCCAACTGATATAATATTAGTGCAGGGTGTAGAATGATGAAACACCTTCCTAAATTATTGAAAATTTCTCAAAAACTCTCAATGATAATCGAAATGATGATGAGATATAAGTATGGAATCGGAGGAAAAGGAACAGTCAAGTAGTATCTTCAGTTTTCCATAGAAAAAAACTGACGTTTCCGAATAAAAATAGTAATATTCAACAAGTAATTGTGTTTTATTTGTGCAAACTTGAAGCTTAATCTCAGTTAGGCAGAACACGTATTTCCAAGAGCCTCATTTAATTATAGTTCCTCGTACTGTACTAAAAAATAGTTTTGAAGTTGGTAGTGGTTAGTAACACAACACTCGTAATTACTCTATGTCTCAAATGGGGCAAGGAAAATTAAACTCATGACAACGGAAGAACGTAAGTAAGGTCGGTCGTAGTTCAGCCTCTGTGGTTTCATTCGGATATAGTGACAAATGCTGGGTCAGTCTGTGTCCCAGAATGGTAACCACAGCTAACTGGATTATACGAGATATACGTTACGAAGCTTTTAGTCCCGATTTCGTGCATGACGAGTTTATTAAATGAATTACCCAACTCTCGTTTGACAAAATGTATTTATCCACCGTTTCTTTTAAGATCTGACGGTCTGTTTGGTGCGAAGAAGTTTTTTTGTGCGTAATGTGATGAAACTTTCACATCTAGTTAAGAAAAGAACTCGATAACGCTCAGAAGTCTAAATTGGAATCGGAGAAGTTTACTTATTTTCACACATATTTAACCCAAGTTAGTTGTGGAGTTCAGAAGATTAGACTGATTTATAATTGTTAGAGCTCTTATGAATGATTCTTCAGCTGGAAAAAGCATTACGAATATCAATTTCTTCTTCAACACATCCGAAATGAGTGTCGAATGAATAATATTCTATAAGATAGTTCACACTGTGAATATATTATAACAATATTGATAAGATAATAATCACGCTTATCCACTAAAAATACTATTCAAGTACTGAAAACCTTTCAGCTACCAAGTAAGCATCATCAGAGTAAACTAAATTATGAATCAAAATGTGCCTATTTTTATAATATTTGAGGATAATAATGTGAACAATGGGTTACCCTCAGTTGGAGATAAATCAGAATTTGATAAAATGCTTTTTTGGCTTATATATTTCTATCCCTCCTGAATTAACCTAGATATTTGTCGGTACTGTGTTTTAAAAATGATGAGCTTCTTGAGAAATGGTGTGGCCTGTATTCAAAATATGTTCGGCTACTGCTAAATTGCACCATTATTTTTCTTTAAATGGGCAAAATGTTCCTTATAACGAGTTGAGAATTTCCTTCTAGTTTGACCCACAAAGCATTTTGAACACGACTCACAATTGATTTTGTAAATTCCGCATTTGCCGAAATCGGAAACTACATCAAAAAGGTTGCCTAAGCGGTGTTTCAGCTTGTTCTTACATCTAAAAACTGGTTGTATTGCAAATTTAGAAAACAAACTATGGAATTTATTATTTACTGAGGAATGATAAGTGAAAATTCTGTATTTCATTGAAGTATTTGGAGGTAATGGCTCTAACTTGGTTGGAAATTGAATTTTTGTTCAAAGATTTTTGTCCAACGCAATTTTCTGAAGCTTCTCAACTTCGTTTTCATAATTTAACTGGATTAAAGGGACATTCAATAATTTTTGAACTAGACTATTGAAGGAGCTATTTCATGTCTAAATGATTTAGCTGAATCCGCCGGATTATACCCTAATTGTTTGGGTGCGGTTTCCATATATGTCGAAATCCGAGTGATTATCTTTTATAATGCTAATATCAAGGAAAGGAAGCTGAATCTGTCTCTATTTCGACAGTTAATCTCAGTGAATCAAATCAACTATTATTATTCAAAAAGCCATGTAAATCAAAATCTCTACTTGTAATCGCGAATATGTTAACGATATTTTCGCGATTGCATATAAAGATTTCGCCCATATAGAGAAAAATAATGAAGAAAAACAGCGGTAGCCGAACATATTTTGAATACAGGCCACATCATTTCTCAAGAAAGTTTATCATTTTTAAAACATAGTACCGACAAATATCTAGGTTAATTTAGGAGGGATAGAAATGTTTAAGCCAAAAAAGCATTTTATCAAATTCTGATTTATCTCCAACTGAGGGTAACTCATTGTTCACATTATTATCCCCAAATAGTATTCAAACAGGCACGGTTTGATTTATAATTCAGTTTACTCTGATGATGACTACTTGGTAGTCGAAAGATCCTCAGTACTCTAATAGTATTTTTAGTAGATACTGGTTATTATCATCTTATCAATAGTGTCGAATAAATACTCATTTTTCAGGTACCATCAACACGATAAATGCTTACTCTGAATTAGATTGAAGATGAAAGGTGTTTGAACTTCAATAACATCATAGGTTCATGAATAATACGCATATGTCTTTTTATAAATATTCCATAGCAAAACATCCAAGAGGGAGTATTGTTAATGTAGAGGGACATGATTTCAACTCCAAAATGATTGTGCTTGAAATGTCAGAATTTAAAATAAAATCGATGTTCGACTACATATAATATAGATTGTAACGAAATTGTAACGTACGGCAACAGTCATCAGTGGTAGTAGTGATCCAAGGAGAAACCATATTGATATCAGTAATCACACAGATATCCTAGAAGGATTAATGGACAAGTGCATCAGGAGAATAGCGTCATTTTGACCATAATATATTAGGGAAAATTGAAGAAATTGATGGAATGAAATATGAGTTCATGGCATAATAATAAAGAAAAAAACAATAATAGAGACATTACTCCATGATAATTTATCATATGGATGAAATGAAACTCTTTACATTTTTTCTTATCACTCATGTTATAGATTATAGAAATACCAACCCGACTATATAGTCCAGGCTTTCAATAAATTTTTTTCGTCCGTCTCCCCACGAGGTCAAAATTTAGTCTATTTTTATGTATTTTGACACGCTGAACACGATAATGTAGTTTGAATTTGAATTTACCCTGTGCTCGAAAAACTATGACCTTTTTTGGAACCCAAAAATGGCAAATTTTCGATTTTTTGCGTTTTGAGACAAAACCATGTGTTGTATGGAAAAATATTTGAACAAAAGTTGTTGGACAAATTAATATGCGATTTTTCGCCCTGATCCGAACTCGATTCGAGATTGTTGGCCCAAGATAGTGCCCATTTGGTGTGTCTTTTAGCACATTGAAAAATGGAGTATATGTCAAGGGCTTTTGATTTTTCATATTCTCTTTTGGTGAAAAGTACTATTTTCATTTCTCTCCTTTCGGTTTCTGGTATTTTGACCTACCTCATTTTTTTGCGCCAAAATTGGCCATTTTGAAAAAACCGTATTCCACAAATTTTAGACGAAATACCCACGTTATCGACCTGAACCAAAATTCGTTCGAAAGATTATATTATTTTGCACCTAACATCCAAAATTCAAGCATTTTGGTTGAAAAACATCACTTTGACGCCATTTTGAAAATTTTGGAACACCGAAAAATTCTAATTTTCTGAGGTTAGAAATGTTTCATGGGATCCAAATCCACCGTTCTATCAGGAAATTTCATAACGAGTATTTTAAGTCTAAGCAGATCGATTTGAGTCGTGTGAAAATGAAACTATCCTGATAAATGTGGTTGGGTCTTTACAGGGCCCAATTTTGGGCCTATCGATATATAGATAATAGATTCAATGCGCGAAATTATGCTCTTTTAAATGTTTTAAAATGCACCGGAATGCTTAGAATCGTTTTGTGTGAATGTGTGAGTGTATGTAGACGTATGAACGTGTATATGTGTCCGTGACATGATGTGATTATAGGGTGTTACATATCAAAATCATCATCTAATATACTGATTCCTGGCTCGGGGCAATTAGAACATTCTCTACCTTCACAATTCTTACATATGAGCTACAGAGTAATCCTAATGTTTACACGAACATTTACCAGTACAATTTTCCTTACAATCACAAGGGATTATTATGATCAACTCATCGGGACGTGCATTTCGATTGTTTGTATAGGAGTAAGTCCATTCGGACTATTTTTCCAACCTCATTTTGTTGGATCATTACCGATCACTACCGATCCAAACCTGAAATTGGTAATACACCCTAAAAACATGTTGCTTTGCAGCATTATCGTATTTTCATATGGATACCTTGTTCAAATCTTTTGTCGAGTATGAGAAATCGGGGAATTATGATTTGCTAATAAATGTGTTGAACAAAATGCTCCCAATTTTTCATGCCAGCGAAAATTTGCATTATGCCAAGGCATTACAAGGTAGCCATATGAAAATACGATGATGCTGCGAAGCAATATATTTTCAGGTGTATTACCAAGTTCAGGTTTAGATCGGTAATGAAACCATTGGTCGAACGAAATGGGGTTGGAGAAATAGTCCGAATGGACTTACTCCTATACAAACCGTAAAAATGTACGTCCCGATGAGTTGATCAGAATAATCCCTTGTGATTGTAGAGAAAATTGTACTGGTAAATGTTCATGCAAAAATTGGGATTACCTCGTAGTTCATATGTATGCATTGTGAAGGTTAGGAATGTTCTAATTGCCCCGAGCCAGAAATCAGTATATTAGATGATGATGATTTTGATATGTAACACTCTATAATGATATCATGTCACGGTCACATATACAATAAACTAATAAACACACTAAATGGGCCCCATCTTGGGCATTTCCCCATACAAGCCATAGTTTTGTCTCGATACGTAGAAAATCGAAAAATGGCCATTTTGGGGTTCAAAAAATGGTCATAGTTTTTCGAGCACAGGGTTAGTTCGAATTTAAACTAAATCATCTTGTTCAGCGTGTTAAAATACATAAGAATAGATGGAAATTAGACCTTGCAGAAATTCGGACAAAAATCGTCGATTTTCCTCCTCAAATGCCTGGACTAATAGTTTCGATAACTAGCAACAAAACGATACAAATGTATCAATAAACAAAGGACGTTTTAAGATCTATAGTCAAATATAAGCTTAATTCAATAATTGGGATTGTAGTGTGAATGTGGGAAAATACATGATCGGGAATTAATAATTGAAATGAGATAATACGATAAAATTACCAAAATACCTAATTTCAAACCGGAGACTAACTAACAAGTAAGGGGATTACGGGTGAATTTCAAGTTATTAAGGCATCGATAAGAATGCTGCAGTAACTAATTTATCATTCAAAATTTTACTCTCGGTAGTCTTTATACCTTTAAAAATGTCTACAGACCCTAGGGTGCTTAATTAAAAACATCTATCCTGATTAATATGCAAAATTTCAACTTCATCTGAAGTTCGCAAGGTATGTCCAGTTTCTGAAGTATGATCAGAGAAAGATGAACCTGTTTTATTGAGTCTGAAAAATCGAAAATAGTTCTCAGGTTATCTCATTTCTATATCACGACTTGGTCTACAAATGTAAAAGTAATTATTCAGTTATAGCCATTGTTGATTGCTATAACCTTAACTATATTAGTTTCTTTATAACAGTTTCTGGTGACAGAAAATTTTATGTTACTAATATGAAGCTACGGGAAGAGCTATAGGAACAATAAATTAGTAATAGTTGAATCTGTTAATGTAGGTTTCCTATGAATGTTGAAGGTGATGATAGTATTTTGGTGTAAGACGCTTAATGGGACATTTAATTGTTACCCCCCTCACGAAAGTGAGATCAATATGAAAATGAATATTGTTGATTAATGACAATGAATAATAAGACAAAGACTTGGGTTTCCAGGTTGAACAGTAACAACATGTATATTAGTTTCGCTCTTTTCTTGAGCTCGTCAGTGAAACGAGACAGAAATGTATGTTCGTCAAGCCCTCCTCCGGAGAATGAGAATGATATGAGGATGAATATTGTTGATGAATGATAATAAACTACTTATTCGTCTTGAAGAATCTTTTCAGAAGCGTGAAACATCATCTTCCTATCTGAATCATGAATGGTAGAGGTACAGCACATAGGTCTCTCAATATTGAGCAAACCAATGTATCTAATGACTTTGATAACTGTTATGTTGACCTAATTGAATGAAATCTTTCCACCAGGCTCAAATATCATTTTTATCATGCTCGTACATTCATAACTCCGTCATAGCAAATCACGTTTTACAAGCCGGTCATAAATTCACAAAATCGGGACTTTCTCTGTTAAACTACAGCGACGTATTTCACTTAGAGATATTGGTAGCTATAGAAATGTATAAATATAGAGATCTCCGATTGAAAAAAAAATATTACTTCATTAAACCGTCACGTCAAATTTAGGAACACGTATTTATGAGTAATATTATTCGTCGACTATTTAAGCTTAATATATATCCGGGATAATGGATGATCATTTCCGGTAAAAAGTATCAGTATCACTGTTATGCATTAGAAACAGGATAATATTTATTACTGGTTACAATTTATCTTTTCCTGAATTTGTGCCTTTCAAGTATATCAGGTTATTCGAATCGTAGCTTTATACTAAGTTCACATACATCTTTGATAATATTTATATCGCAACCTAAATGTTCTTGAGATCAGTCAAGATTCAAGTGGAACAAGGGTAGTAGTGGAAACTAGATAATTATAACAAAGGATTTGTTGTATATAAAACATGAAGATGTCTGACAAAAGGGGGCATAATAGTCCAGTAAATGAAGCCCAAAATCGACTAACTGAAATTCTTTCTAATGGACCAATTTTGAGCTGTAAGAGCTCAATCGATTCGTCTGGACCTAGAACTAGATCAAAGCTTACCACTTTTGGTTCTTGGCAAATTGTTTATTCTATAAATAAATATCTCACAAATAGTGAGGAAACATTTTTTTAATGCTATTGATTGTGAACAGGTAGAGTGTATTTTTCCATTTATTCAACTTTTATGACTATTTGTTGATTAACGAATTAACAAGAAAAAAACAAAATTTCCTCAATATCCGAGATAAGAGTTATCTTCGGACAACTTACAACAACTCACATGAATTTGATGTTCATTTTTCGATTAGTTGCTGAGATAATCAGTTAATGAACAATTTCGTAGTTACCAAATTAACAAAACATTACATTTTCCTAAATATTCGACATTAGTCATTTTCGGATAATTAGAACCTGCTAAACACGAATTTGATAAAATGTGGATTGTTCACCAGCATGCGAACACTGTATGAGGAACTGTTCCAATAATTTCAGAAAAAATAATCTTCAAGGAGAAAATGATCATAATAGAATTGAAAAAAATATTCTCACATCATTTTATTGTAACAATGATGATAATAATGAAGATGACGATGATGGAAATGTTGATAATGATGATGATGAGGATAAATGATGTATATGTAATATTTAAAAATTTTGTCCTAATTTAATTAAAACTAACTTTTCACATTTGTTTCTGTGTATAACCTTTCCTTTATGAGAAAAAACATTCATTCAGATCCTAATCATCTGAAAATGACTCTAATCTGGAATATTTAGGAACATTTAGGTTTTTTGTTAATTTGTTAAATGAGGAATTGCTTATTAACTAATCAATTTGTAACTGACAAATTGTTTATTAAATAATGCTATTAGCAAGTAATGGAAAAATGGACATCAAATGTTTCGCAGGTCCTAATTATCTGAAAATGACTCTAATGTCGAATATTTAGAAAAACTAATTATTTGCCAATTTGTTAACTAAGCATTATATTATTAAAAATTATATTAGCAACAAATGAAGAAATGAACATCAAATTATAGTAAGTTAAAGTTATCCGAAAATTAATCTAATTTCAAATATTTAGAAAATTCTGATTTTGGTGATTAGGGAATTATTCAATAACTGATTATATTAGCAACTAATTGAAAAATGGACATCAAATTCGTGTTTAAAAGGCCAGAATTATCCGAAGATAACTCTAATCGCGAATATTTAGGAAATTTTGATTTTTTTCTCGATTTGTTAATTAACAAATTGTTATAAGCATTGAATAAACTATGTTTATTGATCAAATGGACGAAAAAATACACTCTACCTGGTTGAAATCAATAGAAAATAGCGGTTAAAATTTTTTTTACACTTTTCATTGTTTATTAACAGAATAATTAATTTGTCAATGATCAACAGTGGTAAGCTTTCATCTGGGTATCAAGACAAGTCGAATGAGCCTTCACAGATCAAAATCGATCCATTATGAAAGAATTTAGTTCACTGGACTATAATGAGAATTTCATAGGTAAGCCGTAGTTTTGTGTGAAAATACTTTCCATTAAATTGATGATAATTTGGCTAACGCGAAAATCAAAAGCTTATCCCAGATACACCTTTCCAACGTCAGATGAAGTGAAAGTTTTGAATCAGTGTAGATAAAATGACCTAAGATCAGCAGAAAATTTTAATTTTTAAATGGAACATATTGACAATAAAATTTTGAAAATCAAATAAGTAATTCTTTTAGATGTTTTAATAATTTCCCCGTAATCCATTTACTTGTACCCATAATATCTTTGTATTATATTTCCTAATTGTCTTGGAAATTTAACCCAACCTCATTTGTTATTTTAGCCCATAATAGATCATAAATATCTTGAATCTAGAGAATTTATTCCAAAACAATTATTGGAAGGAATATTGTTCGAATTCAATTGTTTTCAGAATAAAAATTGATGTAATCCAATTTTGTCGAAAAATCCCAGAATATAGAAACAAGTTGATTTTATCGAGCGTTATAAAAAGCAACACAAAAAAAAATGAACATTTTCATTCAATACCTATGCAAAACCCTACCTATTTATACAAAATACGAAAGCAGGTATGATGCAAGAGGATGAAGGAGATATGAAATCTATTGTAATCCTCAAATTTGGAAATTCAAAAAATCGTAATTTCGAATAAGTAACTCTTCGAACAATTTTCATTTCGAAGTATTGAATTCCAACAAATTTCCTCCGAAAATTGTATTCGAATAGTTGCCTGTTACTAAATATATTAAAATTTCTCAGGTTCATCCATATATTCCATTTTAAAGATGTCACGCTAGTTGTTAGTGTTGTTACAATATAAGTGATGAAAAAATATGTAACGGTATTTCATCCAATTGATATAATGATAAAGTAACGTCAAACGTATTGTCATCTTCAGAGGAACTAAATATTCAGAGTGCAACGTTTGATGAGAAAATCGAGATCGATTTCAAATAGTGACTAAAATAATTTTAACACAACACGTTCCTCAATCTCAATCTCAATAACTGAATCGAAATTTCCATCCTAAGTGAGGTAAAGATTCAAGTTACTTTATGCGAAAATTAAATCATGATTGATGGGAACGGTTGAGGTTCGTGACCTGCTACTTGAAAGAAAGATTTTTAACAAGGTATAAGGTGGGATCTCTAATTCTCCAGAGAAATCGATCTCATATTGAATGAAATATTTCCCGAAGGCTCATCAGTCATCAAACCTTAATATCAATGAAGGAAAATCCATAAAAATTCTCTGTATATTTAACTGTGCCAAATCCACAGAAAAAACGATGAAGTTCCGAACAATATACCTTCGTTATAACTGTCAATAGCGACGTTACATTATGTACACCGCAGAACTGGTGAACAACAAAATATCCCTAATGCATTTAATGAAAGTTAGCAAAGAGCTCAGCAAAATGTAGAGGTTTTCTATTAAACCAGTTTAGTAGTAACAAGAGTTACATAGCGGATGTCTTTAACAAAGCTAACTCGAGCTTTTTCCCACGAAACACGTGAAGAATTCAAGATGACCCTGGTTTTCGAAACCGAGCATCACAAATAAGACAATTTGTATTCGGATCGCTTGCAGAGCAAAGTTTTGTATCTTCTTAACGCCAAGACGATATGAAATCGCATTAAAGGTGGGCACAATTGCAACGTAGCTCTGATTAATTTACACAATCTTGAGCTGTGCTCTGATGGCTGTAATAATTTATAAGAAATATCTAATTTCTCGGCTTTGCAGTTTGTACAGAAATTGAATTTTAATTTGCCTAAAACGTCACCATTTCAGCTTGTTGGCGTAAATTAGTTATGCCATGTTTCTAAGAGTGATACTCGAAGCACTTTTTAATAATTTCTATATACTGTATTTTGAATACAGGTAACAACATTACTCAAGAAAGTTCAGCACTCTTGAAACACTGTGTTGATAAATACCTGGGTAATAAATTTAATGAATCTATATTCATTTTCAGACGGAGGTAATCACTTGTTCGGTCTCTCAATTCCAAATAGTATTTATAGTCCAGTAAATAAGCCCGAGGGCAATGGGCACTTTTGGGGGGTGTTTTCCCCCCAAAAGATGAATCAAATTCACAAAATGGTCCAGAGTGAAGGAATCGGCTCGAATTGGGGTCGCTGATCACGAATTAGACATCTAAAAAGTCAACTCCAGGAATTCAACAAAATTTTCCATCTTAAAGTCTCCAAATGTCTCACTCGGGGGATTTTGGGGTCGCTGAGCACGAATATGATATCTAGAGATTCCTCACATGCACCTGGGGCACAGAAAACTTGGTCATAGAGGCCTTCTCCAGGAATTCAACAAAATTTTACATCCTAGACTCTCTAAATTTGTCACTCGGGCGTTTTCGGGGTCGCTGAGCACGAATATGATGTCTAGAGATTCCTCACATGCACCTGGGGCACAGGACTATAGGCAAATTATCTTTCTTCGCCTGTTTTGCCTATTCTAGGTGTTTTTTTCACATTTTGCCATTTTTCGTAAATTCCGCCTTTTTGTGCCTTTTCTTAAATTTCATGCTACCTACCCATGATATTATTAATATTTCCATTACTAAACCTTTTTGTAATAGAAGTTTGGGTCAATAGAACAATATCAATGGTTTGTTTATTGAAGGTTTCTTAGGAAAATTTACCTGATCGAGGCTTGAGGCTTAACTATTGAGAAATCCCTAACATTTTGCCCTCTTATAATAAACAATTATCAATTGTACAGACGGTTACTGTATAAGACTTTAGTTTTGTGGAGTGTGCCGGAAAGGAGAGAGTACACATTTTGAAAAGCTTCAGACGATTCTTGAGTTTGTTTAGAAAGATGACTTCTAAGTTAAGTGCATGGATCCGACGATACTCGGAACTTTTTCTAGAAAGAGATGACGCATTTAGTGAACCTTGCGGCAAATCGGTAAGTTTTATCTTTTTTCTCTCTCACCCACCCCATAACTATATTCCAGAATGGTATTAAAATTATAATTATTGTTATTTTCTTAAATTCTCAGATTTCAAGTACTAAAAGGTACTTTATTGACCAGCATTGTGGAACTTCACTCCATAACCAGAATTCATAAAAATTAATTTCCTCTAAGTTACTCCGAACATATCTGTGGGATTGTTGAAGCAGCTTAAAAAAAAGGAGGGGGACACATTCAAGTTTGATTTACGCCAGATGATGATTGCATTCATCATTCCTCTGTATAAAGTTGATCATCTTAGTTTTAAGTTATTTCATTATTAATTTAATATAATGAAACGACAGAGGTATGCGGCAGATATAGCAAATTTTTGATTGTAATTTTGAACGAAAACTCTCCAAGAAAACTTTATTCAGTTGCCGTTAAGTAATTAGAACAACAAAAATTTAACTATAAGTATATCCAATGCTATATGAGTCAATAACATAGTTCTGAAGCTTTCAGATGCTGCGGCATATATGTTAAAGCTACTGTTAATTTAAAGATTTTTTATTCCAACCTAATTTATTGCAGAAGAAACAAGAAATCTGTTTCCATTGGTGAATGATTTCATAAATTTTGTGAAAAAAGTTTTCGTTGAGGATGCAATGAGGATGCAAATATATAAAGGAAGACTTGCCGGTGTCCCTTTGCCACCCAAACCAGTGATTACAATATATAGAATAAATAGAATTAGTAATGTCAGAATTTGATTATGATCTTTCCGAAGCAACTCAAGAAGCAAAAAAAAATATTAAAAAATTCGAAATTGGAACAGCAACTCGCATATATCAATGGCAATTATGAATTATTAGTGAGCACAATTACTTTATTAGAAAAACAAGATTATGTAAGTCAGATGAATTAATAGATAATTTAAAGTCAAAAATTGAATCAGCACCTTGAAATAATGGTCAATTAATTTCTAAAAAAACTAAATATGGCTTTGACAAGAATGAAGGTTTCTCGTTTTTATCTGATGTTGCTAAAGTTTCAATGGGACATTTTCCGAAGAATTACAAAATGAACCAAATTTCTTGTCCGCTCATAAATATGCTCCAATTACATCTGTCATTTTCAATATACAAATTAATTTCAAGTGATAGAAGACTAGAGTTTCAAAACGGAAAATATAGAAAAGCACTTAGTTTTAGCTGTTAATGATGAAATTTTAAGTGGTTACTATCTTTAATTATTAATTAACAATTATTTCGTTATTAGTCATCAGTCTCATTATTCACTCAACTTCAAAGACGCATAATGTGTATTGTATTTGCGTTCACATTACTACTACAACGTTGGTAGAATAAATAGTTGATTTTTTCATGTTTTAGAGACCTCGAGTATTTGCTGTCAGATTTTATTAAATTTCCTCGCTCAAAAGATGAAATAATATGAAACATCAAAGCCAAAGTTCTTCTCAAAGCTCAAACATATCACTGGTATTAGCAAGGATAATTTCCAGCACGTAAATTGTCAGCAAACATTGATACATGTAAGCAAACAGAATTTATGAATTTGTAACCATACATAAAAAAATCTAAAGAGTAATCAAATATGCGAACTTTTAGAATAGAGAAACTTTTTATTCATACCATCTCCTAAATTCAATAACTATACTTGAAAAATATTAATTTATACTGGAATATAAAACGTTCCTATTTTATTCAATTATTCATTCATAATAAATAACCTCTTGTTCCTTAATGGAATAATACATTTCATCGTATGTTCTGAGGACAAAGATTGTCTATGGTTGTTGCAACCAAACGAAGCCCTGATGTTAAGCATCTCATGTTTAATAGGTATTTAAATTTGAGAAAAACCTTATATTCCATTTTATTTGTCGTTAATCCAGTAAATAACCCAGGCTGCGTGTAAGAGTGGGGAAGTGGGTCGGATTTGAATAATTCTTTTTGCATCGTGTTTCTTGGACCCCATAAGTATTCATTACACTCAACCCGTTTGCGGACCGCCAAAATGACGAAGTTAGCAGCGGTTAAGCCCTCAAAATTGAACTTTTAAAATAATTATTATTTGATGACAATTTTGCCTTGAAAATCTGTACTCAGTCCGATTCAGAAAAATTCAACATGGCGGACCTGAAGTCGAGCTATTTTCCATGAAAAATTACACTTCTTTTCAGAATGAACAGTTTGCCTTGAAAATATATATTTGCGGGGTTTTGAGGTCGCTGATTACGAATCCGTGGTCTAATTCGGTAAATTCAAAATGGCGAACCGGAAGTAGAGTAATTTTGTCCTGAAAATCCTGTTTTCTTAGGAATACTCATTCTGGAATACGAGTCAGATCATGATTAATGGATAATTTGTTGATTATGTAAGACAATATTGGATGATGATTTTATTAATATAAATACGACTTTCTCCTATAAATAAAATAAATATTATTTTTTATCGAGATATAACTGTTTGATTTGTATTTATTATTTATCTCATGTGACTCCCACATAAAAAAGTAATTTATGTCATACATTACTAATTTTTGCTGATGCAATTATTGAATTAAGGACATATTTTTTTTGAAATCGTCATATCAATTGCATCGTTATTAGCGTGCTGATATCTAGATTTAATAATACAACGAGAAAGTATTTTTTTTTTATGATAGCGTTTTATATTTCAGTTTGATCGTAATTTAAGAATTTGTGTTTAGTCAAGCTTGGCGTATGTGCATTATATGTTCACAAAACATGAGCAACCTATGAAACCACCAAGTATCCATTTTCAGCCGGAAAACGAAAACAAAAACGGAATTTTAATTTGAAAATGACTATTACTCAGTTTCAAAATCAGCATCTTTGAAAACTCCGAAGTACCCGTTTCCAGCCCAAAAAAAACAGGGTTTTCATGACAAAATGACTCTACTTCCGGTCTGCCATATTGAATTTACCAAATTAGACCTCAGATTCATAGTCAGAGACTTCGGAATTCCCCGAGTAAATACTTTTGAGACAAAATGTCCATTCTGAAAAAAAGTGTAATTTTTTATGGAAAATAACTCGACTGCCAGTTCGCCAATGTTGAATCTCCTAAATTAGACCTCGGATTCATGATCAGCCACGTTGAAATTCAGGAGCATTGACTGTCCCTAACTTCGTCTGTTTCGCTCTTCTCTTCAACTCGTCAGTGGAAGGAGACAGAAATGTAGGTTCGTCAAACATTTTCAAAGTTATAATACTGCCTGAGATGGTTGATCAATGACTTCATCGTCTATCTCGTTCAACTGACGACCTCATTAGAAGAGCGAAACAGTTGTCTGGGACTTATAGACGCTCTGTCATTGTTCATCCAGGAAAACCGAATTCTTTTGTATTGAATTTTATGAGTGAATTTGTAAACAACATCAAATGGAACGAGAGTATCATCAAGTTCCAATCTTTGTCTCTTGCAAATACCTCCAAAGAATTTTTTACAGCAAGCTTGGTCCTTATCAAACGATTTGTTATACGCTGGACAATTAATGTTTGAAATGATTGATCTCATGGAATTACGCGGCTTATGGATTTAAGATAAGTATTTTAGGAAAATTAGGATTCGAAAGTCTGAGATTGTATTTCAAATTCAGGATAATACACCGGTACATGATATTATTAATGTTTGATTCACAAATTTGACGCATTTAGATAAAAAGTTTCTGGAAATCTGTTCATAGAAACCATCATTCCACATGGTATTCACAGGTTTGCTATGATCCTCATCCTACCATAATAACTATGGAACCTCCTTTCATATGCTTTCAAGTTTTCCTCCTCCCATGATTACCAGATTTCATTATTATTTTCGGACTGAACTGCGTATGACTCCGTCGAATGTTCCAGAATTTCCTCACACTTACTACAGAACTGGCATTATCTTGAAAGTTGAGAGGCCCAGTCGTATTTTCAATATTATCGATCAAATCTTCAGTAGATAATCGCTTAGAATTTACTGCAACATTCAGACCTTCAATCAACAAACACATTACTTTTTCGATGAATTTAATATCGGTTTTATTGTGAATAATACTAATATTCTCTGTTCCTTGTCAAAATAAAAATTAAATCAAGGCTTATCATAGATATCTCGATGATATTTTTGCAATTTTAAGGAATTTGGAGTCTTACAATCAGCACCAAGTTTGTCTGTGGAAAACATTTTCCAGAGCTAATTGCATAATTGAAAGATTTCGAACGAGAACCTAATAATATTCTCATTTCTTTTGGTGTTGTTTCACTATTCAAAAATGCCGCAATCCCTCAGTCGATGAACATTCTGAAGGAATATCCCCAATACAAACTGCACAGAAATAATTTGTGATCAATACGTATTTATGTATGGGGCAAAATTCTGTTACCTTTAACTAAAACTAACTATACGCAACCAGGCGGTTGTGCGATGGGAAATTCACCCTCTCCTTTCTTTTGCCTCTTCAAAAGTTTGGATAGATATGTCGATGATATTTTCGTCATTATAAGTGGAAAATTTGATTCACGTGGCTTCTTGAATACGCTTGAATAGAAGCCAATTTAATTCATTGAAATACATTGTAGAAATAGATAACTGAGTTATCTCTGATGGTGGCTACTTGGTAGCTGAAGGACCCTCAGTAATTTCACACTGTATTTTTATTGGATAATGGTGATAGTTCCTTATTCCTAGTATTTTCATGCTTATAAATATACCGCGTGTTGTAAATTCGATCATCATCATAGAGATCTGGAAAACAATAATAGATAAGAAGATGGTTGATGGAGCAAAGTTGTGCATTTATTCATATAATAAGCAGTGGAGAAAGTTTCAAAATTACGAGTATATCCTTGGGTAACCGGAAAAATTCTACATACTGAAAATGAAACTTAGCGTTCTCGAAACAAATTGTACATTTGCATTTCTATCACTGCCTTCCCGCTACCTGACAGCGTTTTCAGATTTACCATTTGAGATCATAAAAAATGTGTTCTAACATAGCTTTGATTTCAACATGTTTAACATTGACTTTCAATCTGTGAACACTTTATTCACTTTTAATCCTCATTGAAGTTAGCGATTATATACTCCAGTCATACAGTAACAACCAAAGAAGTTTCCGAAAACCAAAAAGTCTGGAGGGTGGCCAGAGTTAGTGATATAAGGATCAATTGATTTGAACTATTTATACCTATATCAAATATGCGATCAATATTTGACATTGGTGCGTATAATATAATAAGTCATTATTCATGGTAGATAACATGATATTCATAAATATCGCAAATCTTTTTCCATCTAGGGAATTCCGGTTCAAGTCAAAATAAAATGCACTCCATTAGAGGGCATAAAAATACGTTTTCAATTTCAGTTTCTAAATAGGTTTCAACTCACTCCTCACATTATTTTTATTGGGTTCATCCATTACAAATTACTGAAGTGAAACGAAGTACTTGGATGAGGATATTTATATTCATTAACGTCATTAAAATAAATGGCATTATCTAGTTGAATGTCACATCTAGACATTAACTGAATATGATAGTACTTGCACTCATAGGATTAAGGTTGTCGCTAACACAGGAATATCAATATGATAATTTCACAGGTTAAACTTGCAACGTAATAGTCTAGGTGCTACACCGATATTGATGGTCTGAACATTAACCCGATGGCACTATATTTATCGTTAGAGGACGGTTCAATGACCAATTCATCTCACAGACCGAATTTTCCCCGGCTGCTAGATTTCGAGATACAGAATCCGCATTGTTTTTTTGACTGGAGGTTAACCCTTTCCAAGTTGCGGTTACTTGAAAAGCATGCCATCCTCATACACTTCCACCATGTGCCATCATTTTTCATCGTGTCCGTTTATCAGGCCGACCAGTTAAAATTGGACCGAAAATGGACTGCAAGTTAACCCTCCCAAACCTGGTGGAAAATGTTCATTGGTGTTGGCAATTGTTAACATACCATATGCCATCAAAAGTTATCAGTCCATTTCCGAGTAATTGGTCATTATTCGGCCAAAGACGTTTCCTTTTTTCATTTTGTGGATAAAACTTGCGGGTTACAAGGTAACATGATGGCACCATGTAAAGTAACTTTATTGGAGGTCAAATAAAGATTTAAAATTATTGCCATCACTCCTTACCTATTTCAACCCCCCGAAACCCCCTAAAACCACCCCATCAAAAAATATGAATAATATGGATAATATGACCGATTTTATGATGAATTAGTCAATTATTTTGAGGGGTGATTTTATGGGTTTTTGGGGGTATGAAATAGGCAAGGAGTGATGGCAGTAATTTTGAATCTTTATTTGATCTCCAATAAAGTTATTTGAAATGGTGCCATCATGTTACCTTGTAACCCGCAAGTTTTATCCACAAAATGATAAAAAGAAACATTTTTGGTTCAAATAATGGCCAATTACTCGAAAATGGACCGATAACATTTGATGGCATAGGGTATGTTAACAATTGCCAGCACCAATGAACATTTTCCACCAGGTTTGGGGGGTTAACTAGCAGTCCATTTTCGTTTCAATTTTAACTGGTTGGCCTGATAAGCGGACACTATAAAAAATGATGGCACATGGTGGAAGTGTATAAGAATTGCATGCTTTTCAAGTAACCGCAACTTGGAAAGGGTTAACCTCCAGTCAAAGGGAAAAAAATGCGGATGTTGTATCTCGAGATCTAGCAGCCGGGGAAAATTCGATCTCTGAGATGAATTGGTCATTGAACCGTACTCTAACGATAAACCATAGTGTCATCAGGTTAATGTTCAGACCATCAAGATCGGTCTAGCTCCTAGACTATAATACAGAAACTCATTCAACTAGCTAAATATCGTTTTTAATTTGATGCCCTTTCAAGCACAGTTTCGTAACAATGTGTAGCTAGGTACTCAATGACTCTCTTCTTTGAAACGCCTTAACTCAACAATAGGAATGATGAGGGGGTAACCAAAATAACAATTTTTAGCTCAATGTGTTTCTTGGGCCAAACTCTTGAATGAACTATTTTTATAGTACCTGAAAATTCTCTTAAAAACATCATTATATACATTGTACGGAATGGAGTTTCAGTTTTGGTTCCAATTTAGTTCCAGAATTATTGCTTTTCTTACTTATTGAATCATCCATATTGAATAATTGGTCACAGGAGACAAGGTTTAAGACACTGGTAAATGTTAATAATGATTTTATTATCAATGTTAATTCCGAGGCAAAGCAAGTGAGAAATATAATATAATGTGAAAATAATCGAGAGAAATGTGTATGATTCTATCACAACTACATCATATCGAAATAGACAAAATATAGACTCAATAAATCAAAATGATGTAATATCGAGTTCGAAATATTCAGTAGAATTTGATGAATAAAATTTGTACATTGAGGCTACCCAGTGATAGTGGAATAATTACGGAAGGAAAGAAAGTAACATTGAAAAATCATCAAAGTTGTAAAAAAACTGGCTTATGCTACTGAAACAACGTTGGATTAAAACATAATTTTGCGCTTCTCTGAATAGTACAATAATTGGCTGAAATTGGAAAAATATATCATACCAGACGATTTGGATATCGAATATTAGAAAAGCATTAGAAAAAATGAGAAAGTAGTTATTAAAATTTGAAATATCAGCTAGCATTCATATATTATATATATACATTCGTGAACTATTATTGTTTCAAATAGTTTTTCTTGGAGAGTAAATTATTATATTCTTATAATGTTACTTCAAATACATCAATTTCTGCCTTGATATTCCAATAATTTATTACTACTTCATGAACATTCATTTTATTTATTAGTCTTTCCATGTTATTCACGAAAGAATTTATGACTATAATTGATAAAATACTTCTGGAAAATACTTGTGTATTAAAATCCAAAAAAAAATGCAGAGAACTTGGGATCTTCTGTGAAAGTGATTATAAGAATATGTTTTGATCTCATGTTATTGGTTACAGTATGCATGACCAATTATTTAATTGTTGTTCAGATTGATGAAATATGTAAAATTTGATGTTCCAGGTTAACTATAAGCTAATACGCTTTGAGTCTGTAGATGAATTGAATGAATAATAATCATCGGTTCAATTCCAAATTACATGGAAACAGTAGTAACAAGCAGAACAATCTTTGATAAAGGCAGCAATAAGCTAGCGAAACGTTAAAACTCTCACAATATCTGGAACTTATTTGGTTCCAGTGATGCTTAGATTTTAACTTGAAATGACACTATTCTCTTAAATTCACGGTATTCTTGCACACATTATTCGGAAATAGAATTTTGTCTATTTGTTTATTGGTACATTAGAGATACCCGAGCAGATGTTGAAGCGATGAAAAGAAAAGGAATAAAGAGACTTACATGCAACATGTATCTGTCTCCTGTCTTGAGCAGTTCCCCCGGGAAAATGAGGGTTATCCGCCCTACAAACTAGTTCTTTCCCATCGTCTTCAGCCGACACGTTCATCGTTAGAATGCTTCCGGTAAATGTATCTGTCTCTTCTTCCTGCAAATGATACGTTATTGTGGTTTTCAATTTCTCACTACAAAATATTGGGAATAGCATGTTTTCACAGAATATTTCAAATATGCTCTGTAAGAATCAAGAAATTCCAATATTTTATTGATCAAAAAATCTAAGTGGTCCGTAGAACACCTTGGGAACTTAATTGCTTTTATCATTCATCAATTTATACTAGGCTGCCTCTTGAAAGCTTGAATCCATTTTAGAAGTTTGTTGCCGAGAAAAAGCTATTTTTTTCAAGGCATAGTGAGCATTCCACGGTATACTTTGACTACATGAGAGAAAAACCTATAATGTCCGAAGAACATCATCTGAGTCAGCTGTGGAATGTTGAGAGAGGAGATAGGTATTCGAATTTCTTTCGAAAGTTTGGAGGTTATAGGGATAAGAAAAGACCTCGCCGTGCGTCTGGTAGGAAGAAGTTCGGCAGGTCTTGAGC
Source organism: Endomychus coccineus (assembly GCA_958510875.1). Lineage (NCBI taxonomy): Eukaryota > Metazoa > Arthropoda > Insecta > Coleoptera > Endomychidae > Endomychus > Endomychus coccineus. The sequence goes on from OY294068.1 coordinate 47,668,359, forward strand.
TTGTCAATGGAGGAGTGACTAGCTTCAGCTCGTCCAGTCTGCCTACCTGGAATGTCTCATGGGGGAGTAACAGACAAGACTTTTGATGAACACTCACCATGAAAATATCTATAGAAAAGGGGGGAACTTCCACCTTACTATAAGGGGTCAATGAATCCGTAAGTATGACATTTTCAATCCGACGAATAGCTGTCTCTCCTGGATATAATTCAGGAGATTCAGCGTATGTTTGGGAGACAAACTCCATACATGTGAACAGTATTCCAGAACAGGTCGAACCTGTGCTCTGTGGATTATGAAGAGCGGCTGAGAAGTACAGGAGCTCTTGGTAATGATTAGAAAATCAAGTTTTTGTGAAGTGGTTTTCGCAATAGACCTAACATGATCATCCCATTAGAGAGTGATGTCCGTGATGATCCCGAGCATAATAATGAAAAAATTCATAGGAAGTTTTCTTCCGTTTCCAATGAACTCATGGTATCATCGATTTTTTGGTTCTAATGAACTCACGACGCGAAATGAGAAAAATGCATTAAGCAACTAGTAGTATCTGGGAATCTAGGCCCGCGCCTCATCTCAAATATCCAGACAATAGTTACGTAGAGTTCATTTGTATTATAGGAACCGTTATGCAGAAAATTTAGTGTGTCTTTCAATTTAGAGACGATACTTTTCCGTACATAAAGTATTCACATCGTTATCACTAAGCAGAAATTAAAATCTTATGCAGCATCAGGTACACAATTATTTACAATGCATAACATCTGAACTGAGATACCAAAAATTATACAAAAAGTATACACCATGTGGATGAAATAACTGACGGTCCCTTGAAATAATAGCAAAAGTTACTGAAACAGTAGCATCTACGGACGTAGTATGTGGAACTGTCGTGTCCGAAGAACTTCGAAGATGTAAAGAGCTTCTAGATCGTAGCTCAAAGATACCAAAAATTATACAAAAATTATACACCATGTGGGTGAAATAACTGACGGTCCCTTGAAATAATAACAAAAGTTACTAAAACAGTAGCATCTACGGACGTAGTATGTGGAACTGTCTTGTCCGAAGAACTCCGATGATGTGAGGAGCTTCTTGATCGTAGCTCAAAGTCATCAGTATACCGAAACAATATTTTGTTCCTTCCGAATAGTTCCCAGTTGGTGAAGCCTAAGATTTTGAAAATTAACTGTTCAATAAGAATAAAATATTTTTATAAGCTATGATTTATTCTCCGGATTCAATTTCCAGTAAATCTACTAAGTGACGACTCGTTTCAATTTAATCAAAAGAGCGGGCAAAATGTACATATTTTAAAGCTAAATTCGTGAAAAAAATAATTAATTACTTTGTAACCATTTTGAATAAATAAATTTATAAAAAAAAAATTATCATTCATTCCTTTATTATAAGCTAATGAATGAAGGTTGATTAATATTGGACTATCGATTATGAAAAAGAGCGTGTAGACAGAATTTTCAAAAACTGTTACTAATGTTCATTGAAATTCCTAAAATTAATATAATGTGGTAATCCTAGTTAATTTGAAAATTTTAACTATTTTATAAATTTATATTATAATAACGATTCGTAAACCAGGGACAAATTATGTGTATTCTTCTGGAATATGTCTCATTAACACATAAGCCTACTAATATTTTCGTTTCCACTTACGTATCGGTCTTACGACCATCATCTGAAGACGTATGAAAATAATTCATGTACTGAGGCCCGGGATTCCTTTAATTATAATTAATTTTTTCCAAGTTACGTAAACGAAGTTCACGCTTCAGTTGATGTGAATTAGTTTCGGACGTACGTAAAGGCGAAAATATAGTATAAAGTATAGTAATTTTCTATAAATATAGTTCCAACCTAATGCATTTAGGCTTTTTTGTTTTTATTTTTGTTGAATTGAATTTATCTAAGAATATCAGGTGGCAGCCGGATCTGCTTGTAGAAATTAAATTAAATAAAAATTATCACCTTTTGGGATAATAATACACTATAATATTTCATTTGATTTTCAAAACTAATTACTGCGACCTTGAGAACAGAGTTTCCTAAACATGATATTAGGACTGAGATAAACTCTTATTCAAATTGAATAAAAAACTAAACATTATTTTATATTAATAAAAAATTTATAATATCACATCAGGTACATTCTCAGACTCACAAACTAAGTGTCCACATAGGACAAGTACTTGTTATACCACCCCCAAAGAAGATAGACCATGTTTTTGATACAACTGAAACCGTTAGATCTCATGAAATGATTCCAATCAGAACTAAGTCAAACTCGTATAATATAATATCTGAAACTATTTCAAAATAATTATTATGGAACTCCCAATAGTATGAAGGACTCCATGATAGTTGATGAAAGTTCACTATTCAAAAATAAATTTTTTTATTTGTTCAGTTGCACTTCTAATTTCTTGCCTATATTAAGATTTCGGAAAGCTTCATGCAATCGATTCGTCAAATCTTCCTTGCAATTTACTGTAGTTTTGCAAATCCTTTCGTTAAGTTGCTCGCTAAGTTGAGTCTGGTTGCCTAGAAGGCTTTAACCATGGACCATTGAACATGATTTTACGTATATATTACCACTTCCGATTTAACCAGTAGTAACACAATTCTCGACTTTTTCGATGGTTCACCCTTTATTATTAGCAAATTCTTAGTAATTCATTCCAAAAATTTGTATCATAACTCATAACTTAAACTCGTGATCTCAAACAGTTTTTGAGATATTTAAAAATTTATAAAATTGTTGACAATATCCTCGTATTGCTTAAAATTCAATAAGTGCAACTATTTGAATCATTCAAGTAAAACTTTGGTACCTGATTCAGAAAATGTCCTTTTATCTAATGGCGTTGAGTCAGGTGACCTAGGAGGCCATAACCATGGACGTAATTTCTCAATTCACCGTTTTTTGGAAGGATTGTTCTTCACCAGTGCAGTGAGCTGGTGTTTCATCTGACCAACGTGATCTTCTCTTTTGTACGGATAATGTACTCAAAAATGGAGTTAAGATTAAATTGAAAATTTCCAAATTTTCTGAAGGTTTATGGTTCCTGTTATAAATATGATATGACTTACACCTTGAGATTGGTAATTGATGGAAGACACAACAGAATCATCAGTTATAAAAGCGGTCCACATTTCCAGGTTTTTGTATGTATGTTCAGTTAGATAAGATACATATGCCGAGGCAAGCAGTCATTTGTAAGAACAAATCGCTATACCGAGATTCGTCCCAGACAATGGTTTATTAACTGATTATATTAAATTGCACTTACCGTAACAATGGATTGTTTAATGGGTTTTCCGTCAAGCAGCCAAGTTAGTTTGGCAGGAGGATACGAACCGGAAGTTTCACATTTTATGTTTTGAGCTTTGCGATCTGACATTAACTCGTTTGGGGTAACTATCTTCACTTTATTGGGTTTAACTGAAATAAAATCGTTATATGTTGTAATAAAAACACGACTTAAATCTATCTTCTAAACTAAGCTATTAATAATATTATATCACGCTAATCTACTTCGATAATAATCGTAAAAACTTGAGTATCTACTTGAGACGATAACCGCAATTCTCTAAGCCTGACATAATAAAATGTGAAATGATTAGAAACCTCTCAGTTATGATGGCTTAAGTTCTCTTAACGGATGAAAAGTAACAAGAATATTTCCAGGAGAAAATAAACACAATAATATGATATGTGGAATTCGCAGAATAAGCAGGAAAATTGTACACCATATTCGATGCGTGGTGCTACTCGAGGAGTAAACATTTTTCGAAAAGCAATCTCAATTTGAAAGTTATTCACTGCAAAAATCTGAAACCTAAGCTCATGCTTGTGCTTCTGATTATTAGCAGAAGAAAGGACCTCTCAAGAAATTTTTAACCACAATCGATGGCTTTCTACTACCATCATCAAAGTTATCTGGACACAAATCGTAACGAGGGCAATGTGAAAAGTCCCTGAAAAAATTACCAAGAATTGATTCATTAGGTCAAAACTCATTTTATTTCTCAACCTAATCTCCTCGTAGCCTCCTTGGATACACTTCTTCCAACGTTTTTCAAATTTTCGGAAATGGATGAAATTTGCTGGTGGCCAAATCTGGAGAATATGGCAGATGACGAACCAATTCGTAGAGCAATTTATCCAATTTTGTCATTGGGACTGCGGAACTGTGCGCCGGGGTGTTGTCCTGGTGGAACAACACTTTTTTCTTCGACAAATGCGACCGCTTTTGCTTCAAATCGGCGTCGAATCGATCCAACAGTTCTACATAATACATGCTGGTGATCGTTTTGCCCTTTTCAATGTAATCGATATGGATGATACCGTGTGCATCCCGAAAAACGGTCGCCATTTATTTGTTGGCCGATAAACCCACTTTGGCGCTTTTTGGCTTCGATTCGTCAGGACAAGTCTACTGTTTCGACTGTTCCTTGGTCTCTGATGTGTTGCGATGAATCCATATGTCGTCCACGGCTACGAAACTGCGCATAAAGTCCTTTTTATCGCGCTTTCACATCGCCAAACAATCCTTTGAAAATGTCACACGGACGAGCTTGTTGTCAACGGAGAGCTAATGCGGCACTCATCTGGCGATAACTTTCTCATATTCAAAAATATATGCAGAATGTTCCTTACCCGTTTGGTTGAGATACCCATAGCCTCAGAAATCTCGTGTACTTTAACTCGCCGATCGACCAATATCATACCGTGGATTTTATCGACGATTTCTTACGTTATATCTTCGATTGTACGACCAGAACATTCGGCACCTTTTGTGGTCACTGGTCATACTAATACAACGGAGAGTAAATCACTTGTGAATCGTTCCAATCGATGGTGGATAGTCCCCATAATATTTACCAATCGATAATTTGGTTTGCGTGATGGTGTTTCCACGCAAGAAATAATGTTTAATCAAGACGAGAAATTCACTTTTTTCCATGTTTACAACAATCTTTAAGGTTGCTTGCTTTCGATGGGTATCAAAACAGAGCTGAATGACATATCAGCCTGAAAATTTTGGTGCGTTCTAGTTAAAGATGGTACATCACAAATGTCACATGAGATTTTCGATTGTGGCGCCATCTGTTTCATTTTTCATGGACTTTTCTCCTCTCTCTCTGTAGAGAACACCGCAAGAAGTGGTTGCATCAAAATTTTACACAACATGAATTAACTAACTGCTCATTAGCGTCAGTCATGGTAACTACATCAGTAGGACGCCATTAGTTATCTGAGGAAGTTTGGGTGCGATGCGTTTGCGTTTGTCAGTTTTATAAAGAAAACATTGGTTTTTACTACTGCTGATCTAAGGTGCGTGCTTAATACTATTCGTTTTGTACTCTTACTATGATTTTCTCAAGTTAATCAACCACATTGCCTAAGAACCGTATGAATTTACGCTCAGTTTAATATAGCAATCAACTGTGTAGGTTTCAGTAGATGTGGGGGTAGAGCGATTTTAATTAATGGCGTCGCTTCGGGCAAAGTGGCCTGTTTGGATTATTATTATTATAGGTATACATGTCAAGCTTAATAATAACTATTATTAAGCTTAATAATAACTATTATTAAGCTTAATAATAACTATAATTAAGCTGAATAATTATTATTATTAAGTATCAAACAGGTTTTAGTATAAATATTCGACTTGAATATTTTTGGCTCATATACTAGGTAATAGCTTATTATTATATGGGTAGGCCTACATAGATTTCTTCGGTTTTGGATTTTGAAATGGTCTATAAATACAAGAGGGAAAGCGAGCAGCTATCATGGAATGCGGGTGCGATGCAGATAGCTATAGAAGCGGTCACAAATGATGGAATGGCCTATTCAACTGCGGCCAAAACATTTTCCGTTCCAAGAAACACTCTGAAGAGGAGGGTCCTTGGTAAGATATTGATGCCAAGGCCAACAGAAAGGTACTAGAGAAGTACCGTGCTGTTTTCACAGAAGAACAAGAAACAAAATTGGTGCGACACATATTGGATTTGGAGGTTCGTTTCTTTGGCGTCACGATTTTAGATCTTCGTTCTTTAGCATACAGCTTAGCTGAAAAAAATGACATTCCGAACAATTTTAACAGAGAAACAAAAATGGCTGGCTTAGACTGGGTTGCTGGATACATACATCGGCACCCCGAAATTAGTTTAAGGAAACCAGAGCAGACCTGTAGTTAGGGCTCAGACATTCGATAAAGATAACGTGACAAAGTTTTTTAATATCCTTGAGGTTGTTCAAGAGAAATATTCTCACCCTGCCCACAGGATTTTCAATATAGATGGAACAGGGCTCGTAACAGTTCAATCAAAGAGCTCTCAGATTCTCGATCTCAAGGGTAGGAGACAAGTTGGTGCTCTGACATCAGCAGAAAGAGGCCAGCTGTCGACCTTTGTTGTGTGCATGTCAGCTGGCGGAAACTTCATTCCACCATTCGTCATTTATCTTAGACTTCTAATGAAAGCGGAGCTCCAAGATGGAGCTCCACCAGGAACAATGATTGCATGCCACCCGTCTGGTTGGATGCAGAGCGATATTTTTCTTCGGTGGTTTGACCATTTCCTCACTCATGCCAAACCATCAGCTGCCGACCCAGTGTTGTTAATATTGGATGGTCATTCTACCCATTCAAAAAAATAGACAATTATTGAAAAAGCAAGGGAGAACCACACTACCGTGGTTTGTTTACCGCCTCAATGTAGCCAAAAAAAGCAGCCTCTGAATGTCTCGATTATGAGCCCGTTCAACACATTCTATGTTCAAGCCATTGAAAAATATCTGAAAAACAATCCTGGAAGAGTTGTAACCCAGTTTCAAGTTGGCCGACTTCTTGGGGAAGCTTTCTTAAAAGCAGCAACTCCAACCGTAGCAATAAATGGATTCCGCAAATGCGGCATTGTGCCACTGAACCAAGATGTCTTCACAGAAGCTGATTACGTAGCTGCCGAATGCACTGATGTGCCTCTTCAACAGCCTAGACCAAATCAAGAAGTGCGTGAAGCACGTCAGACTGAGGACCCCATACTTGAGGCAGCTGAAGAAGACGTGGATAAAGAAGGCCTACGTCTCGAAGACCCACAAGATCAAACTGAGGCTGGGCAAGAATATCTACAACCTCGACCATCGTCCAGACTCCAACCAGATCCACCCTCCAGTCCATACTCTGGGACCTCTTCCAGCTCACAAACGAGATTTTCCTTCGCTGTAAGCACAATAGATATCATGTCTTTACCAAAAACAAAAGTTGTCAAAAAGGAAACAAAAAGGAAAAAGGGAACTGCTTCTGTGCTGACCTCAAGCCAATATAAATTGGAAATAGAACAAACAAAAATGGAAAAAGAAGACAAAGAAAAGGGGAAAGAAATGAGGCGAGTTGCGAGGGCTCAAAAGATGAAAGAGGAAGAAGAAAAAGGAAAGACGACTACAAGCAAAAGAAAAACTACAAACACAGTAAGCAAAGCAGGAAAGAAATATAAAAAAGGAAAGTGTGGACTGAAGGTGAGACGTCAACTACAATTTGATGATCAATCTGACAGCGATGAACGTGACACTGATTGTCTCTACTGCAATGAGTTGTATTCATGTTCAAAGGATCGTGAAGGATGGATAAAATCCTCTGGTTGCAGCCGCTGAGCCCACAAAGTTTGCGCCGGATGTGAGGACGAGGACGATCGTTTTGTGTGTGAATATTGTCTGTAGGAACCACAGAAACAAGTTATTTTGTCAAATTTATTTTTCGTAATTTTTTATTCAATAACGTAGTGTATTTTTATGCCATTTTCATATTATATGGCCAAGTATGTAGTCAAATTTAATTTATTCATTCAATAACGTAGTGTCTTTTTTGTGCCATTTCCATATAATTCGCCTAATTACAATGTAATACATTTCTAATATTGATATAAATCTGTTTACTATTTATTACCACAAGTGGCCACTCTGCCTTACTCGTGTGGGCAAAGTGGCCATTTGGTAGAGTTAAAAAAAATAATAAAAAAAATACTAGGGGTTACTTATAGTACTACACCTTTATACCAATAGATATCTAACTTAATAGGCTAGATATACATGTAATATTGTTTCTACAAATTAGCATTTGAAAAAGATATAAATAAAATTCCCTTAGAGTGGCCGCTATGCCCGGGTCTCCCCTAGCTAGTCTCAAAAATAACTCGATGCACTTTGCCACTTTTTGACTTCTTAGATATAGCCAATGAACACGTACTTCATTATAATAACAATTGTATAACGCAAGAGGTTTTGAGTGCTCGCATGTTCACCAGTCTCGGATTGCGGTGTTAAGAAAGATAAATTTGGAGGAGGCTGACAATTCTGAGACTTATCTTGAACTTATCAGAAGAGAGGATAGCTTTGACGTCGAATTTGTACAGCCTTAGACCAAATGAAGAGCAGAAATGCAGAATTCTTAAAATCAGAAAATTCAAATCTCGGGTAGTCATACGTCAAGGCTGCCTATCAAGGTATTTCAAAAACCAGATTCGTCAGTTCATAAACATGTGGGTATATAGGTGTTAGAGAGACTATTCCAGGAAGTTGCACGGATACTCCTCTTTACAAAATTGGCATGATCCGGAAAAGTTTCAATGCTTCTAATATGGCTCACGGGAAGAAGACTCTTATTGGAAAATAGCACCCAAAATGTTCCAGGTCACTGCAAAATTACTCAGAATGATTACCTCAGGATATATTGATTAGGTTCTGGAATATTTTTCGGATTTCAACACTCTCTTACGCATTGAAATTAATGGCTTCTAAGACATGTTCTCATGAGTAATTTATATCACGTTACGTTCACGCGTTGTAGTGTATTTCAGATTTTGGTTACGTCTGTCCAGTAAAATATTTCGGTTCAACATACAGTTTTACACCGTTGGTTCAGTGTTGAAGTATATAGATGGCTATGTTGAAGCAATGGCTCATCCTTTTCATTCACTACTTTGAGATGAAGCATTAGCTGATCATTGTAGCTGCTTTTGTGATGGATTAAACTCACAAATAAGAGAAGAATCAGCAAATTCTACATGATCACTGACTACGAACTGAAATAGATACAGTTGTTCACAACATGAAAATGCGAGTCGTCGAATAGTCACATTCTAGGCGGAGAGTATGAATACACATCTGAATGAAACTGCAGACTATCAATTTCCCTACCTCAATCTTCTTCTTCCGCACCTTCATGACGTTGCTACAACACCGATTTTGTAACGTTATAGGCGATATTGTGTCAATCTATATTAATTTATAGTCATTAATTTCGATGCAACTAGTTGCTTACAGATTTTAAATGTATCTCCAATATGCCTCATACCACATACAGAGTATCTTAGTGAGTGGGAAGAACCCTCATACCTCCGTTGATATTTCAGATATCGACTGGAGTTTTTTACAACGGTAGTTACATTCTGCTCGATTTAAGAATTATTTTCACCATTAACAGGGTGTTACAAGGTGGCGAACCGACCTTATGGTTTTTGTTTAATGCAAACTTCCTATATTTGAGCATCATTGGAAAGACATTTTGATCTTTTTCAAACTGGCTAAATATTGATATGCGAGTTTTGAAACGTTTAGATTTTATGGTGAAAAGTTATCACGTCCTTGATGTTGAAAAATATTCAGGAAGTAAAGAGTCCTGTGTTTTCCCATGTCCTGAATTCATTCGAGAGTTCATTATTCAAACACCTGGAATAAATCAATTTTTCCAAATCTTTTCATATAGTTAATCGGCATTTTCTGAGGGCTCTCTAACGATGGTTTATGTAGTCTATTTTGAAGAACAGACGAGACTTTATTAAGAATCGTTCGTTTTTCACATGTAATCTAGTCAAAAAATGGTTTATATAGATTGCTGTCATTGTTTCTACATAATAATAATATGGATCAATTACCATAATATTTCTGAATAATCTGTGTGGCAAATAAGAGTGAAGAGTGAAACATCTCTCATACGTTAGCTGTTTGGCAGTTTGTTGAGAAGAGAATTGTGACTTATTTCAACGATTGCTTCCAAAAATTGGCCTGTTTATTTCGTTCTCCAAACGAAATCTGTTCCTCATTTTCCACACTGATTAATAATTACTAATGTTATAGTACTTGTTTATGAATTGTTAAGTTGAAATCAGTTACAACAGCCCATTTTAATTATATTTTGAATAAATAACATTCGAAAAGGAGAACATTTTTTTATACAATATTTATACATCCTTGAAATTGAAATCAAATCAGTTTCCAAAAATTATGTATGATTATTTTGATGACATTTTTGCGTTCATGAGTAGAGCTTTTGATTTACTTTCTGAACACGCTCAAGAGTCAATCCACTGAAATTCACGGTCGGAATAGCAACAGATAAGTAGATTTCCTTTCTTTGATATTAAGATTAAAAAACACGGTTATCACTTGGAATTCGACATATCCAAAAAACTCACTCAAACAAATAGGTTATGATAACAAAGTTGAGAAACTTCAGCCGATAGTATTGTAAAATGGTTACAACAAATCTTTGAGTCAATTTAATTTCTAAACAAAAAAGGAAATTGGAACGCAACCAACTAACCAGTAATGTATAGGCACTACCTTCAAACATTTGAAAACAATTCAAGAGTTCCACTTAGCATCCTTCAGTTATTTATAAATTTCGTTATTTGTTTTCTAAATTTGCAATACGTGTAGTAGATGTAAGAACAAGCTACTCCTTTAATGAAGTTTCCGACTTCGACAAATCTTGAATCCACAAATCGACAATGAATCGTTTTAAAATGCTATCCGGACTAAGTCAGAAGGAACATATGAAGAAAAATAATTGTTTGAAGATCACGGTTAGCCGAACATATTTTAAATACAGGTCACATCATTTCCCAAGTGAGATTACACTTTTAAAACTCAGTACGGACAAATATCTAGTTAATTTAGAGAGAATTGAAATATTGAAACGAAAAAGGAATTTTTTTAATTCCCAATTATCTCATGCTGAGGGTCTTCTTGGGCAACTTCCGTCATATGGTTTGTCGCCTCAACTTTGCCGCTTACTATCGAGTTTTCTCTCGAATAGATTACTCCATATGGTGGTTGACAGGCTATCTTCCGATACAATGGCTATCAACTCTGGTGCTCCATATGCATCTGTTTTGGGCATTAACTTCTCCTCCTATTCCGTCTACAGCTTCACAGATGAAGGTACACTCCATACCGCTTTCTCATCTAGAGTCCCTATATCATCCAATAAAGCCAGATGAGTGAGACAGGGAAAGGTGGACGCAATTGATGGAGATCTGACAAAGATTTTGTAATGGGGATCTGATAATCTAGTACTTTAATGTAACCAAAACTCAAGCTTGCGTCTTCTCCAAGAAGTCTTTCATAACAATGTTCGAGATCACCACTAACAGCACTCTCTCATGACACAATCATGTGAGGTTCATTGCGAAAACCGCTTCACAAAAACTTGATTATCTATTCCGTGCCAAGAGCTAATTTACATCTCAGCAGCTCCTCGTAATCTACAAAGCACAAGTAAGACCTGTCACGGAGTACTGTTCACATGTATGGAGTTCGGGTTCCGAACATACGCAGGAGCTCTTGGATTATATCCAGAAGATAGCTATCAATTTGTCACACTCACGAGTTCATTGATCTCTCTAGAACATCGTAGAAAGATGGGAGATCTCTCCCTCCCCGATTTGTATTTCTATGGTCGGTGTTCATCAGAAATCTGGTCTGTTATTTCACCATGAAAGATTCCTAATAGGCAAACTGAACGAGCTCAAACTAGTCACAATTTCACTGTCAAACTTGAGACCAGCCAAACTCCTTTCTACCACTCTACCAGACTCCATTTTCTCGTCAAACAGCAAAGTAATGGAACTCTTCACCTAGTAAAGTCTTTTCTTGTGCCTATAACCTCCAAACCTTCAAGAAAAATACGAATGCCCATCTCCCCACCCTATATTCCACTGCTGGCTATCACGATGTTCTTCGAACATTAGGTTTCCCTCTAGTGTAGTCAAAATAAAAAAAAAACCTTCTTGTAAGCATTATTAGCCCCAAATAGTAGTATTTAAACAGGCACAATTTGATTCATAATTTACTTAACTCTGATGACGACTACTTGGTAGCTTAAAGGTTCTCAATACTTTACATCTCCGCATTCAAGATTCCTAATTACCTCATTAGCTCATCCCTATTATCCTATTTCAATTATTCAATCCCGGCAACGTATTAATCCATATTTCAACCGAAGCCCTACTTGTTACTTGTATGTTGTTGAGACTTTAAATATCTTAAGATCTTTCGTGTACTCATATTCATACATGAGTATCGTTTGGGATATCACATGCTAGTTACGTTAGTGTTTCTATGATAAAAGTGATGAAAACTGTTTTGTTATGAGAGATATTAATTTGATATTGTATTATTTTTGATGCGTTCTGGTTGAATTTGTATTACTTGACTGAATATTTTTTAACTTGGATATTCATTGCTTTTTTTTATTTAATCGAAGCAATAATTCAGCATTCCGCTGTATATTAATGATACTTCATGAGATATAAATGAAGCTTTCTGAAATTAAATCGACCATTCGGAAATTCAAATGATGCTATCTCGAATTCAATTGACAATCATGAAATGGAGTTCATGCTTCTATAAATTAAACTGATTATTCCAAAATACAAATGATGATATCTGAAATTAAACTGACACAACTGAAAGTTAAATGACGCTTTCTGAGATATTGTTGGAAAAGGTGTAGAATGTTAGTATGTCAGTACCATTGATGACGGAGGCAAGTACATTTCCTTCAAGCAAATGCGTTTAATTTGCGAATTACATATTTCAGTCATGATGTTATGCTCAGCAGTGCAGGGCGAATTTTGTGAGTAAGCACATGCAAATGAACATTTCATCACTAAACTGTAGAAGTTTTATTGTATTTAGCTGATGCATACTTACGAAATATAACTACGGGAATGTCTCTGATTATGTGTCCTGCCATTTCCGACGAAGTGGCTCTGCATTCTAAATGAGATCCTTTTAAGTTCCTATCAACTTTCGTTATGAGCAGTTGATTCACTGTCGTGAAAGAGTTCTTACTCGTGTCGACCACACTATCCAAAATAGTTTCGTTCAACCACCATGTCAACGTTGGACGTGGTCTGCCTGAAACAATCAAATGGGATATCTAATTAAATATTCTCCTTCCTAGAATAATTCCAAGTTGTTGATATTGAGGAATTTATGTAAATAACAATCTGCTCTCACAACATTCCACCGTTTGTCTTACGATGTTCTTCAAACATTTTAGGTTTTCCTCTTGTGTAGAAATATACAGGTTTCCGGCTGAATATAGGATGAGAAACGGGAAAACATGAGAAAAAATTCACATCAACATCCGGAAATGCTTCAATAAAGGGCTACAACGCTTCAGAGATGGAGGCTAAATAATGTTTTTGTCTTATATCTCAGGAACTGTAATAATTATGTGGATCTTTTGATTTTAGTAATACAATTTTATCGATGCAAGCATTTTTATACTGTACCGGTCAACGGAATTTCTTACTATGAGAGGCGCTACGGGGCCCCTACATTTTCTGCTTTATTTTTAATTGCATAATTTTTTTTCATTCCAACAATATTTAGAGTTTTTTTAATCAATTTTGCTTCGAAAAGATGTTCTTCAAAATTTTTGGCAGGAGAACCATTCTCGAGAAAACCGATTTCCAACTGGCCGAACAATGCTACATGAGAATTTTTCTCACATTTTTAGAGAAACGCTCACATTTCTATCAGATATTGGTGGTGATGTTTACTGTCTTAGTTATGCTTCTGTCTGATCTTTGGCAACAATTTGCTCTTATCATTTTAGTACGTGGCGCGCTGTTTTCACGTTTTCAGTCAGTGGGGTTGAGAATTTCTCTCATCGCGAGAGTAATCGGATAACTTTATTTCATAATGGGTATGAGGCATGCACTACCTGTGCTACACCTGATGTAGGCTTAATTCAATTTGTAGTACGACACAAAATATGTAGTAGCAGAACATATTCTGTACAGTACAATTTTTTTTTCCAATCGTGATGAAAAAAATCCTGGTATAACCAACAAATTTTCATATCTCATAATTTCAGTTTCATTTTGTTCAAATATTTTGAATATAATTCATTTGACTATTTATATTTGGTTCCAGTTCCATCTGTGTTGAATATGCTCTATATTCAAGTAATTTTTGAAATATGAGAAAAAAACTCAGGCGCGAATAATGGTGATAGATTAGACCTAGCGATCAATGCTGTGTCGAAATAATGAATTAATCAAGTCAATAGGATAAAATAGGAAGGTTTTAAATTTCAAGGTGACAGTAAAATTTTGCTGTCAATAGGTGTCCAATTGACTTAACTTTTGGATGCACTATAGCTTCATTTGCAAAACTAAATTTTTGCTCTTACATTATACCAGAGTACACATTTTCCGAGATGGCCGATATGCATTCCATATAAGGCAAAACAAATGGTCGAAGACATGTAGCTCTCAGACTTCACCAGGAAGCATTTCCGAACCGTCGAGCTTCCTCCAAAAATTAATTTGCTGAGTTACATCAACGTCTAAGAGGAAATGGCACATTTTTGTCAGAAAAAGACCGATTGTGGAATGGGGGAATACAGATGCAAAAGAACGTGTCTTGAATAGTGTATCTGCTAATCCAGAAATTAGTCTACCAGGGTTTTGATGGGAAAAGAAACCTGAGTAATGTTTTGAGAATTTTGTATGAACAATTGCTGAAGCCGCATCATTCACCATGGCCTGAAGATAGTAAACCGTAAGATTTCCAATTCCAATTAGTTCAGTTGAAAATCTAGCCATACTGCCATTTCCTTCGGAAAACTTAGATGAAGCCGGTTTCACGCGGGAAGGAATTGTGAGATTTCACGAGACATGTTTGGGCAGACGCAAATTCACTTACATATTTTGAACTGAGAAAACATTACGAATAAATGACAATAATAATAAATTATTGTGTAGATATATCTCAAATTGAATAGAATTTACCATTACGTGATGAAAATCCATTCTAAACTTGAATAAAATAACTATTCAAAGATCGATTTCCACTAGTTTGATGCATAAATGCTACTATAGTTTCGATAACACAGCAGCTTCTTCAAACAAATATTACAAATTACAAACTTTGTAATGTTTCCTCTGATAAATAATTGAATATAGATCCGCTAACACATCAGCTTTTTCAAACAAATATTTACAAACTACGGTCTTTGTAATATTTCGTAAGATGAATGAATGTGACTATAGTTTCGCAAACCCAGCAGCTTCTTCGAACAAATATCACAAATTACGTACTTTGTGATATTTCGTTTGATGAATGAAGGTGACCATGATTTCGCTAACACAGCAGCTTCTTCAAACAAATATTACAAATTACATACTTTGTAATGTTTCGTCTGATAAATAATTGAGAATATAGATTTGCTTACACAGCAGCTTCTTTAAACAAATATTACAAATTACGTACTTTATAATATTTCGTTCAATAAATAAATGTGACTATAGTTTCGCTAACACAACAGCTTCTTGAAACACATATTACAAATTACATACTTTGTAATGTTTCCTCTGATAAATAATTGAATATAGATCCGCTAACACATCAGCTTTTTCAAACAAATATTTACAAACTACGGTCTTTGTAATATTTCGTAAGATGAATGAATGTGACTATAGTTTCGCAAACCCAGCAGCTTCTTCGAACAAATATCACAAATTACGTACTTTGTGATATTTCGTTTGATGAATGAAGGTGACCATGATTTCGCTAACACAGCAGCTTCTTCAAACAAATATTACAAATTACATACTTTGTAATGTTTCGTCTGATAAATAATTGAGAATATAGATTTGCTTACACAGCAGCTTCTTTAAACAAATATTACAAATTACGTACTTTATAATATTTCGTTCAATAAATAAATGTTACTATAGTTTCGCTAACACAACAGCTTCTTGAAACAAATATTACAAATTACATACTTTGTAATGTTTCCTTTGATGAATAAATGTGACTATAATTTCGCTGACACAGTAGTTTCTTCAAAGAAATATTACAAATTACGTATTTCATAATAAGTACCTACGTACTTTGTAATATTTCTTTGGAGAAGTTGCTTGTTAACGAAACTAGAAGTATCTATTTATTAAGCTAGTGAAAATCAAACTTTCAATAGTTATCATATCCCAAATTGCCTTCTACCCTATCATCATATTTGTTTGCTCACAATTTCCAATAAAACAAAAGGAGTAGAAACAGCCACAAAGGCGAATTGAAATCCTATAGGGAAATTGAACACTTTTACTAGAATAATTCAGTCCAAGTTCATTGAATGTTGATTATGACTTATCGATCTGATATTTTGAGGAAATCATTCAATACATAAAGAAATGATTTCTTAGAAGGTCAACAGATTTGTCGGGAAGACAAATTAGGGTCTCCTGTAAGATCCGGCAATGAGAAAACCATTTGTTTTTTTCTCCGTCAGAGAATTGATTTCTCTACTTATCAGCGCCATGGGAAGGAAATTTTACGGTGAGTTGAATAATTCCTTTAGAAATAATGAATAGCATGCTTGCTAAATAGTTACTTGGATTGTGAAGGTGTATCATAAGTTTTAACTTGAAACCGATGTTATTAAAAATTATCTCGAATTCATTTTATTCATCTTTATGCAATATTAGTCAATAAAAATTCGTTGAAGTTGAACGCAACATTTGAAACAGTTGATTAAGTCTCGTAACCCCACCTCAAATATCAAATTAATATTTCAATTTAATAAGATTTCGCCATGCTGAATACAAATTAATTTCAATTCCGGGAGAAATTAATGAATATTACAACACAGAGAATGTATACTCACCTCCATTAACTTGGCATGAGAGAAATAGCTCGTCGCCTTCCAGAAAAGGACCAGCACTGGAATTTAGTTTAATTTCTCGACCTTCTGCATCAAAAACTCTAGGGGCAGATGGTTGCTCTAAAATTGTACCACAAAAGAAGAATAAACAATCATTCCGACTTCTAATTTCAAAGTAAAATAACTGTTTGTTTGCCTTCAAATACAAACAGCGTGCAGGTATAGTTACTCTATTATCTTTTCTTTCAATTTGGTCAAAGGTTAGAATACAAATAATATTCCGAGACTGAAATAACGCCAGTTTTATTTGCTTTTCTTTTCTGTTATGACGTCGATAAAACAAATGTCAAGCTGGATAAATTTCATACATCATTGAATCGCATAAATTATTACTAATTTTTATCAGTTTCTACAAGCAAAGTGGTTGGATAAATTCTATTAAAATCTCAGTCAAAGCTACAAGAAATACATGCTTGCCAATTTATATGAACACAATTCATGTAGATTTGGAACAGTTCAGATTTATTGCAGAACTTTCGAAGTTTCATTGAGTCCTAATTTCAGAATGGACTATAATTTTTATTGCTTCAAATGAGAAATCACACAACTAATTCAACGTTCTATACGATTTTCTTGAATCTAATACAAATCGACTACAAGTGCATATTATGATCGTTAAGTTCTTCAATATTCTTCGGATGATATGAAATCTATTGATAAGAAGTAATCACCCTTATCCACTAAAAATACTATTGAAGTATTGAGAACCTTTCAGCTACCAAGTAGCCATTATCAGAGTGAACTAAACTATAAATCAAAATGTGCCTGTTCAAATACTATATTTTGGGATAATATTGTAAACAATGAGTTACCTCCAGCTGGAGATAAATCGGAAGTTAGTGAATTGTTTTCCGTTTATACATTTCCATCTCTTCTAAATTACCTAGATATTTGTCTTTACTGCGTTTTAAAAGTGATGAACTTTCTTGAGAAATGGTATGACCTGTATTCAAAACATCTCTAATATTTCACCATTATTCTTCTTTATATGGGCAAAATGTTCCTTATTGCGAATTGAAATGTTCCTTCTAGTTTGACCCACATAGCATTTCGAACATGGCTCACAATTGATTCTTTAAATCCGGATTTGTCGAAATCGGAAACTTCATCAGAGGCGTTTCAGCTTGATCTTACGTCTATGAATTGGTTGTGTTGCAAATTTAGGAAACAAACTATGATGATAAGTGAAATTGATTGAAGTATTTGAAGGACAATTGGTGATAACCATTTGTCCAACGTAATTTCCTGAAGTTTCCCAACTACGTTGTTATAATTATGTTGGCTCAAAATGACGTTGAATAATCTATGAACTAGACTATTAAACAGAGCTAGTTTATGCCTAAATGGTGTAGCTGAATCCACCAAGGTATTCCTATTTGTTTGAGTGGGTTTTTTGTTAGATATCCGAATTGATTACAATCTTTTATAATGTTATTATCAACGAAAGGAAGCTAAATAACTGTTTCAATTCGATAGAGATTCACAGTAAATTAGACTGGTTATCAAGCGTGTTCAAAAGGCAATGACAATCAAAGCATTTACTTGTAATTGCGAAAATGTCATCAACATATCTGTACCAAACTTTTGGGAATTGATTAAATTTATATTTTAAGGAGATTTCAAGTTCTCTTAGGAAAATATTGGCCAAAAAAGGAGAGAGTCTATAGCACATCCACTTGCTTGTTCATTGTAATTTTTGTTAGGGGTGAAATAATTTTGCTTCATACAAAAAGATGCAAGGATAACGTATTTCGTGCAGATATCAATATTTGAGAGTCATTTCTTCAAAATATTTATCGACTCCTTTTTTGGCCAATATTTTTTGAAGCGAACTTTAATCGGAATTCAAACAGTTCCCACAAGTTCGGAATAGATATGTTGATGACATTTCCGCAATTAAAAGTTGTGATTTTGATTTACATAGCTTTTTAAACACTCTTAATAGCAAATTTGATTGACACTGAGATTCTCTGTCGAAATAGAAACACATAATCAGCTTCCGCTCCTTGATAAGATAATCACTTGGATTGGGCACAGGAAACCCACTCAAACAAATAGGTATACCCTGTCAGATTCATCTACATCATTTAGATATTCTAGTTCATAGATTATTGAATGTCCCTTTTAGCCAGCAAAATTATAACAACAAAGCTGAGAATCTTCAGCAAATTGCGTTAGACAATATTTACCACAGATCTTAGATCAATAATTTAATAGATGAACAAAAAAGTGAATTGGAACGTAGGCAACTGACCAAATTAGAGCCATCATCCTCAAATTCTTCAATTAAATTCCAAAAATTCACTTGACATTCTTCAGTAAGAAATAAATTCCTTAGTTTGTTCTCTATATCTGCAATACAACCATTTCATAGATGTAAGAACAAGCTTGAACACCGTTTAGGCAACACCTTCGATAAAGTTTCCCATTTCGACAAATACGGGATTTACGAAATCAATTGTGAGTTGTGTTCAAAACGCTATGTGGGTAAAACTAGGAGGATTATTTTAATTCGTTATAATGAGCGTTTTGCCCATATAGAGAAACATAATGGAGAAAAATCAGCGGAAGCCGCACATATTTCGAATACAGGTCACACCATTTCTCAAGAAAGTTCATCAGTTTCAAGACACAGTACAGACAAACAGCTGGGTAATATAAAAGGGACGTAAATGTATGAACAAAAAAGCAATTTATTAAATTTCGATTTATCCAGGTGAGGATAACCCATTGTTCACATTATTATCCTCAAATAGTATATGAACAGGCACATTTTGATTCATAATTTGGTCTACTCTGATGATGTTTACTTGGAAGCCAAAAGATCCTCAGTACTTCAATACAATTTTCAGTGGATAAGGGTGATCATTTCACCATATCAATAGTGTTATAATATAACAACAGTGTGAATTCTTTTATAGTTTATTAGATATGAAACCTCATAGAACTATACAATTTCCAGTAAAAATCCAATCACTCACAAAACGTCGGAAAAAGAATACATTTGCGTTACTAGCAATTAGTCCGAAGTTTCAATATTTTATCGATATCTCCATCAAAAATTGAGAAGAATGGATTACTATGTTAATAAAATGTGACTTGTTTATTATGAGAGATCTTTAATGTTTAATAAAGAATATATGGCTAGATTTTTTAATTGGTGTTCAATGCATTTCTGATTTTAACATTTCCCATTTCCAATGTTTCTGTGGAATCATCGATTTAACGTAAAAAAAATTTCAGATAACTTTCATCTAAATGTTTCTTTCTGAGGTTACATTTATTTGTAAGAATACACTGGACTATTGAATTGAGTTATTGTATAACTTGAGAAAACTAAAATCGATATTTGCATTTACGTTGTTCTTTTTGATTTAGATATTTTCCAATTTCTATCCAATATTTGAAATTTTTATTGTGGTATTAAAATAGGAATGTCGATCATTCAATTTGTAATCTACCTACGATTGAATTTGAAACAGGCTTAAACAAATTCACAGGTATTATAGTCCAAGTTGTCTTAGATTTTCTTCCAGAATAAAATCAATACCCGAATTCTAATTCAGAAGCTATGCACAATGTTATAATCTATCACAACATTGTGCATAGCTTCTGAATAAATCGGCTCAACAATATATTGGACTATTCCACGAGTTCGAATAATTTCCAAATATCGAGATTTTGTGACTTTTACAATGAATTTCTTATGAACTACTTAGTTAGAATTGGCATTGCCTACTGTCTGTAAACTCACCTATTAAAGTTAGATTAACTTGAAAGTTTCTTGTCGGCGAGTTGATGAAGTCTACTCTGCATCTGTATAATCCTTGATCATGGATGTTAACACGACTGATTCTCAGTCTGGCTTCGGAAGGTTCCTGGTCCATTATGAAATATGAACGACTCCCTAAATCGTCGCTAGTGGCTAAATGAGAGGCTTGTCCGAGCCGCCCGCTTCTCGCATCCAAACTGTTATAGCATGAAAATTTTAGATTTAGTAACCAAGACAATTAACATAAAATGGAATAGATATGAATTTATTTTCATGAAAGCTGCTTAGAAATTATGATTATCCAGGGAAAGTAAATGATAGATGTGTTTCATATTTTAGTGCCTCATATCATTTTCATTGAGTTTACCGTAATTAACTGGACTCAAGTAAACTCTTGAGGATCTTCCCTATTGATTAGGATATAACATCTCAAACATTGAAGCCAAAGCGACTTGAAATTTGGCACCAGTTCAGAACGAATTTTTTGAAACTCTATCCCAATGTGGTAAAAACATGTTGACATATTTTGACGTTTCTTGCTTTTAATATAATCATGTACAATTTATATGACAGACATTGATCAATGAATCATTATCATAGTTCAGGTTGTCTGTGATATACAACAAATAACCCCTCAACAAGACAGCTAGAGCTTATTATAGATATAGGACATTTGATACGTTGACATAATAACCATGACAGATCATTCCATGACATAGATATCCCTGAGAATTTGAATATGCTTCCACATGACGTAGAATATACTACGACGTCTACTCATACCTATTCATTCATTCTATTCATTCGAAATGTATGCATTTAGTCTTGAAACTTGGGCAATGCTATCACGGCATGGAACCGACGCCTCTACTCTTCCTATAGTTATGTCTGGATAGCTTTGGAGTTGCTACTTGGCTGGAATGGGTACTGATGTCATCTCTCAATTTCATTACACAATTTACTCGAATATTCTACAACAGTCTCATTATGATAACCTGGTGATTTTTTGGCGAATGCGCCAGTTTTGTAGGTAATGGAAACTGTGAGATATTATATTATTCCGTAGATGGAACTCCTGAAGAGAGAGCTTACAGACACGTCAAATCGATGCGTGAATAATAGCCATAATATGCAAGTAGAATACTATACTTTGTCCACGACCCATAAATAATAGTTTGATACTAATAAATTTTGCTGTTGAAACAAATCGAACCAACAAATTGTTGATGTTTCAAATTAAATTGGATCTGACTTGACGTTTCATAGCACGCTCTATTTTTATCGTATTTGTCTATACGTTTCTATCATTTTTGTCATATTGATGGTAGTGAATAATGATTTCATTATTCACTAGTGATTAATGGATATCATTATGCTTGAGGAAACACATGCATTATGCATATTCTATACAATAGTCGTGAACAAACATACTTTCACATGACATAGAATATGATTCGACGTCTTCCCATACCTATTCCTTTATTCTGTTGATCCTAAATTTGAAACTTGGGAAAAGTTACCGCGGCGAGGAACCGACCCTTCTAATCTTCCTATAGGTATGAATTAAAGCTTTTGGAGGCACTTCTTGGCTTGAATGGATGCGGATGTCATCTCTCAATTTCATTACACAATTTACTCGAATGTTCCACAATAGTTTCAATGAGATACGCTGGTGATTTTTTGGCGAATGCGCCAGTTTTATAATGAAAACTGTAATATTGCCACGCGTCAGTTTTTTGGTAGAGCTGAATGTTCCATTAAATATCTATCGAATAAAGTGAGAATCACAACTTGAATCAAAAGTATAGGATGCTTCCTAAGTTGATATATTTTGACGTTTCTTACTGTTATCACGTACAATTTATATGACAGACATAGATCAACGAATCTTCTTCGGAGTTCAGATTGTCTATGAAAGACAACGTATAACCTCTCAACAAAGCAGGTAGCGTTTAAATAACAGACATTTGATACGTCGACAGTCGCATAATGACCGTGACAAATCACTCCATGGCGAAGATATCCCTGTGAATTCAAATAAGCTTCCACATGACTTAGAATATAATTCGAAGCCTTCCCACACCTGTTCATTCGAAATGTATGCATTAAGTGTTCAAGATAGCTCTTACAGAAACATCAAATCGAAGTTTCATAAAATGTCTATCGAATATCATGACATGAATAATTTTGAGCTGAATATAAGATTCATTGCCATATACAACATTATGAATCAACTTTTTCAATAAACTCATGAACAGGGAAGTCACTATCCTTGTCAATTAAACTGTTACTAAATTATATTATAGAAATCGGTTGTGAAATCGCTCTCACTCTATGCAATATTAGGTTGGGGTGGTCTACATGGATCTCCCTGCAAAATCTTAACGTAATCCAGAATTATATATCAGAATTTGTCTTCAGATGGAAAAAAAATTGTTGACAAATAACAACAACGGCTCGAAAAAGGAAATCGAATTACTTCTTATTGTACAGGTCGGCTCTATGTGAGCATTTAATCCTTCTCGTACGTTTACCAACGTTTCAGGTTTCAAACTTATCATATCATCAAGATTCATTGCCCTACCTCGATGACCATGCAACTGGTACCTTCCAACCTATCCACCTGTTTGGGTAGTAGTGTCGTGAATAATATCATCTTGAATGGAAAGTTCCTCCTGAAGAAACCAAATAGGTATCTCGCCTGATATTTAGTGCATTTTCTAATAGATCAGACAGATTACATTGCAAAAAGTCTAGATAGAGTGCTCATGCCATACGGTTAGGTGAGATGTACGACCAGCAAGTTACCGAAAATCGGTGTCAAAAATGTGTTCTCCGAATAGCACGAGGATTGTCAACATTGGTATTTGGAACATTCGTAATTCCATTTTTGGAGAAATGTTTGCAGCAGAATTTTGATTATTTTCATGATGTTGTATTCAAAGCTGAAGTCTGTGTTTTAGAATACCCAATTTCAATAAGGATGAAAGCACACTTATTTGAAAAAATCAAGAATATCTTGTATTCGACTTTTGGTTCGCCTTTTATTCAGTTGTTGCCATAAAGGACAGTTTGTCACGGACGTTACGCGGGTGAAAAATTGATATCAATCTGATTCAGTTCATGGCGATGTACTAGCTATGATATAAAATTGGAAATACCCCATATAATATAGAAGACCTTATATGAGTCCCTTAAATGCTAAACTCTGTATTTGCTAGTTACAAAATGTTTCAAGTAGCCCAAAAAACTGTCAGTAATTGAAATATATATGTTTCTGTTTAAAATTTGGTATTTAGATGGCTATAGTGCTTTTGTTTTGGAATAACTCCGCTACTTAATTTGAAATCCTACCCACAATTTGAAAAAATTGAAATTAAAATACCGAGTTATGCATTCATGTTTTGGAAATACCCAGTTTTGCACCTCAGAATTGCAAATACCCGAAGGTGCATGTTTGTTTAGTTTTAAATTATTTACACATTAAACTCATTTTTTGCAAAAAATAAGAACTGAAACTATTTTATTACGGATATGTAATACATTGAACAGAAAAACTTTGAAAAAACAAACTACCAAATTGAGAGTTGTTCGTTTTCTTCATCCATACTACTTCTTCTTGGTGGTGATCTTGTTGCTGGCGAGTTTCAACTGAGTGGCGTAAAATTGAAAATCATGGTGATTCGACCAATTGTCCCCAAAATGCTCTTTATTGAACTAAAAACTTGAAAGCCTAAAGGGGGAAAACCCTTTTAGGCTGAATTCCCCAATCTCAATTACTTTGGGATGTAGACTGCAAAGTATTTCACCTGATTTGGAGAAACTTACATCAGATTATCAATCAATGTCTCATCTCATTAAAATATAGCAATTTTCTCCACAAAATATAAATCTCTTGAATTCATCAAATTTTAAATGTCCTTGAGTAGCTTTTTATATGAATTCAGATAATTCTTTTTTTCTATCAAAAAATTTTCCAGTCGTTGCCAAGTTTGAAAAGTTTTGAGTATTCTGCAATTATTTCTTTGTACACTGTGAAGTCTATAATAACACTTTGTCTCTCAATATCCCTATTGATGAATCCAAACACTCTATCTGGAGGTATAGAGGAGTGTTCAACTACTGGAAAACCTATTTCCAGAGTAGTTACAGATTTTGGGGCCTTTTAACATAACCAGAATACTAACATACCGATTACTATGGTCTTTTTGTCTTGCCCTCCACACCCATCTGCAAAGAGCAAGACTTTCCTTGAAATCATACACTGATGAAGCGGTCACATTCGAATATGTACTCGATCCCAACCATACATAAGAAGAAACATCAACTAGTTTTGTCTTAGAATTACCACAAACATCGGTGTAATTGTAAAAATAAATGTCTCAATTTCACAAGGTGTAACTCTGGTATTCAATAATACAAAATATGATTCATATTGAAATTATTCAGACAAGATAAACTGGCATAAACGAGCGATGCAAATTACTACTGGCCTTCACCAAATCCGGACAATCAATAAATAAATAAATCTCTACGTGCGCTTAATCATGCGACTATAAGGCGCAACGCCATCGGCTGTTTGCAATAACATATTTTTGCATCTGACAATTGAAGGCAAATGCCAAGTTTTGTTTCTAGTTTTCGTTTGCAAATGCGTTTTCAGTGCAGAAAAAGGGAAGGGAATCTTGCATCTTATTTAGGAGAAGATAAGGTACTTTTCAAAATTTCGTCAAATAACAAACTTCGACACAATAATGCCACATACTGTATCTTTTAGTGCGTTAAAGTTTTCTTTCTTATAGGAACGTGAACGATGTGATCAGTAGTTATTGGTTTATTAAATACTCTGAATCGTTTTCCTTCAAGTTAACCTATACGAGTAGCTAGAAATAACTTGTGACCCCAGGCTGCGAAATTTCATTTTGAACTTGCAAGCAGAGAGCGTAGACTTTGCACCATTCTTGATACTTTTTAAATTCGTCCTGCTCCTCAAACATGAGTTAATTAAAATCAGTTCTGATGGAATGAAACAGACGAGAAAGCACTGGAATATGTATGTTTCTTATCTGATTGAATTGCGCTCTAAACGCTTATATCAATAAAGAGATGGATTTTACGACGCTGTAAAAATCATACTTAGGTTTTTTTCCCAGCTGAATGAATTAAACTTACATCACATTACCAATTTCATGTTATAGATCTTCTGATAGATTACGTGATCTAAATGTTAACGCTTGCACCAGTTAATGTTGAAAATGCATCATGATTCATTTTGTTATGACAAATGAATCCGTTTTATTAGATTCCCCTCAATTGGTATCTCATAAACACTAGGACGTACGTTATTTGTAATCCGATATTCGTTCCGAAGCATCATACAGAGAACTAGTTGTTTGAGAAACTGACACTGTAAAGCGACGATGAGGTTTTGTATCAAACAAACCGAAGTTCTTCTAGGTTATATTGGCAACATTAAGGAAACGCTCATTTATAAACCATCACATCCGATCTATTTGGGTTAATAAGCTGATACGTATATCACTGATTTTTCCTTCACCCTCTTTTTTAGCATAATTTTCCGCTTTGCAATACTTCTGTTGGTTTTATGTTTTATTTACCAGGTCGCTCCGTACTCACAAGCCTGCTTGACTGTGTCAATAGATGGGCTTGTCACCAGATAAGAACAAATCAGTTGACATAGTCTACTTGGACTTTTCTAAGACTTTTGATCTAGTTCCTATAACTTTTAATTTACAAACTAGAACATCTTAGAATTATAAACAGTTCACTCGCATCGATTTCGTCCTATCTGACTTTCACGAATATGACGTTTATAGTGGTGTGCCCCAGGAGTGAGTACTGGGGCCTCTTTGATTTATTTTATATGTCTCTGATATTCTGATCTCTTTTTATGCCGATTCTTTACGCAATTCCATTTCAGAAATACGGATTTCTTCAATAGGATGTAAATCAAATATCGATCCGGTATAAATTATGGAAGATTCCTCTTAATATTCAGAAAAGTGTTATTTTGCATATGGGAAAGCACACCCACAACATGTTCAAGTTGAATGATATTCAATTAAAGATGGTGATCGAGCACGAGAATCTTGAACTCACCATCTCGGCAGATTTATGTTGGACATAAGTAACAAAAGAAGATACGTGTGGCACTCGGGGAAAAGCTATTGCATAGCATTTTATCTCAACTTATGCAATTATAATTATTTATTCATTTATAGTTTATGCAGTATTTTTTTTTCTTTGACGTTCAGCATTTGATTTTGGTACTGTTTCTTTTTTTTCCTTTCTTTCTCATTTTTCTTCAAATCTTTCTGACGCTGATAAAATGCCCTCTGACGTTCACAATTCCTTCTCTATGAAGGTATAAATAGTGTATAAATGGTTACTAAATTGTTCAATTTAAATTTATGTTCTGAAATTTCTATGTTTACAAATTGTTCTTTGTAATTTTTGAATCCTCTATAATTAACCTCAAAACTACTTAATATAAATTGTTGTTTACAAATGATAATCTTACATTCAGAGATACAAATACAATGTAGAGTACAATATAGAGTACTCACTCATTTTCTTTCTCTATTTTGTCATCACTTTCTTTATTAATAAATGCACTTTGTTTATTCATATTTAAAACACCTTATACACAAATTTTACGCGTACACCCATTCACCAGCAACTGCTATTCACTGTTGTGCGAGCTTCGTACAGTCGTACCACGGTCATATACACAGGTCTGGAAACTCGAGGTTGTTTCCTATGTGAGCAGTGAGTCGCTTACGCGTCGAATTCCGCGTAGTACCAAAAGACGCCACGTAGGGGAAACATCAAAGGCGTCACGTAAGAGTATCATCTTGATCTCTATGAAGAGTATTCTGTGACAAGTGTCAGTTGACTTGAAGACACAATTTTATACGAAAGTTTTAACGTTCAGATCTCGATAGCGCTTCCGGCACCGGGATTTTCACGTGACCTATCGAAATTAGAAGGTTCGAATTGTATAAAAACACAATTGCATGAACGCCAGACGTCCTATGTAATTAGCTACGGACGTAATCATTTTGACATATGCCTCGAGGAGCTCGCTGCGCGTAAGCTAGAGTTTATACATTTTACCTCTATTTTGTTAACTTGAGGTCGTTTCGAACCCCGTGCGGCCGACGCCAGTTGTAATAAAGTATTTTGGGCTATGGGCCGCTAGCTTTCACCAGCTCTCGGTATATTCAAGTAGCTAGAAAATTCCCTTTCGTTCGTCGCACGTCAGACGCTAGTAGCTGACAGCTGAGAATACCTTAAACTGTTTTAATTGAATTCTCCTATTTAATCGACATTTTTGGGCCCGAGACTATTCGACAAGGAGCGAAAACCGCATGCGAAAAGTCCTCGTTAAGACGTTCTATGTACCGTAAATTTGCACTTTTGTAACTCGCGAGCTACGCGCTCCTCACGTGAACGTCATTCGATTTATCGAAAATTAACCAATTCAAAACAGTTTTCGACCCAGTTTGGAGCTATCCCGACCTTTTAAAAGGTTCAAAGTTAACATTTCGACAATTTTAAGCTCGGCCGAGCTACATGGTAGGCAAAGTGGTGGGTGTTAGGTTATTGTCGTTACGTTAGGCTATTTTTCGTTAAGGTATTTCTTGATTCGGTCGCCGCGCTCAAAGCCCGCGATAGAAGCTATATGCAATAGCTTGAAAAAGCAGAAACTTCTGTTTCCTCACTTCCCAAGGCATTTCACAAAATTTTCCCTCATCACTTCTATAACCTTTATACCACATATACACGCCCCTTTCTTGAGCTCGCGGGTCCGGTTTGGAGTATCGACTGGTCACGTGATGCTAAGACTTTGGAGTCTGTACAACATCCTATGCTACTCGTATTCCATTTGGCGTCCAAAGACAATGTTACGAAGAAAGCCTTAGCATTCTGAACGCAACAATACTTATGGAACATCGACTTCGAGGAGATCTGATCGTGACCCATCGTATTTTAAATGGTATATTTGAGTACAATTTAAATCACCTATTCAGTCCTAACCAGGATCAACATTTCAGAGGTTACGATTGGAAACTTGAAAAGGGAAACTTCAAATCGAAGTCACGTGAGGGCTTCATTGCTAACAGAATTTTTTCTCAGTGGAATAATCTCCCTTGTGATGTTGTGTGTGCTACGTTAACACCTTTGGAAATCATCACGACAAACTAAAAATATCTACCTTAAATTTGTTTGTTTCTCTCCAGTGGCTGGTGGCTTGTTCCATTATACAAAAACTAAAAACTTTGAACACTGTATTATAAGTGATTGAGCCTAAATAGGTATTCTATCTGGGCTCATTACCGATATTTAATAATGATGTATGATCGTGATAATATTCATTTGCAGGTAAAAACACGTTTCAATCACACGAGGACATCCAAGGAACAGTTGCAACATTCCACTTTCTGCAATAGACAGGTAAAACTGTCAAATTCTAACATTTCAGACTCAATACTGGCCATGAGGCATTGAGACTGTACGATACTGCCGTTAACTACCTCTCTACTCCAGGCCTTTCTTGATGACGTCATACTTACGTTTGTAGGCAGTCCTCTGTCCTTCTCTATCTAGAGGGTATCGGTCTACCGCATCTCAAAGCAATAAGTTTACATTTCCATTTCAATCATAAAATTCAGGTAAAGTTAGTCTCAGTTTTTATACCGTAAAGAAAATTAGGAACCAACTTTTCTCAGCAGAAGACGGCAAATGGTTATTCGAGAGATGTGTGTAATCAAGTCCCAGATCTGGTTTAAAACCGTGATAGATATTGATCACCATTTTGATGTCCTTTGCCAAGATAAATGGAATCTAAAATCAACCATTATTATACGATACTCCAATAAAAGTTGCAATAGAAACTCAACAAACTTCTATAATTTAATCAATATGAGCTGAATAAGCGTTCCGAGGAAATGTTAAGAGAATGGAAACGATATAAAGTAAAAATACGATCGATAAAATCTCATCGCTACCAGGAATGATACGTTAGATGAAAACTTCTTCAAAGTAAACCTCTCCTCTAATTTGAGTTTGACATTTATTACATTATAACATATTGAAAGACGGAGAAGTGGTTTTTAATTTCTCTCCATAAACATTATTGGAAATTTAAACGACTTATCTTCAAAACTTTACGAAACCTTTATTCCAAATTGAGGCAATAAAATTCTTATCTATTTCAAAGAAACTTTTTATGATTCTTAACATCGACGGAACTTTGAATGTATACTTTCGCTAAACAAAGTTTCGTTTCAAGTGACGCATTTCAAATGGTAATAGGACTAGGAAATTAAATTTATGAAGTGTGACGAATTTGAATTAATTTCACCATTCTCTTTAGATATTTAGCATTTTATAGAGATTCATTCACAAGCTACAACACCGTGTATGTGAATTTCATCTTATGACATTTTCTCCAGTCACTTTTCAATATCCGTATTTTGACAGCTTATGCTTAACACCTTCTGCGAGTTCAACGGAAAAGTTTGATGTGAAGCTTCAATGGAAGTACTTTAACGTAATGAGACCCGTCAATGGCGGGTTCTTCGGGTAGAAGGAGGAGGATAAACAAGATTCAAATATTGAATATAACATTTCAAGATAAGTATATTTATATTCACATATGCATCATATGTACCATCCATTGAAGCCAGAGGAGTGAGGCAGGACAGGTTGACGCAATTAATGGTGATCTGGCAAAAATTTGAAAGGTGTACCTGATAATCTAGTAGAGTTCAATGCAATCTAAATTCAAGCTTGCGTCTTCTCCAGAAAGGCGGATCCCACAATCCTCAATATGATGAGTTCAGGTACAACTATTCCAATGAAGTCTTCCATAACAATGCTTGGAATCATCACCAACAGCACATGGAATGATCATGTAAGATCCATTGCGGAAACATCTACATCCCAGCAGCTCCTCATGATCTATAAAGCAAAGATTCGACCTGTGCTGGAGTTCTGTGCACATGTTTGAAGTTCGACTCCCGAATATACGCTGAAGCTCTTGGATTCCATCTAGAAGAGAGCTATTTATTGGAGTAATGATGTCACACTTACGAGATAATTGACCTCTCTAGAACATCGTAGTAAGGTAGAAGATCTCTCCATTTTCGATAGATATTTCCATGGTCAGTGTTCATCAGGAATTTCTTCTGCTGTTCCACCACTTCAGATTCTAGATAAGCGAACTAGACGAGCTCAAACCAGTCACCACTTCACTGTCAAACTCGAGACCTGCCGAACTTCTTTCTACCAGACCTGATGTTTTTCATCGAACAGCGAAATTGTTACCTAGTGAGATCTTTCCCCATGCTTCCAACCTTCAAACCACCGAAAAAATACGTATGTCTATCTCCTCTCCATGAATTTCACTCCCGGCCGAAACGATGTTCGCCGAACATTATAGGTTTCCCTCTCGTGTAGTTAAAGTATAAAAAAATACATTCAGAGGCTACTGTTGGCTTGTCAAGGAATAAATAGTCCTACTGACAAATGCTAGAAGAATCAAAAATTCCTAACGCCATCTACCCACTCCAGAGTAAATATCCCAGTAAGAAATCTAAGCAAAGTAACATCAACTAATTTACGGAGAATGTTAGGATAAGATTAGCATTACGTTAGTTAGGAGCGTCAAGCAAATTGTGTCCTCAAAGAACTATTGTATTCTCCTCACACTACTGATAACAATATACCGATGAGTTCAAGGTTCCTTAGGAAAGCTAAGGTTTTTCCTGACTCGAGTGTCAAAGTTCCCTCAATGATTTTGTACATTCTTAAGAGTCTGTTTCTTCGGAGCAGGGTATAGCTTCCAAGTAGATGTAGGTATTAGTTATTGGTGTTCCTCTCTTCTAGGCCATTCTTCTCATGTGGCTGTTTTTGTTTCTGCTTTGTTCCATCATGAATCCCATAATGATTCTCAGGTTCTTCCTACTTAGCCACTCTGTCAAATTTACTAAGGGGCGTTTTGGATTGTCTGTGTACCCGGAGGGAACTCTAGTACTTTGTACTACGTTCTATTTCTTTTGTTCTGGAGATTTCCTGTATAGTGTGCTTGCTCATACCGCAAAAGGATTTCGATCTTATCAGACGCATTCCGGCTCTCTTGCGTCAAGGACGTCCGCCTGTTCAGTTTCCTCAATTCCTGTATGCTCTAGAAGTTAACGGTGAGTGATTCTGTTCTGCAGTCCCAAGCTTAGATTTGGAGTTGAGAATCATTTGATTTTATAATGCTTGAGCCCATCGCTCGACTATCGTCAAGCTATCCTTTGCCAATATTGAGTTGAGAATAAGAAAAAGGTATACCTTCAATGAACTTAAAATAACTAACAATTTGACCTACTTATATGATAACAAGAAACTTTTTAATTATCAAAAATTCTATGGTGAAAGCCATAACCTTGCGGTATTTTATCATATCGATATTATAAAACTAAACATTTTGTTTTTCATCACATATATTATAGAAACACATTGTTATCAATTGACGATGCCACGTTAGTGTCGTTACTGGAGTCACGATTCGTTCCTATAAAATATGTGATAAAAACAAAGTAAAAGTGTTTCATTTTATTATATCATAATTTATTATAAGTTCATATGTAAGTTCGAAGGATTCTTATATGATTGATCTGCCTCAATTGTCCAATTACCGGGAGACCGTCATAAGTATCGACCCTTGAAAAATATATTATATTGTTAATTCGAATAAGCGTTCATTGCATTGACGCTAAACAGGATTGGGACTTGGAAATTGTCTACGGATCACAGTTAATTTTAACTTTTACAGAATATCTCATAATGTGTCACATACAGTCAAATGGATTGATTCTTCAATTAGATTTTTCCTTCCAAGTGAGACTAGCATCTGGATTGAGTCGAAAATCAATGGGGATGGGTTGAACATCATATTTCCTGCGTTTCCTTTTCAGAAGTTCATTCAAATGTTTTTCGAATTGATTCTTCTTCATTTTATTGTAACTTAAGGTGATAAGAGTTGCTCCTGTGTAAGTTCTTGATAGTGATTCTTGACATTCAGTGAAACTTGAATATTATGTACTTCCGGTGAAGAAAGCTCTTTCACCAGTGACACATTCTCAATGTTAATGAAACTTACGGATTTAATATGTACGTCTTATGACAACGGCAAAAAAGTTTACCCTACCTTTATGAGCTTCAATCTAGATGTTTTGTAACGAAGCTTATAATTTTGAAATATCATTTAATTCAGATCAGGCAGTAAATATGGATATCACATGTAATCTCAGCTCAGTATTCCAATAGATACGCGTGAGCTCCGAATGTATATTCCGTGATTGTCACTTTTCTA
Source organism: Endomychus coccineus (assembly GCA_958510875.1). NCBI lineage: Eukaryota > Metazoa > Arthropoda > Insecta > Coleoptera > Endomychidae > Endomychus > Endomychus coccineus. The sequence goes on from OY294068.1 coordinate 47,701,564, forward strand.
AATCTCCGTAATTTCGAATAAGTATAATTATTCAAATAGATGAATTGAAATCATGCCCGTTCAAAAATTGCATTCATTCCGATAAAATATGTTGCAAAAACAGGGGTCTGGCCAGTTAATGCATCAAACTTTGAACAGCCTTATGTATAAAAAAGGCGAACAACCAAAAAAACTCCGATAACACTTGCTTACTCCGCCGAGAGGAGCTACCAAGATATCATGAGCGCGAATTTTAGACCTAAAAAGTAGCGTCACTTTTAAGCATTGTTCGGGACATGAGTAAAAAACCCACGGCATGAAATAAAGAATTGGTGGAGCAGACTTGTCCCGAACATCGGAAAACATATAAAAGCCGTGACATACAAAAGTTGCTCTCTTTTGTGATTTTGAATTTCAATAAGTACAGTTGCTCTTTTGTGATTATAAATCGATACCGTTGAAGTGAAATTAAGATAAGAATCGAGGTTAATTAAAAATCCGAGTTTAAGTCAGAATTAAAGTGTGAATTAACAATAGTTTTCCGTTCAAGTGAATTGTTTTATAAGGTAAATGAATAGCAAATAGTTTATATTTTGGGCATTACGATATATTGATTTCCGTAATTGTATGATTGGTAACGTTTGTACGATATCTGAGTTCCGTAGCATTCAGTAATTTGAATTTTTATATTTGAGTTTATCCCGTCATAGGTCGGACCGCGCACGATTTGAATTCGCACGTGATTTGGAAATATTCAAGTAATTGTATAGTGTGTACAGAGTGTGTGTGTTGGAACGACAGGGGCGTCTTCGGTATATTTGTGCACGCTGTGTCAACCCGGAAGTATAAGTATATCCTAGACGACCAAACCACCAACGGCTTGTGCACGCTGTGTCAACCCGGAAGTATAAGCTGGGGTGGTTGTGTGATTGAGAATCGTAATAATTTCCTTAATACTATGAGAAGTCCTCGGCCGTGGATATAGGGGTTATTGCAGATAAAATAGTTAGGGTTTGTGCACGCTGTGTCAACCCGGGAGTATAAGCCCTAATTGTCTAGATTCTGAATCTGTAAAGTGTATAAAATCTAACACTGTCATACAATCACCGGGTACTCCGTGGATAGTTAATACCAGGGTGGGTGTTATGATAGAATAAACTCAATTAGAGTAGTTAACCGAAAAAATCATAAAATCTGATATCGTACAATCGGAAAACTAGTGCAAAACAATATTTTCCGAACCAACCGAATTTTATAACCGAATATATCGTAGTGTGATTACTGTTGCTATATAAAATTTACCGAATACCGCTCATTACGCTAGGAACTGCTTAATTTGTATTTTCCGCAATTTGATAACTCTGAATCATTTATCAACCGATTCCGTACCACTGAATTGAATTTAAATACCGAACACATCGTAAAGTAGATATGTTGAAAGAGTTTTCATATACCGTTTGAGCTTCATTACATTTTCCGTCTGAGTAAAATCTTTGTAAATAATACTGTTCAATTGCATTCATATTGATTATTCCGAAAGTGTACTTATAATAATCATTATATGTTTCAATATTTGGAATTCCCTGTTTTATTAAATTATTTCTGCTCCATCTTCAAACGAGCTAAGTTTTAACCAGGTATCTATTGTAACTAAAGCCTACAATTTTGATACTGTTTTCTGCCCAATGGACTCTGGTTACACTTCACTGTAGCTACCCTAGGGACAAGGCTATCTATAGAAAGCATAGTGACAAGCCTTGTGGTGAAGACCCTAGCAGAAGTCTTCAAAAGGAGTAAACCTTTGAGAAAAATCTGGCGCCCGAGGATTTGAAATAAGCAGTTTACCGAAATGTTGCAAGGACACGTTATAGTTTCTATGTGAAGGATCATCTCAATGTACATATAAGAAGACAAACATTTGAAAAACAGAAACCAAAAAATTTATTCAATTTGCCCTTTGCGATTCAATTACAATGAACCCTACTTCGGTTCTGATACTCTTGTATCTTACCCTCATATGTTATATGAAAATTAATGAATTTTAATAAAATGGAATGCGAATAAAAACAAAGTATAACTTTAATGAACTCAAAACGACTAACAATTTGACCTACTTATATGATAACAAGAAACTTCTTAATTAACAAAAATTCTATGGTGAAAGCCATTACTTTGTGATAATTTATCATATTGATATAATAAAATAAGTCACTTTTACTTTGTTTTTTATCACATATATCATAGAAACACATTGTTATCAATTGAAGATGCCATGTTAGTGTCGAAACTGGACTCACGTTTTGTTTCTATGGAATATGTGATAAGAACAAAGTAAAAGTATTTCATTTTATTATATCATAATTTATTATAAGTTCATATGTAAGTTCGAAGGATTCTTATATGATTGATCTGACTTAATTGTCCAATTACCGGGAGACCGTCATAAGTATCGACCCTTGAAAAATATATTATATTGTTAATTCGAATAAACGTTCATCGCATTGACGTTAAACATGATTGGGACTTGGAAATTGTCAACTATGGATCACAGTAATTCTAACTTTTACAGAATATCTTATAATGTGTCACATACAGTCAGATGGATTGATTCTTCAGTTAGATTTTTCCTTCCAAGTGACATTAGAATAGAAAATAATAGAATAGAACAATTTATTGATCCATTTGCTATTTACAGAGAATAGATAGGACAAGGCATTTGATTAAATGGTGAAGTAAAATAATACTGTTGAACAAAATAATTCATGTCTACATGTAGGAAGCCACTTGGTCTATATAAGAGAAACACTTCACTGAAACATTACAGTATACATTAAAAATTAAAATTAAAATATTTACATTAATATGTATTTACACTAATACATAAATTACATATTAAACCACAACGGATAAAAATTGTCAATTCTGTCATCCATTCCATAATGTGATTTTCAATAAAATATAGCATGTTATGTTGTTAATCACAAAAAATGTTTAAAATCATAGTGCAAAAATTCAAGGTAAGAATAAAAACATTTATTCAAAAGAAATCTTTTCATTTTTATTTTAAAAATGCTAAAAGTTATTTTTTCATCTTTCATGTAATCTGACAGTTTATTGTAAAATTTCGGAGACAAATAGACATGTGAATTCAATGTTTTGGACAATCTGTATCTAGGTAATGTCAGTTGACTACCACACCTTGTATCACAGGAATGGACATCTTCCCTTTTCTCAATATTGCCACGCCGTTTCACATACAACACTGAAATATAAAACAGCATGGCAATGTCATTATGCCAATTTTTGCAAACAAAGGTCTACAGTGCTCCCTTTGTCCAACTTGCAACAATACTCTTAACGCCTTTTTTTGTAACAAAAATAATTGTTCAGCGTGACAAGAACCTCCCCATAATAGAATAGAGTATGTCACTACATTGTGAAGGATCGCAAAATAGGCAATTTTTCTAGATTCAAGTGAAACAGAACACGCCAATCTTCTGAGTACATGAATAGAAGTTGAAAGCCTTTTTGATGTGTGGTTAATATGATCTTGCCAGTTTAAAGATTTATCTAAGTATACACCCAGAAGCTTTACGGATGCTTCACTTTTATATTTTGAGAATATTAAAGAAAAATTTGAAGTTTCCGTTTTACTCAAGTTCAAAGTAAGATGGTTGCAATAGAACCATTTGCAAAGGTTTTGTTCAGATACTTTTATTGTGGATTTTGTGATATCTTCACTTTCATTGCTTGTGAAGACTGAGGAATCATCCGAATAAGCCGTTGGATGTACATTATCTGGTAAAACAGAGAACATGTCATTCAAATAAACCAAAAACAGAATAGGGCCTGAAATGGAGCCTTGCGGTACACCAAATTTTACCAAATGCTTAGTGGAGATATTGCCCTCATATTTAAAGCTCTGCATTCTATTACTTAAGTATCTTTCCAAAAGTTTAAGGCTTTTACCTCTAATTCCGTAATAATTCAATTTTTGCAGTAATAGATCATGACGCACCGTATCGAAGGTACTGGATAAATCATAAGAACGAACAGTGCATTCTTCTTTCTTCTCAAAGGATTCTAAAATTTTTTCACATATATTAGTTGAAGCACTATTTTCATGTTCTATAGTCATATTGTGATTCATCTAAGATATTAAAAGCTTCTAAGTAATTTATTAGTCTATTTTTTAAAGCAGTTTCAAAAATTTTTGCCACAACTGGTATAATCGAAATGACTCGATATGAATAACCATCAGCCTGTGAATCTTTTTTAAAAACTGGAGAGACCGAAGATATTTTTAAGCATTCCGGATAAGTTGCATGAAGGAAACAATTATTTATTAATTCAGCTATCGGTTTGATTAAAATATCGGCTACACATTTTATAGTTTCAGCTTCAAGACCATAAGAATTTCTTAACTTTGAGTTTTTTTAATTTCTTATGATTTGTGATATTTCATTGTGTTCCACGGGTCATTAGCATCTGGATTGAGTCGAAAATCAATGGGGTTGGGTATCAAATTTCCTGAGTTTCCTTTTCAGAGTTCATTCAAATGTTTTTCGAATCGATTTTTTTTAATTTTATTGTAACTTAAGGTAAAAAAAGTTGCGCTAGTGTAAGTTCTTGATACTGATTCTTGACATTCCCTGAAACTTGGATATCATGTACTTTCGGTGGAGAAAGTTCTTTTTCCAGTGACACATTCCCAATGTTAATGAAACTTACGAATTTAATACAATAAATTATAATCTAGAAACTGTCGCGCGTGATATAAGACTCAGGGTCGCTTTTCCGCTTTTTATTAATATTATATCCATTAGAAAGTACGAAAGTATAAGAAAGACGAATTAGGAGTCAACTCTGCGCGTTAAATAAAAACGCTAGAACTCTTCAAGATGTGACGCGTGTCAGTTGTAGTAACCGATCCTGTGCGAAGCAAAAATAAAGGGAGCAGTTTTATTTTATAAACGAATTAGAGAACTTTCCTAATTTTCTTAACATTGCTACTGAATATTTAATTATAATTTTTATGCGTCGTGAGAATTTTCCACAATGAAACATCTTGTCGGGTTACACATTCTGAATTTGCGACTTTACTGACAGGTTCAATTAATCTTGAACGTCAGTATTCTTTTATCAAAGCGGATCTCAGTAACTAATTAGTTAAGAACCAATCAAACTTCCTATTAGTAGCATCCCGATTCATTAAAGGCTCATTATGAAAGATTATGAGAAGAATACTAGGTGGTTACTGTATTCTATCCATCTCTCATCGTCTCTTCCGGGGAAACTCCTCCATCTCCTCAAGTTGTCTACAAATCTCTTCGTGTTGTGAGCGGTCCCTGTCATCAGATATTTCGAAGCTTTTGCTTCTTCGTCAAGATAGATATGAATTGCAGAATTTGTTTGCTCCAGAAAAAGAGTTGTAATGATAGTTTATATCTAATGAAAACAGTTGGCAGAGGAGCTAGCATGGTTACGGGGGAGTTAAACAAGTCACTGCACATCCAACCCCAGGTGTAACATGGAAATAATCAGGATGTAATTTTATTGAATTTAATCATGAATAGATTGGGATAGGAAACTGCCTATGCCACACATTATAAAGCGCGAATTATATAGGTCGTATTTCGACTGAAGAAAAAGTTAATTTTTTATCGAATAAGAACTATCGTACAATGTACTGACATGTTAATTATGCGAATATCCTGTGAGAACTGATATGAATACAGTGGATTATGTATCTGTGACCCCACGTGTACATTGCAAGTCAGCACTATTAGTCCCGTCAATACGCTGGGCAGCTTTCTGAAAAAAGCGGGGCGTCGTATCGGAAAACTTTCTTGCATGATGTTTTGTGGACAACGTGAATCATTCATAAGGGTTGAGTTAAATTGCTGTGGCCTCTCATTCACCCCTAAACGCTAAATTATCTCTTTTTTCACCCCCTGAACACGAATTCGAGGTCATTCACTCTGGAAACTCATTGAATGTGCGGAAAATCAGGGAAATTTCTTCATTTTGATACAAAATTACTCCTTTTTCACGCGATTATAGTTTTATGCATATAAGATGTTGACAGTCCCGTATTTCGATACAAAGTAGAGCAAAAGCAGCAAAATTTGCGGAAAACCATGGAAAATTGATAGAGTTTTCAGGAAAATGACCTCGGATTCGTGTTCAGTGACCCAAAAAACCTACCAGAATCCATTTTGGAGGCCTAATTTAGATTTTTTATAAATGAAAAAAGATCCCAAAAAAGGTGGAAAAAATAAGATTGATTTAGCGTTGAGAGGTGAATTGGAGGCCACAGCTAAACTCTTACGGATGATCCACGTCGGCAACAGAACATCATGCAAAAAGAATTTTCCGATTTGACGCCATGGTTTTTTAGAAGGTCGAAAGCGGTAACTTTACAGGCAGACAGATAACTATAAAATAATATCAGTTTGTACCATAAACTATATTCGAAAAACACTTTGTTACAAAGATACAGGTTGTCAAAAGTTTTATAAAAAAATCCAGATTTAATAAAATTTTTAAAACTACTCCAGATATTTGAATGAAATTTGGCACGTTTGAATAGATAATTTAAATACATCTTTTTACGTAAAAAATATTATTTTACTTCCACCAAAGGCGTGCTTGCAGACACATCTTCGGCTATTTTTCATAAGTAATACGCCACTGATTTTTTCAGAAGCGAAAATTATTTCTAGAATCCTTATTCAATTTACAACAAAAAAAATTTTACTTTCCTCCGTTTGACACATCGTTTGTCAGTAAAAAATTAATATTCTTTAAGCAACTGAAATTCAGACAAATTTCAATCTGTCGTAGTAGGGATTAAAAAAACCACTACTACTGTAAATGTTCTTTCATTTTATTATGACAGTTGATTGAATTGTGTCAGGTAATTCAATTTCGAGTTATTGTTAACATTGTTATTATTGTTGCTCAAGTATTAATCAGGAAAATGCTTTTTTCTAACAACGAATACGCAGATATTCATTTTTGCTACGGATTTTGTGATGTAAATGCAGGAGCGGCAGTTCGTGAAAATTGTAGACTCTATCTAAATAGAAGAGATCCAGATGCTCGCGTTTTCATCAGAATACATCAGAATTTTCGTAACTTCGGCCTGCGTGTTAATAACGAACGGAACAGAAACCGTCAGAATAATCGTATACTTCGTACTTTTGATAATAATCCGAGGCTGAGTTCTCGGAAGGCAGCCCAGAACCTTCACATACCGAAGTCTACAATATTGCGAACACTACACTATGACCACAGACATGCACATCACATACAGCCTGTTCAGGATTTGCATCCTGGTGATGCTGAAAAGAGAATAAAATTTTGCCAGTGGCTTTTAAACTCAATGCAAGAAAATTCTGACTTTTTCCATGAGATTCTTTGGGCGGATGAATCTTCTTTTACCCGACGTGGGGTAACAAATCACCATAATACCCATATTTGGGAACATCGGAATCCTCGAGAAATTCGGCCAAGATTATTTCAAAATGAATTTTCCGGAAATGTTTGGTTGGGCGTTATTGATGTTAATTTTTGTGGTCCACATTTCCTACCCCCAAGGTTGAACCTTTGAGTATTTATTATCATTATTATTAGTATTAATAAATACTCAAAGGGTTGAACTCGCAATTTTTTATGGAGTTGCTTGACAATAATCTGCAGGACTACCTAGAGGATTTACCTATCAATTTAAGGCATGAAAGCTGGATACAACTGGATGGAGATTCCCCGCATTTTGAAATATTTATAAGAGAATGTCTCAATACCAATTATTCTAGACGATGGATTGGCTGTCTAGGGAGGAATGACATGGATAATGACGTTGTTAATGATATTGGACCAGTGGCCTGGCCACCCAGGTCACCGGATCTTAATCCATTAGACTCTTATGTTTGGGGCATTATTAAAGGTAAAGTTACACTAATCCCATATCAACATAGGAAGATTTAGTTTTAAGAATTCAGCAAGCCTGCAATGATATGCGGCAAAATCCGCATGAAGTATCTGCTGCAGTAAATGCGTTAGTGAGTAGATGTCGAAAATGTATTGAGGTGGGAGGACTACATTTCGAGCAGTTTTTGTGATTTTACCTTTAATTTTCTTTTTATTTTGTTATTGTTGTTGTAAGCCACTAATTAAATTTCTCATTTTTGTTTTAGTTTAATTGTTTCTCAGAAATCAGGTATTTTAATTTTTTACTGGCAAACGCTGTGTCAAACAGAAAAAATGAAGAGACTTTCCTGCTGTAAATTGAACAAGGATTCTACAAATAATTTAAGCTTCTAAAAAATCAGTGGCCTACCATAGTTTTTATGAAAAATAGCCGAAGATATGTCTGTAAGCACGGAACTGGTACGAGTAAAATAATATTTTTTACATCGAAAGATGTATTCAAATTATCTATTCAAACGTGCCAAATTTCATTTACATATCTGGAGTAGTTCTAAAAATTTTATTAAATCTGGATTTTTTAATGAAAACTTTGACAGCCTGTATCTTTGTAACGAAGCATTTTTCGAATATAGTTTATAGTACAAACTGATAATATTTTGGAGTTATCTGTCTGCCTGTGAAGTTTCCGCTTTCGAAACTGGACCATCCTGTATAGAGATATATGATAATTCTATCAATGTTTATAATACGACGACGTTTTGCTAGAATATGACTCCTCCCTTCTCGGGTAAATCAAAAGTTTGGGTGGATAGATTGATTGATTATTCATCTTCGTCTTCGATAGTTGGTTGTACTCATTGAACTATACTTTTCTTGACGGTTTCTATCCGGTGATCTTTTGTTGATGATTCCTTGGATTTTGTTAGTTGGTTTTTACTCAATCGGAATGGCCCAATGATGAGTTAGATTTTCTGACATGTCTCCGAATCTGCCGAATTTCTCGCTGCTCTTTTAGTAACTGAGATAGTCGGTGCAAAGGTACGTCATGTAGGATTGATTGTCGTCTTGAATGATTGGCAATCAGTGTAGGCACAGCGGGTAATAAAAGTGGTTTTCCAGCGATAATGTCTTCATTATTTGTGTATAAGCGTTTTGGTGTTTGAAAACTGCAGTTGGTGGTTAGCTCCATTAAGGAGGAACCTCTGAGAATAATAAAGTCGGATTTGTGACACGTGAGTTTGACCTTAACGGCTTCGATTATTCTTCGATCGACCTAATTTGGAACTTGATGATATGCTGTGGCATTTAAATTTTTCTGTTGAACAAGTTGATACGTGCAGTCATTTTGGGTTGTTTGTTCTATGGGTCTTCTATTGGCACAGTAATACGATGGGTGGTTTTTTCTGCATTCTTCATCTTCGTACTGATAGTAATTATCTTCCAGGGCTTGATTTCTATTAATATTTAATTCAAATTTGCGTATATTTATATCGTTTCCTTGAATAGCATGCTAGTTGGAAATGATGTTTAACATAATTTTCCACGGTCATGAAACTGATGAGGGTTTTCATGTTGCGACTGCCTTAGGTTATTCAAGTCCAAAGCTGAACAGGTTTCATTCCTAGAATCGCTAAAGTTTTTTGTCAGTTTATTTTTTATCTCTCGGATAGTACTAGCACAGCAGATGGTAACAACTTCCTTCACAGGTCATTTTAATTTACTCATTATTAAAAGAAAGATTATGTTCTTGAAATTATTTACATTCAGTTGATCAAGGATACTATACTATCGATACTCTCTAAAAAGGAATTCAATTCGTTAACATTGAAATCAAATTCAGGAATTGTTTCAATTTCAGCACGTACTTGGTACTTGTATGAATTTTGTTCTACTTCAACTGATTCGAAGGTAATGCTAGAATTATTTTTTGTAGTATCACTATAGCTCGATACAAGGGAGAAAGTATTTAACCTATCTGTTAGTTGACCGATAAACTCTAGATTGTCTTCACAAGATGACTGAGAGGAGTCTGACATATAAAAAATAAAATAATGTGCATACAGTACGATTCTGGTAAACATCGAACTCGAACTGGAAGACCTGGACCAGAGATGATTTGCCGATTACAACACTCCAGATGAAGGAAGTGAGGAAACGTTCATCGTTCAAAATTGCTACCAAACTGTTGAAACAGAAGAGGTTCGCAGTCGTATTTTGATTTAAGAGAAAGTTGATTTTTTATTGAATACAAAATATAGTACAATGTACTGACATGTTAATAATAAGAATATCAAGTCAGCATCCACATAAATATATGCTAATTCTATCAATGTTTATGATGTTTTCTTAGAATATAACTGGCGCCAAGAAGTAATACGTTAAAGCCTTAGACTTAGAATATATAGCAAGGATATAATGGTTTATTTACATATCTAAATCAAGTAAGGATGGAAACAGAGAAGTAATTGTTTTGTAAAGTTGTCGTGTTTACCGAAATTAATCAAAATATTGCTGATACAAAGTTGTCGATATGTTAACATATAAAACATCCCAATTGAACTCGTTTGAAGTGTTTTGAAAATAACGTGAGCTTTATGGATTGTTGATTCTGAATAAATACAATACTACAAATGTTTGGTTACTGACATTTTACGGTGTTCAAAATATTAAATATTGTTATTATAATTTATAGGTATTTTGTTTAGTGCAACAGTCTTAGATTTTGAGGACAAACTTGCACCTGTTATGATTATCGCCCATAGAAAAGATATACCATTCACGTAAGTGAAGCCAAATTATAATGAAATTGTTATATTAGATAATGTTTTAGGAATATAATTGGATATCACACAACGTTGTGTTATTTTTTTTACGAAAGGCTGGTTCGATATTGATTTAATCATAAAATCGATAGTCTACTTCATTTGTTCATGAATTTAAATTGCGGCTAGCTATATGATACTACTAAATGCTTCTATGTAAAGGATTATCACAATGTACATATAAGAAAACAAACATTTGAAAAACAGATACCAAAAAATTCATTCAATTTGACCTTTGATTTGAATCAGGAATAAATACAAATTTAACAATAAGCATTATCAACATATATACGATTCAATCACAATAAGCCCTACTTCTGTGTCGATACTCTTGTATCTTACCCTTACATGTTACATGAAAATTATTGAATTTAAATTGAATGAGTTGTGAATAAAAACAAGGTATACCTTAAATGAACTTAAAATGGCTATAACGATTTGACTTACTTATATGATAACAAGAAACTTCATAACTTACAAAAATTCAATGGGAGAAGCATTATTTTTTGATGATTTATCATATTGATGTGATGAAATAAGTCACTTTTACTTTGTTTCTTATGACATATATTTTATAGAAACACATTATTAGCAATTGAAGATGACACGCTAGTGTCGAACCCCAGTCACGATTTGTGCTCAGGCGGCATATTGACAAACCAATACACGGTGTTTTCTACTGAAACAACAAAATGCTCGGTTGGTCAAACTGACTAACCTTCGGCTACCTAAGGTCAATCGGTCTTGCATCCGCAGCTTGCCAAGATGACGTAGTCAACACTTTCGTTTATCGTCGCAACGTGGTATGTAGGATTGTAGGTACCTCATGTAAACTGCAGGGCCTATCGGAAGGGGCCTGAGAAGCTTTCTTACCTGCTGTCATCATGTCTAGTAAAGGCGACCTCGGCTTACACCCATCGACATAATTGCTGTATTACCATCTAAGATACTCGCAGAGAATATACTGAGAGCCGATGCTAGCTCACATGTCAGGATGTATTGAGTCCGTGGCCGAAAACGAAAGATTCACTGGAATTACCCGTTTCCGACCCGCAGGTCCATACAAGCAAATAAGACTGACGTTGTCATCCTCGACAAACAAACCGAGACTATGTATGTCATCGAATTCTCTGCTCCAGCATAGAAGAACATAGTCTTGAAAGAGAAATGGACAAAGTATCAAGATCTCCTGTTCGAGCTACTCAGGCCATAAGGTGATAGTGGTAAGATCATCGGTGTCTTGAGAGAAATTCGGTATTCGCTGCATTTCAACTTGAAGATCATTCTAGTCTGTAAGAAGATCTCGATAGACTGGATACAGAAGGCAGTCATTCTGGGTTCAATAAGACTACTTGGGGCACACAATTTGGGAACCTGAAGCTACAAGCCGACTGTGGGGAGGAGTAGTTTCAGTTGACTCCACTACAGCAAAAATGGAATCGAATTTAGCAAGAAACCATCGAATATGTTCCGCGCAGCATGCCTCAGAGGTTTGTAGCTTATTGGTAGATCTTAAAATAAGAATTTTGTTGCCAGCAATACTTCAATGTAAAAGATCTAGCAATAGTAATCACAAATGTGTTAAAAACAAAAAATAAGGATTTACAATAAAATACGCGGCATTTTTGTCTGTTAGAGTAATTGAGAAAAGAATATATGTAAATCTACCTAGCTGTCTAATTTTGCGGTCCAGGATTGAGCATTCGTATTACTATAGCACACAATGCTGTGTGATCATCATAAGGCGTATAAACAGCCAATTTGAACCCTCAAATCTAAAACGCAAATGGATTATTTAACGGCACAATAAACCATCCACATTTATGGGCCGCTGTCAAGAGACCGCACATTTAATAATTTGCTGAATGTGCAAAACCCAAGGCAAGGCAACCCATCAAATATTGAGAGTCGTTTCATCGCACCTCGTATTGTTGAAAGAAATAGAATTTGCCACATTGTAACTGGCTCTTTTATCACAACTTCCGAAACCCTAAGTCTGTATGGAATATGAATTCGAATGCAATTCTACACGAAAGCTTTGCATGCAGATACAATCGCGCGTTTTGTAGTTATTCTTTGTTACTATTTTATTTCTCGAACAATAGAACTTAATGGCTTTAAAGTGCACTATTGCTTTTATCCTAGCGGATATCCCATCTTGCAGCGTATCTTCATCTGCTGGAGATTACAGTTTACTACCGAATTGGATCGGAAATAAATAGTTAATTACTTCTTTCAATGTCTTTCGGATAGAAATAAAATTTTAGTTTCCTCATATGAAACCAAAGCAGTTCATTTCTAAATTTACAAAACGCTTCAACTTCATAGAGTAGTGTAGATTTAGTAATATAAATTCGTTATAGCATCCAAGATTGTCAAAAAGATTATGTCTCTCCCTGGTATGGTGTAAAAATCACTGGTTCGAAGCAATGAAAGAGTAGGAAGCCGACAGAAAATTCTCAATCCGAAATAGTTCAGTTCATGTAAGATATTTGCCATCAAAAATCAGATTAAATTCAGAGCAACGTCAAGTTAACGGGTATGACCAGGCTAGCAAATAGAAATAACCAAATTTCTCGTCAAAAATGGTCCATAACGAAAGAGAGCGCCTGAATCTACCAAACATCTATAGAGTAGGTCGGATTTATGTAAATTTTGTCAGTTGAAGCCAATAAAGCAACCAACATTGTCAAAAAGATTCTGTGTGTCATTCTAGAACTGGTTCGAAGCAAGGGAAATGTCAGAACCCGAAAGAAAATATGAAATCCCAAACTGTTTAGTTCATGGGAGATTCTGCTACCGAGATTCTGTTCAAATTTAGGACAGAAGGAAGGACCGAATATCTTTAAAAAAGAGCACTCATTCAATATACTGGATCTTTATTATGTACTGGAAAGCTCAAATATCTGGAGACCGGTTTGTGATGATGTTAATTACATTTTTTAAGAAGTAAGAAAATGTTTGACGTACGAAAATGGCATCAACGATTATTTGATAGAAATTAAACGATGGTGTTATCAGATCAAGTATTTGCTCTTTTATGTCCTCTCATGCTTCTACCTACTTTAATCTAAAAATAAGTTTAAAAATACTCATTCATGAAGCATGTTATTCTCTGAATGATTATTTTACTGATACCCAGATAGATTTGATGGACATTCCAATGTGTCAATATCATTACTCATTGTACTTTAAAAGAAAATCATTTATTGGGTTCTCAAGTTTCTTGTGTCTAATTCAAATGTAGTTAATCATTCCAAAATTGAGACTTGAGAGACATGTTGTATCATATATAAATTTTCGGGAAATAGGTCAAATAGGTTGTAGATTTAAATGTTCCATAAATTGTGTGTGTGTGCTATCGCATGTTTGTAGGATGATCTCAAAAACGTCAGTTGAATATCCGAGATTGTCTATCTTCCACATATTCTCGGTACGATGGCAAGTTTAACGAGCAGTCCTCGGAAGCGGCCATGGGTTCCTCACTTTCTCCGGTCATAATAATACCTTCATGGAAACTTTTGAATAAGATGCTCTTGACTCATCTGTTCTCAAGCCGAAATGTTGGTTTGGATATGTCGACGACATTTTTGGTATTCGGCAACGTGGTCGGGGAAAACTTGTTACCTTCCTCAATCATCCAAATTTATTACATCCCAATATCCTTCTCACCATGGAAGTTGAGTCGAAAGGTTCACTCCCGTTCCTATTCGTGTTAGTTAGTCGACAGACATTTTAGGACATTCTGTGTATCGAAAACCCACTCACTTCGATATATACTCCAATGGCCTTTCCCAATTCCACACTGCCTACAAGCAATCTGTCATAAACTCTTTGGTTTACAGAGCTGTAAACTTATCCCAACCCCAATTCTTGAAATCAGAATTGAAACATCTTTCATCTCTCTTATCATCAAATACTTTATCCCGTTATAACAAACAAAAAGCCATAATACCTAATATTTCAAAATCAACCTGAGCTATAAACTCCCCCGCCTGCTTTATTCACTGCCTATCTTCCATATATAGAGAATATAACAGATCGAATTTAAGAAATCCTCGAAATACGTAATATTTCTACTCGGTTTTCCACCTTTCAAAACAATGTCAGTTTCACAAGCCTATCAGAAATCCCCTCATCCTCTTTATTATAGTATTCCCTGTTCTTGCGGTAAAGTCTACATTGGTGAAACAGGTCGTAAAGTAGCTACTCGTGTGAAAGAACCTGAGCGCTGTACAAGGCTTCGTGACATCAGTAGATCTGCACTTGCGGAACACAAGTTTGACTTTTATCAGCAAATCCTTCTCGAAAATACTAAGATCCTAGCCTGAGTCCCATACTTCAGCGGAAAATTCTTGAAGCGATAGAAATCCTAAAACATCCAAATGATCTAAACCGTGACTCAGCATTTTACGTTCTCAACATTTGGAAACTCATTCTCGAAAATTTCACTTTGCACATGATCACACAACGGCAGGGTCAGGTATCAGAACGGAGTTTATCACTGGAATAAAAGCAGTGAACTGTATAGAGTGAAGGTTTTTTCCTACAATAAATACCGCTACAGAAACCAGAAGAATCAGTTTCATTTCGAGCCTCAAGCCTGCCCTCAAGCCTCGAAGTCGTGCTATTGTGACGCGGAACCCATCCGAAACCCAAGAATTTTTTGCTATCCGCGGAAGTCTTCTATTCAAGATATGTTTATTTCATTTTATTACATCATAATACAATATTTTGATTATCTCAATGTGTATCTTTGTAAATTGAAAAAAATAAACTATCTATATATCTACGTATTTTGCATTCTGTGACATCATTTGACACCGTAGACTATTCACAATTATTGGGGGCGTTGCAAAATATGGGTTGTAGAGGGCAGGTTCACGAACTTTTTGAAAGTTATATCTCGAACCACCAACAAATTGTCAAAATCAATAACAATATCAGTAATGCTAAGGAAGTGGAATGTGGAGTACCACAAGGTACCGTTTTAGGTTCACTATTATTTATAATCTACCTAAATAGCTTACTCAATATTAATACCAGCGGAAAAATCTGCAGTTTTGCTGATGACACTGCAGTGCTTTATACCGCCGACACACGGAATAATCTGAAACGGAAAGCTGAGAATGATTTCACTAAATTTATAGACTGGTTCAATCACAAATTGTTAATCATCAATTTCAAAAAAAAAATGGCACTTCCACTTTCAAGCTACCTGAATGGATTACCTGGATTACCTGACTTCGATACACTAGATATTCCAAATTATTGAAATTAAACTGACAGATAAAATGAAATATTTAGGTGTCACAATAGATCGCCACTTGAGATGGAATATTCACATTGAACAAGTCAGTAATACGCTTCGGACAATGATATATAAATCCAAATGTCTTACTAAATTAATGAAAGTGCCGCAACTGAGAATGGTCTATTTTGCCCTTGTTGACTCTAGGATAAGTTATGGTATATTAGGATGGGGAGGACTCGCTTCATCAAATTTGGAAAGGATCAGTATACTGCAAAAAAATTTTCTGAAAATTATTTTGGAAAAGGACCGTAACTTTTCAAGTGATGCTCTCTATGAAGATAGCAGAATACTTGACCCACGTCAGATACATTTTTATAAAATAGCATTGTATTGTCAAAAAAACAAGAATAAGTTCTTTCTTGTTTCCTATTTTCATGAGACTAGAAATAAAACCAAAAAAAATTTGTTCTATTAACTTCAAAGAAAACTGTTGGTCAAAAATGTTACACCTTTCTTGCTACTGGAGTATTTAATTACCTTCCCCAGCACTTGGAAAGTATAGTTAATTATAATTTATTCAAATCAAAGCTTAAGCAATTTATTTTGATAGAAGGCAGAAGAAAAATACAACAAATAATAAATAATAAACTGAACATATAGAGTAGCATGATAGGTATACACTTACTGTTAGTTGAGAAAACCATAATGTACTACACCAAACTTGTTGCCAATTCTTGAATGATGTTCCGCACAGATCGCAAAAATTCAACGCAGACAAGCCCCTTGGCTTTGCGATTTTGCGAATTTGTGCTGAACATTCTTGATATGTTTTAAAATAATATTATGATAATAGTAAACACTTTTCTCTATTGTATACACTATCTGTAGACAGCCAATTAGGCTTTGCGATTCCCTTTTGTTTATTCGTCCCATTCTTCATGTAATTATTTTTCTGTATTGTACAAATTAACATTATTATTATTATATTATTATTATTATTATCATCACTATGTATCAAGTTCACTAAACGTTCAATGCGAATTTTACGACAAGAGATCTGACCATGAAACATAGAACTGAACCAGCCTTCACCTGATAGTTCAGAGCTTTCCAGTTTCTTCAATAGGAATATAATTAGACTGAGCTTGATTGAATGATAATAGGGGAATTATGTAATTTCATCATCAATTTGAGCATAATATGTTACCATTATTCTTGGAAAATACACGAGGATGGAACATAATTGGAAAATCTCAATAGTGGATCTAATGTAAAGGAATAAAAGAGATACAAATAGTGTGAAAATGAATTCTGTTGTTGGAGAATGTGAAACTTTTGGAGAACTCTCATAAACGGCAGGAACTTGGCATTAAAAAGATATCACTTCTCCGTAGCTATTCTAAGACATTTGATATTTCGACATTCAAAGTAGGATGCGCATTTTAATTCTGAAAACTTCATAATGTGTGTTCCGTAAAATATGGGAAACATAATCTCTTATCATTTTATCAACCAAAATCTGGAAATTATCTAAGCATTTCCGTAATGGTTGGATGGCTTTATACTTTTAGCATAAGAAGGAAACCGTAACATGAAGTTTGATACAATCTATCATTTTGTGTATTACCTACTTCATATAAATCTGAGTCAGAGGGAATCGAAGTGATAGGAAATTCATTGAACAAATTACTGTTCTCATATTAACATAAGCTAAAATAAGTAGCTTGATGAGTTGAACATTTTCATATAAATTCAGGAGCTACAGGGTTCTCAGGCAACATTTCTTGTCGTATGTTGAGTTTTAAAGAAATTTGCATGACTCTCCTTTTCAGCCTTCCGACATATACAATAATCAATAATTAATTCTATCAGAATAACCGAATGACGTTCATCAATAAAGAAACCTGAAAAACTTCCAATATTATTCCTGAATTATCGTTTGTCGATACCGTAGGCATTCGATAAAATGGAATGTTTGTTTTATTTTTCCATTTTCACTGACATTAAAGGTTTGTTCTATGATTATAATTGTAAATAATCCGTTTCTATGGGAATCAGAAATGTTTATGAAGTTAGCACTACTAGTTGCGACCATAGTCAAAGTATACCAGGTCTGCCGGAGCCTTCCTTCTACTCTTTTAAAAATTTTAGTGCAGTCTGATTGGTCGTTTATTTCGTTCATTTGATGTCATAAACGACGACATAATATTATGTTGTTACGTGCCGGCGACGAGCTGATGAGAGCAAGACTGTGATTGGAGGAGCTGAGTGACGTCACTCAGCGCGAGAAACGATGGAAGGGAGGCTCCGGCAGACCTGGTATACTTTGACTATGGTTGCGACCCCGGTCGTATATACAGGTCTGGAAACTCGAGGCTGTTTCCTATGTGAGAAGTGAGTCCGCTAAGCGTCATCTGTTGCATAGGTGGCGCGTCAGTCGAAGAATGATCTCTGGCACGTATACGATCGTGTTCTCACTTAATAATGTGATTGTTGTCATACTTCGATCCAACCGCTAGCTGGTGGCTGAGCGAGGGACTACGAGTTTGGCAACATGTAAGAGACTCATGCCAAACATACGAGGCTCCGACAGACCTGGTAAACTTTGACTATGGTTGCGACCACGGTCGTATATACAGGTCTGGGAACTCGAGGCTGTTTCCTATGTGAGAAGTGAGTCCGCTAAGCGTCATCTTTTGCATGGGTGGCGCGTCCGTCGAAGAATGATCTCTGGCACGTATACGATCGTGTTCTCTTCTAATAATGTGATTGTTGTCATACTTCGATCCAACCGCTAGCTGGTGGCTGAGCGAGGGACTACGAGTTTGGCGACATGTAAGAGCCTCATGTCAAACATACGAGTTCCCAGACCTGTATGTACGACCGTGGTTGCGACTAACATTTCAACAATTCTATTATTAATAGTCGCTTCTTTACTATAAATTAGTTGTGCAATAAAAGCATGTACAGCTCATAAATTTTCTTGGACGGTAGTTAATCAGTTTACAGTAGTCACCAATGAAAAAATGTTGATTCTTGCAAACAAAATATTGTTATGATTGTCGCTTCTGTTTCAAATTATTCATGCAATGAAAACATTCGTCGCGCGCTTCTTTAGTTCATCAAATTCATAGTGGAGTAAGCATAACCATCAGGAAAAAATGATTCGTGCTTATCTGATATTGTATCGATTGTCGTTTTTTATGCTGATATGTATCCAAAAGAAAATTGATTTTTTAGTGAACGAATGGTAATACCAAGTCCAGGATAAAGTTAGCAGTACCACTGAAAAACCAAGGTTCCTCAAAAGTCAAATTGAGAAATAGTCAACATATCGCGTAGTCCAGCAGCCATCAACGCCTTGAGCTCTTACGTAATCAGCTTCAAGATGGTATGGGAATGCCTTGAGAAACTGGGAGATCTGAGCAAGAACAATATAGTTACCCTCCCATGAATCTCGGGACACACCGAAGTGGAGGGTAACAAAAAAGTAGACGAACACCCACAGAAAGGTGTTGAAACACCATTTCTGGGACCTAAACCCTTCTGCGGAATAAGCGTCAGCACAATACTGGAAGAACTCAAGGAAGAAGTAGTAAATTGAAGATCTCATCACTGAATAGAACTACAAAGTCTAAGGCAGGCGAAGATACTTCTGGTAAACTGTAACCGAAAGAGATATAACGGCTGCATCAACCTGAGCAAAAATGCATTCAGAATACCAACTGGAATCATAACAGGGCACTGCCAGTTGAAAAGATAACTTCAGAAGTTCGGAATAATAGAGGAAGAACAGTGCAGGTTCGGCGAAAAGGAGGATGAAACTATCCACATCCTCGCAGGACGCACTTCCTTTCATAACCCAAGGGTTCGACGTCTGAGCGCGTACCACATAGACGAGTGAGATCCATCTAGCTTGAAGCCATTCGACATCCTGGAATTTCCAAAAGAGCTACAGGGTTGTGGAAAATGATGTACCCGTTCAGACATCCTGAAAAGCCCAGCAGCAGGAGAGGACACAATATATCTATTAGGTCGCAGTGTGCAAATATACACAACATAATGGAATCCAATACAATTTGGATGAAATTTCAATAAAACGTGATAACTGATAATTTAACGTCTTTCATTAGCTGTTTCGAAATTTATTTCAATTAGTTTTTTCTTCTTACAATCATACATTTGACCCGCAAAAGTCTTTGGATCCGAAAACTTGTGCTAAGAAATCGAAGGGAAGTCAGTGATCGATTGATAATAGCTGATTTTCAATGGCAATAATGAACTATGAGGTTTCATATCTAATATCTAATAAACTATAAAAGAGCTCACACTGTGGATATATTATAACACTATTGATAAGAAATAATCACCCTTATCCACTAAAAATACTATTTAAGTACTGAGGACTTTTCGGATACCAAGAACCCATCATCAGAGTAATCTAAATTAATAATCAAAATGTTCCTGTTCAAATACTATTTGAGAATAATAATGTAAACAATGGGTTAACCTCAGCTGAAGATGAATCGGAATTTAATGAGTTGTTTTTCGTCTATACATTTCCATCCCTTCTAAATTACCTGAACTGTACTGTGTGTATATTGTGTGTGTACTGTGTTGTAAGAGTGACTTTCTTGAGAAATGTTGTAGCCCATATACAAAATATGTTAGACTACCGCTGATTTTGCACCATTTGTTTTTCTCTATATAGGCAAAATGTTCCTTATAACGAGTTAAAACGGTACTTCTAGTTTGAACAGGAACATAGAATTTTGAACAGGACTAACAATTGATTTTGTAAATCCCGAATTTGTCGGAATCGGAAACTTCATCAAAGGTGTTGCCTAAACCTTGTTTTAGCTTGTTCTCACATCTTTGAACTGGTTGCATTGCAAATTTAGAAGACAAACTATGGAATTTATCAATTACTTCTGAATTTTATTGAAGTATTTGAAGGGAATGGCTCTAATTTGGTTAGTTGACTACGTTACAATTTCCTCTCTTGTTCAGTAATTAAATTATTGATCAATGTTAATATCACGGAAAGGAAGCTGATTATCTGTTTCTATTTCGACATTGAATCTCAGTGAATCGAATTGGCTAATAGGCGTGTTCAAAAAGCCATGTAAATCAAAATTTTTACTTGTAATCGCAAAAATGTCGTCAACATAATATCTATACCAAACTTTTGAAAACTAATACAATTTTGATTTCAAGGAGGTTTCAATTTCGCTGTTATTATTAAGGAAAAGAAACTGATAAACTTTTTCCTCTTCGACAGTGAATCTCGGTAAATCAAAATGGCAATTGAGCGTGTTAAAAAACCATTCTTATCCCTTCTTGTAATCGCGAAAATATCGTCAACATAACTTTACCAAACGTTTGGAAAATGATTCAATTTGGATTTGAAGGAGGTTTCAAGTTCGTTTGATCAATAATTTAATTACTGAAAAAAATAGAAATTGGAACGTAGCCAACTAACCAAATTAGAGCAGGGCCGAATTTAAGGTGGTGGAGGCCCCTGGGCCAAAGTTTGGTGGGGGCCCCTATATGTCAGAGGCTAACATTTTTTTTTATATACTGAATGCAATGTCAATGCATTTTAAAATGTTCTTGTAATAAAAATTCTGTCCAATATATATTATTTAATGTACATAAATATCAATAACTTTACACAGGTATTTTTCGAGTTTTCCTCGCCGCGAAATCCTCGATGACATCGTCAAAATTCAAGGATCTCAAAATATTCTTATTATGTTGTGTTTTAGAAGAATGTGATATTAGAAATAGATTTTCAATAGCAAAAAATGACGCAAATGAAGATATTAATCATTATTGATTACCAATATCCACATCAATGCTATTGATAACCATACTATTGATTACTATATTAAATAATTGTCATACGATTTCTGTAATAACAAATTTTTTTGTCTTCACTTGACCTTTGGTGGTGGCCCTTAGGTGGTGGAGGCCTCTGGGCCTGGTGGGCCTTAAATCCGACCCTGAATTAGAGCCATTGCCTTCAAATACTTTTATAAAATTCAAGTTTCACTTATCATTCTTCAGTAATTAATAAACCCTATAGTTTGATTCCCAAATTTTGAATACAACCAGCTTATAGATGTATGGACAAGCTAAAACATCGTTTCTGTAAAACCGTTGATAAAGTTTCCGATTTCGACAAATCTGGGACTTACAAAATCAATTGTAAGTCGTGTTCAAAATGCTATGTGGGTCAGACTAGAAGGAACATTTAAACTCGTTATAAGAAACATTTTGCCAATATAAAGAAAAATAACGGTGAAAAATCAGCGGTAGCCTAAGATATTTTGAATACAAGACACAACATTTCTCAAGAAAGTTTATCACTTTTAAAATACAGTAAAGACAGATATCTAGGTAATAAAGAAGGGATGGGAATGTAGAAAAAAGAAAGCAATTTATTGAATTCCGATTTATCTCCAGCTGAGAGTAACCCATTGTTTATATTATTATCCCTAAATAGTATTTGAACAGACACATTTTGATTTATAATTAAGTTCAATCTGATGATAGTTAAAAGGAAACCGAACGATCCTCAGTACTTTAATAGTATTTTTAGTAGATAAGGGTGTTTATTTCTTACCAATAGTATTCAATGGCAATGCTGAACTGTCAACTGCGAACTTGGCATGATCTGCCGTTCAAAATAAATGAAGAGCTATAATTTATTTTATTGCACTAACTAATATTGCAACTAATTCACAATAAAAGATTAATAGCCGATGCAATAGTTGACATTACGTGAATCTCAAATAGTATGAATTAAAATATGATGTATCTAATTGGCATTCATTCATTATGTGATCAAGCTGCTTTGTCTTTGTAATGATGGTAAATAAGAACAAAAAGAACTCCAATTCCACATAATCCGAACATTACGAAATGTTTATGATTATGACAAACATAAAGTTACTCACTTAATTGGCAATCGAGGAATAATATCAACGTACTCAATTGCTTCATTATTGTAGTAAAATAGGACTCTCAAGGTTTAATAACAGGCGCCAAACATTATTCGGTTTAAACTACTGAATACAGTTTGGGAGGTGAATTACGCAGAAATATTAGTTTTGTGAGGAGTAAAGTACGACTAGCCTGAAACCACTACAGTTCAAACTATTTCATTACCAATTAAATTAATGTTATTTCGACAAGTATAAATCGGATACATTTGATACTGTTCCAGTGTTGCATCTAAATACGACCAAAGCGATATCGCAATTAGAAGATAACTATCAAACATTATCACTCGCAATATTTCGTTCATGCCTCAAATCTCACAACTAGTTATTATTGTTCATTCTCCTCACCTTTTGTCACTTCTGTGAAATCATGGACAGATATCAAATAACATATATGTATCAAATCTTAGGATTTACAAAATTGACCACAAAAAGAATCCATATGGGATAATTTGGCAATAACAAATGTCATGGCTTGGGTAGGAACAACATCAGTTGACCAACCAAGAATGATGTGATTCAACTGAAAATCCGATATGAGTAAAACAGAGTTCAAAGCCGCTGAAGGTTGTGCGAGAAATATGATGGTCATTCATATTTCAGAATCAACGGGCATCAATGCTATCGCAGATACTGATTGCAAAATCAGTTTGTTCGTGCCTATAAATGAGTTGATATGATTGGTGTAGATTTTGATAATTATCTAGTTGCAAAATGCTATTTCAAATAGAATTCTATTCAAGTATGGAAGACGGCGCATCCTGTAGCAATCGATACAATTCCGGAAGGTTATTTTAATTGAGAAATCATCATGGTCATGCTGCGTAATAATTTCATATGACTGCTGCATATTGTGAATATTATCTTGATGTTAGATTACACACATGATAATGACGTACATGATCTTATATTTTGAATAAGAGTTCATCCAAGTAGGAAAAACGGAGTATCCTGCAAGTATTGATACAATTCCAAAAGGAACTGATTTCGAAATCACTTTGGTCGTGCTTCAAACTAATTTCATACTATGATTTTTGCAGATTCAGATAATTTTATGAATTTGGAATGACATACATAATCGTATATTCTGAATAAAAGTGCATTCAAGAATGGGTGATAAAGCATCATGCAGGAATTGATATGATAATATCACAAGGTTGCAAAATCAGTTTGTTCATGCCTTAAAATAAGTTCATATGATTGGTGCAGATTTTGGTGATTATCCGGTTGTAAAATGAAATTCTATTCAAGTATGAAAGACGGAGCATCCTGTAGGAATCGATACAATTCCGGAAGGTTCTAATTCTGAAATCATCTTGATCATGCCGAGTAATAATTTCATATGATTGCCGTAGATTTTGAGTATTATCTGGATGTGAAATGTTGTTTCAAATGAAATTCTATTCATGTATGGAATTCCTACAGGATGCTCCGTGGCTGTAGGAATCGCCACAATCCAGGAATGTACTAATTGAGCAATCATTTGGTCATGCTGAGAAATAATTTCACATGAAATTTATTATCTGGATGTAAGATCACACACATGATAACGGCGTACATGATCTTATATTATGAATAAATGTCCATCCAAGTATGGAAGACGGAGTATTCTATAGGTATTGATATAATTCCAGATAAAACTCATTTCGAAATCAATTTGAACGTGCTTCAACATAATTTCATGTTATGATTGTAGCAGATTCAGATAATTATATGAATGTTAAATGACATACATGATCTTATATTTTGAATCAAAGTTCGTTCTAGAATGGGTGACTGTGTACCCTGCAGAAGTTGATATGATAATATCAAAAGAAAGATACTGATTTCAAACTCAGTTTGTTCCTGCCTGAAAATAAGTTCATATAATTAGTGCTGATTTTGAAAATTATCTGATTGTAAAATGTTATTTCAAATAGAATTCTAGTTTGTTCGTGCCTAAAAATAAGTTCATATGATAAGTGCAGATTTTGAGAATTTTCTGGTTGTAAAATGCTATTCCAAATGAAATTTCAGTTTGTTCGTGCCTAAAAATGAGTTCATATGATTAGTGCAGATTTTGAGAATTTTCTGGTTGTTAAATGTTATTTCAAATGAAATTCTAGTTTGATCGTGCCTAAAAATAAGTTCATATGATTGGTGCAAATTCTGAGAAACTTCTGGTTGTGAAATATTATTTTAAATGAAATTCTATTTAAGCATGGATGACGGAGCATCCTGTAGGAATAGATACAGTTCTGGAAAGTACTAATTGAGAAATCATCTTGGTCATGCCGAACAATAGTTTCATATGATTGCTCCATATTCTGAGTATTATCTGGATGTTAGATTACACATATAATAATTAATACAAAATTCTCGGGAAATAGGTCACAGGGGTAAAAATAAAAATATATGTGTTAATGTGACCTTTTTTTCGAGAATTTTGTATTAATTCATACGTGGGTCAAGAATCTTTATTAACGTATAATAATAACATACATGATCTTATATTATGAATAAAAGTTCATCAAAGTATGCAAGACGGAGTATCTGTAAGTATTGATATAATTATAAAAGGAACTGATTCCGAAATTAATTTGGACATGCTTCAAAATAATTTCATGTTATGATTGTTGCAGATTCAGATAATTATAGGAATGTGAAATGATATACATAATCTTATATCTTGAATAATAGGAACATCCTGCAGGAATTGATATGACAATAGCAAAAGGTAGATACTGATTGCAAAATCAGTTTGTTCGTGTCTGAAAATAAATTTATACGATTGGTGCAAATTTTGAGAATTATCTGGTTGTGAAATGTCATTTTGAATGAAATTCTATTCAAACATCGAAGACGGACCATCCTGTAGGATTCGATACAATTCCGGAAAATACTAAATGAGAAATCATCTTGGTCATTCTGAGCAATATGATTGCTGCAAATTTTGAGTATTATCTGGATGTAAAATTACACACATGATGATGACATACATGATCTCATATTATAAATGAAAGTCCATCCAAGTATGGAATGTAATGATTTCATATGATTGACGCAGATTTTGAGTATTACAGACATGATTTGATATTCCAAATAAAGGTCTACTCAAGTATGGAAGATGAAGCATCCTGATGTGAGAATTTGATATAATTCCAAAAGTTCAAACATTTTTGCTAGAATTGAAAAATGTACATTCTCCAGTGAGAAGGGTTTGAACTAATGTACACCATGTAATGAGCGGTATATTTTAGAAACATAATTTTGAGATGTCGACAATGCGACATCATTTTTCATATCGAATTACACGCATTACACCATTTTACGGTATTGATCCGTTGTCGCACGGGGAAAGTGTTATTATGCCTGAATTTCTCTGAACAGAATGTATGGAGGGAATCGCAATATCATGTTTTAGGTCTGCGGAATTCGATTAAGACGGTGGCAGTGGGATAGTATAAGATAAAAATTATTTCTTTCTCACACACATAAAACATCTCACTTGCAATATCTACCTTGATGATATCGCATAAAACCCATTTGAAATATGTCAGTTTTATGTAACATTCTCCGTAGGCTATATTTCATAGATAATACAGGAAGAATGGAATGTATCACTTGATTGTTTAATTGCTTCCTCGTGCAACATGAAAATGGAACATATATTCATATCTTCAGAACTACCAATAAACTGAATCCTCTGAAGCTTGCTGCGCGGAACATATTTGATGGTTTATTGCCGAATTTGCTTCCATTCTTCCTGTCATGGAGTTTGCAACCAAACCAAATCCGTTAACTGAAGCTGCTCCTCCCTTCGGTTGGTAAGTGGCTTCAGGTTTCCAAAGCGTATGCCCTAAATAGTCTTATTGAACCCAGAATGACTGCTTTCTGCATCCGATCTATCAAGATCTGTACAGAGTTCTTACAGAGCGGAATGATCTTCGTGTTGGAATACAGGAAAGACCGAATTCCGTGCAAAACACTGATAATTTGAACCACTTATATAATCTCGTGCTCTACCACTGACTACATTGGAAATGAATGGCTACCCAAAATTGTTTTTCAATCCGATCATTAAAGAAAGAATAAACAAAATATATAATGGAACATCGTACATAAGTTACAGAAAAGCTAGTACAGATAATTATATAACTTTACCTCACATTCCGGAGACCTCAGAGAAAATAAAAAAATGTTTACAAAAGTATGATATAAATGTCGCGCATAGACCTACTATTTGTGTTGGAAAATTTTTCTCAAATCTAAAACCTTTAATACCTAAAAATAAACAAACCCACACAGTATACACATTAAATTGTTTAGATTGCGATAAGACTTATACTGGAATCTTTGAACAATATTTACA
The DNA here is from genome assembly GCA_958510875.1 of Endomychus coccineus. Lineage (NCBI taxonomy): Eukaryota > Metazoa > Arthropoda > Insecta > Coleoptera > Endomychidae > Endomychus > Endomychus coccineus. The sequence continues at coordinate 47,728,912 of OY294068.1, forward strand.
AAAAAGAATTCATGGCCATAAGTATAGCACAAGAAATAAAAACCTAGAAGATTTCACCGCCCTTGCTAAGCACTGCTTTGATTATAAACATCAATTTGATTACAAAAATGTTAATTATTTAACTAAGGAAACCAATTATTATGAAAGATCTATCCTGGAGATGATTAACATAAAACGTGACTCCAAATCTGTAAATCATAGGAATGATATTCAGGGATTAAGTCAGATTTATACTAACTCAACAACAATTAAAACTCTTGCAAATTCCTACATGCGTCTTTATAATGTTAAAAGTATATTTTAAGAAGAATGCTTAAAAGTAATGTTCCAATACAGGCCTGAAACCTTTTTCAAGTACCTCATAAATCTTACATCTGGCTCGAAAGTTTATACTCAACATAATAGCTTATTCGATCTTCAGTTCTTATGAGACTATACCAACATGCGCTTGTATATTATAAGAATATTACTGGATAGTGGTTTCTTGTTACAAAAATTTTTATACTTCAATATTGACGATACAATGATGGTCGTGAGACCGAAACATACGTAAAGACGAAAATTTAAAACAAAGTGTTAATGTGACCTATTTCCCGACAATTTTTATATATAATTCATACTGGGTTAAGAATCTTCATTACTCGCTTTTAAACTTGATATTTCCGATACCTTTAAATGAAACATTCGAAATTTCAATTTTCTTACTTATATTCCTTACTTTTTTAGAGTCTCCTTCGTTTCCAACTCTTCCTCCGTTTGCTTTTTTGTGGAGGGTTATGAATTTTTCCGTGAGCACGCTGTATAATTTTGGATCTGTAGAATCTCTTGTACATTGATAATTTATTCATCTGTTAATCCGGTTGGAATCTAGTCGTTCAGAATGCAAAATAGATAACTGTTCTATCTTCATTGGGACTAACAACAGGTACGAGTCTACACACAGGTAGTTTCTGAATAGTAAATGGAGCTTGGAGCTCTATAACCCCGGCAACAGAGAATGCATTGGGTCATTTACATCATGACTATGTTTGAAGCATACATAGTCACTGTCGTTTATTAAACGTTGAACTAGCAGTGACATTTTCCCTCGAGGATTGTAAGACAGAACCCCACTGAAAGCTACACAGAAGCGTTTATGTATATTTTCTTTCTGCATTCTGGTATTATATTGTCCTTATGTCTGTTATTCGATCCAGTGAGCATCGACAGAGTAACACGATAAGATCCAATAAATTCTAATAAATATATAAATTAATAATAATTCTTGACCAATGTATGAATTATATATATATTCTTGGGAAGTAGGTCACAATAACGCAAATGCTTATTATTCTCGTCTTTACGTACGTTTCGGTCTCACGCCCATCATCAGACGTATCAATGCCCAAAACGGGATTTCTTAAGACTAATTGTATCAGCACAAAGCATCCATATCGCACCAACTACAACTAGAAATTCCGTCGTTGTAACGAACAGGCACACGGGTAATCGATATTTTAACACATTAGCTCTTTGAGTATATGAATATATATCAAGGCTTAGCAATTTTTTTTATAAAATTCAAAGTCATTTTCAAGCAATGTTTGAATACGACTGAAACCAAAAATATATCGCTCAAGTATCCACTTTCTAACCGGATGTTGAACATTTATGATTTAATAAGAACAAATTTTGTTATTTGAGCATTTTACCTAAAATATAGTTTTAACATTATAAATATGTATGTAAGAATTTGTAAGAGTTTCATTCAATTAAATTAGTCTAAATCTGACTTAATGATTGAACGTCTGCTCTGTGATTTACAGACTTGGAGTCACCTTATGTGAATCATCTCCAGAATAGATGTTTTATAATAATTGGTTTCTTTAGTCGTGATATTAACATTTTTTGTTTGTGTTTCTAGTACTATACTTATGGCCATACATTATTTTTAGCAAATATTGCTTAGAGATTCCTGGGTTTCATCGCAATCTAATCAATTTAATTTGTATACTGTGTGGGTTTGTTTGTTTATAGGTATTAAAGGTTCTAGATTTCAAAAATATTTACCAACACAGTTAGCAGGTTGCGCAAATTTATACCATACTATTTTAACATTTCTAAATTTTCTCTGAGCTCTCCGGAATGTATGGTAATGTTATAAAATTATCTGTATTACCGTTTATGTTATTCATACATATTTGCCGTGAACAAAAACGTAAATTTCCTAGATATGAACATTAGGCATGATTCAGATCGAAAAATAAAAAATCGTTTCAACGATATCGTCACTTTAATTCAGTTGCACCAACAAGCAATGAAAAACAAGTGTTATAAAAAGCCTTAAAGATCGCGCTGTTGAATTGTTCAACCCCATCAATGAGGAAAGAATAAACAAAATCTATAATGGAACGTCACATATAAATAGCACAAACGGTAATACAGATAATTTTATAACATTTCCATAGACTCCGGAGACCTCAGAGAAAATTAATAAATGTTAAAAAAAGTATGATATAAGTGTTGCCTACCTACTAAGATATATTTGATGCTTCATCAATTAAGGTTTACGTTCGAATTTCTCTTTCCGATGATATGATAGTTAGAGGCGCTATTCAGAAAAAGACTTCTCGATTACAAGTTCCACCTAAAGTATGAACTACAATTTGGGAAGTTGATGCTCTAACAGGTTTGTCTTTGTTCAAAAACAGATTGTTATAAAAAAGCGTATGAAGAGTTTTTTACAACTAGTTATTACACATTTCTGTTTTTTGAGCAATCACTCAATCTGTGCCTCCTTCCCAGAGAACACAAGTTTACCAAATTTATCTTCTCACCTTCCGTTTATTAGCTTTTCCATGAATGTTTTCATTTCCGCAGTTTATGAGTTTTAGCGAAGCAACATAAAATTCAGCTTATTATTATTGTTTGTTCTATCTCTAGTTGTCAAAACTACATATCTATTCCTATCCTTAAATTCATGTTTTTCTGTAATGTGACTCACACTTTTCGTAAGAGAAGTAGAATTCTTGAAACTAGCTGCTTCAGACTTCGACCAAATTCAATAAATTCGAATAATTGCTTATATGCTTCCTGAAGAAGCCACCAAAAAACGTAAATTCCTCTGCGTATTATCATATCTGGTCCACCAAAGCGCCTTCGAAGGATATTCCAAATGACACTCACCAAAACTGCAGATATAAATAAACCTCCAACAGATCTTCTATCGTAACGCTTCAGTCAATGACGTATTCTACTCAAGTTTTCCTCCTTTGTTAACCCCGAAATTATGGTTGGCGTTCCAAACGCCAACGCCAATAAAAACCTGACCATTCTCTCATATCACCTGAAAAATATGTTAGATGTTTCTCCATAGTTTATCTACCCATTAATTTTTTCATGTCTGCTTGGAAACTGGATCAGCTTTGAATGTTGTTTCCCGATACAGAAGACAAGTCATTTTCAGTCTTTATAACGATTCAGCAATTTTACTTCTCTCAGACATCTCGGAGACATCGGCGAGGAATTTTTTTCGAATACTATCATCATGATGAGTACCTACCTCTTCATCCATTTTAGTATTTTGTCGTTGAAGCTTAGTCTTGATCATTTTCTTTTGATGTTCCAACTTACGGACCTGCATTTCTTCTGCTTCATCAGCTTCCATTTGAGTTTCCAGTTTTTATCTTTTAGCGTCACTGCTAGATTTAATTGCGGCTGCATCGGACTTTCTATTCCTCCTGCTACGTTTAGTGGCACTATTAGCTGTCACCCCCGTCACTGAAATCATCTCGCCGTCTCTGAGCTGTGTTTTGTCAAAGTTCTCTACTCTCAGCTGCTTCCCTCAGTGTGGACGTTTGTATCGTCATAACTCATTTATCCATGGGACTGGTTTGGCTGGCAGAAGAACCATTAAATTCTCAATCGACAACAATCTCACTTAGTAGGTTATGCACGGTCAGTAATGACCCGTTTTTTTTTTCTTTTTTACACTCAACAGTAATGACCGTTTTTATGATCTATATATTATTTTGACATACAGAAAAACTTGTCAACTATTTTGCATGTACAATATGATTCACAGAAGATGAACAAAAATGAATATAATGTACGCTGCTAGTAAATATAATATCACACACACACACACACACACATTTAATCCGCAAGTGTCTGAAAAGGAAATCTTATGGTAACAATAGTAACAATAGAAGATATTTCAATCGTATACTGGGTGTCCCATTTTAATCCGCCAGTAGCGATAATTCTGAAGCAGTGCATTGAAGCAAAAATTGTTCCGAATAAAAAGTCAACGGTTATGAGGGAGACATCTGATGCCGTCGACTTTGCCCCCTCAGCCCCCGGGGGCGGCGGGAACAGGGGCAACTTTCAAATCTTGAATGGAAACCCCTATTCTGTATTGCAGATTCGAATAGTGTTAAAGAGTAGGTCAATTTTAAAACCCGTTTTCACGTTTGCAGCGCCATCTATCATCAATTCTGGAAAACAACCCGGATAAAATTTAGCTACTTTTTAACGCTCTATCCGAATCTGCAGTACAAAATAGGGATTTCCATTCAGGATTTGAAAGTTTCCCCCTGTTCCCGCCGCCCCCGGGGGGCTGGGAGGGGGCAAAGTCGACGGCATCAGATGTCCCCCTCAGAACCGTTAACTTCTTATTCGTAACAATTTTTTCTTCAATGCACTGCTTCTGAATTATCGCTACTGGCGGATTAAAATGGGACACCCAGTATATGGAACATACAATAAAGGTTTTATTATCGACCCTTATTAAATTCATAAATTGTTAATTCGAATAGTCTTTATCTTTTTCTAACCATTTACAATGTTTTCGGTTCATACAAGATGGGGAAGTTAGTGTTCTATGGGACAAAGTTAATTTTTATAAGCGTTCATTACCACAAATATTCCACTATTCATAAGCCAGGATTAATGCAATGGTTACCTTGTGGGTATTTTTCATTGCTATCTGTATGAAAATTCATATTCAATGATTGTTTTCATTTTCTGAAACAGGGCTTATTGAAGCTGACATATATTCATTTGTATAACATCGTGATGTTAATTCGTAAACAATTTCCATCCTTTGTCAGATGATAATTATCATGTTACACGAAATGTAAACAAATTTTTGATTAGTATGCTTTTCCCATCTATCCTTCGAAAAATCGCAACTTTATGCTGATGCTAAATTTTATAATTTGCTACCAACTGAATTAACAAACCTGCCTCTGGATTTATCCAAACGAAAATTTCGAGATATTTTTGGATCGTAAACTTATTACAGTTCAGATCATTTCATTGTACAAGTTGTGACTGACGTTTCCTGACATTTCTTCCCTACCTACATATATTTTATCGTCTATTGTTACACTGAGTAAATTGAGATTAATAACTTGGATCGTATCTTCAAATTAGTTGATTCTCATGTTCTGCGTTGATCTTAATCGATAATCATGGTATCTATTTATATGTGAGTTCTTATCTTTGGAATATTCTACAAAATGCAGAATTTCGAATCTCTCTCTCAAATATTTCAAATATTTTCAAAATATGCCCATTTTGCTAGCTACCCTAGCATCATCAGATGATTCAGTAAGTTCTTGATGAAATCACATAAACTTACTGACTGAATAATCTATGATATACTTCACACTGTCGATACACTATAACACTATAGATCGTAAATAATCAACTTTATCCGCTAAAATACTATTTACGTACTGAGGACCTTTCTAGTACCAAGTAAACATCATTGGAATAAACTAGATTATACATCAAAATGTGCCTGTTTAAATACTATTTGGGGATAATAATGTGAACAAGGGGTTCCCCTCAGCCAGAGATTTTGATAAATTGCTTCTTCGTTTATACATCTCCATCCCTTCTAAATCACCTAGATATCTGTCAGTACTGTGTTTTGAAAGCGATAAACTGTCTTGAGATATTGTGTGACTTGTATCCGAAACATGTTCGGCTGATGCTGATTTTTCATCATAACCTTTATTCATATGAGCAAAATGTTCCTTATACCGACTTGAAATGTTGTTTACAGTTTAGTTCTTAGCATTTTGAACACGACTCAATTTTGTAAATCCCGGTTGAAGTCGAAAACTCCATCAAAGGTGTTGCCTAAACGTTTTTTCAGCTTGTTCTTACATCAATGAGCTGGTTGTATTGCAAATTTAGAAGAAAAATCATGAAACTCATGAATTACTGAAGGATGACAAGTGAAACTTTTGAATTCCATTGAAATATTTGAAGGGGTGATGGCTCCAGGGTTAGTTGGATACGTTCCAATTTCTTTTTTGTTCAGAAATTAATATTATTGATGAAAGATTTGTCGTAACCATCTACACCAAACTTTTGGTATAGATATGTTGGCAATATTTTCGCGATTACAAGTGAAGATTTTGATTTACGTCGCTTTTTGAACACGCGTAATAGCCAATTTGATTCACTGAAATTCACTGTTGAAATAATCACTTGAATTTTGACATATACAGAAAACCCACTCAAACAAATAGGTTCACCCCGTCAGATTCAGCTACACCATTCAATAGTCTCGAGACAGCGAGATTATAACAACGAAGTTGAGAAATTTAAAAAAATAGCGTTGGAAAATGGTTACGACAAATCTTCGATCAATAATATAATTTCTAAACAGGAAAGGAAATTGGAAGGTAGCCAACTAGCCGAATAAGAGCCATCACCTTGAAATACTTCGATAAGATTCAAATGTGTCGCTTATCATCTTTCAGTAATTAATAAATTCAATAACTTGTTTCTTAAAGTTTCCATACAACCAGTTTGTAGATGTAGGAACAAGATGAAAAACCGTTCAGACAACACCTTAGATAAAGTTTCCGACTTCGACAAATACGGAATTTACGAAATCCAATGAGTGGTGTTCAAAATTCTATCTGGGCTTGGCCAAAATAGAAGAAATATTTTAACTCAGTAAAACATTTTTCCCTTATAAAGAAAAATATTGATGAAAAATCAGGGCTAGTCGAACGTATTTTGAATACAGGTCACGTCTTTTCCCAAGGAAAGTTTATCTGTTTTAAAACACAGTACTGCAAGTAATTCAGAAGGAATGGGAATTCATAAAAGGAAAAGCTATTCATTGAATTCCGATTTATCTCCAGTTGAGGAGAACCCCTTGTTTATTATCCACATTTTTAGCCCTAAAATAGTATTTAAGCAGGCACATTTTGATTTCTAAATTAGTTTACTCTAATGATGGCGACTTGGTAGCCGAAAGATCCGTAGTACATTAATAGTATTTTCAGTGGATAAGGGTGACTATTTCTTATGTATAGTGTTACTAACTAAAACAAAGTTTTTACTGTCACAGATTTGAACGTCAACTTTTCCTGAATGAAGGGAAGCAGTTGTTGCTCAACTTGAGCCCATTGAAAGCTCTATGACGACGATATAGTTTTCGTACAATCTACCGATGGAAACAGATCACAAATTAGCATCTGAATTCAATTTCTATTCGGAATAACACGTTCCTGGTTATTTACTCCATACAAACTTGAAACGTATATTACATACTACATTTCCTGTGGCCTACTAATAATCTCTGTAGGTATATGTTCATTTCCAAAAATGCAACAGCTCTACATCAACCTATGTTACAAAGTGTCTAGTTCTCATACTCAGTTTGAAGCTCTCGGCATATTTTAATGAACACTTCGGTTCATCCATATTATCAAAGGCTAAAACTGCATTATTGTATATGTCAAATGAAGATGCGGTAAACACTATATCCTTGTTGCATATGTCATGACATGTATGTCAGCAAGGTGCGTTGAATATTATTCTGATAATTCGTGTTTGCATAACACAATGCTCTATTGACTTCAGCCGGACGTCCTCTGCTGTAAAATTAGATATACGCTGAATGTCTGTGTGCATCAAAACAACAGTATTACTAATGCGGTGAAACTAGGATTTGGAATTGTTTTTATGAGTAATTCAATGTCCCTTGTTCAAAGTGCTGAAGCTTTATACATCCTTTTCTTGTCGTAAGTATAGTCCGTCGTTATTTTCTGAATGTTCTTAGAATAACTGTTGTTTTAATTTTCTAGCTCAAGTTCAGAGTAGGATGAATTGCTAAGGTATGTCAGGTATACTGCATACTTGAACAATTATTATATCTTCGAAGAGTCTGCTCTCACGGAGCCGTGCAGCATCGCAGTCGGTCGTAAGATGTATCAGTGTTTCTTTTGCTTTTTTGCAGAACCTACATGTTTCGTCGTTCCCTTAGGTCAATTAAACTCATGTGGCCGTTGAGTTGGCAGTGTCCTGTCTTAAATCCTATTATGATTCTCAGGGTATTCCTGTTTCAGATTTTGATCCATCGGAATACCAACAGGATGAGGGTGCCCTCTCTCCACTCTTCTTCATCACCAAGATGGGTTAGGAAGTCCTGTGTGAATACGAACACCTTGTCCATGTCGTCTGTTGGTGCCATGAGTGTAGAGTTTCTCTTCTTCAGAAACATATTGTTCTGCCATCGAAGCCTGAGATTTTTCCTTGCTCATATTGAGCAAATTATGCTGGTCATGCTAGCCGTAGAGCAAGACCTTGAACAAACCTTTATATATGAGCATGCAAGCCTCCGGGTTTCACTTATTCCCTTTGTTTGGTAGAGTGCTCTCAAATTTTCATTTTGCGATTTGTACAATATCATCTGCGTATCCTTAAAAGCGGATTCCTTTAAGACTTAATGCCTCTAGGACGTCATACACTACCACAGGCTCCACATAAGGGGTGATAATAATCCCTACTCCCCGCGAGCACATTCTGTGTTTGATAACGATAGTCAGTATTTACCATTCAAAATGTTGACACAATAATAAAATAACATATTCTATAACTAAAGTAGAAAGTTGAAACGTAGGATTTCACCTTAATGTTGATGTTAACGATGAAATATATCACTTTTATGGATATTTGTACTATATAACTGCTTATATCAATCATGTATTATATTGCATGCACTTAGCAGGGACGCCTCTAATTTCTCAATACTACACGCATTAGAGTAACATTGAATATTATAGTAGCAGTTGAAACTATTACAGTTGAAATAAATAGGTGACTGAGAAGTATATTCGTAATTGAAGAGATTTAAATCTGTACTCTACAAAATTAAGTTGGCATAGTAATAATTCACAATCTATTTTGTTACTTAACAGCTTATACACTGGAATGATGCCATTGCCAATTCTTCTGCATTCTAAACTAACATAATCAAATATTCTTAATAAGATCTCATGTTTAGAACCTCTAGATACGAATACCTTGTTTGTCATTCACTACAAACGTTTCAGAAACCGACGTGCAACATTTTCAATTAGGTGCTCATCTGACTCATAAAATGGGTTACATTTAATGGCTCCGTATTCCAGTTTTTACAGAACGAAAGCACAAAATAGAGCAGATAAGCGTTGACGTCGGTAAAGGCTTTACAGGATCTAAATACAACACCTAACATTCTACTGGCAGGAGATGTGATGTTAACGAAATGCTGTTGAAATTTGAGTTGGTTGTCAAATATTATTCCTAAATCTTTTATTATGATTTCCCGTGATATTGATTATAAATTATATATACATACGTACTTTAATGAATTCAATTCTCGTGAGAATGTTACAACTCTACATTTAGTTATATTTGAATAAAGCACCATTTATGAAGATTGTCCAAGTCATTTTGTAGTTTATTTGGATGGTGCTTCCTCTCACCCTTGTCTCAGTTCTTCTGGTCCTTAGCATTTCTCCCCTTCATGTGGATGAGGTTTGGTCTACGCTCCTTGTCTAGAGCCCTAATGGTGACGTGTAATGCGTTATTGTAGGCAAGGCACAAAGAGCTCTAATTCTTTCTGTTCTAGTGCCTCCTCTATCCCACTTGTCAGCTGATACAGTTGATCTACCTGCTCTATATTCTTTCTGACAGTGGTGCAGGAGTTCTCTCCTACTACTATTTCAACATGGAGGATGTTGGGTTTATAGGTCTGTAGGACTTGGAAAAGGTTGGATTCCTTGTCCTCATTTTTGATATAAGTACAACATTCGTTTTACTCCAGAGTCGGGGGATATGCCTCATAGCTAGACTGCTCATATAAATCATCATGAGTATTGAGGTGCCCTATTAGTTCCCCTCTGTAGAAAAGTGGGGAAAACACCTCTAACTCAGAATCTAGAATAGATTAAATAACAGAAATGATTGCCCAAATAATTATTTTCTCTGCGCAAATCTTCATTGGCCTAGTCCATTTGTTCACAAATGGTTCATGGTGAATCTGGTAAACTTCCAGTACCTCGTTGTAAATACAACCTGGAAAATGTATTTTCAAAAGTAGCTTCCCTCCCAGCTCGGCACCTTCTGTATAGCTTCCGTCATTTAATTTAGGGCAGTGTTGATCTCTATCACGTTCTATTACTACTGCAGTGTGAAATTTCTCCGCTGCCAGGCTTGAAGTTATTTCTAGTTTGAAGAGGAACGCTTAATAATCCATGAACAAGACTATTGGATCGATGTTCTTGAATCCGCTGGAATATACCTATTTGTTTGTGTATTTGTTCGGCATAATTATGTCCTCAGTATTTTAACAGTATTTTTACTGAATGAGACTGAATTTTTCATACTTATTAGTGTTATAGTGTAATCCATAATTGTGAGCTTTTTCATGGTTTATTAGTTGGGACATTCATCTATTGTTCAACTAATCATATGATAATAATTCTCATTACTAACAAAATACATTCAATTAGTTATAATGGATGGTAGTTGTATATAGAGATAAATTGCCTTCACTTTCTGATAATGCAACTGAATATTCTGAATGCAGAGGATACGAGTTTGGTAATTTGATGAGAGGTTCAAAACAAACAGTACACCAATATCTTTTAGCAAATTAATTCGAGATAATGAATTATACAAATTATGTCATCAAATATGATCCAATTGAGTTAGCGTGTATAAGTCATTGTCTCGCATTCATTAACGTTTATGCTTCTTCAATTTTTTGCACATCACTATTTCTTGCTCACATATGCTCAATTTGTACCAGACAGCAATCATGAACTATTATGAATGTATACTTCATATCATCGGCAACCTGTGTTAGTAGGTGAAGACACAACATCATCCGTAGTAGTTGTAGCAGTTATCTGTATGCATACCTTGTGAAACCAAATTTAAAAAAAAAATTTGTTCAATTTATGCGACTTCCCTCACAAATGTAAATGATTAATGATTGTAGGATGAGAAAATATATTGGAAATGATTTAGAAATCACTAATGAAAGACGCTATATTATTCTCTATGTTACATTGGAATTTTATTCAAATAGTCTGGATAATGTATGTCACAACTCTATATTCCATACTCACACCTGGTGTCAGGTTGACTTCCGCAATTATCCATACTGTAATATAACTTTCTTCTATACTGATACTTGCTGTCACATAAACTATCAAAATGTACCATAGAATCAAGAAGTCTTGAACTTCTTAAACAGAATAAAGACATAAAATAGATTGTGAAGTCACATCGATGGAGCCATTTTGATAATAAGAAGAGAATTTCGAATACTGCAGGTTAAATTTATAAATGTGATATGTATAATCAGAATATACCGGTTCAATAAAGCATCATTTGAAAAATGAAGATTGATGTCAGGAGTATCACTCGCAACAGCGCTACTGCGCCCAAAAACAGTACAGTTTCACCACTCTAGAGCGATCTGCAAAATTTCAAATCGATTCGACCAATAAGAACGGCGCAATCGTCTCCACAGTGTGTGACGCACATACTTGCGCACACCTCCCAAACTCAATCCACTAACGTCGATAGACACCTGAAATCTATTCACCACCACCACCTTGCACAGAAGCTCATATCACACAACGACAGAGTCTGGTGCCAAAACGGAGTTAACCACCGGAATAAAAGCAGGGAACTATGTAGAGTGAAGGTTTTCTCCCACAATAAATACCGCTATAGAAACTAGAAGGATCAGTTTCGGTTTAAGCCGAAATGTCGGCATGAACTCGTGCTATTGTGAAGTGGAATCCATCCGGAAACCGAGAATTTTCGAGACTAGCCATCCGCTGAAGTTTACTATTCACGATTCAAAAATGCTCAAATCGGATATATCCACGAAAATGAAAAATTGTATGTAGGCCGATTACAATACTTCACATGCAATAATATACTACGCATAGTTAGGGAAGTAACAATAGGTGACATGGACCAGATTTAATTCTAGTATCCCATTCACAACAATGCACATAGATTATTATGACACAAATAGTTGAGTATCCTATATTCACAGATCTAGAAATAGAATAAGATCTCATTTTCAAGCGGATGTAACAAATGAAGTTGTCGTTCGAATCGGGTTATATTACACAAGTCATGTCCTTGTGTAGTGTCCAAATCGGAAATACAATTCACTTGAAATTTTTACATAGTAGATATGTTTGAAATTCTATGTCGTATTCTAAGCCGTATTCGAGTTATTCGGTTCGTCTAAATACTAGAGGCTATTCGCATTGTTACGCGCACTGTTCCGTGCGCTAACTATCTAGCCGATTCAATCTGCGGCTCCCGCTTTTGATCGGCGTATGCGAAAGGCGAAGTGAGCGTATCGAACAGAGCATTTCCTTCTTTCGTCTCATAAGGCATGTTGATTTCTACATAGTGGTCGAACGGTGACTCTTTGTCAGTGTACCTTAAGCAGTTTCCGCGTTTCAGATTTCAAATGTCAATCCATACATTTGGCAGCTCGCGCAACTAGACAGACAGCGGCTCGTGCTCTTGATTGTGTCATGCGTTTCGGCTCACTCACTCATTCCGTCTAAGCCATTTGGGCAGATGCGCAGCTTACTGACCAACCTCCTAGTAATATCATCTATTTTATTAAAGAATTTCAACTTCGAAATAATAGTTTTCAAGGTTCTCAACGTTTTTCAAAGACTGGTAATTTTATTGTGTATTGTTATATGTCCAATATTCGTTCTGCAAATGATTTCGAGTAGACTCAAAATAGTTCTGCATTCAGTTTGAGTACTAAATGAAACTTAGGCTGGTCTAACATTTGTTGGTTGCATAGACTCATCTCAATATCAATATTTGAATCAGTGTTCTATATCGTATCCCATCACCATTCATACACAACATAGATATTTAGGCTAGCTCCATAGAAGTGACGCCATATTTGGTGAAATCGCCAAATGGAATTATTATCTTGAAGATATTAAATGAGTTCGCAAAGAGTTAATGACATGTGTGTCGACAATTTCTGGATGAATATCCTCGGCGTCAATATCCCTTGTGAATTATTGTATCTAACATTCTACAAGTAAGTATTTCCCTCGGTTATGCTTTCCAGGATTAGATAATTCTCTATACAAGTATGTTAATATTTGGGAAAGTTAATGCGATATATTATCCAAGATCCTATGGTTGATAATAAATTCACGTACACACGTGGGGGTAACACAATATTTGCTAGCGCGAGGCGGTTAAGGTTTTTCTATTTGAATTCGGCTAAGATATAATATATTCAAAGGAAATTGGGAATAAGAGGTAAACAAGTTTCATCGAACCACTCCGAGAGAGATCAATATTAGCTCTGCTGTATAGAACCCATTTAAAAAATGGTGAATCGATTCGTTCAACGGAAGCGAGTTGCAGGGAATCCGGAATATTTAGCAAGCGCCGGATGTATAAATCAAAGTCCTGGGGCACGAGACCAAATTGCTGAGCTCACTACTTTTATACTACAACTCCTGTTAGGTATAGGATATGGGCCTTGCTGCTATTTTACTTGATAAACCCTTTTTACCTTCGAATTACGGCGCTGCTATATCTAGACAGATTGCATAATCGGCATCGTTGCCTTGCACACAACTTTATAGATAAACGATCCCCAATCCAAAGCTTCCGCGAATAATTTATCATTTGGTTTATTAATTCTCCATTTTTGTTCGTTATAACACTTCTATCTACTCTTTAGCCAATCGTCGCAATACATAAACAAATCTCTCTATTTTATTCGGCTTTCGTCAACCTTTTTCAGGATCTCCTTCAATCAATCATTCAGTCATCACAATATTTCCCAATATCAAATTTGAAATAGTGAAATTATTGATATGAATCCACATAGATGGATATTTATTAATTGAGTGAAGACAATTGTGTTAACTATTCCAACTTGATAGCTGTAAATGTACTGGTTGAATTAGTTCAAACCGAACTGAACCGATTCGTTATATCAATGTTTTCAACTCAATTTCAATACTTGTCAATATTAGAGTAAAAAAATGAGGGTCATTAGAAAATTGTATAGACAGCACCAACATGAAAAATTCTGTTTGCATCGTGTTCAGGATGTGTAAGCCCATCGTTGATCAGAAAAACACTTAAGCTTTATATTTTCGTCTTTTGGTACATTTTGGTCTCTCGACCATCATCAGAAGACTTATTATGTCGAAAACAGATTTTCTCAAAACTAATTGTATTAGCACAAAGCGTCCTTATCGCTCCAATTTCACTTGAAATATGCCCACGTCGCGGAAACGAACAAAACCACGAATAATTGAAATTGTACCACATCAATTTCGATTATTCGTGGTTTTGTTCGTTTCGGCGACGTGGGCATTTATAAATTGAAATTAGTGCGATAAGGACGCTTTGTGCTAATACAATTAGTCCTAAGAAATCTCGTTTTGGGCACACCTTCTGATGAAGGTCGTGAGACCGAAGCGTACGTAAACACGAAAATATAAAGCATAAGTGTCATTGTGACCTATTTCCCGGGAATTTTTATACATTTCATACCTGGGTCAAGAATCTTCATCAATTAACAAATGGAATGTCTTTTATAACAAATGGAATATCTCGGGCCCTTTAAATTCAAAGTTCCTGGAGTTTGGAATCAATGGGTTTCTTGGTCTGCTAAATCCAAATCTGAAGTCAGAAAATGGAGAATCTGGACCGATTGCGTGAAAACACGGAAAGTGTTACCAAATCCTGGCAGCAATCAACATTTTTCTCGGACTTGAGTTGTATTGATATAATAAGATGCCGTGATGTGCCTCGATAAATATTTCACTGGAAGAAGGAACATTCTGGAAAATTGGTGAGAAATTGCGTCGATTTTCCCTCATATTCCTTTCTCAGTCCTCTTCCAACGTATCCAAATATATGTTTCCGTTTTTGTTGAGTATTATTTTATGATCATAAAATCAAATCCTGCGATAGTTTTCCGGAAAACTTCAGAAAATGAGAATTCACCATTTTTCCACTACAAACTTCGATTATTTCGTTCTTCGAAAGATTTTAGTCATTGTTATTGAAAAAAGAAGGGAAATTATGGAAAAAGATACCGCACACTATAGTAGGGAAAGTGGCCCCCTGTCGAATTGGCTGAATTTTTGATATGTTATAAAGTCATTCCGAACAAAAAGTTCAATGGGCACAACTTTTTCTATAGGCTGGTTTTTTCGCTAGAGGCCATTGAAAACTTTCATTTGTTCTTCATTGTTAAACAACACGAAACGTTATCCTGGATAATAATCACTTTTCCGAATAATCAAGATCTAAACAGTCATTAATATGAGATACTATTAGAAGTATTGTTCATTGATGTCACTATAGGTGATCAATTATACAGCGTGTTCCAGCTATCACGGTCAAAATAATACTTCAAGTTGATGATGAAACTCAAGAATATAACAAAAATTGGTCTATCATTTTGATAGGGTTGTGTCGAATGAGTACGTAAATACATCCGATAATTGTACTGATGCTCAAGGAGTGTGGCGGAGAAACTCCTTTTAGCGGGTCAACAAAGCCTCCATTTGCACATTCAGCATAAATATAATAGGAAGGAAATAATGGGCTATAACTCAATAAATATATTATATGTAACATTTAACTTAACCATTGAACCTGGTATCGTTGACCCAAATGAAAAACTCTCGACTGAACCCTAATAATTCATTTAATGATTTACAGGGTGTTCCATCTGAGAACATATCAATATGAACAAAGAAACAAGGAGAATATGCCATAAACACTCTAAACAATCATAGGTTCTTCATTATTATGTCTCTCTGCAGCATCAGATACGGTATGAAGTATTTCGGTCGAAGGATACTTAACATTGGCAGCATGACGGGCATATCCAAGGTACCAAAGTACGCTAGCTACATGCGAACATGTACCCAATGTACGACTTCCTGATTTGCACGTACAGTAGTACCCCTGAATTGGCACACCTTCCAAACTGACATTGTACTTGATCCACAGTTGGTATTTGATACTATTTCGATGACGAGATTTTATTCTCATCCTCAGTAGACCTGGAATTTCAATACGGTCGTCGAATTCAAATAAAACGTTTCCCAAATCCTGTCTATTATCTTGTACATAAGATGGAGCTATTTTTATCTGGAAAATTCCGAATGTTAGTTCTCGTAGGTACCCCAAACTGAGAACTGGAAAATTTAGTAATTAGTTTTCCTCCATTGGAAACCATCTACCATGTCTTCGTAGCAGACCTTCTTCTTCTATTCTCAACTGGAGTTCATTTATTTCATTGGCACGGTTTAACATTATCTGAGCTAGCTCAGCATTGGCTCCTTCCATGGTAATTGGTTCATGATACTTATTGATTATCGCACATGCTATTCTGATATAGTCTCCTATATGCAGAACTTGTGGCATTGGTACAGTATCTCTGAAGAATTTGAACATATTCTTTATATGACCGTTTCTAGCTTCTACAATCCATCTCGTTTTCGTAACTAGTCTAGATGAATTTGCCTCTTCGGTTGTAAGCTGATGCTGTCCACCACCAAGTGCTACGGGCATTTTTACTACTATACCTAAGTCACCCAAGAAATTCTGTGCGTCACGGTATCTAACATGAAAATATCACCTTCTTGGAACCAGTTCCTCAGACCCATTAAATCTCGTTCATACTCATGTCTCAACATTGCCGCATCATTATTTCTTGAATCTGAGAAATAAGGACCATGAACATCTAGGATATAACAATTGGGAGCAACAATTAATGCAGGTTTCAAAAGATGGTAACCCTTGTGTACACAGTATGATTGACGTAATACTTGAAATGTCCGACTTTTGGGTAATTTTATGTACGTCCCGTCAATATAAGCTATTGCTCTTCGATAATTTGGTTCAGGATTGTAAAGGGTATTTGCAAAATCCGTAACATGTCTAGTAATATATTGGCCCCTCTCTATATGCTGATACCCTACATTTTGTGGAACGAATTGTTGTAATAATGATACACGCACTTTTTGAATTGCCAAGCTCACAGCTTGACGACTGGAATAGGAAAACATGCCCATCAAGAATTGATCGGAAAGTCCTTGTCGTAATTTGCACAAGAAACATAACAAATCTTTCTTCGCTATTGCTCTATTTTTCTGATGAATATTGACGCGATTGCAAAATTCAAAGAGGTCTGTAAACTGCACTTTTTTTATTGGAGTTAACGCCTGGAACTCTTCATCAGTAAAATTATCCTCGTTATTGTATTTATTTGTTGATTTATAGTTCAGCACAGCTTCTCGTAACGATACTAACATATGTTTGAGTTCATTACCTTTCAAATTGTATGGTCTTGTTATTCCTCTAAGCCCATTCATAAAAGGTGGCAGAAGATGTTCCTCCTCATTCAAATGACCACCACAGATTCTGACGCCGTCAGGTGCAAACATTCCGGTCTTCAGAAATACATCCAACCTACCAGAAGGTGACATTCTACCAAGATTTTCAAATCTACCACATACAAAACATGACGTATAAGAGGTTCGCAACAAAACTTTAAGTACAGTTGGATCGGGATCTTCTTCATAAGCTTGTATCTCTGAGAGAATACTCAAATGACAGTTTCGGCAAATCCTTGTCTGTTCAATAAAAGGTATTTGAGGCAATTCTAATTCATTCCTTCGACGTTCGGCAATGGCTCTGCTTTCTTCGTCCAAACGTACCATTTGCCTTGGTGTTCCATTGTACTCACAAACAAAACATTCAAATCTCACTGCGAAATTATACGCCATATTCAACTTTATATTGACATGAAGTAACAAACAAACAAAACCTTGCTAGAAACTTTGACATCATTTCCAAAGCCATCTACAGAAAAATGTGTTTTTTTGCAGTAAAGGGATGCAATATTTTCATATTATCCAGTAGGTACCCTTCAAGTTCGAGGATGAATAAACAATTTTTAAAAGAAATCTGGACTATATTTTTATACAGGGTGGGGCAATAGTGTGTCTTTCGATTTCTAGAGTTGTTCTATTGTGATATCGACTTGAAAACGAAAGTTAACTAGACAACAGAATCTAGCACAAGAATGTTTGGCATTTACAGGACGATACGAAAAAAATCGGGTTGGAAGGTGAAGTGCATTATTTTAAAAAGAAATATCATTAATAATAATAATAAAAATAATGATAATGATATATATTAGTGAATTTTTCAAACATCTACATAACCTCCATTCACCACTACACCTACTATTATTGATTGTCTCTGAATCACTTGGACGTTACGACTTTTTGGTCGAAATTGGGTAGTCCATTTGCAGATGCATACCTTGAAAATCCCTGACGTTAAGATGATATATTTAGAAAGAAAAAAAGGCCATTTTATAGACAGACTTGTAATATTTCTCATTCTTTTTCATGGCCTAAAATTATTCAGGATGGTCGAACAATATTTTTCAGTAGGTACGAAACTTTTCGAATATAACTTTCGATTTCTTTTAAAAGGAACACTCCTTATATTTTTCGACTATGTGATGTAGAATACGGTGTAGAATAGGATTCATAAACATTTTTTCATTGTAGATCCCTAAGACGATTTGTAAACCATTTTCGAATTATTGCACTTTAAAAATTGTAGGTAGCTGGAACACACTGTATAATTGGCCACATGTAACAACACCAAAGAAAAATACTTTTAACAGTATGTCATAGTAATGACTGTTTAGATCCTGATTATTCGGAAAAGTGATTATTATCCAGGATAACGTTTCGGGTTGTTTAACAATGAAGAACAAATGAAAGTTTTCATTGGCCTCTAGCGCCAAAACCAGCCTATAGAAAAAGTTGTGCCCATTGAACTTTTTGTTCGGAATGACTTGGACTATAACATATCAAAAATTCAGCCAATTCGACAGGGGGCCACTTTCCCTACTAAAGTGTGCGGTATCCTTTGTGGGAAGTGGCGTCGTTCTCCTTCATATTCCGGTCTCGGTCCTTGTCCAACTTGCCAAATTATAGATTTTTTTGGTATTCGAGTATAAGTTTACGGCTATTAGATCAGAAGCAACTATAGTTCTCCGGAAAACTCCGGAGAGTGAAAATTTGCCATATTAACACAAGAATCTTCAATTGTTTAGACACTTATTATGATAAAAGAATTTCAAGTTTCTTTTATTCTGATATGTGCAGTACCTCTTTCAAAGCAGGTAAATAATAGAAAATGTTTTTGAAGCATCAATGATGATGCGACGTACGTGTCCATAAAGATCCTATACACAAGATCTCTATGACGTGAACACGTTAACGCGTACGGAGAACAGAGCAGTTGTCTTTGAATGTGTAGAGAAAGGAACTTGGAGAGGGGCTTGCTGGCAATAGTATCTGAGATGCGGCTGTAAGATTAGGTTCTTTTTTCTATTTTCATTTATAAAACACGTGGACTCTATGAAATATCGATTTGTATTGAAAGTAACCGAAAATAAAATTATGTCAATTAAATTAACGTATACGTGCGTTCGAAAAAAATATTGTCAGCTGAGTAACTTAAAAACATGATTCACAACAAAACGAACAGCTCGCGGGTATGTGGTATATTCAAGATCGTAAGATTTTCTTCTCAAAAAAAGTTCATTTCGATAATATGAAAGAACATCATTATTGCATAGATTATTCACAACAATATTCTGAAAAAAGAATGTATATTAAAGTTTGATCAAATTTATGATCATAAATAATACTCATCGAACACGCGAACATATAATAAGACACGTTGGACGAGAACCGAGATAGGAATATGAAAGAAAAACGACGCAATTTTCCACCAATTTTCCTTCTCTTAGTGGAAATTGTACCAACACACCAGGTCATCTCATTATTTCAATACCACTCAAGTCCAAGGAAAACTGTTGTATGTTGCTAAGATTTGGTGGAATTTTCCGGGTTTCCCAGCAGTCGTGACGAATTTTCCATTTTCCGACTTCATACTTGGATTCAGCGGACCACAAGAAACCTTCTGATACCAAATTCCAGTAACTTTGGATTAAGAGAGCGATATTCCATTTGTTAATTTGTTAATTGAAAATGATTTTTCATTGCTTATCAATAATAATAATGACTAACGATATGTTACCCATCCTGAATACGATGCAAAGAGAATTTTGCATCTTCGTACGGTCAATAGAATTCTAGATGTTTTCTACACTTTTGACTGGACTATAGATTAAGTTGGTTCAAGCAGATCAGCCTGATTGCTTGTAGAGTAAGCTCACATCTCTTACGTATTGGGAAAAGCTTTACAAAGTCTTTCTGAAGAATGTTCCTCCAACTGTGCAGTATGGGCAAGTTTCGAGGTTTGTATAGGGCACGGTCGTATATACAGGTCTGGGAAGTCGAGGCTGTTTCCTATGTGAGAAGTGAGTCCGCTAAGCGTTATCTGTTGCATTAGTGGCGCGTCAGTCGAAGAATGATCTCTGGCACGTATACGACCGTGTTCTCACTTTATAATGTGACTGTTGCCATAGTTCGATCCAAGCGCTAGCTGATGGCTGAGCGACGAACTACGAGTTTGGCGACATGTAAGAGACTCATGTCAAACATACGAGTTCCCAGACCTGTATGTACGACCGTGGTATAGGGTAACTCGGTAACTATTTATAGTGGGTACATAGAAATGGAATTCACTGGCGGAAACAAAAGTTTGCTATCGGCTTTTGTTTTCGAGTGATGAACAAAAGTTCGATTTTCTTTCAGACACATGTTAATATCGTGGTTATTTGCAAAGTGAATACAAAATATCTTTCACATTGTTAAGGAATTTTTGTGTGTATAATCCAGTGCGTCGAGAAAATTTGAAAGTCCTTAAATAGCTAAAATAATATTTTACCATAATACTTTTTGCGTTTTCTTATATTTATTCCAAGTAGGCGGGTGTCATCTATAACAGTGATTATCAGTTTGTCAGTAAATTGCATATTAACGATTTTGTTTATGGTATAATAACAATTAACTCATTTAATCGTAAAAGTGAAAATTACGAGAAATATGATACGTTAGAAAGATTTATCCAAACCAAGAACAATTGTGTATTTTGTATCTCCTATAGTTACTGAGTTACCCTATACGAACATCGAAATTCGACCACCTGTACAAGGCATAAATGATCGGCTCCTTATAGAATACGTCGTTGTAATTTTGGTCTCCTTATCCGATCAAAGATATCCAACTACTCGAAGAAGTTCAACAAAAAGTTGGTACATGGTCTCTTTCAACTTATGTACAAAGCGCGACGACTGAAATTGGCATTACCTTCCCTAGGTGATAGGAAGAAATCGTGGAGATCTGATACAAACATATCGAATTCTACAGGACACGTTTTCGGTTGACTTTAAACATCTATTTACCACAAATTCTTACATCCGACTTCGTGGCCATAGTTAAGTTGAAGACGGAAAACTACAAATCCACATTCAGCCAAAGTTTCATATTCAACCTTCCTACCCTGGAAAGGTATACTGCACGATATCGTATCAACTACATGTCAACTGTTTCTTAATCGCTATGATTCATTTAGTGCCGCATTGCCCCCTCTCTTGTGTGTTCCTTTTGATATACAACATGGTGCGTGGTTTTTATTACCCTC
Source organism: Endomychus coccineus (assembly GCA_958510875.1). Classification (NCBI taxonomy): domain Eukaryota; kingdom Metazoa; phylum Arthropoda; class Insecta; order Coleoptera; family Endomychidae; genus Endomychus; species Endomychus coccineus. The sequence goes on from OY294068.1 coordinate 47,750,878, forward strand.
GCTATCTGAGTATCTTTATTACCAATCCTTATATCTTATCCCCAGTACTACTCATCGTTCATAATATTTATTTCAATAATTTTGCTTTTGTTCAATTGCTCTCATCAATAATTTAAGTTAAGTATTAGGTACTGTTCACATATTTTACGCTCTGTATTTCGGGCATTAGAATAAAAATAATAATGATGATAATAATGTCTTACTCTCAAGTATATTTCATCCGAATGATCGATGTAGGTTTTTTGTGTTGAAGATTATGGTATATTGATATTGATGAGAAGGTTAAATAGAAACAAAACACTGTTTCTACTATATATTTTAATACAAATTTAATAATCGTCATCGTATCTCAAGTGTTGACACTCAGTGTCATTCAGTGTCATACGCAAACCCTTACTCAGAATAATGAACTTTGATCGATAACTTCACTAACCAAAAAAATCGAGATCATTTATAAAAATTGTCTAGGTTCATTCCGGCAGGACAATTTGACTTCCTATTTTAAACTGAATATGAACTCTGCTCCAAGAATAAAACAGTCTCGATTACCTCACTGGAACACTATAATAGAATTATTATTTCACCATCATCACAAAATTGAAAGCTTTCACCATTCTGGCATCTCTAATTTTCAACTGGAAAATACGGGCGCAAAAATATTTTATTCCTAAACTTGTTTGTATTCACTCTAGATCCGAATTCTTTTTATAGATATAATTTTATAATTACATAAGACCTCTACGAAGATCGTATATTGTCACAGGAAATCAATGTCACTGAATGCAACCTTTAAATAAACTGGATACACGTCATTTTTCTTGTAAAGTCTACAGCGTGATGTGTTCATCTATGAAACTAATGAAACATTAACTTAACATCGATAACGAGTGGCATTTGTAGGATTTACTCACGGTCAGTGACGTAGTTACCGTGGAGCAGTTGGAGCAGACTGGTCCAGGAGCAATAATCTTTGGGGGGAAAATTCTTTCTGAGTTAACTCGATTTACACATTTTGTTTCACATACCAAGGGAATTTTGTTTCATCTCATAGCTAATATACAATTAGACGTACATTACGCTGTACGCTGAAGCTTAACGTGGTCGCAAGGAATGAGCATCAAGTAGGACACTCATAAGGATCGAGTTCGAGTGTGATGATTCATATTGTGGACTCTGAATTGTAACTTATTGACGACAGTGTCAACAGTCAGTTTCCAAAACTAAAATCATTCAAAACATATTTGAAAAGTAGTATGTCAAAACATCGTCTTAACCCTTTTGGTACTGTATCTATTAAAGGAATAATAACTTGTGCACTAGATTTTGACAAAGTGATTCACCAATTTGCAGATGAAAAGGCGGAGAAAAAACAAGTTTGGTGCTTGATTTATGTGAATAGTAAACGATAAAAATAAGTGAGGATTTTCTTAGCTCATTTTTAATGGAAAGTCGTACCATTTCTCCCTTCCAATCATCTATTTGTACATTTATTATATTCTACTTTCATCATTCTTTTAGAAAGAAAAAACCTAAGACACTTTTCATATGCTTATTGATACCTCAAACTCGTCTTTTTGGATGTAATCAACTGCTGGTACAAAGAATGGTCAACTACAAATAATTAATTGTAACGAGAACAAAGTTAGGGCCCATCATATTCTGGCTGGAGTCCTCCTAAATAGTCAACTACTGGTGCCCTTACTCACTTACTTTTGTTTTATTATTATGTTTTGTCTTTATTGAATTGAATATTCTATTTTTGAAACAATAATTATTGAAGTTAATTATTATATTTTGGTGCTGACAGGGGAACATTATTCTTAGTTTCTTCTTTCCGAAACATCAATTTTTTGTTGTAATTTCCCTTGAACTAATAATAATGACATTTCCTATCATTCAAGTTATGCAAGTTTGATTATTTCAATTTGAAAAGGCTTGCATGACAAGACAATGAGGCTTAGTTTATTATGTGCTCCGTTTTCTTCTCATATGGTTCGCAATTATTCTGAAAGGACCACAAATGAAACCACATGGTTCAACGGAATGAGGATTGGGGGTTAGTGACAGATCCCACAGGAATGTAGCTAAAGCATTCCGTACAGAGTGTCCCATTTTGGGTACTTTTGCGGGGTATCTCCTTTATTTTTAAAGATAGAGAGTTGCGGTTTTCGCAACACTGTGCTACTTTTACGCAAAACTCAAGATGCCGTCAACAGAATTTTCATAGCCCTTTCAGTTTTTAAGATACAGGGCATAACAATAATAAACAACAACTTACATATTACTAACAAATAATTGGATACCTTGTATATAAGTATCTATTAAAAAAAATTCCCATAGATCTTTTTTCTAACAGTAAGTTTGTAACAACAGTTTTGTGGCGTGAAGTGACAATATAACAAAAACACAAAAAATAGCATTATTAAAAAAAATTAAATGTGATGTTCAAATTGACCACCATTTTCTCTAATGCAAAATTGGCACATCTTTGAGATTCTTTGAATAGCGTTCAAAAGAACCATCGTTCTCATTCGCAGATTTCGAAAAGCTAAATGAATTGCCTCTCGAAGTTCTGCAATGCCGTCATATCAAGTTTTATATACTTCATTTTGTATATAGCCCCATTAAAAAAATCTAAAATTGAGAGATCTGGTGATCGTGGAGGCCATCTAACAGGTCCGTTGGTACCTATCTATCTTTGAGGAAAGTTATTATTAAGAAAGGCCCTTAAGGGCCTAGAGTTATGACTTGGGGCACCATCTTGCTGTAGGTAAACAGCATTATACTGGGCTAATGGAATGTTTTCGAGCAGTTCTGGAATAACTTCCTCAAGAATTTCTAGGTAGCTACGTGCTGTAAGACCTCCTTCAAAAATCCTATAAACTATATGTCTACCCAAAATAAAACATGAAACCCCAACTCCAAAGCGTTGCCAAATAAATCGTTAGCATCGATTTGTTGCAAATACCACTGGCAGACCAGTGCCCGGCGCTCAGCATCGCCAGGATGCAAATGTTGTAGTATATTAAATTTGTATAGATGATACTTATATTTCTTCAAGATCCTGTGAGCGTTAGTTTTTGGCACACCAATTTCCTTCTCAATTTTTCTACATGAGGACGAAGGTGTTGCTTCTGTATATCCCAAAGTATCTATCTCTTTTCTTTCCCTGTTCTCTTTGTTGCATGTTTTAGGCGCGGGTGAACAAATGATCCGTGCTCAACTAAATTTGCTTTTAAACGGGCAAATATCCCAAAAAACGGTTGCCTTCTTTCTGGATATCTAACAAGCGAAAATTAAAATGATAATAGAGATTTTCATAGCTTACTCACCTTTGAAAATATAATTCCGAAGCTTCTTCAGAATTTTCATTACTCTGTATAAAACATACCATCATATCATATTTTTCATAATTTTCGTAAACTGCCATTATTCGAAAAAATTGATAAATATCCATTAGAGATTTGACGTTTACTTCTGTTTCTTGTCATAAACAATATCAATGGCCTACTATTAAAATATGTATTTAATTTCTGAAAATTGTCAATTATTTGCGTGCTTCTGAAAAAAAGTTTATACTATCATATATTTTTGAAAAGGTAAGTAAAAGACAAATTTTATAGTCTATAAAAATACAGGATGTTCCATTTAAAAAAACATAAGTTTGCTTTATAACTCAAAAACAGTGAATATGTAACAAAAGTTATCTACACTAATGCATTCTACGAAAAAAAAACTACTAGAATGTTGTTTTACCTTTTCGATAAGTTGAAGGATAACGGAGATACGAGGGGAGTCACAAAATGCAACATTTTCAGAAATGCCCTGTATCTTGAAAACTAAAAGGGCTATGAAAATTCTGATGACGGCATCTTGAGTTTTACGAAAAAGTAGCACAGTGTCGCGAAAACCGCAACTCTCTATCTTTAAAAATAAGGGAGATAACCCGCAAAAGAACCTAAAATGGGACACCCTGTACAGCTAAAAATTATCGATCTATCGATTTCTTGTTGCAGTTACTACATTGCCTGCTCCATTCAGAAAAAAATACTGGCCGCCATCTAGGTCCTGTGCTCTAGGGATTCTAGACATTTTGCTATGGAGTTTTTCTAAAAAGTATATGCTGAACCCTCTAACGATTCAGGACATCCAAAGCTATTTCAACAAAGAAATCACAGAAATGTCGCCGCTGTGATGAGAATGATTCATAGCCTGTCAATCAGAATCAGACATAGGAGGTCACTTGTCCGATATCGTTTTGATCATTCATAATTCACCGCCATGTTTATATTTTACCTTAAAATGACAAAATATTATTGTGTTCCATTCCATTTTCAGAAAGTAACCTCAATTTGTACAGCCCTTCATAATAAATTATGATTTAAAGTTTTCCAGGTAGTGAAGGTCGCCCTATGAGTCATTTAATTGAATACAGCTAGTTTACAATATATTGATTAATCAGCGTTGCCCCGGTACTACAAAATCGAATACCATTGTTACATATCACCCTCTTATCATCCCACTTCCGCATCTGTAGTGCTAACTTTGGGGAAACGGTATCAAGAGTGACACTATTCATCTCAGTGACCCTGAGGAGTATTGGTCTAGCACTAATGTCGACAGCTGTTTGAAAATGGGTATTCTTCAATCATGAATTCATCGTTTGAATACATGTAGGAATGCGACTTTTTGTATTGGAGCAAATTTTTTATTTTATTCGGATCGAGTTTTGGTTCAAAAAATGTTGAGGCAATCTTTTCGGAGCGCAAAACCAAACAAGTTCAATCTTCATATTCACCTATCAACTCGAGGTCAACTTTGACCCAAATTGAAGAATGAAATGAATGTATCAAATTTGTTGAAACTGCACCTCGCTGAAATTCTAACCTATGAGTCATTAGGATGAACCCTATACTCCAGAATCCTAAAAAAAAACACAAAACGTTTGTTTTGCGCGCCTCCTTCTTGAGTCTGGAAAATTCTTCTTGATCAAAATGTGATATTTTACGAAACTGCGAACTTATTTTCCGTGGATACCTTCAGCGAAGAGAAAATAAAATTTCTCCAGGGTACATCGCGATTGCAGTGTGGTGAGAGAACCTTTCTTATGAACGATTTTGTGTTTTGCTACTCCTGAAATTTGAAATCACTTCTCCAATACCGTGGATTCTGGACCTCTTACTTCAATGATTCATGCACAAAAATGTAGTTGATACATTTAGCACGAGGTGTAGACAAAAAAAATTGTGAACATCGTTTTAGGAATGTTCATTTGCACAAAAATTCACTCTTAACGAAAATCGAATATGAATTGACCCTAAAAATAGTTATATTGACTAAAGTAAAATAAATTTACGGTAAATCACATAGTAGATACAGTATTCTGTTTTCGTTCAACCACATCATTAATCAATTATTATGTATGTATTCATGAGGTGTGAAAATTTGCATGATCCATCATACCTACTCTATTATTTCCACATTCAATATAGCAGATAGAATACATCTATAATAATTACATCCATAGTAAGTTGATTCGCTTACATCCTATTAATACGTCATAACGTTGGAGCTGTAATTAAGTATTTACTCAATGGATACTGATGAATAAGCAAAACATTCGTGGAGGTGAAAAAATCTCACCAATTATCATAAACAAGTGTAACTCAAATCACAAATATATGTGAACAAAGCCGCAAATACTTGACTGTCCCTATCTCCTGGATCTTGTTTTGATTTAGAAGATAGTTTCGACAACTATCGTGCCATCTTCAAAACGGTACAACTAGTTTGTTGTTGTCGCCATAGTCAGAACAGTCTTCTATAACATGAGTTATTTAAATACAATGTTAAATTGTTTCCAGTCGAATTACATGAAAATCATTTCTCTCTGTGATCCCGCGCAGAAAAGTACCCATTTCGCACTAGTGCGAAATCAAATATTTCGCACAATCTCCTCGCTCTGCAATTGGTGCGATTACCCATTAGATACCTACTTTTCATTCAATTATCAGGTGTGACAATGACGAACTCACGAATACATTCATGGCGATATAGTGTCAGTGTGCTACTAATTTCAGGTTGATTTTTCTTATTTTCAGCTTTAGTTGCACATTATACTGTTAACTCCCTCAATTCACATATCACTATGTTGAATTCACTAACTATATTATTATATCTATTCTAGCTGAATCTATACGACGTTGCCAGGGCGGTGATAGAATGGTACATGATGAGGAGATGTAGATGGAAAAAGAATATACCATTAAAATTCGCACCCGCAGAAACAATTGAGGTGTCAGCTCCGAAAAAGAGACCTCATATTCTTCAAGTTAACAAACTATTGCCGTGGAAAAATGTAAGATCATACTCTGTCATTTGAATTGACAGAGATATCTGTGTGATGGAGTGAGGAGACACGTACTTCATGGGACTGTCATCAATGATGTATCAGCTTTCTGTCATATAAGCGCTCAGCCAAAGAACATATAGAAAAAAAAACTGCTTCAGCTAGATATGCAGTCATTAAGAAGCAGGTATTGATTTAAGAGAAAATTACTTTTCTTATGGGCAATATGTTCTTTTGCGTATATCTGAGCAGAACATTTCATTTGTATTTTGCTTAAGTTCTACTTGAAAGAGGTGCACGTCGTTTCCTTGTTTTTTTCTGATATCTGAGAACAATGTTCGAGAGATCATCCAAAAATCTTGGTAATGTTCAGTAAAGTGTGCTACGGAGAATGGTTCGAGAACATCGAAATAACCGTTAGATCCGGAGAATCGATGTGTACCAAGTGGCAGATCACGTGCACCGGATTGTGCAGAGAAATTGATATTGAAATAAATTTCAAAGTAAAATGGAAAGATTTCTCACGCTCCTTCCAATTCACAAACTGAACCCTATATAGACGATTTTAACATATCTTCCTGATAAACTAACCCATCAACTAAATTATACTTGCTTTGACTGCACGATAATACTTAAAATATGGCCAAATAGGCCACAAAGTGTTCAATTATATTCACTGTTTTATAAGTGTTATATGAGAGTAAAAAAAAAAGAAATGTCTATCACCCTTCATGGGAAACGAAACCGCTGCGCCGCCGCGATGGCATTCAATACTAATTTACTAATTAAAATATTTCTAATGAGTAGGAATAGTCAAAGAGAAGACTGGAATTAATACTCTGTCATGTGATATCTTTGCTATGGAATGTCACGGATATTATGTGAATGTATAGCTGTCATGTAAGCGTTACCTACAAAGATTATTTCATTCACACATGGCTCCACCTATGAAAAGTCATGAATTTGGTCTCATGATATGCAATATGATCGACTATTCAGGTAAATAAAGAAATGTGAGCGGCTGTTTTATCTTTATATGTATATAATTCTACTGTACGTGTGTATGTAATTGAACTCCTCCTAAACGGCTGAACCGATTTGAATGAATTTTTTTTGTTTGCATTTGGGTGGCGCCCTGGATGGTTTAGATTCACAAATCAGCCCGGCAGATGGAGCTGCAGTTGGTATGTAGGGTATTTATCCATATATAGCTGGACCGATTTGAATGAATTTTTTTGTATGCGTTTGGGTGGCGCCCTGGATGGTTTAGATTCACAAATCAGTCCGGCAGATGGCGCTGCAGTCGGTATCTAGGTTATTTATCTACATAGCTGGACCGATTTGAATGAATTTTTTTGTATGCGTTTGGGTGTCCCTCTGGATGGTTTAGATTCACAAATCAGCCCGGCAGATGGCGCTGCAGTCGGTATCTAGGGTATTTATCCATATATAGCTGGACCGATTTGAATGAATTTTTTTGTATGCGTTTGGGTGGCGCCCTGGATGGTTAAGATTCACAAATCAGACCGGCAGATGGCGCTGCAGTCGGTATCTAGGTTATCTATCTACATAGCTGAACAGATTTGAATGCATTTTTTTGTATGCGTTTGGGTGTCCCTCTGGATGGTTTAGATTCACAAATCAGCCCGGCAGATGGCGCTGCAGTCGGTATCTAGGTTATTTATCCATACCGCAACTAAACGCCTGGATCGACTTCAATGAATTGTTGTGTATGCATTCATTCATTCATTCATGCATTTCATTCATTTTGTGTATGTATTCATTCAATGCATTTAATTTTTTTGTACGCTGTGTTTTGATATTATATGTATCGCATTTACGTAAATATTGAGAGTATTATATTCAGATATATGTTACGTGCATGGTTTATTTTTCGACATTTTAATTTGAGTGTATTATATATTGAGTGTGTTTCGTTATTTTGACATTTTAATTTTTTTGTACGGTGTCTTTTGATATTTCAGGTGTCTCATTTCAGCGAATATTAAGTGTATTATATTCACATATAAGTTACGTACATAAAACAATGCCACGTCTCCGTGGACGAGGAGGAAATATTGGTCGACAGACTCGAAATTCACAGTTAGTCCGGAACCGTCTGGCAGAACAACTTCTGTCGGGTTCGCTAGTCTGATTATATAATAGTGCTATGATAACTGTCAAAATTGGAAGTAACATTCATTTGAAATTGAGAATATCTCCTTTTAGTTCATGTTCCGCTACGTAAATTAGCAAATCCATTTCAGAAACTACCAGAAAAAGTAAAGAGTCTGTCCGGAGACAATGTATGTATTTTTGTAGGCAGAAGAATTATGAATTTCGTGCGACTACCCAAACTACTCGTGATAGTCGAAATACTGAAAGACTGGGCATAGAATATGGGTGAAGAAAATGATTAGGAATGTAGATAGAATACAACTGAATTGATGTAGAATTCAACAGTGAAAACTCCAGGAATTATACTTCACTAAACATGAGCGGAAGGTAAAATCCATATGAAGATATCGAAATCCAAAGTGCCAGGCATGAGCATAATGCAAACAGGCGAAACTGCCAAGTAGTCGTTCGAAAGAAGAACGAACGTTCAGAAGCACTTACTTCGAATGACTTGAATGCTATCATAGATAGCTATGATGAAAATACCCCAGACGGCCGTCAGAACAAATTTTTGAAATAGTATCTGTAGAGTTGTCCTGGCGAGAAGGAGAAGGTATCTATCGTAAAATCACTTATTTTAAGAGATAAATGAGAAATGATTGAAAATGGAACCTATTCTGGCAGGATAAAATATATTCTGTCTATGACAAATATGACCGAATGATTGTGTGGAGTTCACGAAATAATCTCCCTAAATACCACTCGCCCATGACAAAAAGAGACTATTATATTCTTCAATTTATCCCCAGCAACTTGTGTTTCGAGACAATCCAATTTGACCATATGAACTTAAATAGTGAAAGAATAACTCGACCTGAAGCTCTCGGGCATCATTCAGATTATGTTCATATGGGCTCATCAAATTGCCTCGATAGAATTATGATGAAAATAATAGTCGGCTATTTGTCATGGTTTTGGAATATTACCTCCTGATATTATTGAATAAGAATTAATGGTGAGGAATACAAACTTATGGTAAGTATCATTCGTAGGTCTGTATTCCCCACAATTAATTACTATTTATTAAAACATACCATTCCTATATGGATAAACGACATTGCCATTTTCGGATAATCAAAGAGATGTCTCGATTCTTGCATGACAAAACAATTCTAATGCGCATGTGCTATCGACTCGGCCACCTTATATTCAGGAAACAAACTTCAATTTGGACTGACAAATTTGAAATTGTCCGAGATAGAATAACAGAAGTATTAACGCTTTACAACTTTAACGTATTCCAAATGTAGCTACTAATTGAATAGTATTGGTAATAAATGATTATTTGAATTTAATTCAATACTCCAAATGAAACTAGTACTTTTGTAACAATATGAATAAGAAGAATTCACCCTTATCAACTGAAAATACTGTAAAGGTACTGACGACCTTTCTGCTATGTACTGTTTATTGTCATGATGGCTACTTGGTGGCTGAAAGGTCCTCAGTACTTCACCAGTATTTCCAGTATATGAGGGTGATTGTTCCTTATTCATGATACCCAGATTTTGTGACAGTGCTGAAGGAGTATCGACTTTTTTTGATGTAATAGACAAAATTTTGAGAGGTTCGTACAAAAGATATTTTGTAATATTTTGCCACGCAAATGTATCTATATTATGTATTATTCATTCAATTTTTCCAATATACTGGATGACGATCATCTTTGGAAATTATAGGTAATACAAACAGGAAACATGGCCTTCATTAGCCGCATTTATCGCATCTTATATTTTGTAATGATGAAATAACTCCGGAATTATAGAAGATTGTTAAGAAAGGTGGAGATAATGATCAGGAACAAACCAGAGTTGTGTCTTCTGACCTCATCTCCTGGGTCATAAAAATAGAGAAAGCAAAGAATGAGACAAAACAATGATGTAATAGAAACAGCATCAGTGATATTTAGATTACAACTATGAAAGCAGTTTCAAATGAGGAATTTATCAAGGAACAATTTCAGTAGCGAAAGAAGAAGATAAAAGAAAACCCAAATATACAGGTACAAAATGCGAAAAAGGTGAAATTGAATTATTCGGTAGTGTACTCACCTATACAATGGCATTCCGATGCTATCTTTGAACCAGAATATCATGCTCACATTATCTGAAGGTAATGGAGGTGTGATGTCACAAGGTAGTTCAGCATCTTTTCCAGGAATCCCCCATATAGTCTTTTCAGGTACTAGAATGAGAGAATAGTGTTGCATATTATTGAAGAACAGAAAATGTTGAATTATTTGTCTAACTGTTTCTCATTTTTAGAGCACGTCTCTGTGGATGTTAAAATGGATACTACTCAATATTGAGTGATGACACTTTGATTCGTTGTTTCAATACAATATTTATTTATGTGATGCCTTCTTAGCATTTCAAGAATGGAAATAATCTATAATGATAACAGGACTATCAACACCAACCACCGGCACTGTACCAAACCCCAACAGAAGGAGATACAAACGTGCTATGCCAAGTGTCACGAATTATTAGATTCACGATTTGGTTTGCCTGTATTAATCGTTTTACTCACGTCGTAATTGTTTTGGATACAACTAAACTTATCTTCGCTAGAAAGATTACTGAAGCTATATTTATCTATTAACAACTTCTAAATTCTTACATTACCTGTTCCTTCACTTCATTCATGCTAATTCCATATTTAAAACGTCAGCCAATTCACTTTGATTCATTGTTAGTGTTCAATCAATATTTGTGTAATGCTTTATCAGCATCTCAAGAAGGAAAATAGTTTACAATGATAACATGACTATTACCACCAAGCACCGGTACCAAACCGAACCCCAAACGTTCTATGCCAAGGGTATCATCTGCTTTCGTGTTCGTGTCGTAAGCTACCTATCTGCTATCGTGCTATTTTTTTCCGACTTGCACGAAGTGTTAAAGTGGGGACAGTTGAGGTGTATACTCGATTTGCCTTATTGGGTAGCATTTCATAACTTTGGGTAGTTGGTTTCAGATTCTATAAGTGTGAAGTGAATATTTACATACTAGCCTCTGGAAACATGAATTCAAAACTATACTTATCTCGCAATGCTCTGCAATATTTTAATATTGTTAACTCAGATATAATTGAATATCAATAGTTTTTCTGGACAAGCCGCCGCTGGTCCTGACAGGAATCGTGAAAATTTCTGAAACCATAAACTACTCTCCTGTCTGATGCTCCGACGAATATTGAAAAATGAAGAATTATATTTATGAATGTATGAAAACAATGGATATATTCAACGAGTACAATTGAAATCCCAATAGGTTGTGGACGAAGCTGGAGAGGTTTGACAACCGATACGCCGCCCAGGTCCCAGGCGGAATCTTGTGGCGAGCCTAGTTCTCATCATTTCGTAGCAAAATGTATCGATATATGAAAGTATACTTCGAAAATACATGCTGTGGGCGAGTTTACTAGTCTCCATTCCTTTTATTGTTTGCTACCTATCGGTATCATTACGTTTACTTCCACTAGTTAAAATGTATCCCTATATTGAATACATATGAATTTTAACTCACTCAGTTTCCACAGATCTTTGGAATTTCAGTGATTATTGATTACGAATTGTGAAATTGAGCGTGATTCCTATCAAAACTTAGAACCAACAATGTTCAAGAGGAAAAACCCTTAACCCTCAGCGAATTGTAGTACCTACACGTTTTATAAATATATCGTTGCTATAAGCACAAGACTTATAACTCATTAATACTTTAATAGGTACTCAAAAGTTCCTTCGATAAATATCTTGAATGCAAAAATTCTCACGGGTTCATTGCATTTCGAGATCAGGATTGAGATCATTGTGAGATGTGTCATTGAAGAACTATTGCATCTCTCCCTGTAAATCAGCAAGCCTGGCACATGCTCAAGATAGAATGAAAGAGAGTGTATAGCTTCGTGAAAGAATTCAACACAAAGATGAGTCGCAAAAGACTCAGTGGGAAAGCCATAAAATGGTGAATCGAGGGCTCTGAAACAACAAATGAACTGGAATAGGGATATACGGGCCTGTAATCGAATACCCTGAAAGGGCAGGCAAATTCCTGAGCATTCTCCAGAAAAAAACCACGCCATAGGATGATGTGACCAGTTCAACATAGAATGCATCCCTCAACGTGATGAGCTAAGGAATGCTCTGGGTTTCTAGGACAGATCATAGTGGAGAGTAACGATAAAGCAGACGAACACGTGAAACAAAAGGGCTCAAACACCAATACTGGGATCTGGACTCTTCTGTGGAATAGGTGCGAGCACAATAGATCCCAAGAAAGGTTTGAACCATAGAATCACCATTACTGGTCAGAACTATAAAGATTGAGGCAGGTGAAAATACTTTTCGGAAACTATAACCAGGGAAGATCTAACGACTCCATCAACCAAAGATGAACTCAGAATACTGACGGGAATTTCAACAGGGCACTGCCGGTTGGAAGGACACCTTAAGCAGCTCGCATTAGTTCAAGAAGAAGTGTGCACGTTCTGATAAGAGAAGGATGAAACTTATATATACATCCTTACAGTATGCACGACACTTAAGCGCGTATCAAATAGCAGATGGAGATCTATTTAACTTGAAGCCATCGGACATCCTGAGCTTTCCAAGATCTACTGGGTTGGAGGAACTGCTGTAGTTGTTGGGACATTCTGAGCGGTCTAGCAGCAGAAGAGGACACAACAGATCGAGCAGGTTGTGTAAATATCACCAACATAATACAATACAATATCCCTCACTCTGCTCTCCGTACTTTTCATCGTATACCGGTGAGCTTTATATTATTTCGAAACACCATTTTTTTTCCGAGCGTGAATGATGTGATTATAATATGGTCGTGTTATATTCAGAGAGTATTTGCTTCTGCGGAGGAATGTAGCTTCGCAAACGGTGAGCAAATATAGTTTCCGCTTCTCTACAGATTCTTCACGTCTCATTATTCACTAGGCAAATTATTCTCATCACCAAGGTTACCAAGTAGCCATTATCATAATAAACTTGAGTTTATTCTGATGATGGCTACTTGATAGCCGAAAGGTCCTCAATACTTCAAGAATATTTGTAGTAGATAAGGGTGATCATTTATCATTTATAGGTACTATCCCGTTTATCTGCCAACTCTGAGGGTTTCCTGTATAGTGTATGTTTCTATAAAGGTAGAAGGGTTCCGCTCTTACCAGAGAATGCTATCCTGTCCCTCAATTTCTGTATGACCTGGGACTAAATGAATGTTGCTACTGTTCTGAACTAGTTCAATTGGCTTTTACAACTAAGCTTACAACTATCAGCTTATTATGTATGAGGTACGCGGTTTTATAGTTATATATATATACATATATTTGTATGTTTTCTTAGTATATTGGTTCGTATATATACTGAAAATGAAATAAAAATTCTGTTTGACTTTTCGACAATGCTTATTGTCTTTATCAAAATGTGAATTAGTGTTTCCATGTAATTTAGAAAAGAATAGATGATTTCGATTGATGAAATGCGTCTGCAGCCGACTTGTGTTTTAAGATCCAATTAAAACTGCAGAAAACATTGGATCGGTTGTGTGTGAAAGAGTAATGTATGGCTAATTACAATTATAATTAATCGAAATCATCTATTCTTTTCTAAATTACATGGAAACACTAATTCACATTTTGATAAAGACAATAAACATTGTCGAAAAGTAAAACAGAATTTTTATTTCATTTTCAGTATATATTACAAATGGTTCAAGAATATCAATAAAAGAATATATATGTATATATAGTTTTACAGTAATAGTTGATATTGAACACTTTTTATATCCTTTCTCCAGATTGAGTTGTGCGTCTCTCAATTGCATGAACTTCCCTTTGAAGATGCATGTTTATTTATCCATCAGTTCTTGACCTCAAAACTTCTGTTGTTTTGGATACATCGGTATACCAGCCGATTGCTCCTTCCCTTGCATCTTCTCATCATCCTTTTCATTTAAAACAAAATACTTTCATCCGATGCCTAATAGATACATACTCAAACATTTCGACTAACTCAATGTGATGAAGAAAACTGTCAATATCCGTCAATAGAACAGAGTTACAACGTGAAATTGGGAATCAAATTTCTGAGATGGGAAAAAAGGTTCTATTGTAATATATTCATGCACTATCCTACATGTCCTATGGTTGGTTCAAAGAACAGTGAATTATAAAGATATTCGATGTAAGGAGAGTGTGGTGAGAAACAGCAAAAAACAAAAGGTTATTCACACATTTTTGTTTATAAAATAAAGTATTTTCTGGGAACATCAGACTTTGACTATTAAGATTCACCTCGTATATCACAGCGATGCACCCTGTTTTTGGCAAAACCGATGCTCACAAAATCTTCTACAAGCCCTTCTTGCCGCTAACCTCAAGCACTCTGACTGCTTTGATAAAAGAAGATACCCTAAAACGGCATGCCGAACGATGAATATCGAATGATAGCTGTAGACAGGCACATACTGCTATAAAAGCACCGTGCCCAAAAATTGCAAAGTTCTGCCTACGACTGACAAGATATAATCTTAGAAGACTCGTAGGAATATGGACAGGACACTGCCGACTGAATAAACATCTTCACACGATGGGAGTCTTTGTCGACCCCATATGTCGAGGATGCTACGAAGAGGATGAGACAGCGGAACATGTGATTTGTCACTGCCCGGCGCTCTCATCGACAAGAGATGCCATTTTGGGGGACCCCTGGCCAAATCTGGTCAACATTGGCGACGCTCCACCCGGTGCGGCCCTCGTGCTGATCAACGCGATTGGTTGGCTCGATAGCTGAGGAGGGACAGGGGTCTTCGCCTTGAAGGGGTGGCACAATGGGCCCAGTTCAGAGGCCTAAGTGCCAGTAGAATTATACACCTTTCACATCAAAATCCATCCATCCCATCCAATCTGAAGCTGGTGGTTCTCTCATTTACTGATAAGGAGATCACAAAAATATAGACATTTTACATGTTATCTATTCAGAAACACACATACCATAGTACAGTCATTTAAAGATTTCATTTCGGAATATCTTTGTCTGAGACTTGTTGCAAGATTTTTTGATGTAATAGGAATCATTGGTCACCTATTATCACCATGGACAATCTAAATTAACAAATTTTCCAAATTCCAAAAAAATTATTATTTTGAGACAGAAATATCCACTCGGGGTTTTTGAGGTCTCTATATACGATTCCGAAGTCAAAAATACCATAATTATTTATCATCATCTGGAAATTGGCCAATTGGCAAGTTGAAGATATTTAACATAATTAATACCTTTTCTGGCAAAAAATGTACTCAATTGGTTTTGTTGAGCTAGCAATCACTATACCGAATCCAAAGATGACAAGGTCATCCATAATCGCCCGGAAATTGGCCAACTGGAATCGGAAGTTGATGGGATTCACCATAATTTAGACCATTTTCTTGCAAAAACTAAACTCAGTTTGTTTTTTTGAGCTATCAATCTATACCAAATTCAAAGATAACGATAATTTTCTAAATACAGTGGGTAGTTCTGTCTCAAATTAACAATTTTTTTAGGATCTGAAAAATCTGTTGAATTAAATTGTTTATAAGCAGTCAATTTGTTGATAAAACAATTGTTGTGCCAATTCCCCATGGTGAGACTGTGTGACCAATGATTCTTAGAACATCAAAAACATTTTGCAACAAGTTTCAGAGATCAACAAAGATATTCCAATAGTTGCCATTTCTCGTCTACTACCAGTAAACTACCGTAGTTTTCACTGTGTTATATGTTTCAATCATAATAATTCTCAATATCAGGAAACACGTTATAAAAAATTCCATAAATACTGGTTCCATTCAACGATGATTATATTTCAAGGGTTCAAACTTGAGAAGCTATGTGTGGTGTATTCGAATTATACACCTATCCGTCAGTTTGTAGCGTAAATGCCATCTTTAAATTGAGGACAGCTGGCAGATCCGACTTTATGCCCCAGTAGTTCGCGAGAAACGCCAAATCTTCTTTTCATTGCGTAATTTATTTCCAGAGTGGATATATTGTTATGGCATGAGACGATGAAAACTTGTTAAGAGCGCTTTGAAAACACCACTGACATTTCATAGAAGTTCAAGCTCTCGTGAGGGTGCTGATAGAAAACGGCCTTGTTCTAACGTTCGATATCAATTTTGAAAATTAATAATATAAGTAGCTTAAAATATAATACAATACGATACCGTTCAATCAAAATAATTTTCATTCAAGTTTCGAACCAGACATCACAACCTGACTATACTCACATTTTTGTTCAAGTATTTTACTCGTCCTTTCATCATTGTGTGAATAGATAAATTCATCGATGAGAATACATTTCGACAGCAAACGTTAGCATGAGCGGCACTTCTTGCAGCTTGTGATGCAAATTAGTTTGCAATATACAGAATGCTCAAATGAGTGATATGCTATGTGCGAGAAAGAATTCACGCTTAGCTACCACAATCTTCACAAGACCAGAACATTTGAGATCAACAAAAATATTTTTCAATTCATAACAATGAAATATCAATTTCCAGGTAGGCGGACTAGACGATATAACTAGTCGCGCGCCTTCATTGTCTTACTTTTTCTATAAAATGACGCAGTGGTGGAACTTTTTGCCTAAAGAGGTCTTTCATCGTTTCCTTATGCCTATAACCTCAAAACTTCCAAGGATAATTCCAATGCCCAACACTCCCAACATTCAATCGCTAGCTAACACGATGTTCTTCGAACATTATAGGTTTTCCTCCTTTGAGTGGTCAAAATGTCTGAGAAAATAGCCCCTCCTCTCTCTCTCTCTCTTTTTATCTCTCTCGGTCAACATGAACTGCTATACTATTCGCTAATAGATGTTCACATGGTGATAGGAAGGCATGAACGTTTTTTTTTTGTTCCAAAATCAATGATATTTGGTTTTTCAACACTATAAATAAGAGATATTCACCCTTATCCACTAATACCCTTAAAGTACTGAGGACTTTCGAACTAGCAAGTAGCCATGATCAGAAAAAATTGAATATCAAATCAAAATGTTTCTGATTAAATACTATTTGTGCGATAATAATGTAAGGAAAGGATTATTCCCAGCGGGAGATAATCGGAATCAAATAAATTGCTTCAACGTTTATACATTTCCATCCTTTCTAAATTACCTAGATTTTGTCTGTACTGTGTTTTGGAAGTGATAAACTTTCTCGAGAGATGGTGTCACCTGTATTCAAAATTTGTTCGGCTAACGTTGATTTCTCACTACTATTTTTCTTTATATATGGGAAAAATGTTCCATATACCGAGTTGATATGTTCATGGTAGTTTGAAACACATAGTATATAAGAAGCTTGAAATATAATACAATTTGATAGCGTTCAATTGAAATAATTCATATCCAAGTTTCGAACGAGACGCCACAACCTGAATGTACTGAAATTTTTGTTCAAGTATCTTACTCTTTCTTCCATCATTGTGTGAATAAATGAATTTATCGATGATAAAAGTTGTAAAAATACGTTTCGACAGCAAACGTTAGCATGAGAAGGGACACTTCTTGAAGCTTGTAATGCAAACCAATTTGCATCAATATGCCTTATTGTAATAATTATCACAATATAATTATTATTATAGGTTCAATTTTAGTTCATAAATGGAGGAATGTAAGGACCTATTAATTTTGAAGCATTGAATAAGAGTAAGGTTAGAAAATTGTTATTGCCTTCGTAGTGATTTTCAAAATGAAATGAAAATATTATTGAGCTTGTGCATCCTTGAAGGATTTTGGTAAGAAAGAAAATATATACCTAACTTTTATAAAACTGAATTACTAGTCTGGTAAAATTGACATTTCACATCGTGATTTTGCTACTATTTGAGCGATTTGGACGTTCTTGGTGTCAAAATGTTCGCGAAAGTGCCCCAAACCAGGAAACTCCATTTTGAACCCGCGCTTCTGTTATCTCTATTTGTTAATTAACAATTATGCCTCTAATTAAATGTTGATTTGGACCGATAAGTAACTAAAGTATTTGACAAAAATATATACAACTAAATTGGCCGCAAATCGTTACTCGGAGGTTTTCGAGGTCGCTGATCACGAATCCATTGTCAGAATCGGAAAATTCGGGAACACTTGACATTTTCATGGAAAATTACAACCGAAATCTTCGTTTTCAGAATCGGGAAATTCTTCATATTTGGCTAGCAAACTCGGCTTTTTCATGGAAACTTTCAAAAAAAAATCTTGCAAATATTGTGTCACGAGCTTGAAGAAATTAACTCGGGGGTCTTCGATGTCGCTCATCACGAATCCGTTGACAGAATCGGAAAATTCGACATATGGGGCTGGATAACTCGTCATTTTTCTGAAAAATTCATTCTACTGTTTTACAAATTGTTCAAATACAGTGTTATATTTTCTTCTAATGTTCAAACAAAATATATTCATCAATGGTGCGTGTACGAAACTATTTTTCATTCGAATTATTAGGCGCCCTTCTATTACTTATTTTATACTAGAGTGGGGCGATTATTATAATATAATTGATATTAATAGATTGATTGAGTGATGCAAAAATTGTAGTTACATTGATATACATGTATACAACTATGTATGTTTCTCATAAAAAATAATTTTAGAATGAATTATGAAATAAAAGAAGAAAATCTTAAGGGGTACATAGCTGTACTGTCAACAAAGTCGAGTTCCCTGATTGTGACAACGGAATCGTGGTCAGCAACCTCGGAAACCCCCGAATATATCTTTCCACGCTAGTAATCTAACATTTGCAAATGTTGGTTGAGATTTTGTACGAAAATGTCGAGTTTTCCGGTCAATAAAGTAGAATTGTCCGATTCTGACAATGGATTCGTGATCATTGAATCTACACAAAACTAATTAATTTTAATTCAGAATTATTGCTCACAAATTGTTTCACCAGACTGTGGCATTCTCAAAGCGTGGACTTATGATAGTGACTTTTAGCTTTTAGAATGCCACAGTGTAGTGAGACAATGTGTCAGCATTGATTTCTAATTGATTGTTACAAGTTTTGTCTAAATTTGAGTTCAATTCTCCAATCCCGGAAGTTGGATCTATTTATGTGTCTCGTTGAACCAAGTCCAAGTATATTAGCTATACATAAGTCAGAATGTACTGGAAATCGAATTTAATTTCAGACATTTTGAGCATAAATTTGTGCATTTCAAACAATGTTTTCGGCAGCCACATTTTAAACTGTTACATCCAATTTCACAGCTGCAGCAAATCAATATTTCCGGAGTTAATTCCTTTTCTGTAAATTTGGGCATAATGCCAAGTTGATGTTGCTTCCCGTCCCAATCTGTTGCTGTCAGTTCATTACCCAGCCAAGTTTGAAGTTTTTTCGAGTAATTAAAATAAAAATTTTATTAAATAGCTCAAAATTGTACATAATGATTTTCGGATTCGAGTTTGTTTCGTTTCTTTGCATTTTTTGAGAACATTTAACATGATAATGTATATTTTTATACACCACCAGAAAGTAGAGATTACAACGAACAAAAAGCTCACTGACTCCTTTGAAAAAGGAGATATTTTGACGTGAGAATTTTCGATTGAAAATTAGGGTGCTTTTTCGATATTAGGTCAAAATAAGGTGAAAAAATAGATATTTCAAATGAAAAAAATTACAGTATGCTTAGGACATAAAAAGGTAAGCTTTCACCAAATTTCGTGAACAATTTTTTTCTTGTAAAAGTTAAAAACAAAAAACCAAAAACTTGGTTATTTGAGTTTTCACATAAATTTTGAAGTTATGTGAAAAAAGAGTGAGTACAAAAGTTGTAGATCTTTATATTACCTACAACTTTGCTATTTAACTTTTTTCCATATGACTTGTAGCTTTGTCAGAAAAACCATTTTTTACCCTTAAAAACTCACCCCTTTCCACTTCCGGACCTCAAATCGCCCGTAATTAATTTTTCCTTTTATTTTTGTTATATTCTCTTCCTTTTCCAATGGGTTTCATCCTACCATAATTTTTTTCACTTTTTACCATTCTCAAAGGCTTCAGCCCTGGTCTATTCTCAAAGCGTGAACTTATGATAATAAAAGAAAAAAATCTCAAGGAATATATAGCTGTACTGTCAACAAAGTCGAGTTTCCTGATCGTGATAACAGAATCGTGATCAACAACCTCGAAAACCCTCGAGTATATTTTTTACGCAAGTAATCTAACATTCGCAAATGTTGGTTGAGATTTTCTATGAATATGTCGAGTTTTCCGGTCAATAAAGTAGAATTTTCCGATTCTGACAATGAATTCGTGATCATTGAATTTACACAAAACTAGTTAATTTCAATTCAGAATTATTGCTCAAAAATTGTTTCACCAGACTGTGGAATTCTCAAAGCGTGAACTTATGATACTGACTTTTAGCTTTTAGAATGCCACAATGTAGTGAGACAATGTGTCAGCATTCATTTCTAATTGATTGTTACAAGTTTTGTCTGAATTTGAGTTCAATTCTCCAATCCCGGAAGTTAGATCTATTTATGTGTCTCGTTGAACCAAGTCCTAGTATATTAGCTATACATAAGTCAGAATGTACTGGAAATCGAATTCAGTACCGGAAATATAACAAGATATCAAAAGGAAAACTACCATGAAAGGTATATACATATTGAGAGGGAATGAAGAATATGAAAGGAAGAAAACTCTATTTGCAAATGTAAATGGTAAGGTAATTTGATTAGTTTTGGATAACTCCTGCAATAGTATCCATACGTTGGTACTGACAAAGCAGCGGAAAGATTTCAATATCAGAAGATCTATATTTATTCTAAAATATACCTACTTTCTTGTACTTATAGAGAACTTCCGACTACGCATTTGATAAATATAGGAACGTATGGGTTCCTGGCAATCGGAAAAACTACAAAAGCTACGATTCGCTTTGTAAATCATAAAGAAGCAAAAATGCAATTACCATAGAACACATTCTTTGTATCAATACAAAATGTTCCGAGTTATCATGTTTGATAGCTTGAAACTAAAAGTAGTTAACTAGTCAATACGTATGTACTTAGTTTATTGAAAATTATTCTTGATAACAATCACTTATGAACATTTTGAATCGTGAATTGAGTTTCAAGATAACATTGAATCACAAAATGGAATATTTTGCCGTATCAATAATAGTTCTCAAAGATTAGGTAATTACAACACTATTTCCAGCAGATGCACTCATTTGAGATTTGTATATAAAGAGAGCCAAATAGTTCAACAAAGGAAGGGACATTCCAATAGCTGAATTACCCAACAAAACCGATGATCCTCATCAAACATGATACCTCACAATAATAGAGAGTTTTGTTGATACAATATAGAATGCTCAAATGAATTGTGTGCTAAGTGGAAGGGAGAATTCACACTGAGTTATTACGATCTTCACTGAATCAGATTATCCAAGTTCTCAGCAGAAATATGTTTCAACTCATACAAATAAAATGTCAATTTCATTAAGCGTCGTCAGGCTAGTATAGACAAGTAGAACGGTTCAGCTCAAAGAATCACGCTTGAGATTTCACCTTGTTATTGATTACACTGCGTATCGAGCGGTATGTACCAGTCTGATAACATAATGAACCACATACAGTTCACTATATTATTGTTGAAAGAGATACGTTGACGCGGTAAGACATGTCTGGAGACTAGAACAGAATATGTTGAAGCCAGGAATATTTGCAGTCATACAATAGACGAATCGAAAGACACATCATATAACGCCATATCAAGATCAAAATACAGGGTACAGATTTCACCTGAGCTGGAGTACTGTCCATATCTTTGGAGATCAGCTCATAAACATGTGCTGAAGCTTTTGCATTCTATTCAGAAGACTTCGTCTGATTTATTTCACACTTACAAATACGTAGAACTCTCTATTCTGTTATTAGATATTAGTATGTTATTTCACCTTGAAGGATTCCAGATAGACCAACTAGACGAGCTGGAGCTAGTCGCCCCTTCATTGTCTCACTCTTTCTATCAAATGACGCAGTTGTGGAAGTCTCTATCTAAAGAAGTCTTTCCTTATGTATATAACCTCGAAACTTCCAAGAATAATTACAATGCCTATCTCCCAACATTCTATCGCTAGCTAACATGATGGATGTTCTTCGAACATTACAGGTTTTCCTCCCGAGTTGACAAAACGTCTGAGAAAATAATATCTCTCTCTCTATCCCTCTAAGGGTATTATAGGTTATAAGTTCAATGAAACCAGGTTGGTGAACACTGTAAATAAGAAATATTCAGTTTTGATGAAGTTTCCGTCTCCGACAATTTCCGAATTTACAAAATCGATTGTGAGTCATGTTCAAAATGCTATCTGGGTCAAACTAGAAGGAACATTTCAACTCGGAATAAGGAACACTTTGCCCATAAAAAAAAGTAATGAGGAAAAATCAGCGTTAGCCGAACATATTTTGAATACAGGTCACACCATTTCTCAAGAAAACTTATCACTTCTGAAACACAGTACATACAAATATCTAGGTAATTCAGAAGGGATGCAAATGTATAAACGAAGAAGCAATTTATTATCTTCCGATTAGTTAACTCTGATGATGATGGCTACTTGGTAGCCGAAAGGTCCTCGGTACTTCAGGAGTATTTTTAGTGAATAATGATGACTATTTTTCATTTATAGTGTTATAGTGTATCCACAGTGTGAACTCTTTTTAGTTTATCAGGTTTTTGAAGTTATATACTTCATGTAACAATTGTCATCGAAAAGGAGGAGATCTTCGTTTAACCCCATGCTGTGAGTATGATGAGGGATTTCCAGGGGGCAGAATGTGATATACTATTATCCAATCACACTTCGCAAATGAGGAGACTTTCGACGGGATGGCAGAATGCGCAAATATGGACTGCTTCATCGTTGTCGTCATCAATATCTGCAACAGATACAGTGGATTCGTACTAATGAAGACCTCTGCAATACAATCAAGGAATATGTTCTTCCTCTCCACTCATGAATGACAAGTCTTTTGAACGTTCCGCTGCTTAATTTCCTTGCGATTTCTCAGTTTTAATACTTTTTATAATTCAGTTTTTTTTTCAATTCCTTTTTTTTTCTGTCTGACCCTGTGTCGTTTCTTCTCCCAACCTATTCCAATTCCTCCTATAATGAAAATCTATGCAGCTGGTGGTAAAGGAAACTGTTTTGACCTAACTAATTTGAATTTAGTCTTGTCTTGTTGAGATTTATATGGCTGTAGTGTCTGCTTGTTGACTGATTGATACACCAAAACGTGAATTCCGATTTTCAATTGAATTTTTATAGTAATAGGGCGACTAATGGAAGTATTGGCGACACATCGCACGATGCTATAAATGATTGCATAGATAATATAGCAACATAATGATTGGCTGATACAAATCGCACATTCAGCCCAATTATAAATCTTGCATCTAGCTTGCAACCCTGTCTTGCATCTCTCTTCTAGATCGCAGTAAAATTTTCAGAATCTCAAGTAATTCCTCTTACATGCTCATTCAACCACGTTTCTGTTTTTTGTTTTGAAACGCTACTCGTGAACTTATAGTGCGATCTATTGTACAATCGATTCCAAGTCGCTTTGAATTGGATTGCAAGCGTCTCCAGTTTCTTCTATTCTTTATCAATACCTAGGAGACGTAACAACCTATTACAAACATATCTCATTGCATAATTTAGGGCTGGGAGAATGACGAAGTGAATATTCAGACGAGTTGTAAATTAAAAACACATCCAATGAAAGCATGATTAATGAATAATTTGTTGAGTTGAGAAATGGAAATTCGTATTAGGAATGGCCTGTCGTGACCCGTTCCCCGGGAATTCGCAAATTTGCATGGATCATTTTCCGGTGGATTGTTTCATACCTGCTACGTCACTACCTCTTTTGAAACGTGATACCGTCTCTAAAACTTATAACACGACTTCGGTAAGTGATATCCAAATATAACCAAATGTTTACTTGCGGTAAAGGAGATCCGTATCATAACGTATATTCTTCTTACGCCATCAACGATACGAACAATTATTGGAATATTTAACCACAGGAATAGAGGTGAAGAGTTGTCTGTAACAACAAATATCCCCAGAAATTCTGCTGCTCCTAGACAAATTACTTTCACTGCAATGAACGAATTCTAAAATATAAAACATAATTTCCTCACGGAATTCGACAAACAAGAGTTTTGGGTTTGCATCTTATAGAGAGGAAGTATAAGTAAACTGTCAGTACGAAAAATACGATGAGGTACCATATATGACCTCAAACAAAAACTTCAAACTAGTACTACATTAGTACCTTGGGAGGAATATCTGATTCAAGAGATTGAAAATTTTTTTGAAACATCTCTAAGAAAACACAAATTTGATTGGATTCAAACTTGGTAAACGCTAAAAGCTGTAGCGTCACCTAGAGAAATATATTTTTCCCTAATATCCAAGATCATAATGACACATGAAACGTATATTCTTTCTAAACTACTGAAAACAAAAACAGGGGAAGATCTCCTTGTAAAACATTCTTCTTGCACTATACGTAGTAAAAGGAAAGTATTGTAATCGACTTATACTATTTTTGTGATAATGCCTGTGTTCGCGTGTGTGCGTATATTTGTGTATGCTTCAAAACAGTGAAGACGATTGCGCCATACCTACTGGTCTAGTGGATTTATGATTTTGCAAATCGCTCTGAAGTGGTGGAAATAAGAACTGTATTGTTGTAAGGCAAGTAAGCCGTATTTTTGACATTCATCTCCGGCTTATCGAATGAAATCATAGCATTTTATTGAACCATGTTTCCTGGTTATGAGTATACAGGGTGTCTCACGGTGACCACCCAGTAGAACATTCCAGAGACTATTCTGATTTGAATTTTCAAAATTTGGGATTTCAGATATTCGGGTATGTACTCCCCAAGTTTCTCATCAAGTTTCTCTATTTCTAAAATTATTCGTTTTCGAGATATTTTTTTTTTTTAATGAAGGGAAACATTATTATAATCAATGTTTTGGCATACCTTCATGAGTATCCCAAATTCTTACTCTTTGCTGGAGAACAGGATTCAGGCATTTCAAAATTTTCCATCCATATGATTAAAAAAATAATGCTCTCCAGGCATTCAAATTCAATCTTGTTTCAGCACTTCAAGCAGGAGATGCTGAATAACACTCAAATACATTTGAAAAAGCTAAATCCAAATCCTTTGAACTGTCATTGCTCATCACTCCGTTTACTACTTTGTGCCCCGATGTTGGATCGCAATATTTATATATTAATAACGCAGCGAACCAGTTCGCTAGAGACTATTACAAAGAGTAGGGTGGTGGTTGAGGTATCGTTGGAACAGGGCTGAACTGTATATGTTTAAAAAGATATAACAATTGAAAAAAAATGTTTGGCTGTGATCAGCCATTGAAATTTGTTGAGAAGCGCGCAACTGTCAACACACTGAGATGCTTGTAGGGTGGTAGATGACGAGGATGTCGTAAGTCAACTGTCACTGGGGTGGCTAATAGTCAACACTAAAATGTATGACAGGTGGTAGACCTAGTTATCATAATGAGTATCAGGCAGTCCTGGATTATAGCATAAGCTTGACTAAGCTATAGCTCAGGGCCCCGACCTTTAGGGGGCCCCGCGGAAATTGTAAAAATTGAAAATTAAAAAACTAATAATGACAATTTTTCTGGGAAAAAATAACGAAGTAGAAAAATTACTGGATTATAAAAGTTTGCGTATGCCTAACGACTGGTAATATCTAAAAGTAGTCAAGAATTAGTTGATTTTGTATTAAAGGCGGATAATTCGCACTTATAACTACTCTTCATCTTGGAAGTGCAGTGCAGTGGCTAATTAAAACCCATTAAAAACCCTTTGGGGACAAATATGCGACAGGATAGGTTAGACTCGCTTGCAATACTGTGCATGGAAGCTGATGTATTGCGTCGAATCAGCTTTGATGACCTGATAAAAGATTTTGCGGCTATAAAGTGCAGGAAAGGATTGTTCTGAGTCAGTTAGATATAAGCGAATCATTCAGCGGATAAGTTTCCAAAAGGGCAATTGTAAAAGTGATTAATGTAGTTACGCATTGTATATTATGCCAAATTAAGAAGACGTACTAATAGTGTAAATATTCATTCATGTACTTATTTTCCTGGCAATCTTCTCCCCGATTTAGAGCATTATATCACTCTACAAATTATTTTATTCTATGAATGAAGAGTAATTGAGAAGAAAGGGAGGGAGGGGCCCCCAAAATCTGTTGTGTTTAAGGCCCCTCATAGTGTTAATCCGGCCCCGGTATTAGGTAACTTCTGGAAGAACACAAAAATTAAAGAAAAAATGAAAATCTGATCACGATTTTTGTACTTTTCTTATGGTATATTATCCACCGTAGAATGCATAGTAGCTCCTGGATCGAAGGATTGAAAAAGTCAACATCAAACAGAATCGATTCTATCCACGACAGTCGAAAGATTACATGGAATGAATGGAACGAAATTGCAGTTATTTCACGAAGAAATTCACATCCTTATGTGTAATATAATCATCTGAAAGTTGCTTTTCTTCAGCAATTTCTCCCTAATCGGGATAAAGACTATATATACGGAACTACGTTACCTGAGAAAAGGAGCGCAAAGTAGTATATGGATATAGAATTACGCAAATTGGAAATATCAGATCCAGTTAGCACTGAATAATACTTTATTCCGAAACAAAAAAATGTTTGAACTCTCCAAGTTTACAGAAATATATTGAGCTGTTAATAATCTTCAGTTCCTATTTCATTCAAATAATTGAAACATCACGAACAAATTATTTGTACAATAATCTTGTAGATCATTCAATATGTGAATAGTTTCTATAGTTTTTTGTTTTTTCCTAAAGAAAAGGCTGAAATTGCTCTGCTAAAGTACGGCAATTTGATTTCGGAATGATTGTTTAAATTAGCATTGAGCAGTTTTGAAGGGTCCAGCTCAATTAAAATTCAAAATTTTATGAAGTTCAAATATATAAAATTTTGGTTATTTAAATAATTAGGAAAATCGTGTTGAATTCAGGGAGCATAAGAAACCCGAGATAGTATAACCACGTTTTATAGAACGAAATCTGTTTTCTTATATAATTAATATAGGGAAACGGGATTGAAGTATATAAGAAACATCACTACATAGTGACAAAAAAGAAATAAATTTTTCTAGAATTGTAACAGAAAGTGTTGCTTTCGGAAGTTGGAGAATTGAACTAAAATTTACACAAAACTTATAACATTTAATTCAGAATAATTAATCCTGACAACGTGCTTCACCATAATGCTGGAAAATAAAATCCAAATCTTGTAACGTTTTGGGAACTTGATGAATCAATCCAACGGTCATTTATTATTCCGATAACTGTTGTGAAATATTCAATCTCACAAAGAGACAACTTGGCCGTCTGTAGTTTGATAGCCCAAGCTAAGACTTTCACTTGTTTCCTTTTCAATCAAACGTTTTTATCGTCCCCTTAGAACTTCCCTCACTATACATAGTATATAGTATGAGGGAAATATCGTAATCGGCCCAATAATATTTTCCCCTATTCTTGCGGAGATATCCATTATGGCCCTTCCCGAATCAATCTAAAATATTCTTGACATGATGTCTGTGTGTATGTGCGTGTGAGCTTAGGTGCATGCAGAACCCACTGTAGAGACGATTGCACCGTTTCCATTGATCATGTGAATTTGGAATTGTGCAGATCTCTTCGAAGTGGTGCCTATAGGAGCCTATAGGTTTTGTACGCGATAGCCCCATTTCATTTTAATTTTCCTGACATCCATCTTCGATTTTCCAAATGGAATATCTGTATTACATTGAACCATAAGAACAACCGTCTTTTGTGGTTATAAATATATATATATCATGTTCATATTTAACCTCCGAAAGTGTTTCAAGATTAGAGTGACGTCAACGATGTGACGTCACAATCTATTTTACGTCTTTATTCTGTGGCAAATTTTGATAGTTCATGTGACAGTATAAAACCAGGTTATATTATAGTTTGAGTAATTCTGAAAGTCAACCGAATAGCACGTGTCATTATAATACACAGAGTTGTCAAATATATTATGAGGAACATTTGGATAACATTTCAATGTAGGATAGAGTATAACATAACGTCTTTCATTAGAGGCTTCTGAATTACTTCTTATGTATTTTCTGCCCCCACAATCATTCTCATTTGACCCACAGGTGTGCCCAAATGCTATTTTAGTAACAAAAGGAAAAGTGAGCTAACTCATTTGATCAATTGAACCCAGTTAATTTTGCATGTACTGGCTGACGTAGTCTGATTCTACCGATATCGTACTTCGTAGTAGACGAAAACATGTTTCCTTCGATCCCAACTCGAAGTCATTGTGGAATGTAGTGTGCCATATGGGTGTGACATGGCACGGTTATACACGTTGTGATTCAACTGTCGTCTGATTAGCGCGAAATTCGAAAAAGTATTTTTTTCGTTGACTCATCTCTACTTCCTGGTCGTGTGCCTCGGACTACTCCCTACTAATTGAGTTCTTGGATGATTAACTAGTGACAGCGTATCAATGAGCATAAGAGAAATTCTGTATGACCGGACAATTCTGTGGATATATCATGATTGCAGCGAAACTACAACATGAATTAGCTTAACGTGTTTCTTTCTGATGAAGATAATTTAAACGATATTTTTTATCAGTCTACATGTTGTAAACGTAGCTTTTGTAACGAGCCGTTCGCACATTAGGCTAATTCATTTTATTGCATACTACGCAAATATGTAAAACGCCTCAGCTCGTTTGGAATATTATTAGTTTTCATTTTGCATTGCAAAACTCATGATTTTAATTTTTTCCAATAAGAATCCGAATGTTCAAAGACTTTTCTACAATTTGTTTTAATAACAACTAGACGGACAAACTTCACCATTTTTATCTCAAGGATATTGGAAGTTACATATCCTATTGATCATGTTCAAAGAATATTCCTTAATTTTTGATCCAAATTATTTCTCAAATTAGAACAGACTTGTGCCGATTGCTGATTAGATAACAAACGCGTCTAAAGCAAAGGCATAAAAATTATTCAACTAGTTTGAAATTTTTTGTTTGTTTCGTGAATCATAGGTGTTGTTAATTGGAACATATTTTTCACAAGATAACAGGTCTCACTCTTCAAGGATGAAATACTACTACTAGATATAATCAGAAGGATATCTAAAAATCTGATCGAAGAATCACTGACTTAATTTGAGTGTTAGAAACAAATTTGATAGGTTACAAACGACGAAAATAAAATATTTTCATTTGGATCCATGGTTTGTCGAAATCCTGTGTTCCGATAAGATTATAGATCAAATAATCACCAAAAATTAATTATTTTGCAATAAAAGATTATAAACAACAATCTCCACAATGGACAGACCTGGATATTCTATATATTTGTGTTCAGGAAGGCTAACCCCCAAATAATATAGTTACTTCGGAAGTTGGAGAATAAAACTCAAATTTCACACAAAACTTTTAACATTTAATTCAAAAATGCTGACAAATTGTTTCACCACACTGTGGCATTTTCAAAATGAGGAGCATTTTTAAATTAAATGTTACAAGTTTCGTGTAAATTTTGAGTTTTATTCTCCAACTTCCGAAGTATTATGAATTTACACTACGTAAACGCCGAAACCATAGATATATAATATAGTTATTATAAAGTCGTATGCAATATGTTTTCAGAAATTGATTCATTTTCACGCCTATCGTCTTGACCAACAAGATATTCCGGTTAATATTGAATCCAAAGATGTTGGTTACTAATGGATGTAAATATTTATAATTGCATCATTACATCCCTAACCCATAAACTATCAGTTTCTAGGCGAATAACTACGTAAGTGAGCAACTTGTGCTAAACTTCTGGTTCAACAGGAACTGCAAAGTTATCATTACTTCCATCACATAAAATTTCGACTAGCTATGACTACATATGAAGTTCAGGATATTATGAACTGCTCATGACGCAACTTCTATATGCATGTATTATTTCAATATCTTATAGCAAGTTAGAGCCTTTCCACATAAAATCAGAATGAATTAAATGATTTTATTCTGAAAAAGCTCATAATCCGAGCCTTCCTCAAAACTTCAGTAATAAGAGCTTTGAGATTTGAGGATATAAGTTATTCAGAAATATTTTTATTTAATTTATAATAATAGGTTCAAGTAAGCGATCGTTCTACTTATATATATCAAATTAGAGACACCACTAATTCTTTCTTTCAAATACTCCAAATTCTTTGTGCCAATTCGTTTTTGTTACGCGGAAATGATACTGCTTACAAGTAATTCGAGTAGTTCAATTCAATTTAGTTCATGTCTATCAACAACGCACTACTCAGATTGTTGCAGTTTTCTCTACTGGAATGTACCAATCGCACAATTGCATCTTACAAACAAAACAAATATGAATAAAGCTGATGTCCATGGATCGTTGAAACAGATAGTGGCGCCGGCTTCGCAAGGTATATATCCAATAGTGCATAATGAAATATGGGATAGATGTCTGTGGATGTATGTACCCGCACACATACACATAGTTATATAATGTTGGTAATGTAGTTATCGCGCCCACCACGGAATGTTGTGTATAGTGCAAATTCCATAAGACTATCAAGAATTCTTAGCAACCAGACCTTTAATGGCTTACCATGTGCACAATCTACACATTCAAAAACAATTGCAAGCCAAGTGGTTCAGCAATGGAAATTATAATAAAGATTCTAGACAGGTATGAGTAATATACAAAAACTCGGGAAATAGGTCACATTAACACTTATGCTTCATATTTTCGTCTTTACGTACATTTCTGTTTCACGGCCTTCATCAGAAGACTTATTATGTCCAAAACGGTATTTTTTAAAACTAATTGTATTAGCTCAAAGCATCCTTATCCCACCAATTTTGATTAAGAATGCCCACGTCGCTGAAATGAACAATCACGAAAAATCGAAGTGGTACAATTTCGATTATTCGTGGTTCTATTCGTTTCGGCGACCTGAGCATTTTTAATTGGAATTGATGCGATAAGGACGCTTTGTGCTAATACAATCAGTTTTGAGAAATCCCGGTTTGGACATAATGAGTCTTCTGATGATGGTCGTGAGACCGAAACGTACGTAACGACGAAAATGTAAGGCATAAGTGTT
Organism: Endomychus coccineus; assembly: GCA_958510875.1. Classification (NCBI taxonomy): domain Eukaryota; kingdom Metazoa; phylum Arthropoda; class Insecta; order Coleoptera; family Endomychidae; genus Endomychus; species Endomychus coccineus. Next base: position 47,782,692 of record OY294068.1, read on the forward strand.
AATACGACCTATTTCCCGAGAATTAATATATAAAGCAATGTAAGTTAATATAAAGGGCAAATACACATTATTTGACTTTAATTTTTTAAGGGACTTCATATAAGAACCGATTTTCTATTTTTTGACGACAATACTAGGTGCATGTCGTGACTTTGCGAGTGATAGGAATAATCATAAAGGGAATGAAAATATCATTTTTTTAGGTAAACAGTTTCATGAAAGTAATATCCTTGCCCTTGCATTTCCAAAGGTCCTCACCTAAACCATAAGATCTGTATTTTATGTTCATAATGAAGTAATATTTATTCATTTATTCAAGAAATTTAGTTATAGTAAATTTCCAAATGTTACATGTAAAAAGTATGAAAGTATACTCAAACTTATTGCTGAAAATTAATATTACTTAATCTGTGATTCAGCATGACAAGTATTATTATTATTATTACTATTTTATTCAAGTATTCAAAGTATCTAATAGACATTCCCAAGTAATACATCATAAATATGTATATAAAAATGAACTAAATAATTATTTCTAAAGATTAAATCTAAGCTTCTTTTAATATAGAAATTCTTTTATTTAAGAGTATCTTTCATTTCGAAAGAGAAATTTGAAAGACGTTAATGACGTAGATTCGTATAGAGGCATATTATAGTTGCAGAAATTGAGGACGTATGGTAACAGAAACAAGCGTTTCAATCTTGTGGTATGCCCCAATATATGAAAATTAAAGAGCCACAACAGATTCTGTGAATCCATAATATTATGAAGTAATCAAAGTAATTCCGCCTCCTATCACTCAGTTAGCTTAAGTGTTTGGATTTCTTAGTGAGACATCTACTCGTAAATGGCGTTACATATTCTGATTTCACTAACAGTCTGTTAGTCCGTTTTATATCTTCAACAGAAAGATGGTTGATTGTAAAAACGTTCTAATCTACAAAGACTAACTAACCTCAGTGGAAGACGCTCAATTTCGACTATGCTACCAGGATGATGAAACGGCGGAACACGTTCTAAAGTGAATGGCGAAGACTTCAAGCGATTCCTTTTACCGTTCAAAAGATAAGAAATTCGATATTAAACCGCAAGTCGATATGTCTTTCCGTTCAAAAGTTAGACATTCTATGTTTGAGAGTCGGTGTTAAAATATCCGTATACGGAATTTAGATGTAAAGGCGAGGAAATTAAACACGAAAAAGGCTGAAGTGAAAACAAAGAATCGGATGAACAGATTTTGATGAAGAAAATCTTAATCGATTCAGGAAGTCATTTAGTAAAAATGTTACCATTTTTTTTCTTCTAATGTGCATTTTAGCATTTCTACAGAGGAAAATGCATCTCTTTGGATGGACTTTCAGGAGATAATATTAAAAATGTTGGAAACATGTCCAAAATATAGCCAAAATTAATCACCCGGGAGTTTTTGGGGTGGCTGATTACGATTCCGGTGCCAGATTTCATCTACAATGCACCTGGGGCACAGTACATCCGGGAAATGTCGTCGTCTCCAGGGAATTCGGGAAAATCTCTTTAGAAATGGAGTGAAACTTATTGGAGGGGTTCTTTTATAGTTGCCGGTTGTGATCAAGACTTTCAATAGTCACCTGGTTCTCAGGATACCCTGATGACCTAGGTCATCTCCATTGATTGTTTTTAATATGCCTTGAAACGCAACCAAAGTCGTATTTTAGAGCTTTTTGGGGTCGCTGAACATGATTCCGGTGCCGGATTTGAATTACGGCGCACCTGGGGATCAGGACATTCTTGTACTATTGTCGGCTCCAGGGAATTCTTGAAATTATCTTTTGGAATGGGATGAAACCTGCTAGGGAGGTTCTCTTGAGCATACCGGTCGTGACCAAGACTTTCAATAGTCACCTGGTCGTCAGGATACCCTGATCACCCAGTCATCGCCATGTATGTTTTTTGATATGCTTTGAAACGCAACCAAATTCGTATCTCGGAGGTTTTTGGGGCCGCTGAACACGATTCTGGAGTCGGAATCAATGTGTTGTGGGTAACAAAGAATTCAAAAGATACCTTTTTCACAGTAATCAACTTGATTGAATTTTTCAAGTGCGAAAAAAATAATATTAAAAAATATTTGATTTTAAATGTTGTAAATTTTGATAATTAGTTTTGATTTTTCAAGAATCAATATACAACAGATAAGTTTACAGGAAGAATCAACGAAAACAATATCGTAAAACACGAACTCCAACTTCAACTTTTTGAATTATTTATAAAAAATATTGTATAAGTTAAAATCACGTAGTTTTTATTTTCATTATTATTCTCATTATTTCTGATTCCGACTCCAGAATCGTGTTAAGCAATCCTAAAAACCACGAATTTGGTTTTATTCCAGAGCATATTAAAAAACAATCCATGGAGATGACTTAGGTCATCAGAGTATCCTGACCACCAGGTGACTATCGAAGGTCATGGTCACAACCGGCAACCTCAAAAAAACCTCCGTCACAGGTTTCATTCCATTCCAAAAGATAATTTCACGAATTCCCTGGAGACGTCTATAGTACCAGAATGTCCTGATTCCCAGGTGCGCCGCAGTTCAAATTTGGCGCTGGAATCGTGTTCAGCGATCCCATGAACCTCCGAGATACGAATTTTGTTGCATTTCAAACATATTAAAAATCAATCCATGGAGATGACCTGGATAATCAAGGTATCCTGAGCACCAGGTGACTATTGACAGTCTTGGTCACAGCCGGAAACCACAAGAGAACCTTCCCACTAAGTATCAGTCCATTGCAAAAGAGATTTTTCCGAATTCCCAGGAGAAGACGATATTACCTGGATGTACTGAGTCTCAGGTGCGTTGTAGTTGAAATCTGGCACTGGAATCGTGATCAGCGACCCCAAAAACTCTCGAGTGAGAAATTTTGGCTGTATTTGGACATGTTTTCAACATTTTTGATGTTACCTCCTGAAAGTGTATTCAAAGAGATGCATTTTCCTCTGTAGAAATGCTAAAAGCACATTAGAAGGAAAAAAATGGTAACATTTTTTCTAAATGACTTCCTGAATCGACTAAAAGAAAAATTATCAAAATCGGTTCATCCGATTTTTTTTCCACCTTTTCTGCTTTATTTCCTCGCCGTTTCATACTAATTTGATCATTCTAGAGCAAATGACGGGGACCGCAAGTCATTATCTCTCTACGTTCAGAAGTCAAGAAATTCGATGATTCAATCAGTGTGAAAATTTCTGTATTCGGCGTCTCCATAAAGTTTCATACAATTTCAAAGCGAATGAAGGAAACCGTATGTCGATGATATCTCTTTCCATTCAAAAGTTGCGAAAGTCAACGGTGGAGTAGAGGTATCTTCCAGTTCAAAAGTCACACTCCTCTGTGGAAAGAATCTGATGTTAGATGTTCAGTAATACACATCTTTTACCAGAAGATTCGATCAAAACCCCAACCAGCAAAATCATTGGCATGAAAATACTGAATTTGCTGGGTGAACTATTATCAGAAGTGAGCCAAAATAGTCTAAATTTGGATGGGATAGTCTAACTAGACGTGTAACAGGCGCATCATGTATAGAACGCCAATTTATTCTCATCTTTGTAGAATCTCGATCGCACTTATTGAATCACTCATGTACTGCTGATTTGAACTCAATCTGTGGATTCATTCTGCTACAGAAGGAATGAAAATATCATTTTCACTGCTGCTCACTCTTCCAAACTCAGTACACATCCTTTTACGTGATATTATTAAGATTTGTAACATTTTTCTCCATTTAATAATAATTATATTCTTTGTGATTCAATATCCATAGAGGTATTAGACAGGAATGAAGTTATTAAAGTTTTTACAGTTTCTATATTAATCCAAATGCATTGGGCAAGGAATTTGAATTTAAAATTGAAGTACAATATTTCATTTTGATGTTATATATTAGAATTGGAAATCAATATCAGTAATGATATTGTACCGTCGTTCGTATAAATAGGCTATTTAGAGATTATAGTCCATAAATTATGAGTTTTTAAGCAAAATTTGGTTAACTTTCAATGATAATTTAAAATTGAAAGCGACAATTTATGGATTAGTAGGGAAATGTGCAGAAAACAAAAGGCTTCTGAAATTACAGATTGTGTTTTATGCGTACTACAAAGCCAAATAATCCAATTAGTCATCTGAAAATGGCCTGAAACAAATATATGTCCCTATTATTTCGGTTTTTCAGAATATTCGCTCAATTAGCATTTCGTTTCCGAATAACTCGGATAATAATAATAAATACGTAGGGAATAACATAAATGTCAATGCTGTGATCGTATTTTCGGTTTAGGCTAGCTGCAATTATTAATTTATTACGTTATCCAAATACACCCTTAATGGTCTTTCCAATGATAAAAGTGTATACACGAAATCTGTTCATTACGATGCAAATAAATAACGAATCTGGACGTATTCAATCATCGAACTACTGAATTCCAAATACTACAATCGAACAACTACGTTTTCACCAATCTAGTAATTATTATTTCAATTCTCCATTTTCAGTCCTAATACTGGGATTTGGTTATATCCATTGCCCATTAATTATAATATTCAATATACTTGAGATCCTAACTTAAATTTGAAATTAGCTTTTGAAACAACATCATACGAATTCGAGTAGAAAAGTTGAATCAATCAACCATAAATTTCAACAATTGTTCCAAAAACTCCTAGAGCAGAAACCAAGAATATAAACATTATTCATAATGAAACAGATAATAATTTCAATGAAATGGAAATGAGTTTGGTAAATGAAGGTTCAAATTTTGTAATTGATTCTAAGAAATTACCTACGGAGCATTTAATTCATGATACTGAAAATACGATTTGGTCTCTCAACTTTCAAGATGAACTTGTTGTTCGTAAAAACTGCAAGATAATTCTTGAACATCCAAACAAATCATATAAAATTTCCTCAAAAAAACGACAATAACATCTGTAAATCATTGGAAGAAAAATACTGTAATTACTTGAAAGCAGATAAGGGAAATTCCCTAGTAATTATAGGCAGAGAGGATTATCACAATTTGGTAAATACCTTATTGAATGATGGTTCCTATGAACAGATTATAAGGAAACCTTCATCAAAATGAATTAAGCTAGTCAATAATCCATTAAAATCGTATACAGGTGCAATCTCCGTTAATTTATAATACAAACTTATACTTCCAAATCCTAATCTTCCCAAACTGTATTCCTCACCTTCATAAACTGAGTAATTCCATTAGACCAATCATTCCAAACATTAATTGTCTACGTATAACAGCAAAATGGTTAGTGAACAAAGTTTGTCCGTGAAAAAGTTCTTGGAACTTATTGCAAAATTGAAGGATTTCGAACTTGAACCTAGTGATACTCCCATTCCATTTGATGGATTTTACTATTCACAAATACTCCGATTCCTGAGGCGATAGACATTCTGAAGAAATGGTTTTCAAATATTAATATCCCCGATAGAAACTGCACAGAATACGTGATCCTCGCAATTATTTTTAATACTTCAAGTATTGAGAAAAATTATTTCACTTTTAACAAAAATTACTTTCAACAAACAATCGGATGTGCAATGGGCAATCCACTCTCCCTTTTTTTGGTCTACATTTTTCTAAGCGAACTTGAAACCTTCTTGAAATCAAAATTGAATCAGTTTCCGAAAGTTTGGTATAGATATGTTCACTAGATTTTCACAAATTTCGATTCACATGGCTTTTTGAATACGGTCAATAGCCAATTTGATTCACTGAGATTCACTGTTGGAATAGTAACAGATAATCAGCTCCATCTCCTTGATATTAAAATCATAAGATAATCACTTGGATTTCGATATATACAGAAAACCCACTCAAACAAATAGGTATACTCCAAAGGATTCAGCTACTTCATTCATAAAAAAGGTCCGTTTAATAGTCTAGGTCATGGATTATTGAACGTGTTTTGAGCCAGTAAAATTATAACAACGGAGTTGAGAAACTTCAGCAAATTGCATTGGACAATGGTTACTAGAAACATTTGATCACTAATTGAATTTCGAAACAAAAAAGAATATTGGAACGTAGCCAACTAACCAAATTAGAGCCATTACCTACAAATACTTCAATAGAATTCAAAAGATTCACTTTACTATTCAGTAATCATTCATTATTCAGTAATTGATAGATTTCATAGTTCGTTCTCCAAATTTGCAATACAACCAGTCTATAGATGTAAAAACAAGCTGAAACACCGTTTGGGCAACACCTTTGATGTTTCCGATTTCGACAATTGGTGGGAATCGTCGACTCAACGTAGCAACAAAGGAACTAATACCTGACAAGCGAATCAAATTCCGCTCTTATTGCATCACCCAGCATGTTGTGGACAAATAATTCAAGGTAGATGGTGTATAATAATCATAGACTCATACCAGGAACCATTATTATCACTATGCGGGTAAGTGAAATCAGTACATCAGTACCTATGCCTCTATACAAAATTTAATTCTATTCAAGAAATATACCCAAACCTGCAAACTATGAAAAAAATGGAGAGACAAAGCAAGATTACTAAAACCTTCAGGGGCAACCTTTTTAACGCTGAAACCAGTCTGCCGGTTGGAGAAGTGGTTCAAAATTAAGTTATCAGTCTTCTCACAATGCACTGGTGATTTATGTCACGCAAAACTCAGTTATATTTCTAATTGTGATCCCTCAAGAGCAAATGATTAGAAACAAGAATTCCGCATTAATTCGGTCACAGTAAAACAGCTCGTTGTATGGTTTTATCCGTTATATTCATCCGTAATGACTACTCCTTTTTACCTCACTATTCGTAGTATAAGTAATCGAGTCATGCAAATTGTTTCGGATTTTCATGAATATACCAGTTTTGAGTATTCACGAATTGATCTAGACTATTTTCGAGATTACGTCTGTATGTTAGTATGTGTGTCTATTGGAAGTATAGATTCGAAATGTTGCAGAAAGTTCTGAATTGTTTTTGGGCGCTGTATACCCATTTTAAGTTATATTTTTGACATTCATCTTCAGTTTTTCAAATGGAATCATAGTATTTTATTTCTGGTTATGAATACATATCACACGCATATATTCAACCTGCAGAAGTGTCCGAAATTCTCATTAAGATTCATGTGATGTCAGGGATGTGAGGTCACAGTCTATTTCATGTGTTCACTACGAGCTTAATCATGATAGTTCACGTCACAGCTGGTGCCAGTATGGAACAATATCATAGTACAAATAATTCGGGAGGACAACCTGACAACATGTATCAATAAAACATAGAGTGGTGAAATCTCGATGTTAGTAACTAATCAATTAACGTCTTTCATTCGCGGTTTCTAAATCATTACCAATATATTTTCATATATTTGAACGAAAGAAGTGTCCGAAAGCTATTTTGCTTACAAAAGTGAGAGAAGTCAGTGATCGATTGATCATACCCAAGTAAAGCGGAAATTGAAGGTTACTGGGTTATGAGTTTGAACTATCGCCCAAAATCACATCGTGGCATAGGAGGACTCACTTTCTTTCTCCATTGATGCCTCCACAAACAGCTACAGCTCAATGTTCGGTGTATCAATAGATTCTCTAGTGTTAGTGTGATATAAATTTTGAATAGTTCTGTACTAGCTTGATATCATTATTGAAATCGTATGTAAATTCATACCCTGAATACCTAAATATAGTCAGATCAGATACAAAATCTGGACTAGCCGTATCCTGTAGGCCACCGGAATATTTATATAAATATATTTTTCATTGACTATATATAACGATACCATTTGAGCGCTGAAGGTAACCAGCAAGAAAAATAAATATTTTGGTACTGGAAATCGAACCCGAGTCTTCTGGTTGGGGGTTAGGTATCATATACCCTAGACCACGGCGACTGTTTTAAAATTCTCAACGCAAGATGTAAATTTAAGTTTACTTCAATAATTGTTTTTGTTGTTGTTTTTGAATTATTTTGATGAAATTTGGATGGAAGCAGTTTTAAATTAACTTAAATTCACTGTAAAAATTTAAATCTCAATTGTCAACTTTTCAGAAAAGGATGTGTTCATTATACGATTCCTCTGAGAAATAACAGTGTTCGTGAACGAACAGGAAACGATTTCTTGTCAAAATTCGAATATGATAGGACCTCAGGTTCTTGAGTTATTTTTTGACGAACATCCAGACAGACAGACGGATTTTTCAGAGTTGCTTTAGCTTTGATGAAAAATATTGAAAACATTTGCTCAACTCTTTTTTTGACGATTTTGGGAATAGTTTGAGTGAATGCAATATACTCTTTATGACTTCGTCGCGAAAAGTATAATAAAAAGTTGTAGTCTAAAATTTAAAGGGTTCCTTGTCTAGTCATCACTTATCCAACTGGAATTGAGGAGGAAAAGTTGCTCAAATTGGTCTCATCAAACCATCGACCATGCTTATATAGGTCTGGCTAAGTACGTTCGTTCCTTCATCGTGTGCTTGGATGTCCCAGAAAACAAGAGATAGCGGGATTGGGCAAATGTGACCTGCACATCCGCGTATTGAATTACCTAAATATCTAACAACTTCATGCTATCGATTTCCGCCTATATCTTCATGTGATTGCGAGGATCCTAATCAAGATAGGAAATGACGTCGAAGAACTCCTCTTCCAGAAAGCAAAGAGGAATCGTTTATAACATCCGGATCGTTGTATAAGATATTTCGAAGGTCTCGGGCTTGACAACGAAAGAATGATCAGCTTAAATTCGTCTAATCTGCCTACCTGGAATTTCTCATGGTGGTATAATAGCAAAAATTCTTGATGAACATCGACCTAGGAAATATCAGAAAAGAAAAAGGGATAGATCGCCCACCGTTCTAAGAAGTTGTAACAGGTCAATGATTTCTTAAGTGCAAAAGCAACAATCAGACGAATAGCTCTCTTCTGAAAAGAATATAAGAGCTTCAGCGTATATTGAGAGCTGAACTCTAAACATGGGAACTATTTACTCTGGGACAGGTCGAATCAGTGATTTGTAGATTATGAGGAGCTGTTGCCATGAAAAGTTCCACTTGGTACGGAGAAGAAAACTAAGATTTTGTACACCGGTTTTCGCAATGGACCTAACTTGATCGTCTCTTGAGGGAGTTCTGTATGAGGCGATAACGAGCATGGATATGGGGGCTCCATATAAATAGTTGCACCTGTCAGAGATAGTGGGATCCGCCACCTGGAGAGAATACAAGCTCGAGTTTTGATTGTAGATTATCAGATACCCATTTCATTTTTTCCAGATGACCGTTCACTGCATCCACTTGTCTCTGACTTCGTCGGAAGATATAAATGCTCCAAATGAGGAAGCTGTATGAAGAGTAAAATTATCTGCAAAATAGCTGACGGAACACTCCCAACATATATCTGATATGGACCAGAAGCAAAGTTATTGCCAATAGTTATTCTTGTGGAACATCAGAGTTGATAACTATCGTAGGGGAGGAAACTCCTCCAATCACCACATAGAGTGATCTACCAGAGAAAAAAGTGGAAAGCGAAGGAACAAATTTTCTACATTTTCATCCAATATTCCAGGACAAAGACAAGCGAGTCGGAAGATCCCCTCCACAAAGGAAATTATATCACCTTCTATAATACAGGAGCTGTGAGACATATTTGGTGACTGCTATCAGAAATGTAGCAGTAAAATTTTGTCATCAACTAGTTAGTCTCGACCGAGCATGAGAGAGAGACAACATGCTGAAGGTTTCGAACTAATTCAATCGATGCTGTGATTGAATTCACTTTTTGCGAACAATCCGTAATTTCAATAGAACCATGCAATTCCCTCCAACTGAATATCATTTAGAATTTGATAATCTGAAACGAATCGCTTGAGGTATTGCTCTCAGAAAATGAGAAATCGACTGAGATCTATGACAAATTTTCCTTCGAAATGCATTGAATACAAAATGTATATGTCCTGCAACCTCTTATCTCCTATTATATGAAAGTGTCCAAACGCAATATCTTTTCGTCGCATTCCGCAATGAATAGTATAGAAAGTAAAATACTGTAATAAAAGAGTACTCTTCGCTCAAATAAATGTAGAACGCCTAACGTTGTTTCATCGGAAAATTGTATTGAATTGTTTGTGCGGATTAAATGGAACACATCGAAATTGAATCGAGCTACGTCGATGCCATCGTATAAAGCGAAGTAAAGTAACTACGCCTTTTCGTCAATTCGCGTCAACTCGTTTCGATAGCATCTATCTTGAAGTAATGAGAGGGTGCGCCTTGTAGGATAAGGTGAACCTGAAAGCACTATTCGAAATCCTATTCGATATTACGGCCTATCTTTATGAAATCGGTTTAGGGATTTAATTATTCTGTTTAAAACAGCAAAGCCTTCAGATGGTAATCCTGGTGGTGAGAGTAACGACTGAGCGAATAGGTTGAAATGTCTTGCAACAGCTTACAGGTCAGGCGTTAAATGAGATTATATAATCTCCCCGTCCTCATTAATTAGAATCCTTAAGTGCGCCTGTGGTCGGAAACAAGTTAATCTGAATTAAATAATACCTGCTAATCGTCAGACAGTCAGAACCCATGCTTTCAGACTATGAACACTAGATTGTATCGTACCAAAATTATAATTGGACTCCTTCGTGTTCATAGAAATTCCCTGCTATAGCAATTTCCCGGAATTATATTCACAAAATAATTCAGAACATAATCTTCCCTGGAACTATCTCATAGATGCAGCTGAATTATGCATCCACAGTTTATCAAATATAACAAATTCATTGTATTGTAACAATAATCGAATGATGATTCAACCTGCGTGAGAAAATAACAGGATAAGGAAGATAATACGACATTAGAGAAAATAATTATTTTGTTGAGACGATGTTTCGAAGGAATATAAATGATTTTTAGTAGGTACGAAAGATGACCACAACAAGCGTACGTCTCTACAGGGTGTTACAGAATATTGCAAGGAAAAGTAAGAGCAGATTCTACTTCTAAATATATGAAAAAAAGTTCATATAAACATGGATTCGGAAATGCTCGGTTTTCATGATACAGGGTTCAAGGAGGTTCGGTAGAGATTGTTTTTTATGATTTTTGGAAATTCTTACAGACCGTTGAGAATAACAATATAAGAATATGTCTAATTTTTTGGAGAGTTTCACTACACCGTTTTTTGAATATATCGAGTTTAAAAACAATATTTTAACATAAAAGCTTATGGGAACGTGGTTAAATCTTCAAATTAAAAAAAAAAACGGTTAAATAGAAATACCTTTTTTTAAACTGGAATAATATTATTACAATGATATTCTGTGCAGGTTTGAGCGAGTCTCATTAATTACTTCTGTGGAAAAATAGCTGGAAATGGATCTAAGTCAGGTGATCGGGGTGGCCAAGAAATAAGCACGCGCCGATCAATCCAATTTCTTTGGGATGTAACGTTTGAATAATCTCTTACATTGCGACTAAAATGAGCTGGCGCTCCGTCGCACATGAACCATAAATGTTTACTACTAGTAGGTTTGGTAAATTCTCCTGTGGAAAATGTAGGCATGTTTGTCCGTCTAATATTCTGGGTAATATGAAGGATCCAATCAAATAATTTTGAACTATTCCTGCCACACATTGATGGAAAACTTGCTGATGTCGCGTTGGTGAATGATATGTGTATTTTCATCCGCTCAGAAATGTTCATTGTGGAAATTAGAAATTCATTTTCTGGTGAATAAAGCTTCGTTCGTGAAGGAAATGAACGAGAAGAATCTTGGATCTTCTGGATTGTTTGTCTTAACCATTGGCAATGATGCAATCTGGCTAGAAAGTCTGCTTCAGACAGTGCTTGTACTTTCTGTAAATGGTAAAAATAGAGCTTCTGCCAGTGAAGTATTCGCCATACATCAAGGTGGTTGGCATTCCTCAATCCGTTTGCTAGACGCCTTGTACTTCTGTCGGGATTTTGTTCAACCGCTCACTGTTTGAGCAGCTCTTGGCGCCCCACAATTAACAACATTACCTGTTAGTTTTTTTGTTTCTCTCAAACGTCTATAAACGTTTACAAATGTGTTAGCACAAGGTGAATGACGGCCAGAAAATGAATCTGTATAGAGACGCTTTTCCATAAATAAAATGAATGTCTGCCAATTCCTCAAACGAATAATTCACCTTAGTAAGTACTTAATTTGTAGAGAACTTAGTAAGTATATATTCAGTAGCGAACTTATTAAAAATAGCTGAAACACCAAAAATTCTAATCGCTGTATAGGCAATTCATGTCATTCCGTTTTGTTCTAGTTTGACAAGATATTTATGACGTTTGCAAAAATAGCCAAAAAGATTTATTATTTTTCAATTACAATTGCATTGAATTGTACTGATTATTGAAACATTTTCATTTCAAAAACGGTGCGTCAGAAGGAAAAAGTTCGAGCAGTTTCAGGCACTTTTCAAGCAGAATTAATCTGGCTTTAAGAAAGTCAGTGGCGTACAGTTTTTTTGGCTTAATATTAAGACTTGTCGACACGAACGCCACTGATGTGAGTGCTTCAGAAGACAATGTTGTACATATAAATGTGACCTTCAATAATACATTTGCGTGTACCAAAACTCATCACAACATCTCAACGGGCTTTAAAGTAAAATAAACTATTAAAGACGGAAAACTTTGAACACGCCGTGTCATGAAAACCGAGCTTTTCCGGATCCATGTTTACATGAACTGTTTTCATATTTTTAGATGTAGAATCTGCTCTCAAATTTTCCTCACAATATTCTGTAACATCCTATATAATGGTTGCAAGTATGTATGATATTATATGTAGGATAACCACAAATTTTCTTAGCGACGCGGTCTTGATCTGTAAACTTTTTGCGGACGGAAACGGTGATAGCCCTTCGGAAAATCACGTATTTTGACGAAATTGAAGCGTGGCTAGAACACGTAAAAATAGAAAGAATGAAATTTACTTCAGCACAAAATCCAGGAAAAACACTGCGGCATTTTCCATCTGCTAATTCCGATTCAAAATTTGGCCGTAATTTCGCCAATTTCTATTGCTTCATAAAATGAGAGGAATAAAACATTCTGTATTCTATTCGTGCTACTGAACAGATAACATCGCTCTGCAATTTCACGTTAAAACCATTAGAAAAATTGATAATTGGCAGAATCGTCTACTGCCAGTACATAATTCATTGAAGTGCGTATACAGAGCATTATGCCTTTTCCACACGAGCGAGCTGGTGATATGAAACTAATAATTGAAGAAACAGTGGTGGATCAAAAATTAAAACTAAATCTTGAAGAACAACATTATCATCGTCATTAATAGAGAACTCGACGTCCTGAAAAAATTATTAGTTCACAATTAGGACGGTTAAAATGTGATATGGAAACTGAACAACAATATATCAAAATGAAATATTGGGCATGGGCTAGAGAAAATTGGCAATGAAATCACGCAAGAGAAAGTACTTACACTTTTGACGACAAACAGAAAGTCAATGCAAGACAACTGGAAAACTGTTTTCCAGCAGCTGAAAATACAAATGGGAAGAGCAAAATAATGGTTGACATATGTGAATAGCACACAAAATTCGAACTTCTCCAAAATAGGAAAGCGTTAAAAGAAACTAATTAATAAAGACATTAGCCTATATAATCAAAATATCATATCAAACTGCAGATAATCGTTGTCAGTTGAATGAGATTTCCAATATTTAAAGGAGAAAATAGAACGGATATGTCTAATTACAGACCATTCTCTTTAATAAATAATTTGGAAAAGATGTTTGAAAAATCTCTGGATAATAGGTAATGTTACCTGTTCGATAAACATAAGATAATTGCAAACAAGCAATTTGGATTTCAAAAAGTTATTGGAATTAAAGAACTAATACTTCCAAACTATTGTTAAAATGATTCTAGACTTACAGAAGGTCTTCTACACTATTGCATGAGGAATTACTGTCAAAATTAAACGATATTGTCGTAGCGGGGATATGTATTGGATCTTTTTAAATCTTATCTCTTCGGCAGAAACCAGCGAAGGTTGGCGATGCCGTTAGTAATATTAGAACAATAGAGATGGGTATACCCCAAGATCCAATTTTAGGTTCGACAATTGGCCATATGCCTCATTGACACTCCTTCATGATACTTCTTCACACACTTCCTATCCAATGTGGACTGCAGTTTCAATTGAATTTTAAAAAAAGTCGGTTGCAGAAGAATTTCTCCAATCATGGTCATCTATTCTACTAGTACAATTCCACTAATTAACATAACGATTCTTGATAAAGATAGAATTGAACTGTCGAAAACCAAGTTTTATTTTATTCATAGTCATAACATGTTGATTTTGATATTTTCCGTAAGTGTATGATACAAGAAGAGCGAAAATTATAGGCCCCTTCTATAAATATTTCTACTAATATTATACGTATTCATAATTCACCTGTAATTAATAAATTCGTAAATCAATAAGATAAGTTATAACCTTGAACTGGTTCTATAAATATTTCCACCACTTAATAGATACTAATGTAAGGGATTACATCTTAAATAATTGAGTTGATAACCCTCTATTCTGATTAGCATTGTGTTGCTGAAACAATTCATTGAATTCATATCAACAGTAAATTGCATCTTCATGAACTGTATTAGTGAATTATGAAAATACCAATTTTTCATATTATACCTACATATTTCAGTTTTTCATATGTTCCAATATATAAGTATATCATCACGAAACTGGTTTAATGGCTGAACTCAAAAGTTAATATGACGGCAAGTGTAAAATGATATGAATGATAGCACATTCTAAATTGAAATCTGTATATTGTGACGAATGTCATGATTCTGTGATGCGAACAAAAAATATCCAATTGTTCTGCTAATTGCTGTACTACATATAGGGATAAATTGTTCTAATCTCGTTTAATCCGATTCGGCATATAATATATGAGTGTATGCAGATTATTGACAGCTAATAAACTATTTTAACACTAAAGTTTGTACAATTCAATTGAGTTCTACTTATATCGATTATTGTACTGTGTTGCTGCTAAAAATTATTTGATTCGATAAAAGCGTGATTGGCGAATTAATATTTCAGTGATGAAATATTATGATACTGTTAATCCAATTCTGGTCTCTTGTTTATGCAACGATTAATACTTGATAAATTTGATTCAATTTGATTGTGGATGTTTTTCTCAATATCTGTAGTTTTTGTATATATAGATAATCTTTTATGTATATTCTTGAACCATTTTGGGATGTATGTTATGGTTCCTTGGTTTGCTGGTTCTTAGATATCACTGAAAATAGAATAACAACTCTCTTTTTTTGACGTTTCGTAATACTTTATTATCTTTATCAAAAATTATTCTGTCAATTAGTGTTTCCATGTAATTTTGAAAAGAATAGATGATTTCGATTGATGAAATGCGTCTGCAGCCGACTTGTGTTTTTAAAATCCAATTGAAACTGCAGGAAACATTGGATCGGTTGTGTGTGAAAGAGTAATGTATGGCTAATTATCAATTGGAAATGGTTCGAGTATAGTTGAGCATAAGACATTATTTTAAGATTATACAATTCTGAATACCTATGATTATTTTATGAATCAGTTATTCTATCATTAACATTTCATTTCGATTATCAACAACTAATCAAGTTTAAGATAATTCTATGGAATCTAACCTCAAAACTGTTATTCATGTATGTTAGATGATAAGTTATCTTTTTAGGTTGAATTTTAAAGAGATAATAGCACAAAATAACAGAATCTAGTTAACTTTGAATTAGATTATTGTAAAGTTTCGAAAGACGGGAATCTGTTTTGTCATTTACACAATTGTTTCTTTTAATTTGTATACTTCCCAAAATCAAACGTTTGTTCTTATTCGTTTCAATATTTAAAATTTTTGTATTGTTGTAGTCAAATGAATGGTTAGTGTCTTTTGCATGCTTACTCAGTGCAGTGGATACGTTTTTGATATATATTTGTGCCCATTCAATCTTATTTCTTATTTCGAGGTATTGGGAATATTGGTCAACGTATACCTTTTCGCAATCTTTACAGAGGATGGAATAAGCAGCATGGGTTATCTTTTTGAAAGGTGCGTACCTTTCAAAAAGATAACCCATGCTGCTTATTATTGCCTTTTTTAATTTAGCAAAAAGACCTCTGGTTTAAATAACTTTTACTAAATAACATAGTTTTTCAGAAAGACCATTAATATATGGGAGTGATATATAATGCTGATCTTTTTATTTCTAATTATTGGTATTGATTTTGCCAGATGAGTTATGAAACTCATGAATTTTGTCCATAATTATGGAATTTACTAAATCAATGGGATAATCATGCTTGAATTGAAGTTTCTTTTGTTGTTGTGATATATTTAGCTCTGAGCTCAGGAGAACTTAGTTGAATAGCTCTATCTTTCAGATTTATAATGACATTATTTTTATATTTTTTAGGAATATCAGAATTGAAATTGGTTAACCTTCCTAACCAAGTAGGTATGGGGTAAGAATTTTGTTATCATTTGATTTTCGTACTAAAGTTAAATCTTGAAAATCTATTTCATTATTATTTTCAGTTTCAATTGTGAATTGCAATTTATGGTGAAAGGAATTGAATGAACTGAAAAATTCATCAATAGACAAATCTATTGGGATGGCAGCGATAAAGAAGTGATTTTTCCGAAATAAAATAACATAATATGATTAAAATATTCATATAAAAAAAAGTGTGGCACTTGGGGACTGCCGCGGTAAAGCTATTGCATAGCATTTTTTATCAACTTATGCAATTATAATTATTTATTTATTTTTTATTTATTCAGTATTTCTTTTTCTTTGATATTAATTCAAATTACACTTTTTGAGCGTGGTGACCGATAAGAAAACAATTTTTTTTTCTCTTATTGAATAAATGAGAAGTTATTATCGTTTAAAATATTTTTATTATCTTACAATACATGTAGGTTATTCAGGAATTTTTATCATTGAAACTATAGGTTTATGGTAACTGAAATAATAAACATAAGTTTGCTAACGTGTGCAATATTTATTTCAATATTCGGGGTCATAATATTAGAAACATTATTATTATTTTGGTAAATAGCTACCCCACCTTTTGGAACAGTATCTACAACAGTATATATACCTACATGTATACTTACGGGGCGGGGCGCAGATGCGGTGAGTGTGGCATTATAAAGATGTGATAGATACCTATACACCTATATACTCTCTCACAAGCAGCTGCTTACGTATACGCCCGATTTCGGAGCAGCTCGTCTCGATCCGTGCGAGCTTCGTACACTCGTACCATATACATACACGTTAAGCGAACGCTCGGCCGAGCTACATGGTAAGAAGAGTGGAGGGCGTTAGGTTTTATTTTCATTACGGAATTTCTTGATTCGGTCGCCGCGCTAAAAGTCCGCGATAAAAGCTATGCAATAGCTCAAAATTGAATTATTATAAAAGTTAATGTAAACATTATTCATACTTCAAAAAAGATCTTTTGATTGGAAATCAATTATAATATTCGTACTATATAAATATCTAGGTACCTCATCAGTGAATTGAAATATACAAAATTAATCATACTACATCTACAGAATGTCCGTATCAAGCTGCAGCTTCAAACCCAAAATGATGAGTTATTGAAAAATAGTTGAATAAATTCCGACTTAAGCAAGTTATTGAAGATAAGGTTCCGATAATTACATAAATTCCATGGAATCCAGTAGCTATAAATAAGGAAGATACATAGATTGAATCGGCAATCATAAAAGGTGATTCTGTATATTCAAGTCCTTGTAGAAGAGAAGAATAAATACCTGAAATCACTGTGATTAATAATCTTAGATTTGTTTGTTTCATATTATTTTCTATTAATCTATGATGAGTTCAAGTAACTGTAAGGCCTGAAGATAATAAAATTAGAGTATTTAATAAAGGCAACTCAATGGTTGACTTTAGGCCAGAAAGGTAATTCATTGGTATAGAAATGCTACAATCGTTAGTTATTATGCTTTCACTTCTAATTTACAATAAATATGTTGACATGCTGTTTATGGAGCATATGGGAAGAGCAAACCTAGTGCTGAAGATGTGTACAATAATCGTTTTCGCAATAATAACACCAAGAATGTTTTATATTACGGAACAACATTGAGAGCTGGTTGTTTTCCAGGCGTTAAAAATCTAGTTCCTTCTCCAGCAGATGAGGATGTACTTAATATTTTGGCTCATTTCCATGTGAATGCAAATACCTCAACAAGAGTTGAGTGTGAGTAGAAATTCGATATAGAGAGTACTAAAAGATCATAAGAAATCGATTTGACCCTATATTTATTAAGGATCGTTGACTGCCAGAAGATATTAAGATTTCGTACGAAATATCAAAATACTCTTCCTTACTTGAAGACATTTAGAACGTATTGGTTAAAATTGGGTCGCAGCAAGATGAAGAACTACTTTACGTTTGGGTAAGTTAGAGAATAACAAAATATGCGATTCTTTGGTTTCCGTGTTCTTCGGATTTTACTCCTTAGGATTCCTTCCTCGAAACTTACGGATCTGGATGATTTAAATGATAAATAGAGAGTCATGTCGTTTCATGAAATCCGAAATAATTAGAGCAGCTCATATACACACGAATTCTTCTAACAAGGTTCGATCATTGTACATGATCGATTTGACTACTTATTAGGAATATCTCTTCATCCATACTTCGTTTCTTAGTCGTCTGTTACCTTAATTAAAATTCACTTTTCAAAGGTCTCCCCAAAAACGTGATAACATACAGGTTGTCCCAATTGAAATACTGAAGTTGAGGTCACGTGAACTCTCTAGAACATCGTAGAAAGGTGAGAGATCTCTCCCTTTCCTAGAGATATTTCCATGTTCATCAGAGAACTCGTCTGTTGTTCCACCACGAGAGATTTCAGACAGTCGGACTAGATGAGCTCAAACTAGTCACTCCTTCACTGTCAAGCTCGAGACCTGCCGAATTTCTTCCTACCACACTTCATTTTTCATCAAGCAGCGGAGTTATGGAACTCTCTACCTAGTGAGGTCTTCTCTCCCTATGTCTATAACCTCCAAACCTCCAAGAAAAATACAAATGCCTATCTTCTCTCCCTATATATACTGCTGGCTCCCACAATGTTCTTCGAACATTATAAGCTTCCATCTCGTGTAGTCAGAGCATTGAAAGGAGAAAACATAACATTAACATTAGGAGTAAGCTGGAGTTTCCACTATTCATAGCTATTCGAACCGTCTTCAAGATATTGGGGAGCCAAAACGTCGTAGGACAGTCTACTGTGACAGTTTCTCTTGATAAACAATTGTGACATTTTCTACATTCATGAATATTCTTTGTAATTCCCTGTACATCGAGGTATTAGTCAGCGCCAGATTTAGGAGTGGGCAGAGTGGGTGGCCGCCCACTCCACCAAGAAGGAAGCCTCAGCAAGTATGATATATTGAAGAAAATTTTGGATTCCAACAAAAACGATATGATGTTAATATAGTTACAATTTCATAATTTTTGAGTAAATTTGTATTCACATATTTTAATTATTCATTTTACATTACAAAAGCAGGAGATATTGTAAATTCAATATTTATGCAATGACAGGTAGAAGTTAAAATGAGCTATTTCTGATGTCACATTGCTTTGAAACAGTACTTCATTGAAATTAGTTATTTGAATTTTCCCGCGTGTTTAGTATGTGGCGCTGTGTAACAGATAAGTTTCTAGTCTTTCGACATTACAATTTTGTATTGTAAAAATATTTTGTGGCATTCAATATTACCGTCTACCATAGATGCCCCCACCAAACTTGTACCCACGGGCACCCACCAGTCTAAATCCGGCCCTGAGTATTAGTTTGTTAGGTATTTGTTCAAGGATTATTCATCATTCCCAAGGTTGAACCTATAAGTATATTCCAGCTGAATTATCTAACGTATTTATAATATATTGAAGATCTCTTCTAAATATGTTGATGTGAGCCTTCATGTGAATTGACTATCAATCTCCAAATTGGGGAGGAAGATTTCAGACGAAACAAATATGAGACTCAACATCTGGTATCACTCAGCTAACACCGGATCCAGTTCTCCCGGGTTGAGTTAAAATGATAGTTGAAAACAATAATTCCTAGAACTCAAACGGAAAGTGCTCATTAATCACTATAACCAACTCAGGAAGGTGCATCAGATTTTTAGTTGTATTTTAAGATACGAATTCAAGGAACGTATTCTTAGAATGTTATTTTTACTTTTAGTTGATCTGTATAACAGCCGTAAATAAGGACAAATCGGATCCCCTGCAAAGTCATATTGCTTTTACTACCGTGTCGTGTGCCAGCTCTGGCATTTTGCCTAATTCTTTGATTTTTATTACTAAAATATCTGTGTGGGTGCACTAACTTCGCTTCAAGGCTAGGAAAGTCTTCTCTAAGTACATAATACTACTCGTAATGAGAAGATATTCCCAACCATGTAATTAGTCCATTACATTGTTACGCAAGAGATTAGCTCTGATAGTTGTTTTAACTTGAGTAATATCACTAAGAATATAATTTCTACGAAACAACTGAACAACATAAAATTATTATGTCTCATATAATGCTCACGTCGTAAATACATTCCTGAATATTATTAACGTCAATTTAACATGTGATGTTCAGGGTTGGATGAAGGCGACAGTAAAGGCTTAATAATAATATATTGGTTGCACAGTACACGGTACTTAGTTACTAGCTACATGTAACCAATAGCGGTTAGTACAATTCTACAATTTATCTGTTATTCGCTACCTTATGATTCTAATGGACATCACCTGATTGCCCCCTTCCTTAGTCCCCGTACGGTGTAGCATTGTGCCACTACACCTCCTACGGGAATTTCCTAAAACAATTTACTCAACCACATGTCAGTAAATTATTTTATTTTGTCATAGTTGGCCCCTTACACCTACATTTACTATTATTATAGACTGACAATAAACTACTAGGTCAAGGATCCAATATGTTCATCAGTACTTGAAACTTATTTGAGAACTAGTGCAGTACCTACAATATAATATAGCTCCAATGAACCTATGATCATTACATTACCTACAATCACGGTCGTATATACAGGTCTGGGAATTCGAGTCTGTTTTCTATGTGAGAAGTGAGTCCGCTAAGCGTCATCTGTTGCATAGTACCAAAAGTGTGCCGCATAGGTCGAGGAATGATCTCTGGCACGACCGTGTTCTCTGGCAACTGTCATTGTTGACTTGTGAACACAAGGAAAATTATGAAATCGTGCATTGTGTTGAAATGCAAAACATTACAAAACTGTAAAGCAAGAAACTTCTGTTTTTAAAGTGCCGAAAGATGCGGAAATACGGAAAAAGTGGATGCTTGCGATTCCGGATAGAAATCGTTTTAACAAGGTCTTTTATGTATGCGAGCAGGTATAACGAAAAGGGGAAGTTATTTTTAAGGTGAGTAATACATTTCGACAAGAGTAACAGTTCTATTCCTCTCTCAAATCACACTATCATTAAATATTGCGTTACGAGAAAAATTATTTTACTTAATAATGTCATTGGTGCCATACTTCGATCAAGTGCTAGCTGGTGGCTTAGCGAGGGACTACGAGTTTGGCGATATGTAAGAGACTCATGTCAAACTTAAAGTTCCCAGACCTGTATGTAAGACCGTGCCTACAATTACATCCCCGTTGAATTACCCAAATTTACACTGTGTATATTTAATAAATATAAAAGAGTTCACACTGTGGATATATTATTACAATGGGTTACCCTCAGCTGAAGATAAATCAAAATTCAGTAAATTGCTTTTCCGTATATACATTTCCGTCCCTCCTCAATTATCTAGATATTTGTCTGTACTGTGTTTCAAAAGAGATAAATTTTCTTGAGAAATAGTGTGACCTGTATTCAAGATATGTTCGGCTACCGCTGAGCCGTTCTTTTCCTTTATATGAGCAAAATGTTCCTTATAACGAGTTGAAATGTTCCTTCTAGTTTGACCCACATAGCGTTTTGAACACGACTCTCAATTGATTTTGTAAATCCCGGATTTGTCGAAACCGGGAACATTATCGATATAATGCCTGAACGGTATTTTAGCTTGTTCTTCTTCTATGAACTGGTTGTATTGCAAATTTAGAAAAAAACTATGGAATTTATTGAATAGTTAAGGATGATGAGGGAAAATTTTGAATTTTATTGGAGTATTTGATACTAATGGCTCTAATTTGGTTAGTTGGTTAGTTCCAATTTTTTTCTTTGTTTAGAAATTAAATTATTGATCAAAGATTTGCGGTAACCATTACCCAACGCAATTTGCTGAAGTTTCTCAATTTCGTGGTTATAATTTTTCTGGATCAAATTTGAACAAGTAAAATGATTCGAAAAAATGTTCATGGAATGATGTCAAAAAAAAACTAGGGAATAATATACAGAGTGTTTCAGATTGAGTTGCGTTTCTTCAAACAGGATATTCAAAAAATTATTTCAAGTGGGAGTCTTTGATATAAAATTTCTCAATTTGGAGCCTTTCTGCGGAGTTATTCCCATATACAGAGTGAGTTTAAAACACAGTTTTGCCAATCTTGAAATTTGAAATTCGGTGTGTGCATCCTACTAATTCAATGCCGTTTTTGGGAAGAATACTTATCAGCTCCTACCATTTAGTCTACAATCAGCAGGCCCTGCTGAAATATTCTGTTAGAACTTTTTTATGAATCGACTTATTTTAAAACAAAAAATTCCCACATGTAGATCCTTTCGAAAATCGCTCATACATGTTTACCTTGTTGACCGCCACATCAAATCGGCAAAAAATATACGGTACACCGCTGTCACATTATTAGATACTGTAAATGACAGGTAATATCAAAAATGAATACATTTATGATTATCAAAAGAACAAGAAAAAACTACATGATATCTTCGAAAACCAACTTGAAATTCAAATTACGTAGCAATTGTACCGAACTGCATTTGAAAAATTTCAAATTCTTCGTTGTAGATCTTCTAATTAATTGACTTCTGTAGAGTAGACAATTTATTCCATAAACCATCCCATCAAAATAGCATGAGGGTTTGCAGATGCCCACATATGCGTCTTGCAATAATTGAATATTCCATTTCGTGTGAAACGTATACTTTTTTCACATTCTTACAGCATATTAAAAGGGGTGAAAAGTTTTTTGCGAACATGTCTGATATACGTTCTTCAGGCATACTGCGACAAAATCCGAGTCTTAGGGGGAAATGTTGAGGTGACAATTCTTGGGTTCTCTTAGAATGATAAGGGTACAGTCCATTCCTATTTAAAATAATCCCTGTGTCTGTAGAATTTTGCATACCCAAATGCCGTGAAACCTTTCTTATGCTTTCTCTAGGATTTTCTTCAAAATACACCAAAACGTCTTCCTCTTGTTCAGCTCGTACATCATTCTGTGTTCCTGCATTTCTTTCATTCTCTTATTCTCCCATTTCTCGCAATCTCGTGTATACATTAATAGCTGTTCGGGCAATAAGTAAGCGGCGATTGAGAAATCTTTGGTTACACAATCTTCCGGCAGCGTTAACGTTTCCACATCATCCACATCGTATATGGAATAAATTTCTGAATATTCTACATTTATGCGTTCATGTTTACTGAACAAGAAAGCTTGAACGATTTTTTTTATCAATTTGATGTGGCGATCAAAAGGAGTTATCAAAATGAATTCCATTTTTTTGCTCTATAACATGTTCTGAAGCATATATGAAGACAGAAACGTTTTTAAAAGGATCGGTCCACATGGATTTTGAAATAAGTCGATCCATAAATGAAGTATTACCAGAATATCCCATTAGGGGTTGCTGCTTGAAGACCCTGTAGATAGCTCTGAAACACGATTATAACTCTAACTCGCAGAAGTGTATCAAAGCAAAAATGGGAGGTGACAGTGGTACCAAAGGAGGCTATCCATTCGTATATCTAATAATACAATAAAGTTCCCATAATATCGTCTATTTTGAAACATCATGTTGTCAATTCAAATAAACTCAAAGGCAATGACATAAAGTATAATTTGATGTCTTTCTACGTAATTATCTGTTTCTAATCAATTTCTATATAATTTTGGGTACTACAGGTTTGAGATGTTAGTTAATAGTCAGAATTGAAAATAATAAAAAAAATCTTCGAATTTCCAATAAACAATAAGCTGTTGTGGAGAAAGGCATACACATTGTTACTTCAAAATGTTTTTCAGTACGTTAATCCGGTAAAGATTATTTATTCATAATCTCCTTAACTTTTCACAGTGATATCCTCCCAAGGCAATGCATAAATTAATTCTTATTAGGAAATTCCCAGGTCGAATATTCCTTCTTGTTGTTCATTTACCTCACAATTGTCAATAATTATTTGCCTCACCTCTTCATCGCTATACACAGGAGTCCTGTACACCAGTTATAATTGATTAATTTGCTGTTAGTTCAGAGATCAATGTTTGAGAAATCTGGGATTTAAGTAAAAATTGTTCATTTCATTCTTAAGATACATTAATACTTATTCATATATTCAGTTATCATATATAAATTCTCGGGAAATAGGTCACACTAACACAGATGCTTATTAGTTTTGCCTCTACGTACGTTTCGGTCTAACGACCATCATCAGAAGACGTATCAATGTTTGAAACGGGATTTTTAGAAACTAATTGTATCAGCAGAAACCGTCCCCATCGCACCAACTGCAATCAAAAATGTCCACGTCGCCGAATTGAACAGAAACACAAGTAATCGAGATTGTAACACTTGTTTTAATTATATTATAAACAGCCTCACAGATCGCGTTGTTAAATTGTCCCAGACCATTTTAAAAAGTTTTAAATCATTCGTGATACACTGGAAATTTATGACTACCCAAAAACATTTTTCAACCCCATCATTAAAGAAAGAATAAGCAAAATCTATAATGAAACGTCATATATAAATAATATAAACGGTATAACAGATATTTTTATAACACTACCATACATTCCGGAGACCTCAAAGAAAATTGAGAAATGTTTATAAAAGTAATATGATATACATGTTGCGCATGAACCTACTAGCTATGTTGGTAAATATTTTGCGAATCTAAAACATTTAATACCAAAAGATAAACAACCTCACACAGTATACAAATCAAATTGGTCAGATTACGATGGGACTTATACAGAAATATCTAAACAATATTTGTAAGAAAGAATTTATAGCCATAAGTATAGCACTAGAAACAGAAACATAGAAAATTCCACCGCACTTGTTGAAAATTGTTCTGATTATAACCATCTATTCGATTACAACCATGTTCATTCATTTATTTATTTATTTATTTAATATGATCACTGGTATATACCCAATTAAAGATCAGGACAATGCATAAGAAAATTTATATATTAAGAATTATTATCTAAATTAAATCTAATTAACCTAAATTATACACTAGTCCGAGAGAAGACAAAATGAAAAAGAAAAAGAAAAAATAGTCAAAAATATTTAACACAGCAATGTACAAAGAGAAAAAGAAGAAAAAAAGAGCTGAAAAAAGAGCTGAAAAGTATGAATATTGTTTCATCGCAGTAGGCGAGCAATTTGTTTTAGGCTAGAATTGAAAATATCATATTTAGTACGAATGTCATTGGTGTTATAGGCATGGCACATGCAAAATAATGGAGATAATTTGAGTATGTTATGAGTTTGGAGGTAGAAAGTATTTACAGAACGTGAGTCCAGCCGAGGAACTAGGGAAAACTAAAGAAACCAATTATTATGAAAGAATACGTTCAATCATTAAGTCAGATTTTCACTAATTCAATTAATTAAAACACTTGTAAATGCCTACATATGGCTTTATAATCTTGAAAGTATATTTTGGTAGAATGCTCAAATAGCAATATTTCAAATAAGGTCTGACAACCTTTTTCTATCACCTCAAAAATCTTTAACATCTGTTTCGAAAGTGGATACTTGAGCAACATATTTTTTGGTTTCAGTCATATTCTTGCTAAGCAGTGGATTCTCGATACATATTCATATACTTAAAACATTAATGGGGAAAGGAGGGCACATTCAACATGTTCAAATTCAAACTCGCATATTTTTGTAATTTCTAATTAATAGCGACATATTATGCCACAGTTATAAATAATGCACCTAATTATATAAAATATCGTGAAAAATGTGAGCAAAAAACAAGTTCAACAGATAATACATTCATGTAAAGAAAAAGTGTCAAAATATTAAAACTGCCCCCCCGGAGGGGCAGTTTCAACCATATGGTGGGGCAGTTTCGACAGTAGAGAGTGTGAATGAATAAAATGTTTTGATATGTTAGAAAATCTTATATTGATAAAAAATTTTACTTACAAATTTGATCAGTTATTTTAATTAACATCAAATGCACTTAAATTAATATTAAACGTAAGCAAAGAGGCTGTTCTAGCTGTTTTAGCTGAATTTGGTTCCGGCAACTTAAAAAACGATATCATCACGTTCCACAATTGAAATATCATCAATCGGTGGATAAAAAAATGTATTTGATGGCTTTTTACGACGTAAAAATTTGACCTCAAATTCAGATGGGTTTGCAGATATTACCCTGGCTACAAAATAGATTACTTTAACTTCAGTGCAGAATCTTACCAATAAAAAATCATTTTGATATATTTTGTCATCGTCGCGCAATAAAATCGGAGAAGTTTCTCCTTCGCTCTTGTCCGAAACGTCGTCTGATTCCAAAACCACTGTATGATTTGAATCAGAACTACTCTCGCTGATTTTTCGTTTACGCTGCGGTTTATTTTTTTCGTTATGGTTTGGAAAAACTTGCTTAATCACTTTCTGTATTTTTTTATCTCCTTTCTTTTTCTTACGGATCCCTCTTTCATTCTCCAGCTGTTCTAATCGATTCTTCTTCGGAGTATCCGTATAAATCCGGGATTTTCCTTTTCTATTTTCACCGTTTTTCTTCTTCTTAATACATGGTCTAGGAAAAGGTCGTACTAAATCTGGGGTGGGAATAAATTTTCCACATTTTTTTACTGGCCCTAAAATTAGAAAAACATGAAACATAATTAGAAACATGTTTTGAGAATGTCTAAATGAATGAATTAGTTACCTAAAACTGTTTTTTCTGGTGTGATAGGAATTGTAATAACGTCAGATGGGATATCATCTACCGTTGAAGTTGATAATATGGCATGGTCTTCAGGTAAAGCCGAAGTGTAGGGTATATCTAAAAAAGAGGAAACTTTAACGTCCACCAAACCACCAATAGGTATTTATACATTTACCCAAAGATACTAATGTTGGTGTGACAGATGAAGTGGCTGGAGCAACTTCTTGAGACGTGTCAGAAACAGGCTTTTCTATTGTATTGGTGCCAGTGACATTTGCATAGCTAGCAATAAAATCGTTGTCTGTAAATGCCAGTCTGTTTAATGGCCAAATTCCTGGTTTTTCGAAAGCTCTCACAATGTTTTTTTGAGTAAAAGCTGATTGAGAAGCAATTTTTGATAACTCGGCAATTTCTCTAATTGTAATAACTTTCCCAGGATGCGATGTCACTGAACGCAACAGAACAATAGGTCTTAAATCGTCCAAAAACACCAACATCTAAGGGTTGGAGTTTATGGGACGTATGTGGCGGAAAAGACAAAACAACAATACCATTATCACGACAATAATTGACTGCTCTTACAGATATATGTGATTCAAGGTTATCCATGAGAAGTAATATTTTTTTCTCTTTGGAACAGTTGGTATGCTGCTTTATGTGATCCAGTACTTTCGGAAACAATTCAGTAGTCATCCAGCCATTGTGATTGCCCAGTGCAAGGCTTGAGGTTGAAGAATTAATAAGATAACTATCTGGATTACGAATCCTAGGGTAAAGATATATAGGAGGTAATGCATGACCAATAGCATTTATCGCAGGCACAAAGGTTGTTAGTTCACCCCTTTCAATTTGTTCCGCTTTGAATTTATGTTTTGATATCAAGGATACATAATTATCCAAAAATTAAGAAGCGGATGTTTTGTTAAGTCCTGTGGCCCTCGTTGAACTTGTATTCTCTGGCTTCCTTAAAGAAATTTCTGTCTTATGTCTTTTCATGAAGGATTTGATCCAGTCCAGACCAGCAGTTTTATTCTGTTGCCATTGAACAGGCTTTTTGCAGTCGGGAATAATGCAAGCATATCCGTATGCCAGCACTCTAATTTGTTTATATGTGAGACCGTAATTCATGTCCGAACACGTTTTAATGTATTTAACCAATTCTTCTTCCTGTTTGGTTGTAAATACTTGTGCAACACTATACTTGGAAGAATATATAACTTCCTCATGATTATCGCTTTCATTGCCCGAGTCATCTTTATAAAGTTTGGTCAATTGTTCAGCTGAATATTTGTAAGGTAATTTTTTTATTCTAGAAAGTAATGTTCCAAGTTTAATGTCGAGACATCTCGAAGCTTCCCTCTGAGACATTCTTTTCGATAAAACCTCCCGAATTGCGTTTTTCATATTACATTCACTTATATCTGCCCTGTTGGTTTTCTTTTTATACGTTCGTACCATCTGAAAAAAACCATTGCTTCAATAATATTTTATTTTTCCACGCGGTTTAGAATGGGGCAGATTCGACCACTGGCTGAATGGGCCCCTTGTTTAGGTGGCCGAATCTGCCCCATGGCCTCTATTTATAAATATTCGTATATCCTGTAAACATTCTTGATTTTGAGGTTATGTCAATCCGTCATACTACTTTCAAAGTATAACAAAAAGACACAATCCACAAATGAGTTTAGTAATGCTTTAAACTTTGTTGGTATTACAAAAAGTTATTCGTATAAAAACTCACCTTGCAGTGCATTATTTTACACTCAAATACTTTATTTGCTTCGGAAAACTTCTAGGTTCACAATATTTATATATAATCCATACCTGCGTCAAGAATCAATATGAATATATTCAATTAGTTCTAGTAGGATCAAACATCAGTTATATACGTCATTATACCCATACAATATTGAAAAAATGTATGTATATACGCAAGTTACGTAACTCAATATATGAATATTGCATCTCAATCAAATTATATCAAACGGTTTTGTCATTTTATTGAACAGTCAATCGAATGGTTACGAAATCGAAATTAAATTTCATTCATAATCAGTACTGACTTCGATTTTGAGATCACTCATTGAATAAGTTATTCGATACATTAGCCTATTAGTGGTGATCGATTAATGCCAATGATATCCAGATTAGTCTCACATAAATTGTGCCAAATCACACAAAAACACAGCTGGCTGTGTCCTAGTTATCTTATAGGTATTTATAGTTCGTTTGTTTGTTTGTCATTCCTGACAGATACATGAAATAGTATGATAGTAATATCTTTCGAGATCAGAGGAGCATGATGAGTGATTCTACTTCACAGTAGCAATAGCAGTGAGAATACAATAGAAACGTTTTCAATTCAAATTTCCCGTTCTAGGAATATGAATCATGGAATGTATGATGTTTGCAGGAACAAAAATCCGTATTGGCACGTTTCTTTAATCAAAACGGTCAACAACTTGGCGCCAACATTACAAACCTACGCTGGAATATTTTAAATTACACGTGATAAATTCCGCGAAACGTAATATCTTTAGAATATTGCGAATTGTTTGTTAACTCATCAGATTCGTTTTTGATTGATTTTCCTGGAAAACTATGTGGTGAAAGTATTGATGATTTACTAAGAAAGAAAAATATATTCACATATTTCTTCGATTCTTTTCAATTTTGATTTTGTGTTGGACCATTATTATTATTCTTACATAACTCAGGTAACTCATTTTTTTTATATTGTCAACATAATTCCAATTGAATGCTAAAGTGTCATGGAAATTATTACTTAGAAAATGAATCGTATTTCATAAAATATTTTACATTCACGTTTTATTTGAATATGAAAGAATGTATTGTGGGAGGCAACATCTTTCTAATAAAGCGTAATTTTACTCTATCAGATTTAATTCTTCTATGCTCATTCCCTCGTTTTATACAATCTTTACTCCCCTCACTCTAAAAACGTTGTACCTATAAGGGAAGTATTGTGATCGGTCTAGATCTAAGTTTGGGAAGTTTCATTTGAATATGAAAGAATTTTCCATGGAAAGTAACATCTCTAGAATAAAGCCAAATTTTACTCTCTCAGATTTATTTCTATGTCCATTTCCTGATTTTATTTAATTTTACTCCCCTCACTCTGAAAACGTCGTACCTATAAGGGAAGTATTGTGATCGGTCTAGATTTAAAAGTCTTAATTTAATATGGAAGGCAACATCTTTAGTATAAAGCTTATTTTTACTTCCTCAGATTGATTTCTTCTATGTTCATTTCCTCATTTTATTTATTTGCTACTACCCTCATACTGAAAACGTTGTACTCATAATGGGACTATTGTGATTGGTCTAGATCTAACTTTGGAAATTTTATTTGAATATGGAAGAATTTGTAATGGAAGGCAACATCTTCAGAATAATGCTCTTTTCCTCCCCTCAGACTAACATGTTCTATGCCAATATTCTTATTTCATTCTATATAGTCGAAATAAGATGAAAATAAAAGAAAAATATTAGTGAGCTAGAATTTCAAAATTTCTTCTGAATTTTGTTCCTAATACCCCATAGATAATTCATGACTATCAAGACCGCGGGGGTCGACCTTTCTACCCCCCCAAAACGGGGTTTCAAACCCCAGAGGAGCATTCTTATAAAAACAATCCAAAATTAATGAATTAAGAGCCGAAAATGATCCCTAGTATGTTTTTTGGGTCGCTGATTACGATTCCGCAATTAGTTTTCCCGAAAAACTCCCTCCAGATTGGAAATTTGGAAAATTTATATATAATATACAATTTATAATGTTGTTGCAAAAATGACCTCCGGTAGGTTTTGTGGGTAGCTGATCACGATTCCGATTTATTTTTCCCAAAAAACTCTCTCCAGATGGAAAATACGGGAAATTTTGAGATTTTCCTGAGACGGTTATAAATAATAAAGTATAATTTTGTTCCAAAAATCACCTCTAGTAGATTTTTTTATGTCGCTGATTACGATTCCGCTGTTATTTTTCCCAAAAAAAACTCTCTCCAGGTGAAAAATTCGGGAAATTTGAGATTTTCCTGAGACGGTTATGATTGACCTCTAGTCATTTTGCAACAAAATTATATTCCATTATTCATAATCGTCTCAGGGAAATCTCAAATCATTTCCCGAATTTTCCATCTGGAGAGAGTTTTTTGGGAAAATGACAGCGGAATCGTGATCAGCGACATAAAAAACCTACTAGAGGTAATTTTTGCAACAAAATTAAACTTTATTATTCATAACCGTCCCAGGAAAATTTCAAATTTCCCAAATTTTCTATCTGGAGAGGGTTTTTTTTAGAAAAAATAACAGCGGAATCGTGATCAGCGACCCAAAATATCTACTATAGGTTATTTTTGCAACAAAATTATACTTTATTATTCATAACAGTCGCAGGAAAATCTCAAATTCCCCAGATTTTCCATCTGGAAAGAGTTAATTATAAATTATATATTATATATAAATTTCCCAAATTTCCCATAAGGAGGGAGTTTTCCGAAGAAAATAACTGCGGAATCATGATCAGCGGCCCTAAAAACATACTGGGGGTCATTTTCGGCTCTTAATTCATCAATTTTGGATTGTTC
The DNA here is from genome assembly GCA_958510875.1 of Endomychus coccineus. Lineage (NCBI taxonomy): Eukaryota > Metazoa > Arthropoda > Insecta > Coleoptera > Endomychidae > Endomychus > Endomychus coccineus. The sequence goes on from OY294068.1 coordinate 47,814,561, forward strand.
TTATAAGAATGCTCCTCTGAGGGGTTCAAACCCTGTTTTGGGGATGTAGGAAGCTCGAGGCCCGCGGTCTTGATAGTCATGAATGATCTATTTAGTATTAGGAACAAAATGCAAAAAAAAATTTTTAATTCTAGCTTACTATATATTTTTTTTATTATGGCCTTTTTCCCGGCTTATTGCCTGGACTATTGAGCAGTCAGAACTGTTCCTCATAAAAATTTTCAATTTCAGTTCCTGTTTTTTGATATTGGAGATATATCCTCCAATTCAAAGGGTAGTTGGTTATAGAATTTAGTTCAATATATGTTATCTGATTATGACGAAGTCCGGGTGCATTAATATTATGATTTACGTTCTGGCGGGTATTTTGAGGGTGTGTTTCAAAAGTCAGAGGTGTTTTTATAACCCACAGGATACATTGATAGATATAGAGTTTATTTACATTGAAGACATCTGCTTCTTCATATAATTTCGAAGGGGAGAATCTTTTATTTCTCTGCAATAAAATTTTTAGTAGGGTATTTTGGACCGTCTCCAAATTACTCTATGTAGTTTTGAATGTACCACCCCAGACAATAATACAATAACGAATGATGAATTCACATAAGTCATCATGAGTCTTTTCATTCTGAATACTCCTGAGCTGATTGCAGAATTTAGAATCAGTGTAGGCAATCTTTTTGTATTGTGTTTGATATGCTCACTACAGCGCAGAAGTTTGTCTATCATGAATTATATGATATAAGTAAAATAAAAACAAGATAAATGTGCTTTATTATATCGATATGATAAATTAATACAGAGGAATATAGTTTCCACCATTGAATTTTTAATTCTGAGTTCTTATTTAATTCCGTGCATTTTTATCTCATGTTTCCATCTATTATTTATTTTCTCGGAATACGTTCAATCCGTTCAAATTAGCGGTAAGGAATTGTATTTTCTGGTGATGGAATCTAGGAAGTTATAATCTTTAGAGTACATTATTTATCTGAATAGAGGAGAAATATATTTGAAGGGGTTGTTTTGAAGATAACTGTAGGAATGAAAGTATTTATGGAAGAACTTGCGATTGAAAATCGCACTATGTATCAAGTTATATACAGGTAATTCCTAGCCTTACTTCCATTTGGCTAGGGAGTAACCGTATCTGTTTTTAATTATATGTCACCAGTATTGTTGTAAAATTGATCGTTTCACTCTGGGCATTGCAAAAAACGCGGCCAAATGCAAGAAAAAATAATAATTACGCTGATCGTCTGAACGTTACACGTTGGACGTTACAAAAGTAATATGTTCCTGCTATTCAATCAAACCTACCAAAAAAACGCCAGGTGACTGAGTTTATTGACTATTTTATGTACCACTGTAAATACACTTTATGCACTATGATTCAACGATGATAAACGATTTTATTCTATGTTTGATGTTATAATTCGGATACAAAATCTCTCACTTCATTTACAAGTACGCTTATTCCTAGTACATTGATTCATGGTTGGTTTACACGAACTTCTGCATGTCTTGGTCACCAGATTCTTTTGAAACTATCTGCACCGAAATATTCTCTCATTACACCTCATATACTAACAACTTGGTCCACATCATTGCAATTCTTTTGATCTGTTATGATATAGATAATATTCATCAATTTGTTTCAGAGGGCAGTTCTTTTAATGAATCACATACCATTTTGAACATTTTTCCGTTTCATTCCTATCTTAGTGAAGTTATTTCAAACTGTTTCAACTTGTACATCATATTATATTGCACAATATAGTAGATCCTTGTTCACAAATTTCAACAGTGTTGAAAAATGTAAGCAATTTTCAAGCATTCTTTTCAGGGGTACTGATATTCAGTTTCTCTGACGAAGATACATTGATACCAGCAAAAATTTCATGTGCATCACGTGGTGTGACCAATAAATAAATAGTTCAATACCATGAGGAACGGCCAATTATTCTAAGGAATAAAGTATCTTTTGCCATTGCTCAAATTGAAGTCCTTTCATTCGTTTTCCACAATTATTTGCATCAGTTCATATCATATTTCCAACGTCTTGGTCTGATGGTTCCATGTTTCTCTCACTCTCAGGATGTTTGAGACCGTGTACAATACAATAAAGCTCGAGCCACAAACTTTTCTGTATAGCCTTATTAACAAAACTGTGAGCATTACCGCTGTGGGAATTCCAGGAAGTCATGGAAGGAAAAGCCTTCGAATATGCTCGAAAATGAGAAATATGTGGCATGATCCTGAAAATTTCCCATTCATATTTTCTGTCGGGAAAATCTGTTGAAACCAGGGACTCTTTCATTAAAATTCATGATTACAATTGAAAGGACAATGGTTTTCTGTCCACCTTGTTTTTTTTATTGCAGATTCAGCAGCATCGGTCAAAAATGTTCAATGCTGCGCGCATAATACAGAGTTGTTCCTAAGAGCAATCAAATGTTCTATAAAATAATTCTTCGTATGCAATTTTGGATAGCTTTCATGTTTCTTATCAGATGTGATTTGTCGGAAATTGTTATAACGTCATACTTTTGTAGAATGATGTATTTCTTTCCCTCCTTTCTGCCTCTCAAAATCAGATCTGGCTTAGAAAAATGCATGCTGTACTTCAGGTGGTCAAAAGATAAGAGCTAAATTTGGTGAAACTACTTTTTATAATAATGGTCGCAGTAATTTACTAGTACTTTGAATTTTTATGAGGATAACCAATAAGCTCAGCACTGTGAACTAAGGAATTTTTTTTTCTGCTTGATTATGTTTGATGAGCACACCAGAAATTCTAAATCATCTACCTTCCAATGTTTCGGGAAAAACAGTAATTTTTATTTCAAAGGGTGACTCAGTTTTTTTAAATACCATAGTTTAATTTTTTCACATATCATAGTACAATTTGTAGAAAATTGTATGTACTTATAAATTCATCATTCCAAATATTCTTGCAAAGATCAATTAGATAATTAATCACTTGTGGAGTTGAGGCGGTCAACTTCCATGAGTTTGAAGGTGGAATGTTGAATCCAAATTGTCCACAACTACCTGAAGTTATGTGCTAAAATTCCTTCTCACAGGTTTCAGAAGGAAATACCTACAATAAATTAAAAGAAAAGGCAAATTAATTGAATATAACTGTCTTGAATAGTAGACTTCCGCGGATAGCTAATTTCGAAAAACTTGGCTTCCGGATAGATCCTGCGTCACAGTAGCTCGGACTTGATACCGACGTTGGAGCCACGGAGCGATTGCTGAAGTGGTGGAAGGTGAACACGAAGTTCTTACCTATGACTTCTGTGATTATTTTACTAAAAAAAAAATGTTGTTGAGTCTTCTGTTTTTTTCACCTTCTTCTGAATAATATTGTTTTTAATCTAGTACTTCTTGCAATATATTTTGAGTTTATCATGTTATCATAGATAACCTGTTTTAACGGGATTTCTTCCAATTGAATCTACAAAAATTCTTTCGTGTCTTCAATTTCTTTTGTCAAAGATGGGGGTAAAAAGTTAATATTTCAGTGAATACATTTTCTTTCAAATCCGTCATTACTTCGATTTGTTCTATAAAAGATGGTGGTAATCAAAAGTTCATTAATCAGTGAAATTGAAGCCAAAAGATGTGACTTCTGTGACAATTTTACTTAATACATTTTGTTATACTTCTTCCTTTTTCACCTTCTTTAGAGTAATATTGTTTTTATTTCAATACTCTTCGGAAATATCTTGAGTTCATCATTCTACGCTTTTTTCCTGAAGAATAAACATTATCGAAACTGTAAAAGCATAGATAACCTGTTTCAACGGACTAGGTTGCTGAAGCGGGATATTATCCAATTATTTTTTTTTAATTCCATCAGGACTTCGATTTTTCCTATAAAAGATGGTGGTAGTCAAAAGTTCATTAACCAGTGGACTTTAAGCCAAAAGATTGTCACTTCTGTGACAATATGATAAAACAATTTTTGTAATACTTCTTTTTCTTCACATTCTGTAGATTAATATCGCTTTAATTTTAGTACTTCTTGTAATATATTTTGAGTTTATCATGTCATGCCTCTTTTCCTAAAGAATGAAGGTTATCGAAAGTGTAAAAGCATAGATAACCTGTTTTAACGGACTAGGTTGCTGAAGCGGGATATTATCCAATTATTTTTTTTTAATTCCATCAGGACTTCGATTTTTCCTATAAAAGATGGTGGTAATCAAAAGTTCATTAACCAGTGGAATTTAAGCCAAAAGATTGTCAGTTCTGTGACAATATGATAAAACATTTTTTGTAATACTTCTTTTTCTTCACATTCTGTAGAGTAATATCGCTTTAATTTTAGTACTTCTTGCAATATATTTTGAGTTTATCATGTCATGCCTTTTTTCCTAAAGAATGAAGGTTATCGAAAGTGTAAAAGCATAGATAACCTGTTTTAATGTACTAGGTTGCTGAAACGGGAAACTTTCCGAATAAATTTTAATAAATTCCATCATGACTTCTTCTTCATCTATAAAAAATGATGGTATTCAAAATTTCATTAGTCAGTGAAACTGAAGCCAAAAGATGTGACTTCAGTGATAGCTTTGCAAGAACAATTTTGTTATCCTTTTTATTTTCCACCTTCTTTGGAGTAATACTGTTTTTTCATTTCAGTATTTTTGCAACATATTTTGAGTTTATCACTTTATGCCTCTTTTCCTGGAGAATGAACGTTATCAGAACTGTAAGAGCATAGATAACCTGTTTTAACGGGATACTTACCAATTAAATTTCTAAAATTCTCTTGTAACTTTGATTTTTTCTATAAAAAACGGTAGTAGTCAAAAGTGCAATGATCATTGGAACTTAAGACAAAAGATATGACTTCCGTGACAATTTTACAAATAAATTTTTTGTTTTGTCTTCTGTTTCTTTTCACCTTCTTTACAATGATATTGTTTTTATTTCAATACTTTTTGCAATATATTTTGTGTTCATCAAGTTATGCCTTTTTTCCTCAAGAATAAATGTTATCGGAACTAAAAAAGCATGGGTATCCTGTTCTAACGGACTAGGTTACCTTCAATTAAATTCAAAAAAATTCTCTCGTGCTTCGATTTTTTCAAAAGTTCACATTAATGAGAGTCCAAAATATTGTTCTTCCCTCACTTTATTAAGAAAATTATGAGGCCATTAACAAGTATCCCATTTCACTCAACTCTCCTATACTTCGACCGATATTGAATTAGGAGAATGAAGAATAATATTACACATTCATTTTCTATGTTATTACTGATTAGTAGAATCGTATACACAGAAATCTGCATTACTGAAAATTCGCGAAATAGCATGTATGCATAGGTGGACATTTTGATTGAACTACGATGCTTTCATAAATGAAAATATTTAGTTTAAAGTTCCCGTTCGAGTCGGTTTAGTTTCATGTATGTACTGATAAAATGACGTTTTATGTTATAAAACTCTTATATAATAGAAATGTGAAATAACAGCATTCCGCTTTAGAAATTTTATGATATACTTTTCAATTTTACATTAGTCGTTAGGAATGCATAACTTTTAACTTGCGTATAATAAGTACCTACATTGTATTCGAAAACGAAGGAGCTTAGCACGCAGTAAAATTAGTAAGACAACACAAACATTTTATCTTTCAAATTGGAGCAAACTTTATTGAGTACAAACGAACAAAACGGTTTCATGCTGAAGAAATATAGGATTCTCTACTTAGAATAAATAGTAAGATTCTCCAACCCGTACGATACGAATTTTGCTGCAATGAACATCAAGGTTTTGATGATCTCTTGAGGATACTTATTCTAATATCATTTTCGTTGTTGAATAGTGAGTATTCATCGTAATGACGTTTGCGGTAATCTTATGATTTGGAAAACTTTCCTTCCGTTTCAGGCACTAATCTTTGGGAAGAACATATAAAACCCAAGCTCCAAGCTCAAACTGACAAAACTATGAATATAGAATCGTTTCTGATAAGATATAATAATCATAGTATTCTCCGATCAGAACTATAGTTCATTAGAATTGTAATTTTTTGTGTAAAAACTTGAAGCTACACATACGGACCTGGTATTTAGGAAGGTTTCGGCTTCTAGAGCACAGATATATAGGGTGTATCTAAATAACACCGAAATAATGTAAGGGGTGTTTCTTTGATGAAAATGAAGGGGGTCTGATATATGAACAAATCTCAAGAGACCATCCCCTAAGAACTTACGCCCGTCCAAAACATAAAAAAAATTGTTTCTATTTCTTATCTTTATTATCTGTCAATAAAACTACACTTTTTTAAATGTTTTCAACCCAGAAGACATTTTTTTTAGATCTTTTTTCTGTTAAAACTTTTTCGTTTTAAAAAACATGTATGAAAAGTATTCAGTTACTAACTTATTGATATATTCAATTTTTTTCGGAATAAAATGTATTGCATCTTCAAAAAGATGAGGGTTTACCCTAAGATCTAGTGGCCTGTTCTTTGTGATAGATTCCATAGAAGCAATTGAAAGCGGGATTGTGCAATGTAATTCATTGTTGCTTTTACTTAAGTTATTTGGGCTGAAGGAAATCCTCATGCCGTTTTTTAAGGAAATCATCTGTATCAATTCTCATTGAATGTGACTCGGAATTATTGAAGATCATCTAATTGGTCTCTATTTCTCCCACTACGATTGGCTGATGGTGACTCATATTGTCATCTTCTTGAAGAATTAGCTGTTTTTTCTTGATTCAATTTAGGCGACTGGCCAGCCCGCTCCCTTGACCTTAACCTTTGAATTTTTGTATTTGGGGATATCTGAGTTCTTTGGTCTATTCAAGCCCTGTTGGAAATATCGATGATTGCGAAACCGCATTGTATCAGGGTAGCGATAAGAAATTCACCAGTAATATTTCAACACATATGCAATTTTATCAGAAAAATAGTACATGCTTGTATTGTTTTTTGTTAAATTGTTATAACAATAATTAATTAATCGTTTGTTCACTTTTATCCTTAGTTCTAAACTTCTTAGCCTAGTAAAATCATAAGTTAACTACTGTTTAATAAAATGTTATTTAACATGAGCCCTAATGGTCCCAAGTTTCTCCAACCATTTATCATTTCAAGTTAACCTGAAAATAAATAACTCAACTGAAACTAACCTAACCAAGGGATAAATCTAAGCTTAAGTAATTTCAGAACAATACATTTGAAGGAGATAGGCAGCGATCAACACGAATCACTTCTTACAACCTCCCGTGAATATGCGTTGCAATAGATTTATTTTTTTTATCGTGAATCTTCTCTTCGAACTTTTCGAGAAAACTTGAAGAGATCAAAAAGAAGTAATTGGATGAGACTTTTCAGACATGTTTTTCAAAAGGGAAAAGTTTCATCGAAAAAAAAGTTCTAAGCAAAAATGTCTTAGGGGTTAATTATTTCAACTCTTTACGAAAATACTTCAGGGTTCATTTCAGAAGTAGTTTCACTGACAGATAATGTTCATCAAGTTCCGTTTTTTCAGCTTAATATGCAGGGAAGATAAAAAAGAAAAACGAATGTTTTTTCAATTTTTTGGAGGGGGCAACTTTTCAGGGCAGGGTTTTTTCAAAATATTGTAATTCATTCTTAATTTTCATCAATGAATCACCCCTTGCATTTTTTCGGTGTTATTTAGATCGGTGCTATTTAGGTACATCCTGCATATCTTGAAAATCACTCATTCGTTCATCTGCGGGTTGTGGCATCAGGGTTGTAGAAGTCGGAAGCTTTCCAAAAAACCAGGTCTGTATGCTTCTGAGAATTTTTACTTTTATGTCTGATTCCGGTGGACTACTATGACATGTAAAGAAACAGTTCATATTGTAATAATAGTTAACATAACTATGTTCATATTACTTTTATTATACTCTTCGCGACGAATTCATAAGCATACATTGCATTCACTCAAGCTATTTCTGAAATCGCTAAAAAACAATTCGAGAGCTAAAATTCTAACACCACTGTACTTTTCATCGAATTTTGAGCAAGTCTCTCTGTCTGGATGTCCGTCATAAAATGTTTGTTAAGACGATAACTCGAAAACAAAAGGTTCTATCATTTTCGAATTCTCATATTAGGTCACATTAACAAATAAGCGTACCATCATTTCGTGTTTACGTACTTTTCTGTCTCAAGATCATCATCAAAAGACGTTTGACAACTAATTCACGTCACTAAAGCGAGTAATTCATCAATCTAATTGCACTAAGCAGCAAGAATCCATAGCGTTAATTTCAATTGCAATTTTCCACGTCGCATTAGCGAACGAAACACGAATAACTGAAAATGTGTAGAATATATGGATATGAAATAGAAAATCACTACCCAGTAATGTTTCTATAGTTGAAGACAGAGAACGAGGAAAAACGGTCTGACCTGAAAACGAAAATGCTTTTGACTTTCAAACATATCTGTTTAACATTGTACTCATCTGGCGCAAATGGATTTTTGTCAGGTCAGACCATTCTGCCTCGTTCTCTAGATATGACATCTTCAACTAGAAACATTACTGTGGAGTGTTTTTCTAATACATATTCATGTATTTTCAACATTAATGTGTTAAATTCTCAATTATCCGTTGTTCGTTAGTTGTTACGTATCAGACATTTTTAATTGGAATTTATGTGATGAAGACGATCAGTGCTCAGTGCAATCATTATTTAAAGGGATCCTGCGCTTTAGTGACGTGAATTACTGTTCTAACGTTTTCTGACGATGTTCATGGGACCGAAACGTAGGTCAAGCGCAACTACATTATCAACAATGGCCTATTTCCCAAGAATCTCATCGAATGTGAAACAATTATATAAAATTCAGTAATGAAATCGAATGTTTTGAAGAAAGTAACCCCAAAAGATTCCACATCAACACATTTCCAGTTTGTGACTTCCTTTATTCGAGAGCATCATTACGCCATCTTCAATTGGTAGCCAGATACGATTAAAACAACTTCATCTATAAATATACTTATCGGTAGGAAGCAAAGGATTACGGTAGTCGTTCATTCATAAATTTAGAGGATTATTACTATTGGATTACATGGTGAATTATATTCTGATGATGAATTGCTTCCAAAAGCAGAGTGTAGGAACTAATCAGAACGATAGTTCGTGGAATAAATACATAACCTCGCTGAAAATAATGGGTGAATGAATTAGATCAGTTTCATCATTACAAAATAGCTTATTGTTTTTGTATTTGTAAATTCCCAGCCCTTCATCAGCTATATGTAAAATATGTAAGCCGCCTATTTGAAGGAAACAATGGTTATAATGAAAAAAATTATCTGCAATTGTGGAACCTGTTTTTTATAAGTCTGAATCATCTTTTATGTGCTTTAAACTCAATAGAAAATAAGCATAATCAACATAAAAATGCTTCAGAAGAAGTTCTTTCCTTGAAATAGACATGAATTTATAGTCATGTATTTTAATTGTATTTGAATACTGTCTGAAGATGGTGTTATAACGCTGATTCTGGAGTAACGGAAATTAAAAAAAGGAAGTTATATCAACGTAGTAGCGTTCAATTATATAATTTGGATAAAATGTCATATCACATAGTCGGAATGAAATGATAGAATTTCTTAAATATCGAGTGTTTCTCAATATTTATTTCAATATTCGTGAGACATCATGGTCATTGTAAGCTGCATCGTAATTTTTTGCATAATTATTAATGACGGGAAAAGGTACCTTTATGCCTATCCCGAAGCTCTTTGAACCCGATATCACCAGGTGGAGCGGTTCTCACTCAATATTATTCACCAAGCTCCGGAGGTGAAGGCAACAGACACTCACCAACAACCAGTCAAGACTGGGTGTCTAGATAAGTGGTCAGTGCCCTGAAAAGGTTGAGCACCGCCCATGTTTAAAGTTTCTGGATCTACTCAGTGTCGCATAGTATTAAGCAGCTCGGCGTTTTGTTTGCACCACATGCACATGCATCACATGACTCGTAAGTATCTATGTCAGCAGTTTGGTATCGTTTTTAACAATCTCATTCACTTGCTGAGACCAGTCTTCACTAATGTGAGGTGCAATTGCGTAGATTATTTGCAATCGTTCAGTTGTTGTCACTTGTTTTGACCTAATCCAGCAGTGAATCGTATCTTTAATGTCGTTCTTTCAGATACCCACCGATGTTCAGACCCTATTAGCATTTCTTTGGACCCTATTATAACAAGCTCAACGGTTATCCCGTTTCCCGTTATTCCAGAGAGCCTAGCGACCCAGAATAGAGTGAGTACTTCCGCCTCCGCTCGTTCAGTGTGTCATTGTAGTTCCACAAGAGTTTTGATGTAATTTCCATTCCATCGAGCACAGCAAGAACGGCTTTGTTGTCAGTGCATATGCAGATGTGGTTTTGCTTTCTTTCTTCAGGCGCGTGACCGAGCTTACCACGTTCCAACCAGTTTTTCCATTCGGTATGTGGTGCCGTGTTTGCCCAGAGATATAATAATACTTTGGCCTGGGCGTGTGTGATATATCCGTGCTCCCACCTGTCTGTGTGCTCCATTAGTGAACCGGATTTCACCATTGGTTGGTATAGGGCTGATTGATTGTTATTGAGATATTGTAATCATCTTTGTGGAGTATGGTTATACAGTACTTCTTATCGAAAATGTATTGTGATGACATCTCATACGTTCTCATTGGATAGATGGGATATGTTTTCCCACTTATTAGTAGTGAGGTGCAGCTCTATGAGTAGTCGAAGGTGTGATATTCTCACCCTCATCAGATCTCCAAGTACTGCCTTGGGAATTATTCACATATATCCTATGGCTGCGACTAAGATGAGCTTCCTCAGATGATCCAGGCTTGATTCGGTTGTTGAGCACTGTTCTTTTCCATCACATCACCGAGGCATATATCGGCCTGGGCTTAGGTATGGGTAATTTTCTATATAGTGATGTATCAACTATAATCCATAACTCACAAGATGAATGGTGGAAGCTGTTACTTTGTGACAATTTATCATATTGTTAGAATAAAACTAACTTTTTGTATTGTTCCAGAGTAATGCAACATTTTCAGAGATGACACGCTGGTAGTCGTGACTATAGTCATAGTGTTTTATATATTAAGTGATAAAAAACAAATTGAAAGTATTTTATCCTATCAATAATTCATGACTTATTGCCGAGAAGATGTAAATTCATGTAATTGTGAATGTGAAGGAATATTGAGATATGTTGTAAACTATCGCTAAAAACACTAGCAAAATACTGAGGACCTTTCGGCTACCAAGTGGCCATCATCAGAGTGAAATAAATTATGAATCAAAATGTTATGATATGTTATGATCCACAGTGTGAACTTCATAGTTTATCACAAAATTATGTTCATTGACTATTCGTGATATTAATGATTCTATGAAATACTTACTGTCCTTTTTTCCTTCATGAAATGAAATTCCTATTCAATATGATATTACAACATCTATAATATGACTTTACGAGAGAATGAAAAAACGAACAAATTCGCAGTAATATTCACGTTTCTCTAAATTATTCCCTAAGATTTTTCGGAATGATGGTTGATTGTTTTGGATATATTAATATTATGTTCTAGTAAATCTTTACTGATCCATGATATTCCCGGTTTTGGTAGTTGGACAAGAATTCTCAAAAGGATACCATTTTATAGTTGGCATTCAAACAGTGCTGGATTATAGAATAAGCTTGACTAAGCTGTAGCTTAGGGCCCCGACATTTTGGGGGCCCCGCGGAAATTGTAAAAATTGAAAATAATAAACTAATAATGACAATTTTTCTGGGAAAAAATAACGAAGTAAAGAAATTACTGGAATATAAAAGTTTGCGTATGCCTAACGACTGGTAATATCTAAAAGTAGTCAAGGATTAGTTGATTTTGTATTAAAGGCGAATAATTCGCGCTTATAACTACTACTCTTCTTCTTGGAAGTGGCAAGTTAAAACGCATTAAAAACCCTAATATGCGACAGGATAGGTTAGACTCGCTTGCACTACTGTTCATGGAAGCTGATGTATTGCGTCGAATCAGCTTTGATGATCTGATAACAAATTTTGCGGCTAGAAAGTGCAGGAAAGGATTGTTCTAAGTCAGTTAGATATAAGCGAATCATTCAGCGGATAAGTTTCCAAAAGTGCAATTGTAAAAGTGATTAATGTAGTTACGCATTGTTTATTATGTCAAATTAAGAAGACGTACTGATAGTGTAAATATTCATTTATGTACTTATTTTCCTGGCAATAACCTTCTCCACGATTCAGAGCATTATATTACTCTACAAATTATTTTATTCTATGAATAAAGAGTAATTTTAAAAAAGGGGGGAGGGGCCCCCAAAATCTGTTGTGCTCTGGGCCCCTCATAGTGTTAATCCGGCCCTGCATTCAAATCTAGAATTTCAATATCGTACTTAGTGTTTTGAATTCTTGGGACGAAATTGAGATTGAAAGTTTATTTTATACAGAATAATGTTAATTTTGTTACATTTCCGTTGTACTTCCAAGTGAAGTACGAATTGCGAGTTAGGTTATCTATATTTTATTTTATGAAACTTATATTTTAGTTTTAGCAACTTCAAATAAATCAGGATCATGTGATATTTCTTGTGCCGATTTCTATAGAACAGAATTATCATTCCGATTTTCCTATACAATATATTTCGCAACTGAAATTCCAAAAATGATAGATCGTCAATGATTACACCTATAAAATCCAGATGATGAAGTACAGAACGATACATTCTTATATGACAACTTGAGTTCTTTCTGCTCACGTTCATGCTTGTGAAGTCATAGAAACTTTTTATAACATGTTAAGATTATCATTCACGATGAATTGTTCTTTGACAATATTTATATTATTATGGAATGAGGTTCAACCCATTGGATGTTCCAGGAACTTCTAATAAAATATTAATCATGGGAAATACATTGTGTTGTTTCGAAGAGAACCAAATATATTATGTATTAAGGCAATCTATTATCAACATATTCAGAATTTAATATCCACGACTGGTATAGCCCTCTGATATCCAGTTGTATACAAACATAGTGTATCACATTCTTCTCCCATTTACGATCTATCTGTTGAATTTATGTTTTATCTTTGAAGTTATCCTCTTACGAAACATCAAACAATACATTTATTCACGACTAGCTGTTGTCCGTAAGCTCCGCCCGTAGGAACAGCTGACAGCGGCGCGACGGCCGGTAGAGTATCAATTTTGTTTCAATCAACGGATTATTATTAAATTTGGTGTTTGGGTTAGTGGAGGGTCCAAGATAGTAGCTGTTGCAAATAAGAACGCCATACTCAAAAATTCGAACAGTTATTAGGTAAACTGCTCAAACCTATACAAAAATGGCTCATATGGATTTTTGAAAACACAATGCAACTTTTCACGACCCACAATTTGAAAAAAAATACTCCTTTCAAGTTATAGCCCTTTTAGAGCGAAAAGGGAAGGGTTCAAGAAATATATAAGAAGGTAAATATGCAAAAATCATGTTTTGAGTTAGACATAATTTGTTGTCGAAAAACGGAAATTTTCCATCTCTATAATCTTGCTATTCTGCGTACCATAATAGAGGACAGTGCTCGAATATCGCACATGTTCCTGATATCACACACAGTGTTGAAAAATCTTGTCTTCCGGATGGATTCCGCGTCACAATAGCTCGACTTGATGCCGACGTTTCGCCAACCATTACAGGTGGCATCTTCAGGGCAGGCTTGAGGCTTGAACTGAAACTAGTTTCAGCCTGCCCTGAAGATGCCACCTGTAATGGTTGGCGAAACGTCGGCATCAAGTCGAGCTATTGTGACGCGGAATCCATCCGGAAGACAAGATTTTTCAAGATTAGCTGTCCGCGGAAGTCTACTATCCAAGATATCACACACAGTGACTTCTAGGCTTGTCTTGGAATGCAGGAAGACTCTGGCTGAATGAGCCAGAAGGAACAAACCCCAGCTAGTATGAGTACCCGCCAACTCTGGCGTGGAAGGAAACGATGTAGCCGATGACTTGGCCAAACGGGGTTCCTCAAGGAGCTACTGGATAGACAGTGGCTGTCGGTTTGGCGTTTAGCGACATGAGGCAGATGAAGCTCCACATTAGTTCTCACCCAAGTTCTCTAAAAACGTACTCAATATGAGCAGGAGAGGCCTTAAACTGGTGACAGCACTCCTAACAGGACATTGTCATCCAAATAAACATCTACACCTGGTAGGCATTGTTGAAGACCCAGCTTGTAGTGGATGTGTAGAGGAGGACAACACTGCCTCTCATATTCTAGCAAAATGTCCAGCTCTGGCTTCTCTCAGGCTACAACACCTTTGCAGAATACATGAGCCGCTTGAAGCCATAAGAGATATCAGTTCATGCTTAATCTCAGCTTTCGGCACTGCGTCAGGTTTGCTGGACTGATTCTTGTATCAAGAAGCGCACAATGGACCCAATCAAGCGGTCCAAGTATTTCTAACTTGTCCGCTTCTGTTTTGATTGATCGATTGAATATCACACACAGTGTTTATTTCTAAGCTAATTGTTTTTTAATGTAGAAAAGTTTAATATCACTACAAGGGACGTCTTGGAAACCTTCTGTCTGAATACGATTCTGATACGAACGAGTGAATGACGATTGTGACGAAACCAATTCCAACTTGTTTTCCTAGTGTTCAGCGTGCTGAGGAAATAATTTTTGTTCCTCAAAAGTAAGTAAGTAAAACATTTTCTCTTTGATCAATCATCGCTTTTGTATATTTAGATATCACTAAAACTAACTGCGAACAATTTTTTCGGTACATTTGAATAAGAAATGACACGTGCCCTAAAATTGCACAGTTAGAGGTTCCTTATATCGAAGTGTGCGGTATTAGGTACTTGATGGAGAAATAAATATACATTTAAATTTTTTTCCAAAAAAATGGCTTCATCAAATGAGCGGAAGAAATTAGATAAGCAATCGATGGTAGCGGCAGTCAAGGCTGTTGAAAACGAATGAATGGGTTACCAAAAGCCTTGCAAGCAATTTAATATACTCAAAAGTAAATTGAGGGACTATGTAGAAGATATTGATAATAGACCCGAAGAATTAGTTGATGTGAAGCTTAGAAGAAAGACGTTACTCTCAGAAGATATGAGAACAGAATAGGTCAATTATTGTGTAGAAATGGACAAGCGGTTCAATGACTTGACTTCTTCAGACATTAGAAGCTCGCTTTGGGAAATCGTCTACCTCATCCATTTCCACGTGAAAAAGAAGCAGCCGGCAAAAACTGTCTACGTAAATTTCTTAAGCGTCACCAGAATTCAATATTCCGAAAACCAAAAACCCCAAACAACCAAAAGGCAAGGATAGAGGGTTTCACACAAGGAAACCTAAACAATTTTTTTACATTATTGAGTCTGCAATATGCAATGAATCAATAACAATCCTTATAGAGTATATAATATCAACAAGAAGGGTATGACTTATGTACAATCCAAACACTTCAGGGTGATTTCGTTGAAGGGCAAAAGGTAAGTTGGTGCAATTACTGCAGCAGAGGGGATCATTGGTGACAATGGTGACTTGAATGAATATGCAGGTGGGTTTGTACCGTCAACGCTAGTAGTTCCTAGGAAAAACTTGGAATTAGAGCTACTTGATGATGCATCACCAGGGACAATTGCTGGATGCCATTCATCAGGATGGATAAAACAACATCTCATTACTGAGTTGTTTGGACACTTTATTGAGCATGCTAAACCATCGGTTAATGACTCTGTAGTGCTAGTTTTCAAGGACCACTATTCTCACACTCGTAATTTAGATATCACTGAGCTCACCATAGAATTCACCCTCTAGACCTGACATGCATGGCACCCTCCAAAACATATTATTCTCAAGAAATTTATGAGTACAGGCTCAAGAATCACGTAGGTCGCGATATTTCTGTATATAAGATGGGTGAGTTGTGGGTACAGCTTACCTGAAAGCAGCTACGGCTGAAGTATCTGCAATGAATTTAGAAAAAGTGACATGTAACCTTGCAAGAGCTATATTTTCCACGATTACGATTTACAATTTACAGCCAACGGGAAAAAACATCTCCACAACAGAACGATGTGACCCAGGTGAGTTCTCCTCACCATAAAGAGTCTTCGCCACTATGTAATGATCATATATATAGCTCCTGCAGACGCACAATACCGAGGACAACTATCGCTTCGACTTTTTTTCTGCTGGGATATGAGTCTTAGAAAAAAAGTTTGTGATATTCTGGCACTTTCCTATACCCATAATCATGATTGTATTTCGATAATTGAATATTTTATTTGATACAGTTATATTTCAATCACACGTTCATTATATTCTCAGATTCTCCAAAAAGGAACGTGTTCTGGAAGTTATTCAGTCGTCAACCAGTCAAGTCCAGTTTTAGAACCTGAATGTATTTAATTCTAACATTCCTGGTATAACATCTGTGTGAAATAGGATATCAAGAATTATACCTACAACCGCTATCCAGTATTCTCTTTCTTAACTATATCTTCTGAAACATATTTCGAATAATATTGTAAGTGGTAAATTAGTTATAGCATGTTCAAGCAAATCGATATTTTCTTTGATGCTTCTTATGGCAAAGGTCATCAGATCAGAATCAACAAACCTGTGTTCTTTGATATTATGATTATACTAGAGTTGGAATTAATTTATTTGGTATCACTATTCAATGTTAAAAAATAATATAACAAACTATGGGGAGTGGAGAGATTAGTACGGCGCATTAAATATGAAGAAAAGTGCTAGCAATGATTTCATTTTGTAGCATTTGTGCATTTTTTGCTTATCTCTTTTAAAAATTCATTAGAATTTGAAATTTCGTTTCGTAGTCGGCGGATGTAACTGGTTCTTGTTAACTTTAGTGTTCAACAATTTCATGAATTCTCGTTATGCCTGTTTACTCCAACATTGATTTATCCAAAATGCATTTCAGGCATGGTCGTGCGGATGGGAATGCCAGAGAAGCACTATGTCTTTATATTGACGGTCATCTGAATCGCCAGATCCATTCTACTAAGAGAGTACAACATCCCATCCTACTGAAGAAAAGTTTCAGCATTCTAGAAGACTATGCAAGGTCGGTGCCCACCCTGAGTCAGAAGAAGCAATTTTAGGATACCCATCCAGAATACTCAGACGAGTTTGAGGCGTATATCAGCGATGCTGGAACTGAGAGTTCTCTTATTTGGAAAATGGTCCATGAATACCCGATTTACACGAACCATGTACAACCAGTGCAGGCCCAAGATCCACCTGATCTTCAATCATATTCTGTTCTTGCGGCTGGTTTCTACTCATTGTTACTGAGAACTACGATTTTAATGATAAGGCCGGGTTCCCACGATATTGAATATTCGACTCAAGCAATATGTATGCGTAAGCGGACGATAACCACCATGAGTGGGTATTTATACGGTTGTCATATGAACCCGATCAACAGGGACTGCTTACCTAGATTTTCTTCAGAACTCTCTAATATAATCTCTTGGATATTAGCCGTAGGAAACAAACGTGGATCTAGCACGAAAGTGCTTTGACAGATTTCTTGATTGCCGTTGAAGAGCACTTTGACAGAACATTTGGTCGAAGACGGATAGGAAGGGACGAACCTGCAAGATCGCCTGATCGGAACCCCCTTGATTCTTTCATTCGAGGATATTTCATAACTTTAGTCTACTCTACGCCTATAAACTGATCTGTAGGAGCTTTAGAAACGAATAGATCGAAAATGCCGCTAAATCCGAGCCAATGTGGAAGATTTCGAGATAGTTCGAAGTTCCGGGCGGCCTAGATGTTGCGGCCGTGAAATGGCGATAAGACGCCATGAAAATCTCATTTGACTACTTTCCTCTGTTTTTGTTCCTAAATTGCAATGTTTGTTATTCGTTTGACATGATAAAAAACCGTTAATTTGCGGAGCTATGTTCATCAAGACATTTAGGTACATTCTTAGCCCACCCCCTGCCATAGTGTGTTACACATTTTTCTAACAATCTGGAAAGTCATTACTTCAACAATTCAATGTGGACCTTGCTTTCCAAGAATCTCGTTCTACAGGCCGCCTACTGAGATAACCGATAAATTTAATTAGGATAAAATTGAACGCCACAGTCCATTGAATTAACAAGAACCGTCAATGTTTCATTACTCCCAATTACTTCGCTAATTGTAGAATATTCGCAATTCGATATCTTGGAAACATTCCTATTGTTCCAGCGAAATATCAATATGTGAGCATCCGTATCGCAGTTAACTTATATCCATGCAGGTTATCAAGTAACACAACAATATGGCACGAATACAATTTTGGATAATTCTGAGACATATTGCTTCAAATTTACCCTATGCACAAGCAGGATGTGGTTAAACATAAGGTATAGTTTATGAATTACAGAACACTCAAATTAAACACAAAAGCTACAACTTATCAAAATTTCAGCTCTTAGTCTTTAAAAAAACAAGAGTTATGAATTTTTGAAATTTCGAGCAAAATCGATGGTGTTTTGAAATTTGCGGGGTCATCGCTGGACCAATCGGGTTCATCTGTAGCTAATTTTTTCCGTTTTTTCACGGCGCATAAGCTTATTAAAAGCTTTTTCTTTTCAACTTTATGCGACGATGTCCGACGCGAAAAATTGGTTTTGGCCATTTTTACCATTTTTTTTGGACCATTTGCGATGATCAAAAAGTGTTCGAATTTAATTCCTTCAATTTGTATCATATTTATCTACTTGAGGCATTTTTTTTCTCCGAACTCAGAATTATGCTAAAATTACCGACATTTTTTGGTGATTCTATCACACTAATGAAAGAGTCCACTTTGAGCTTTTTGGGCTTTGATTCGCCGGGATAAGTTCACTGCTACGACTGTACTTCAGTTTTTGATGTGTTTTCATAGATCCATGTTTTGTTCACTGTTACGAAACATCGCCAAATATTCCTTTGAATTAGTCACACGGTCGCACTTGTTGTCAACAGAGAGCAAATACGGCACCCATCTGGCAAATAGCTTTCTCATATTCAAAAATTCATGCGTAGTTAACACGTTCGGTTGATATGCACATAGCCTAAGGAATCCCGTGCACTGTAGCTTACCGATCGTCCAATATCATACCATGGCTTATATCGACGATTTCTGGCATTGTAACCTCAATTGGACGACCAGAACGTTCGGCGTCCTTTGTGATCATACTATCAGAACGAAAATCAGTGAACCACTTGTGAATCGTTCCAATCGATGGTGAAGAGTTCTCATAATGTTCAACAAGCGATGTTCAATCAATACAGGAAGTTCACTTTTTTCCATGTGCAAGGTTGCTTGCTTTCGATGGGTGTCAAAACACAACTGAATGACAGTCTGAAAATGTAATGAGTTCTGGTTGAAGATGATTCATCAAAAATGTCACATGGATTTTTGATTGTGGCGCTATCTGTTTCATTTTTCAGGAACTTCTCACTTTGCCCTCTTATGCAATTGAAGTTCTGAGGCCTTTCAGCTACCAAGTAGTCGTCATCAGGGTAAACCAAATTTGAAGTGAAGATACGTCTGTTGAATATCTACTATTTGGAACTAAAATTACATATTAAGGAATTACCTATAGCTGGAGATAAATCAGAATCGATTAAATTGCTTTTCCGCTCATACATCTCCATCCCTTCTAAATTATCTAGATAATTATTCATCATTACTATGTTTCAGAAGTGATAAGCTTTTTCGAAAAATGTGTGATTCGTATATGTAGTTTAGGCAGCAACGTAAATAAGAAGAAGTTAGTTCAAGCTTTCGAAAATTTTTATTTCCATAATCAGGGAGAAAATTAGATCAGATTGTTTGCCACGTTGTTATGAGTAAAATTCATTATTTCAGTGATAAGTCATTGGAAGAAATTTGCTTTAAAGTAAGATTAGCTAACACATTATATAGTCCACAATTTAAAAAATACAGTTAAATCCATACTACATCATGATGACGTTTTACGGTTTTACATCAACTCTTTTTGTTTGACAGGTTGTTATAATCAGAATTCATTATTACAGAGGTAGGTTCATGGTAGCTAGCTAATACACAAGAGACTATCCCATTGTTAGTGTAATATGTTCAAAGCCGATGTCGCATTAGTCACGACGGCCGCCATAACACATAATGGTCCATAATGCATCGGTAGATGAGCAACAAATGAAATATATGGGTGTCATTTTCAGTCCAATATTTTTGATTCCATATTAGATGAATTTTGAGTATGGAGTATGTATGACCAGTTTCATCATTGTATTGCTCATAAAAGTATCTCACATTTTATCTTATAGCTGAAACAAGTAGGCGAATAACAGCTCATTTGTGAGGAACGTTAAGTAAAGCATCCTGTAGAGATAGCACTTTGCGTGAAACGGATAATTATATTTGTATTGCCTTCATGATTTCAGTTCACTTCCACTAAAGAGTCTCATTAAACCTATAAGCTTCCTTGTTGGGGCGCTTCAGGTCACCAGTTTGATAGACATGTATTTGAGTCGCAACTCTTCAACGAAAGGAAGCAAAAATAATCAAAACTCACAGACGTTCCCCATTAACGTGACTTAAAATGCTATGACATTTTTTAAAATACTTCTTGGAGAAGCATCGACCTGAACTCTCGAATTAATATAGACACTACTTAAATTCTGAGGATATTTTGATTCGGGATGAAGTGTTTTGAACGTGTATATGACACAGTAATCTGCAGAGAGTAGACTACTCGACTCCGAAATAGGGAGAGCTGGCACTATGAAATATAGCGAGGCAACATTTTTAACCTGTATTATCAATGGCGAATTCAATGATAGTCTGGAAGGCTTGAGCCTCAAAACACAACTTCCACTAACATTTTTAGTTTCAATTTTTGATGATCTGAGCTGTGTCGCATTATTAATTTCACAGTCCTTCCATTAGTCTTGTTATTATTTATCACGAGTCATCAACAATGTTTCTAACTATTTTATTTCTTAGTTAAGTCTTATTTGAATACATATATTCTAATCTATATACTAGTACACTGTCGAATCTCATATTTTTGTATCAAAACAGTTCGAATAGAAAAACACCATAGATTATACATTATATTGTGAAGACGAATAAGTTCAATGGTGGAAGTCATTACTTTGCTATAATTAATCATATTGATATAATAACATAAAACACTTCTACTTTGTATTTATCACATATAATAAAGATTCTTGACCCACGTATGAATTAATACAAAATTCTCGGGAAATAGGTCACATTAACACATATATTTTTATTTTTACCCTCGTCTTTACGTACGTTTCGGTCTCACGACCATCATCAGAAGACTTATTAATACAATAACCTGATTACTTAGAAATACTGTAATAACACAAAGCGTGTTGCGCTTTGTGTTATTACAGTATTTCTAAGTAATCAGGTTATTGTATTAATAAGTCTTCTGATGATGGTCGTGAGACCGAAACGTACGTAAAGACGAGGGTAAAAATAAAAATATATGTGTTAATGTGACCTATTTCCCGAGAATTTTGTATTAATTTATCACATATATTATAGAAGAAATAGTGACTATAGTCTCGATACTAACAAGTCATGTTCAAACGATATTAATGTATGAAAATATGAATTATCTTGGCCATTTATTGTATAAAATAAGATACAGGTAACAAATGGGGTTCGGGTTGGGGAAATACTTTGCTAGTTATAGTATAACTGAAATTGGATAATGGGGTAGAGTTAATATAATGATAAGGAAATTGTAATGAAGGGGTATACTAGGAAGGCACAAGAGGATTATGGGAAATTTTACGATATCAAAACATCAAACAGAACATGTCTAATTGAACGTTTGACATTTTATTGTCATTATTTTAAATACATTCGATAATTTTTATTGATTCTAGTGTGTTTAATTTGAAACCTCTACTCTGATGTAAAATTTTAACTTCATCTAAATTTGGAAAAGTGTGCCTTGTTTCTAAAATATGGGAACATAAAGATGAGTCTGCTTTTTTCTATAATATAAGTGATAAAACACGAAGTATAAGTTTTATTATATCAAGACGAATAAATCCTTTCCATTTGCAAAATAACTAGTCCGTCTACTGAAATATGACATCATACCACCATTCCAGAGATAAATAAGATGTCGGGATGTAATATTGGAAGAAAGCTGTATTATCATGGTGTATTATGACAGTGGTTATTCACTTTCGAATTACACTACAAATTTCAAAAGCTCTATACTACTTCGTTCACTTCACTCATTATTATATTAGCTGTTTTCCGCTGGCACCGTCCGCAGGAAACACTTGAGGATAGCGTCCGCTGGCCTGAGTTTTGAGCGTTGATGACCTCTCGATATCTGTTTGCCGCTGAAAAAATGTCGGTGGAAATATTGGCTCAAATCTACGAACCTAATCTAAAAGGTTCATTTCAATTGATGAGGTTAATCAATCAACCCATTTTCATATTCATCTACCCGCGTAAATAAAACTGACTGATAAATTTCATATTTATAGCTTCAGCAGTTTCAGCTCAGTGATAACGAATCAGTCCAGTCAGTTATTTTATTGTATAGATTATATACCATACCCCAAATACACGTAGAAACTGTTGAGGCGTCGTCTCAGCCGCTACGATATCATACCAAAAATTTCCAAAACTTAATGCAGATTTCAAATGAATAGAAAGAACTAAAGATGAAGAATTATACTCTCTATCATGCTTCAGTTCATTTGAATCGACATGATATGTTACGGAGTGGTCTGTCTCTGATAATGATTATGACATTATTTCTGATTGGTCTCGCATCGAATATTTTGAATTCATAGTACAATAGGGCTTGCCTATGTTCTAGTCAAAACCTTACTAATCTTATAGATGGATATTGTTTGTGCGAAAAAGCCTCTACATCTACGGGGAAAAGTACACCGAACGCAGCATTGAGGGCCTTGCTGGGCGTGCCAACCCTATTAATGAAGATGAGGAATCTTGCAATGATGAAACTTTATAGGCTTAGCTGCAATACCTCCCTTATGAGATGAAGTGCAGATCAATCTTGTCTATTTAGGGGTAAGCATGAGAGGGTGCAACTAGAACCGCAGGACAAAATCAAAGCCCTGTGGTTCGCGGGGCAGCATTTCAGGGTCGTCATGCCATCAAGGCAGGAATGTAAAAATGTCAGCATGCCAAACCTCGGCAAAATTTGGTATACGGATGGGTCTAGAACAAACACAAGCGTCGAAGGAGGCTTTTGCGGTCATAGATATATTGATGGGTCTTCGTGCGAATGGGGAATCTCAACCCAGTCTTCCAAGCCGAGGCGCTTACGATCTAAAAATGTGAGGAGAAGTTACTCGGTTATGGTAAGATAGATGAGACCATCTGGATCTGTTCGGACAGTCAAGCGACACTCAAAGCACTTAAAATCTCGAATGTGTCCTCAAGGTTTGTCAGGGATACCAAGAGATCCTTAGCAGGCTAGCCGGTGAAAACAGGCTCAACACGACCTGAATCCCGGGTCACTTAGGTTGTAAAGGGAATGAGAGAGCGGACAAACTGGCCAGAGAAGGGATCAGATTGGACGCTCCTCAAGACCCCCTCGCTGGTATATGCTATATTCTCCAATATCTCTACAGGTCATGGGAATCTGATGAAATTTTGACATACGGTAGGGAAGATGACACTCCCTTCTGTATGAGATGCGAGGGAAACAAAGTGGAGTCGTCAACTCTCTTTCTTTGTGAATGTCCTGCACTCATTCGAACCATGTTCACCTGGGTAGGTCCGGCGATCATCACGGTCGATAACATGAAGGATCTGAGCGTAGAACAGATCTTGGGATTCTGTCCAGCAGCGGGGTATCCAAATACTTCATGGAAAACGTAGCAGGGAATAGTGTACAAGGGTTTTTGTTTAAGTGCACTGAACTTTTCATTGGGCTCGCTACCACCTCAACCAATACCAACACCAATGTAAAACGAATAGATCATAGTTATGTACGGTATATAAGTGTGATGGGAGCTTTATTACCGGCACGCATGTGGAATTTGCACACAAGGGTGCATAACACGTGTTGGGCAATCGCATAAGTACTATATTGTACATACTTTCATCTACGACCGTGAAAAGTGGACATAAACGCTGATTATAATTTGCAATTTATTATAATTCATTGGAGAAACCGGAACATTAATAATATAGTACTAGTAATTTTCGAATATAATAATGATGAATTATATTGGCACGAATGCTACAAATTATGAATAACTAGAACATTCAACAAATAATAAATATCTCACTGAAGGATTTGAAGATATACGCGTAAACAAACATACGTTTCAGATATGAAACAGATATTTATACATGAAAATATTTTGTTCCATATTATAGGTAGGTAAAAAGTAATAAAATTATGAGGAGTATATTTGTTATTTCATCACTCAGATCATTATCCGTAATTTTATGATTCGTTCATTAATAATTCTTGATGTTAATTGATTGATGAATAATGTTTATGTCTTCAATTTGAATGATCCAAATTATTTTCTGATTACCTGTTTTCTTGTTGCGTTTTTTATGAAACGAGACTGTAAATAAATACATCTTTATTGTCCGACAGTTTCAGACATTTTTGCTTGATTGTTTAATAAAAATTTTTGATTAATACATGAATACAATATCGAAACGTTGAAACGATGAATCTTATTTTATTTTTAGTCATATTAAAGAACCAAAATACCAAGAAAACGTGACATGTTTATTCAATTTTAGAAATGTTGTTTTGCTTCTGTCGTTCATATAATTCATGTATTTAATAATTTCTACCCAATGGTTAGCCTTTTTGTACAAGTGACCATTTGAATTTCATTCTTAAATATACGAGAATTTATTTATTGCTAGGTCAAGATCGAGAAATATAAGAAGTTCTTTTAAGTTTTGAAGGAAGCTAGTACTGTATTAATTGGTTCATAATTGAATATAATCAGGAATTACGTGATGAAAATCCATTCTAAGTTGAAATAAAGTTCTTATCAAAAGTTTTATTTCCCACTAGCTCAAATCGAACTATGGATATTTCAATACCTATTTTATTCATAAGTTAACAAATTTCTCTGAATGAATATTTGTAGTATTATTGGATAATGATCCGTATGATGAGCGACTCTACAACCATGAATGATAAGCATTCATCTAAATTGAATTTACGCTCAATAAGTAAATCATCTATGTCTATCTGAGTTTGAATATTATAATGTTCTCTGGTCGCGATAATAATTGTAGATTTGAAGCCATATTGATGGTCAAGTTTCGCTTAGAATGCTAGCATTTTCGTTCAAATCTACAGTATCACTTTATGAATATCTATAAATGCTTGATATGTTCATAATTTGATTCTGGTATTCTATTTTCAAACTCATGATATCAAAATCAGGAACTTTTCCAATTTCATCCCGAAATTTTCATTATTCCTTCACAGAACGTACAACGCCCTCGTCATTTTGGCTATACATTCCTCTGATATACAGAGTTATACAAGGTGTAAATAAGTAACTGCGAAAAAATTCAGGGGGTGATTCCTTGTTGAAAAATACGGTAGGTCTTTCATATGAAATTTTTCTCCAAATCACTTCCTTTTCGAGATACAGGGTGGTGTAGAAATTGAAAAATAAAATATTTTTTTGCGAATATCTCCGGAACCGTTCTTCGTACAGGAAACAGCTTTTGTAAGCAATCTCTACTCATAGTAAGCTTTGTTTTGTGCAAAAAAAAATTTTTTTTATTCATGATTGGTGAAGATTTTGAAGGGGTAGTGGTTGTTTTCCTCCCCAACTTCTACGCCACGGTTTTGAGATGCCCATTTGAACCGCCAATGTTTTCTTCACAAAAAAGGTACTCATGGTTAAAAGCTCTAAAGCTAACCGTTTTCGATAAAAATCAACTTTTATGTTGAAAAACATGGTCAATTTTTATTAGTGTGAAGTTACCCACACTTTTCCATCCACACTTTATGACGTGTGTACTGTCGAAGATGGGATAGAGGAGAATTTGCAAGCTATGTTGCCAGATTTATCAGACAATCTGCTACCAAGTCCGTTTTCAGAAATTATTTGTTCTACCTGATTGATGTAACTTATTATGATAACAAATTATTTATATTGATTATTAAGAACAAATAAAATAATATCCTTTAAATACTCCACATGGGCTGCACCTACAGGGTGCCAATATTTCATTTCTTTACAAACGGTATGAATAAAGAAATTAATATCATTACTTTTTGTAAACTACGTCAAGCTTTTTGATAAAATTTGGATTGATGCATCTCCTTAGGCTGATCTTTCGTCACAATACCATTACAATCCTTGACAAGCCGTATGAAAGGAGGAAACAGTTTTTTAACAGAATTTTTGAAAAGTCGATATCTCCGACACTACGGTCAGCTTGTTCATGAAATTTTGGAGCATAAATCTCCTCATGTTACTTTTACAACACAACTGTATTACATCTCTCGACAAACCGTACAAAATAAGGGAATACTTTTTTTGTAGAATTTCTGAAAAATCGATATCTCCGTAAGTACGATGAGCTTGTTCATGAAATTTTGGCTGATAAATCTAATCAATCTACTCTTACATGATATTATCATTACAACCTGTGACAAACCGTGCGAAATGGAGAAATAATTTTTTTTATAGAGTTTTTGAAAAATCGATATCTCTGTAAGTACGTTGAGCTTGTTCATGAAATTTTGGCTGATAAATCTAATCAATCTAGTCTTACATGATATCATCATTAGAACCTGTGACAAACCGTACGAAAGAAAGAAATAATTTTTTTTTAGAATTTTTGAAAAATTGATATCTCTGTAAGTACGATGAGCTTGTTCATGAAATTTTGGTTGATAAATCTAATCAATCTACCCTTACATGATATTATCATTACAACCTGTGACAAACCGTACGAGAGGGAGAAATAATTTTTTTTTAGAATTTTTGAAAAATCGATATCTCTGTAAGTACGATGAGCTTGTTCATGAAATTTTGGCTGATAAATCTAATCAATCTAGTCTTACATGATATCATCATAACAACCTGTGACAAACCGTACGAAAGGGAGAAATAATTTTTTTTTAGAATTTTTGAAAAATCGATATCTCTGTAAGTACGATGAGCTTGTTTATGAAATTTTGGCTGATAAATCTAATCAATCTACTCTTACATGATATTATCATTACAACCTGTGACAAACCTTACGAAAGGGAGAAATAATTTTTTTTTAGAATTTTTGAAAATTCGATATCTCTGTAAGTACGATGAGCTTGTTCATGAAATTTTGGCTGATAAATCTAATCAATCTAGTCTTGAATGATATCATCATTACAACCTGTGACAAACCGTACGAAAGGGAGAAATAATTTTTTTTTAGAATTTTTGAAAAATTGATATCTCTGTAAGTACGATGAGCTTGTTCATGAAATTTTGGCTGATAAATCTAATCAATCTACTCTTACATGATATTATCATTACAACCTGTGACAAACCGTACGAGAGGGAGAAATAATTTTTTTTTAGAATTTTTGAAAAATCGATATCTCTGTAAGTACGATGAGCTTGTTCATGAAATTTTGGCTGATAAATCTAATCAATCTACTCTTACATGATATTATCATTACAACCTGTGACAAACCGTACGAAAGGGAGAAATAATTTTTTTTTAGAATTTTTGAAAAATCGATATCTCTGTAAGTACGATGAGCTTGTTTATGGAATTTTGGCTGATAAATCTAATCAATCTACTCTTACATGATATTATCATTACAACCTGTGACAAACCTTACGAAAGGGAGAAATAATTTTTTTTTAGAATTTTTGAAAAATCGATATCTCTGTAAGTACGATGAGCTTGTTCATGAAATTTTGGCTGATAAATCTAATTAATCTACTCTTACATGATATTATCATTACAACCTGTGACAAACCGTACGAAAAGGAGAAATAATTTTTTTTTACAATTTTTGAAAAATCGAAATCTCTGTAAGTACGATGAGCTTGTTCATGAAATTTTGGCTGATAAATCTAATCAATCTACTCTTACATGATATTATCATTACAACCTGTGACAAACCGTACGAAAGGGAGAAATAATTTTTTTTTAGAATTTTTGAAAAATCGATATCTCTGTAAGTACGATGAGCTTGTTCATGAAATTTTGGCTGATAAAACTAATCAATTTACTCTTACATGATATTATCATAACAACCTGTGACAAACCGTACGAAAGGGAGAAATAATTTTTTTTTAGAATTTTTGAAAAATCGATATCTCTGTAAGTACAATGAGCTTGTTCATGAAATTTTGGCTGATAAATCTAATCAATCTGCTCTTAAATGATATTATCATTACAACCTGTGACAAACCGTACGAAATGGAGAAATAATTTTTTTATAGAGTTTTTGAAAAATCGATATCTCCGTAAGTACGATGAGCTTGTTCATGAAATTTTGGCTGATAAATCTAATCAATCTACTCTTACATGATATTATCATTACAACCTGTGACAAACCGTACGAAAGAGAGAAATAATTTTTTTTTAGAATTTTTGAAAAATCGATATCTCTGTAAGTACGATGAGCTTGTTCATGAAATTTTGGCTGATAAATCTAATCAATCTACTCTTACATGATATTATCATTACAACCTGTGACAAACCGTACGAGAGGGAGAAATAATTTTTTTTTAGAATTTTTGAAAAATCGATATCTCTGTAAGTACGATGAGCTTGTTCATGAAATTTTGGCTGATAAATCTAATCAATCTAGTCTTACATGATATCATCGTTACAACCTGTGACAAACCGTACGAAAGGGAGAAATAATTTTTTTTTAGAATTTTTGAAAAATCGATATCTCTGTAAGTACGATGAGCTTGTTTATGAAATTTTGGCTGATAAATCTAATCAATCTACTCTTACATGATATTATCATTACAACCTGTGACAAACCGTACGAAAGGGAGATATAATTTTTTTTTAGAATTTTTGAAAAATCGATATCTCTGTAAGTACGATGAGCTTGTTCATGAAATTTTGGCTGATAAATCTAATCAATCTACTCTTACATGATATTATCATTACAACCTGTGACAAACCGTACGAAAGGGAGAAATATTTTTTTTTTAGAATTTTTGAAAAATCGATATCTCTGTAAGTACGATGAGCTTGTTCATGAAATTTTGGCTGATAAATCTAATCAATCTACTCTTACATGATATTATCATTACAACCTGTGACAAACCGTACGAAAGGGAGAAATAATTTTTTTATAGAGTTTTTGAAAAATCGATATCTCCGTAAGTACGATGAGCTTGTTCATGAAATTTTGGCTGATAAATCTAATCAATCTACTCTTACATGATATTATCATTACAACCTGTGACAAACCGTACGAAAGAGAGAAATAATTTTTTTTTAGAATTTTTGAAAAATCGATATCTCTGTAAGTACGATGAGCTTGTTCATGAAATTTTGGCTGATAAATCTAATCAATCTACTCTTACATGATATTATCATTACAACCTATGACAAACCGTACGAGAGGGAGAAATAATTTTTTTTTAGAATTTTTGAAAAATCGATATCTCTGTAAGTACGATGAGCTTGTTCATGAAATTTTGGCTGATAAATTTAATCAATCTAGTCTTACATGATATCATCGTTACAACCTGTGACAAACCGTACGAAAGGGAGAAATAATTTTTTTTTAGAATTTTTGAAAAATCGATATCTCTGTAAGTACGATGAGCTTGTTTATGAAATTTTGGCTGATAAATCTAATCAATCTACTCTTACATGATATTATCATTACAACCTGTGACAAACCGTACGAAAGGGAGATATAATTTTTTTTTAGAATTTTTGAAAAATCGATATCTCTGTAAGTACGATGAGCTTGTTCATGAAATTTTGGCTGATAAATCTAATCAATCTACTCTTACATGATATTATCATTACAACCTGTGACAAACCGTACGAAAGGGAGAAATATTTTTTTTTTAGAATTTTTGAAAAATCGATATCTCTGTAAGTACGATGAGCTTGTTCATGAAATTTTGGCTGATAAATCTAATCAATCTACTCTTACATGATATTATCATTACAACCTGTGACAAACCGTACGAAAGGGAGAAATAATTTTTTTTTTAAATTTTTGAAAAATCGATATCTCTGTAAGTACGATGAGCTTGTTCATGAAATTTTGGCTGATAAATCTAATCAATCTACTCTTACATGATATTATCATTACGACCTGTGACAAACCGTACGAAAGGGATAAATAATTTTTTTTTAGAATTTTTGAAAAATCGATATCTCTGTAAGTACGATGAGCTTGTTCATGACATTTTGGCTGATAAATCTAATCAATCTACTCTTACATGATATCATCATCATTTATCATATACAGTACTACTACTACTCATCGTACTTACAGAGATATCGATTTCTCGAAAATTCAAAAAAAAAATATTTCTCCCTTTCGTACGGTTTGTCACAGGTTGTAATGATAATATCATGTAAGAGTAGATTGATTAGATTTATCAGCCAAAATTTCATGAACAAGCTCATCGTACTTACAGAGATATCGATTTCTCGAAAATTCAAAAAAAAAATATTTCTCCCTTTCGTACGGTTTATCACAGGTTGTAATGATAATATCATGTAAGAGTAGATTGATAAGATTTATCAGCCAAAATTTCATGAACAAGATCATCGTACTTACAGAGATATCGATTTTTCAAAAATTCTACAAAAAAATTATTTCTCCCTTTCTTACGGTTTGTCACAGGTCGTAATGATAATATCATGTAAGAGTAGATTGATTAGATTTATCAGCCAAAATTTCATGAACAAGCTCATCGTACTTACAGAAATATCGATTTTTCAAAAATTCTAAAAAAAGATTATTTCTCCCTTTCGTACGGTTTGTCACAGGTTGTAATGATAATATCATGTGAGAGTAGATTGATTAGATTTATCAGCCAAAATTTCATGAACAAGCTCATCGTACTTACAGAGATATCGATTTTTCAAAAATTCTAAAAAAAAATTATTTCTCCCTTTCGTACGGTTTGTCACAGGTTGTAATGATAATATGATGTAAGAGTAGATTGATTAGATTTATCAGCCAAAATTTCATGAACAAGCTCATCGTACTTACAGAGATATCGATTTTTCAAAAATTCTAAAAAAAAATTATTTCTCCCTTTCGTACGGTTTGTCACAGGTTGTAATGATAATATCATGTAAGAGTAGATTGATTAGATTTATCAGCCAAAATTTCATAAACAAGCTCATCGTACTTACAGAGATATCGATTTTTCAAAAATTCTAAAAAAAAATTATTTCTCCCTTTCGTACGGTTTGTCACAGGTTGTAATGATGATATCATGTAAGACTAGATTGATTAGATTTATCAGCCAAAATTTCATGAACAATCTCATCGTACTTACAGAGATATCGATTTTTCAAAAATTCTAAAAAAAAATTATTTCTCCCTTTCGTACGGTTTGTCACAGGTTGTAATGATAATATCATGTAAGAGTAGATTGATTAGATTTATCAGCCAAAATTTCATGAACAAGCTCATCGTACTTACGGAGATATCGATATTTCAAAAACTCTATAAAAAAAATATTTCTTCCTTTCGTACGGTTTGTCACAGGTTGTAATGATAATATTATTTAAGAGCAGATCAATCAGGTAGAACAAATAATTTCTGAAAACGGACTTGGTAGCAGATTGTCTGATAAATCTGGCAACATAGCTTGCAAATTCTCCTCTATCCCATCTTCGACAGTACACACGTCATAAAGTGTGGATGGAAAACTGTGGGTAACTTCACACTAATTCAATTTTTGATTTTGTTACTTGTGTAAAGAAATTCCGTTTAATTGGTAAAAAATAAATATTATTCCAAAGAATTGACAACGTTTTTCAACATAAAAGTTGATTTTTCACGGAAACAGTCTACTTTACAGCTTTGTTACTTGTGTAAAGAAATTCCGTTTAATTGGTAAAAAATAAATATTATTCGAAAGAATTGACAATGTTTTTCAACATAAAAGTTAATTTTTCACGGAAACAGTCTACTTTACAGCTTAAAAACAAGAGTACTTTTTTTGTGTAGAAAATACTGGCGGTTCGAATGGGCATCTCAAAACCGTACTTTTTCCAGTGGCGTAGAAGTTGGGGAGAAGAACAACCACTACCCCTTCAAAATCTTCACCAATTATGAATAAAAAAAATTTTTCATCGCTCAAAACATAGCTTACTATGAGTAGAGATTGCTCACAGAAGCAGTTTTCTTAACGATAAACGGTTCCGGAGATATTTGGAAAAAACTAAACTTTTTTCAACATCCTGTATCTCGAAAACGAAGTGATTTAGAGGAAACTTTTATATGAAAGACCTTATTTTTCAACAAGGAATTACCCCCTGAATTTTTTCGCAGTTATTCATTTACACCCTGTATACACAATTCATATGATCAATTTTTAATCCGGAATATATCTTGTCTCTGGGAGAACAATGCATTCGAATTTTTTGGAAGTAATACTTTATGTGCTGATTTTGACAATTAGGTGGAAACTCTACGTTTCCTTGATAGCTAACCATAATCCTGCTTTTTTCATTCATCTAATTTGATTGATTGGTGAGCAGCGAAATGAGAAAAACGCGTGCTCCTTATCTCACGCAAAATCAGTGGGATAAGAAATTTTCATCTCACGAGTGTATATGAATTCATATAAGGTAAAAGCACCAGTAGTGTTAGACATTCTTATGGAATTTAATGCTCTTTTGATGTCACAAAATATCGACACCGTTAAGCCAGTTATCAACACCCCAGTAATCGACACATGAAAAACGTGTGAAAAGTGTTTTTAACTTCCAGAAGTAATAATAGATCTTAAAAATACACGTGTTTCACAGAAAAAGGAATCAATAACATTCAAAGATATTAATATTTGTTGGAAACACATTCTTCAGTCTACCTCTCATGGTATGAACTTGCGGCTCAGGTAATTTTTGTAAAGTATCATGTTTGTCGATTTTCTACCTGAAAATTTTACTAGCAGAAAGTCTTGGGGAAGTCCATATTCTTACTTTTCAATTCCTATATCGGAAACGTCATCTAAACTGTCTTCAGGTTCTGCCCATTCTTCCTTCTCACTTGCTTTTCCAGAGACCCATTCCTTTTTTCAACGTTTTCACTTTTCCATTTTGTTTCCTTTCGACTTCTCTGGCTTAGGCTCTGTTTTCCTGTTTTGTAGGTTTCCTCTTATTCTCATTTTACTTATTTTCATGACATTCCCGCCAACCATGCTTTTGATGTGATTTCTCGTGTTTTTTTTTCTCTTTCTTTTCCGTTTCTTTTGAGTACCCAATTCTGAGGGCCAAAAGGGAGTTCTTTTGAAAGGTGTTGCAATATTTCCTTGGAAAAGCGTAAGTGGTGTATGATGGCCTTCATTCTAGAACTTCGAACTTTCCTGTGTTTGATAATCTGTTTTTTCAATACCTTCTGAATTTAAAGTAGAACTATAACCGCTGCCTGGAATAACTGAGAAATATTTAGGTTTGATGTCGAAAACATGACGCTAAAAAAATGTGACATCCAGTGGTTGGATCAAATAGGTTGAGTTCGAATATAGCGATATTATTTCAATTTGGTTTATTTCACCAAATAGAGCTAAGTTTTAAGTTAAATGGAAAACACGCCAGTCAATAAAGAGTATGATTGGCCTTGAATTTTTTCCTCCTCAGGTGTCATGGAAACAATTCTTTGGTGATATACTCCTAAGACGTAGAGCCGAACATCCAACCTGCCGTCTCGGAACGTCCAACTGCCCAGTCTTTTTTGACAGACGTTGTTATATGACTAGGAGCTCTCACATATTTAAAAATATTCATGGGTGGGGCGAAATTGCCCAGGGAATTTGCTGGGACCATAACAGTCGGATTTTCTTTTTCGACATTTGTTCCACCCACATTGACACATTTTTGTTTCATTTTTGCATGAACTTCTCTATAGGTTGCAGAAAAAACGCACTTCCATCAGGGTTGAAACGCGAGAAGGATATTCGGTTGCAGTGAGTAGATTTTTTATGAGTAGATATTCCTTGACTTAATGGAACCAGTTATGAATTAGGGTCTCTGTCACATGTTCCCTAGCAGGTGTTGGATTTTGCTCCATTATGGTCGAAATCTGTGGGTGCCTTCTAATAAATGATTTAAACCACTTCTTTCACGATCGTTCATCGGTAAAAGGTGATGTTTTTTCATCTTTCTTGATTATCAACTGAACACTATCTGATAGTTGCTCCTTTATTACTGATTGATCTTTCTGAGCCATTGAAGCAATCGAATTAACTAGCAGGCCTTCTTCGTGAAAAGTCAGAATAAAGGCCCATTTTGCGACCTTTTGGTGTTTTGCCAGAGCGTTCTTCTTGGAAGTTTATACAGCAGTTGCAACTGGCATGCCCCGGGCAACTGCCTGAAAGACTGGATTCATTTGCTCTTGGTTACACTTAAATTTCGTCGTCCTTTTCAAAAAAAAAAGCTAGGTAGGTATGCACATACTTGCATAGCATAAAATGTTTTTCAACGTGTCGAATACTAGTTCTAAATAAGAATTCAGTGATCGACAATAAAGTGTCGATCACTGGATATGTACTCAATTTGCGAAACTAGTTATCGGCACTTTCAAATTTGAGGTTAGAAATAATTTTTCATCTGAAATATTCATAGAAGCACGTGTACTAATCCTTGAATTTGTTACAAAATATATTTCATGCATGAAACTTGAAAAATAGGCTTACAAAAAAAGCTTTCAATGTATGATTACAGTTTTGGTTAGGAAATATGCGGATTCACGCGGCGTCTACAAATTCCGCCATATTGAGACCCTAAAGGAGGAGCAGTGGCTCGCATATTTTGGCACAGTGTTGCCTGATCAATAAGAATTACTTATATTCAACGAAATTTGAAAATGTATCAATAGATTCATCATTCTCTGATCAGGAATTTCGAAGTCTCGATTACTGGTGACATGTCAATGCATTTACCTTATCCAGATATTATATAATGATTGCCGAATTCCCGAAAGCTGCACTGTTCTGCAGAGACTTGACCGTTCCCTGTAGATTGTCAAGTCTTCTATCAAGTAGAATCTTCATATTGTATATACGAGTATATTCATATAAAGTTTGAATGATAGACTTGAAATAAAGTAATATAGAACAGGTTTAGAAGAATTGTCATGAACGAATAAATAAAGTTTGAAGAGATTGTAGGATTTGTATACTCCACAAATGGATAACATCTCGAATCAGAGTAATTCCTCTCTAGTAATGTATCTTGATAATATTGATTGCCGAGGATATCAAACATAGAAGTTCGTATTTTGCGAAAGTCGTTAACTTTGCTTTTGTACGTAGAAACCCATAAATTGTAAGATGAAGATAATAAAATGTGACTCCAATTATGATGCGCAAATTAATGTTGGGCAGGAATTTCTACAAGCACTAATAACAAAGCGTAACAACTGTGATAAGAGGCGCGTTCGGTACAAGTGAAAGCTTTTATTGCAATATTCGTTAAAAATCCAATCGAGCTCATCTCTTTGAAAGGCTCATAAATCTTTTAACATATGTGTTTCGCGTCATGTTATCTTTTACAAAAACTCCTTTGACTGAAAGAGCTCACACAGGCATCTGTACGTGATATAAATCTTTTAACTGAACAATGCAATATGTGCTAAATAGTTCGTGAAATGCCATTCAAACGTTCGACGTTTCGCTCAGACAAATATTTAAATAATGTTCAAATTTCAATCATGTGAAAAATGAAGTATAATGAAGTCAAATCAAAGAATCTGAATTGCATTCTTGTAGGTACTCGACATGTCTTGTAACGATGATTTGAATTGGAATAGAATACTCAGTACAAAGCAACTATTCCAGTTAATGAAACAGATGTTTCAAATCAGAACGCTCCATACAAAAATTTGAGGAGTTATTGGGTGAATGGTTCAAACCTAGGAAAAAGAGGTTAAACAGACAAAAAATGGCATATATGGATTTTAGGGTCCATAATGCATCTTTTTCAGCTCATTAATTTTTTCGGGAAATGCACCCCTTTCATGTTATAGCCCTTTCAGAGCGAAAATAGTGAGTTAAAAAACTATATAAAAAGGAAAATGAGCGCAAACATTCTATTCAAAAATAATAAGTCAAAATTTTTTGTTGAGGAATATTTTTTTTGTTTTTATGGCTTTCTTCCAGAATATGTATTTTTCGACTTCTCCTGAGAAAACCGTAAAACTGTAAAGTTAAATACCGGAGGAGGGTACTTAAGTAATGGTGAATCCTGCACATTTGAGAATACCTGGAGCATCTAGTTTGATGCCAAATAAATA
The DNA here is from genome assembly GCA_958510875.1 of Endomychus coccineus. Lineage (NCBI taxonomy): Eukaryota > Metazoa > Arthropoda > Insecta > Coleoptera > Endomychidae > Endomychus > Endomychus coccineus. The sequence goes on from OY294068.1 coordinate 47,851,117, forward strand.
TGTTTAGTTAGAAAATTTTTAAAAACGCATATTTCCTTATATCGATACTTGTTCGCGCTGCCTGTAGCACGGTAAATAGATTAAGGGCTGAAATATTCCATATCGAAATATATTGGTTCGATTTCGTAACCAAGGGGTTTTTGGGGTTGGGGATTGAGAATTCGTCATCAAAATTCTAAAACTCCAAACAGTTGATTGAATATGACGTCTCTTCAAAATTATAAATTTCGACTACCCTCAATCTATGTCAAAATGGAAAAATATTTGAATTTTGCCTTTAAAATTATGATTTTTTAATCTTGTAATTTTTTGACAAATGCATATAATTCGAGTTAAAATTCTCTCGAAAATCCAGGGTGAGAAGAAACCTTAAGGAAAAAGTGCCGTGGAAATATTTATAAAATAATTGCAGGTTGTTGGTTGTCAAAAAATTAAAACTTTTACTTCATATTCTTTTTTTCAACAATTCTTTTAGAAGATATAGAAGAAAATCAATCAAATTATTCCTATTGCATCAGTAAGATATAAACAGAAGCTTTGGAGAATTTTGGCATGTGGTATGTTAACAGTAAACACGTTTTACCAATGCCATAGTTATAACTATAATTTATTTTCCTCCATATTCATTGTAAAATATAACAATATAATTTTTTTCAAACCTAACAACCTTCAATCATTTTAAAATATTTTCTCGGCACTTATTACTTAAGGTCCCCCCTAAGTTTTGACAGATGAAACTCGGAGGGTATGCTTTTTTTCAAACTAAGTTATTGAAAAATTCCTAATTAGAGGGCAAAAATTTATACATAAAATTTTTCTCATTTTGGCATAGTAGTCGCCAGGAAGTTGAATTTTATAATTTTATCGAACAGTCATATTGGATAAAATTTCCGGAATTCACAAATTCCGACGACGGGTTCTTAATCGGCAGCCTCAAAAACTTCTTGATTGTGTATATCATCAAAATCGAACCAATATATTTCGACTTGGAAGATTTCAACGCTTACTCCCGAAGGATCAATAATACACTTTTTTTGTTCAATTTTCTAACAGAACATATTTATTTGGCATCGAGCTTGATGGTCCACGCATTTTCAAAGGTCCAGGATTCATCTTTCCTCATGTACCCCCTCAAAGTAAAAATATTTATTTCTCGAGGAAAGTTAAAGAATGTCTAATTATTTTAAAATAGGTTTTTTGCATATTTGCCTTTATATAAAGTTTTAACCCTGACTATTTCCGCTCCGAAAGGGCTCAAACTCAGATGGGGTGGTGAAAAGGAAGTGAATGGCTGAAGGGAGAATTCCTCAGGAGGCTCATTGCTGTTACAAAATGCTTCTTGAGAGTTCACTTGAGTGATTAAAAAAATAGTAGTGAACATACACTTAAAATACTCTTCATATCAATGGACTTCGTTTCATGTTTAGCAATGAACAAAATATAAGAATTTATTTTGTGTTGCGAAACTAGCTTTCTGATCACTTTTCGTTAGAAGTAGAAGCTATCACACTATGAATAGGTTAATTTGACCCTTCAAGTTCAATAAACTCATCCGTGTTTTCTTTTGAATTGAACAAAATATATAAAATTACGATTCCTCGTCAAAATACTTTCCATAAGGTTATTTTGGTGCTATGGGTGAAAGAACATTTCATAGAAACCTGATCTTGAAGTTATTTTCAAACCCCAGAATAAATTGTTTTATATTTGGTTCAATGCTGGAGATAAGTCTAATAAGTTTGATAAACCTGAATTGTATAAATTAACCTGTTACCTGTTGGTAGATCTAGTCGTAGTATAGAAATTAAATAGAAGGGACATTTTCTATTCCCTAGACGAGTTAGAAATGTTGCGTAATCAGAGTATGGGGCTTAAATCGAACAACCTAGAATCAGTAGAAAAGTTTGAAAACTAACGAGAGTAAAATTTAAAATAATCAATCAGAGTCGTATCTGCATTAATTTCGATTCTGACCTTCTCAATACATCTCTGAATTAAAATTGTCTAACTGCCCCATTAAATCTACCCTATTATCCTATTTCAATTTTTCAATCCCTGCTAGGTGTTCCCTCATATTCCAACCGCCACCCTACTTGTTACTTGTATCTTATTCCGACTATAAATATCTCAAGATCTTTCATGTTTATTCACATGTTAGTTTCGTTTTGGACATACCATGCTAGTTGTTGAAACTGTAGTCAAGATATTGTTCCTATAATATGAATGATAAGAAACAAAGTAATCAGTGTTTTATTATATCTGTTGGAATTTGAAGTATAGTTTATCAAGGTAATATGGTAACAGAAAGGTTTTAAAAAAATGTGAGCTATCATATAAAATATGGGATTGTCAATATATATTTCAGAAAAGTAAAAAAAAGTTCATGAAACAACCAAATCATTTTTATTCATATATTACAACCTAATTGATCTTCTTCGAATCCTTGATTCATATCAATACACTGGTCAGGTGATTTGTATGTTGTGGAAGGGACCAGGCCTAAGCGAAATTATGAAATATGATATTATATGGGAAAGAGAACAGAAGAGCACTCTTCTGAATACAAGGAAGAATTTCTCTATATTTTATCCAAATTTTTCGGAATATCAGAAACTATTGAATCTCATGGGTCGGATTCAAAGATTAATTTTTAATCGTAGACTTCCAGATAAATGATTGCAAGGGAAACTTTCACTAGAAAGAATTGAGAATGCTGGAATGACATTAATACGATTGATCCAAGAAGAATCATCTGAAGGGATAGGAGTTGAAAGTGTTTTCCCATTATGTCTTTCTATGGATGAAGTTGGTGTTATGAGGGGCAAGACAAAAATTTTGCAACGTGATGATACGAATGGGCTTCTGTATCCCATATTGTTATCATCGAAACACTCTGTGGTAGGGAAGATTATTACGCATTTTCATAAAAAAGCGTGTCATGTTGGAATACAAGACTTCTGAGTCGGATCCGTCAAAGGTTTTGGATTATTAGCGGAAGAAAAACATTGAGAACTGTAATTGTAAAATTTGTGATTTGTTGTCGATGTATTTGAAATTGTGGAAGTTGATCTAGCCGGTCCAGTTCTTTCGGAATCTCAGGAAAAGGTTTGGATATGTATATTCATTTGTGCGGTATATAGAGCCGCTTATCCTGAACTGTGTCCAATTTGCCCACTGAGATGTTTTTACTAGCTTTTCGACGATTTATTGTCAGAAGAGGAAGACCATGCATCTTCCATCCTGACAACGGTACAAATTTTGTCAGTGCTGACAATCTGATGAAGTGATGAGTAATGTCAATTGGAAGGGAGTAGAACAGGATAGCACAATATGTAGAATAAAATGGAAGTTCAAACCTCCTGCATCACCTTGGTGGGGTGGATGGTGCTCTCATAGGTATTTCGAAGCAATTGTTATGAACACAGTTAGGGAATTTTTGTTTGACTTACGAGGAGATTTCTTCAGCATTATATGAATGTGAAGCTGTGTTAAATTGTCGGCCTCTCACTCACACTCCGGACAATCAAGAAGATTCAGTTGTTCTTACTCCATCTTCTTCATGATATTAAAGAAATAGGAACACCTTGTTTAGCCGAAATTGATGACACATCATTGAAGCGACACTCGGAATACATTCAAAAAATTGGATTTAACTTGAGAAAAAGATTTATATAAGAATACTTGAGTCAGTTGATTATTCACATGAAAAGACATTCAGGCAGAGAAATCAAGACGGGAGAAATCGTTCTTATAGAAAATGTGAACTCAAAAGAATTGGTTGGCCTTTGGGTGTTGTTGAGGAGATTTTCCTTGGTAAGGATGGGAAAATTCGTTTGGTTAAACTTCGAAAATTGTCCGGTTATATGATGAGGGCCGTTCCAAGATATTGAGACCGATGGGGATTTATCCGTTAGATCTGAATTATTAAAGAATATGAAGAAACACTACAAATCAGAAGATTCAGATGTTAAGATTGATAGCAAGAGCAAACCACGGATTGTGACGAGATATGGAAGGGAAATAAGAATATCAGAGAAAATTGGATTTTAGATTTGATTTTTTGTATTATTTAAGAGCATGACACAAGGTGGGAGTACATTGGAACCTGCAGTCTAGTTTATTTGGGTAGCATGATAACAGAACGATTTCAAACAAAGTGTGAGTTGTTGTTATATAACTTATGGAATTGTCAAGATATATTTCAGAAAACTCAAAGTTCATTAATCAACCAAATTATTCTCATTCATTCATTACAACCTGATTGATCTTCTTCGAATCCTTGATTCATATCAATACACTGGTTAGGTGATTTGTATGTTACAATAATATGTATACATTTCCATTTTTGTTGAATGAATGCAGCCATGACCGCGGAAGCTGTGGAACTTTTCCCGACTGCTTGAATTCCGAGAACTATAACACTATTCGGAGAAGGTGAACTTTTTAAGAATTCTATAGAAAATTATATCTAATCAAATTTTTGAAGTTAACAAACTGTCTTCAGAACAGAAGTATGGTTTTAGAAAGAGCCGAAGTATGATAGAGGCCATTATTGAACACGCAGAAGGTGTGACTTTCATATGAATCAAATGCGAAATTAGTGACACCTCACTAGATTTTTCAAATTATTATTGAAAACTTGGAAGAATATTATTCAATAATAATGTTAGTTTAGCGCTCATATCTTACCAACAGATATCAAGCCGGCAATGTAAATGGGGATTGATCTGACCTTGAACTTGTCGATATCGTGGTACCTCAAGGCTCAGTGCTAGGTTTGTTTCTATTCTTGATCTATGTTAACGATTTTCCATAATTTATGGGAGAATTCTTAGCACTGTTCTTTGCAGATGACAACATTGTTTCTTTGGAGTGTTCTGATATCAATAAAGCTGCCGAAACATGTGAGTTTGCTACAAGCGAAGCAGGTGGATTGTTCTCTGGATACAGGCTTCATTCGAACCATGAAGGAACAGAAAAACTTATCTTCAGTCTGAAACAGGTAGATGAAGCCGACGTGGAATTCCTTGAAATACACTTAGACTCGAGGCTTTCCTGGTGTGTTCATACAAACCAGCTTGCACAAAAATTGAACAGATACGTTTATGCACTGACGCTCCTATCGATCGAGGTATCTCGAAACATTCTGAGGGTAATTATAATGAATTTGAACGCATATTTCGGATGCAACGCAGAACAATTCGAATTATAGGTAATATTGACTATACAGAATGTTGTGAAAACCTATTCAAAGAGCTTAATATTCTTACACTACCATCATTTATTATAACGCATTTATTCAATATTTGTCTTAGAATTCTGTCTGTCACAATTTGGGTCGTAGCCATTGTTGATGGCTGCAATTGTTACGAACTATAAAAACATTTTACAGAAAGAAGTGTAAAATATTGGGGAAATGAATACACTTTGGATACCCATCGTATGTTTATTCAAGTGCGGTGCTTCCTTTGATACTTCATATTCCTGCAGCACTGTACGCCTATGGCACATCAGAGCAAGAACAGCTACAATAGTTCAATTTCATCTGAAACGTTTATGCTGCATTTGTCTCAAATGTTATGAAAACCCGAATCAAAGGAAATGAAAAATGCTAAATATTCGTGAATATTTGAAATTTGCGATAGAAGCCTTATGAGCAAATATATTAAATGAAATTTGGTGAAGAATGCTATTCTTTGTCTTCGCGAATCTCTCTTGATACAGAAATGTAAAACGTTTGAAGGAAGTATTCCAAATTGCAAATGGGATCGTGAACATACCTAAGTTAATTTTAGATAACAGTATATTACGAAGTTTTCTACGAATTACGAAATCGTATTAAAAAGCAGATATTACTCACTCTAATACGGTTCACATTCTTTTACATTTAATATCCGTTGTAGCCTATTTTTGTTTCATTTTCTGGTTGACCTTCTCTGTGTCATTTTAAGGTTACATTCATCTTTGCACGTTCACGTAAATTAAAGTTTGCGACGCAACTTTCATGCCTGCAAACCCGAATAAAAATAACACATACCGGATACTGCATTGAGATGGGAATACTTCTGTTTCATTTGAACTAAGAACATTTGAAGAAAATTCATATGATGAATGAAGCAATATCTTTAGGGGACTTAGTTAATTTAGGGATTGATTGCCTTCAAACGTTATCTACAATACCGGACAATGAAGAATCCTTTAAAGTACTGCGGATTTTTCATCTAACAAGTAGCCGTCATTAGAGTGAACTAAATTAGGAATCAATGTTTGAATAATATTTGGAACTCCCCTTTGTTGCTTAGGAATTAAGTCAGTGATCAAAGATCAGTCGTAACCATTGCCCAAAACTATTTGCTGAAGTTTCTCAACTTCATTGTTATAATTTCTCTAGCTCAAAGGGACATTTAATAATCTATGAACCAAACTATTAAATGGAGCTATTCTATAATTAATTATTGTTGTAACTAAATTAACAGAAGTGAACCTGTTCAATTAAGAAATAAAAAAGAATAAAGATGAGAACAAAAGTCTATGGACAACTGTAAATGAATTATGCAACTCAAAAAAAAATGAAATAACTTTCATTGAAAATGAAAATAGCGATATGGTAACAAATAAAAATGACTGAACTAAATACTTATTTCACTAATTCAATAATTCTCAAAATAAAACTACTCTCCTCATGTGTGTCAGCCAGACATGAATTTTCATCGTTTGTTCATATCATCGTTATTTTACCACTATTTTCTCAAGCATTAGAAATATTTGCCTGATTATTACACCAATGAAGTTTGTTACATTATACTTTAGCATGATTTTGGAGACAAATTTTATCAGAGAATGGAAATATAATTCAAACAACATGAATGCCTTCAAAATATGCCTGATAAAATAATAAGATATGAAATGATATTATTTCAAACCAATTTTCAAGTTATTCATAATTAACAGCAAATTTGAGACTGGTCCCGAACTCTTCAGGGTTCCGACTAGAGATAAGATTTAAATATTTGATTTGGAAGCTTATTTTGTGAACGAAATTCTGTGGAAGTTGTTAGAACGTATTCATCAACATCTGTTGATTGGTTTGAGGCACGTTACAGATGAACGAAGACCCACGAGTAGATATTTCTACAGAAATAGTAGTTTTGGATTAGTAGGACGTGAAGATCCATCCAAACAAAATTTGTATTCTGAACATCACAATATACTATGAAAAGTTCTCGGAGTAAGGGAAATGTTATATTGTTGCATAAATATAACATTCATAGACAGTTGATGGATCAAGAATTCTATTGTCTTACAAAAATTCTCGAGATATTATGCTATTGATGTATTTAATTTGAAATGCCATGGATGGGGCATCTTTCAACTTTATTCCTTTTAAGAAATGAGGCGGTATATCCTGCAAAATTTTCCACTGACGTGAAAATATTTGCAGATTTTCTAATCTTAATGCATATCTTATGATGGATATTATTAAGTAGCACTCTCATTTCCCATCTTACTTCACAATGGAATGTCGGTGAATACGAATCTTTGCCGCTAGAAGCTATTGTTAGCACTTCTCAGATCATGGAGCTCGTGCCAACCGTTTCCTTACTATTTGGGTTTCCATTGACGATCCTTCTAAATCTCTACACGACTCTAAAGGAGGCTAGTTCGATTTACGTTTGGTAGCACTACTGCATCCTATCTTCATCCAGGTGTCCTATTATTATTCCAACAGAGCATATGTCATAGTGAGATGTTCTAAGATAACCGATCTGTGAAATATGCTTGAATATCTTATCATCATTCTTGTCCATTTATTGACGTACATTTCCTTATTCTCAATGAATTTGAACAATTCAACTCATCATAGTAGCTAACCGAATTCAAAGTATTTCAGGGGTGAATCAACTATTCTTAAGGGAATTAACGTATTTTAATCCAGATGCCATTGAAATTACATTTCCAAATATATGTCTATACGTTTTCGTATCTTAAATGCTACATCAAATTTCATCAGCTTCTCTAGGAATTCAATATAGTATGAAATAAATGTGTCATAATGGAGCTCCATAATTGTTGGGATGAGTAATTTGATACGGTCATTATAATTCACCCTCCACGCATGAAGAATCCACAGCAATTCAACTCCCAACTCTTTCAATTGTGTCATGTTCTCTACAGTAGTTGCAGGATAATATCAATGAATAAGCGTACCCGGCCATCTCGCTCTACTAACCGTCTCAATAACAGTTTTGGTGGCCCAATGCTCAATCACTCACATCGCATATCAGTGTTGACGTTAGGCTTTCCCAGAGTTACGGCGACCTAGCGGTCTACCGCGCGCACTGCATGTCAGTGTTGACAGTTGCGCGCTTCTCTCTAATTTGCAATATCACATACTAGCCAAACGGCATAACGTTTTTCAATTGTAAGTCTTTGTGGCACATCTACAGTCTAGCTCCTTTCGAAGAATATCTCGACTACTACAATAAGCATTATTTTTCTCTATCGAACTGGTCGGATACGCTATTAATATATAGATGTATTATGACGTAGAAAATTTTTGAAATATTTGGCAGTATGATGACTGGTTGTTTTGTAATTGTATAACGAATTTGTATTACGGCTGATAGTTTCATCATTAAATGTGTAAACGAAATGTAACTCAAAAGTTATAATGCTATTTTGCTATTCCGTTTATATCAGTTATAATATTACAGAATCGTCATGGAAGAATTACTTAGCTCGACTATTCTTCATTTCAGAGATAGATCACAGTAAAAAAAGAGTGGCAGACTTAGCAGCAGGTAGGTATTCATTCAGCCTGCTCATGATGTGACATTTTTTCATACATATAATAGCCATCTCCAGCCCTCACACAATACAATGAAGTACTTCAAGAGTCATAAGCATTCAATTGCAAGCACAATTATAATTATCACTTCAGTTAGGAGCTGCAGCTTCCAATTCTGTTCGCTTAAAAGCGATAGATTTAGAATGAAGAGATCCCAAATACTATATAGCATTGCACCACTGTACGTCCTGTCCATAAACTCATTTCAAAGAACAATCTCAACCCGAATATTTTGTTAAATTCTGATATCTTTCAAAGGGAAAATTGTTTCTTGGATAATTTCTTTCAAGTTTTCTGCAGTCAGAAATACAATAGATCATCAACAAAAAGCTACCGATGTACCCAAACATTTTCTCTTCATTAATACTGACTGATTTTTCCATAAATTCATAAAAATGTTATCCTTCCCACAGAAATATATAATTTGATAGTATTATTTTCATAATCAGACAAGGTTTTACCCCAAAATTGTTTAAATTCTCTTCTAATAGAAAGAACTTGTGGATCTCAAAGATAGATTACATAGGAATTAATAAAGTCGGGATGCATACCTTCTCCTATCGAATGGTGGTTTATTATTATCCACTTACAAAACTCCATAATATTATATTAAATGTACGTAAAGTTGATAGAATGGCAGCAACACCAACAATAAATAACACTGAAATACTTAGGCCACTAAAATATAAAAACTGACAAAACTACACAAAGGTTTTCAGTTATAATAATGGTTCAAAGTGCGTTTCACATTCTTGAATGCATAATCTTTGTCTTTTTTTAAATTATCAATGGCAGCCTGAAGATTTGAGCCAAAATGGTAATCTAAATATAACCTATCCTTACTCAAAACTATTCGCTATATTCTCAAATAACAATCGGACCTCGATTATCCGTCTCTCTGATAGCCGTCAGCTTCCATCTATTAGACCGCTGGGAGTTCAGAGTCAGTTGAGCAGCACATGCCTGCTTTTCCTCGTTCCTTTCAGTATTATTTCGCAACTTGTGCAAGCTTGTTCCGTGGTCTTAAGTAGCTTTCTATCTCGCGAGTGCTCAAAAATATTGAAAAATGTGTCAAAATACTAAGCCTCCCGTATGTTCAATTAACTGTTTTATCGCTTATACGGCTGGGCTTCAGTCCCATGGGTGACGAATAATGGAGTTCCTACTATATTCTAGCTATTTGCTCTAGATTGAAGGTAATTACTTGCGGGTGATAACGGCTGCCGGTGATGACACCAGCATTCGGAGCATGTGAAGGCTGCTGATTTGAAGATCTTCACAAAAGCCTGGTTGAATAATTCGTTAAATTCGTAAACGTTTGAATGTTTATTCCGAAATATAGACACATTACCATTGTTTGTTCTCTTTGTAATCTCATTTTCTTCCAGACATATTTTCACTACAAGAATGGAAAGTATATTCTGTTCGTAGAACATCGTGTGAGCTAACGATGGAAGACCAGAAAGAGGAAAGACTTCAATGGACAAAATGCACAACTTCGGCGTTAAATAAAAAAATGTAGTCCTTAGAAAAAGTTCGGCAGGTCTCGAACCCGACAATGAAAGCGCTTGAGCTGACATAGTCTGCCTCCTCCGTGGTGGAAGACAGACGAGATTTCTGATGAGCAACGACCATGAAAATATCTATTGAATAAGGAGTTTGATATAAGTAGTAAGAACATTTCCAACAGTCATTGTATCAGATCGACCCCGTTAATCACGATATGCAATGATCTATCTGGCAGTAAGCGACAAAGTTAGGTTGTAACAATCTGTTCAATAATATAATAATAGTGATATCTAATCCTACAGATAGAGATTCCCAGGTGGTGCCGGTTGTTACTTTCCGTTCGTCATTTGAAAGAGACGGAAACAATACTGCAGAATTTTTTATGTATCTGTGCTATGTACGGTTCTCTATGTAATGTCGGCGGATCGTTTATATGGAGCAGAAACCAAGATGATGCCAACATCGACCCCTATGGAACTCCTGCTTTAACAGTCATTGTATCGGAGCGACCTCCGTCAATCACTTCATTCAGTGATCCATTTGAGAGTGAACGACAAAGATGGGTTGGAAGACTGTTTAATGATATAATAATAGTGATACCCAATCCTACAGATGAAGATTCCAAGCTGATGCCAGTTGTTATTTTCCTATCGTCCTATGCAAGAGACGGAAACAGTACTATTGAATTTGTTATGTATCTGTGCTATGTCGGTGTCTTAGAATTTTCAGACTAAGTGGCATGTGTTTAGTATGCACGCCTTCTGGAATTCAATGTATGATTTATTAGGTGAAAGTCTCGGGTCTTCGGGAACCTTTGCCACCTCACTCAAGTCTAGCATAAGTTTGCTTTGATGGTCAGGTTCATATATTTACGACATTTATAGGTGTATATTGTAAATTACCATTATTATTCTTATTATGATTACTTGAGAAATGGTCTGAGCAATCCAGATTGCTCCCCACTCCGCTCACTATATTCGATGAATATTCTTCTTCGATATTTGTGAATTTCGAGTTATACTAAATGAAGTGGCCATTTTACCATGAGTTATAATTATCATTCAATAGTAATTCTACGAATATGTACGGATCGAAGAGCAACCAGCTTGAGCGTGAACCAAAAATAGCATGCCTTCAGAATTTCATGTTTAAGCTCATAGATTCTGAATAATAACACATATCAAGGATATTTTCACACTTCTCGTATTTGGCTGATTTTTTTCTACTACTTCCTTCGATTATGTAGTGGTTAGCACAGTAACCTCTCTCTATGTAGACTCAACTTCATAGCTGGGTCACTAATGAAATGTTTTCGACACTTAAGGCAAGATAATATCTGACTGTGCCTTCATACAAATGGGAAGTAAGTCGGTTATGCCCGTGTGGTGTACGATATCACCGCTCTTCAAAGATGTTAAATGAAAACACTAAAGAGAATTGTTTTCTACTGTATTCGTTCAATTCTCAAAATTTGAGAAATTACCCATTGTGGAGGTACCGGGATATCAAAAATTATCTTGGTAAAGGGTGGTTGTGGAATCTAAAACGTGTGTCTTACTTTACGTTTGAAATAATTATGTCACTGTCACACTGACATCATCAATAACCTCCAAATTCCATACCTATTTATTTCAGTTGTAAAACAATAATGAACTACAAATTATATTATAACGGTTTTAGTAACAAGAAAAACTAAATTACAGTAAGTGTTGGAAATGTCACCCGTTTTGTTCGATGCACATTAACAAGCGCACCCGTTCGAAAATAGGCTTCAATCATGAAAATTCTGTGCTGTGTAGTAAGAGGCATGATTCAAAAGCTGAATCAGAAAATTTCAGCACAATGACTTAACAGATTCTGACACAACAAAACATATTCAAAAATTTAAAGTAAGACACACGTTTTACATTCCGCAACCACTCTTGACCAAGATAATTTTTAATTTGTAGTTCATTATTGTTTTACAACTGAAATAAATAGGTATGAAATTTGTACGTTATTGATGATGTCAGTATGACAGTGACATAGTTATTTCAAAAGTAAAGTAAGACACACGTTTCAGATTCCACAACCACACTTGACCAAGATAATTTTTGATATCCCGGTAGTTCAGGATTAACGAATACTTGAAATAATTTATGAAACGGAAAGGTATTCATACATCAGGTAGGAAGTATTTGAATATCATCCTTACGTTAACTGGGCAATATGATATGATACTAATATAAATAATCAACACCCAATTCTCTGAATAGAATATCTACGGAGGAAAACGGTTCGTTAATACGAATGAAAAAAATTTACGTAATTAGATTTTACTTATCATGCAATGACTGCTGTTTTTATCTGAACACAGTTCAGTAATTACTCAAAAGACTCACTGAGCGTAATGATTATGCCTAATGTGACGTTATATGTACAGAATATTAAAACGAATGTTTGCATATAATAAGCAATACTATAAGTTGGGACGCTCTTCTCTATTTCAGCCCATTGTTCCGCAGCTTATTCTACACAATGCAGACGTTTTGCTTATTGTTCTCATGATAAGTTATGACGTTTTAACATACGGATCGTATATATGCAGGCAAAAACCTACATATCTGATGCTACCTATGTTTATGGTGTACGTTGCAACATCCCTAGAATTTGTTTGCATAAAGAGGGCAGCGCGATATAGAGCACTATCCTATCTGTTCCGCATGGCTTATTATTCATATTTTTCTCTTCAGCTTGCCTCATTTAACGTTTTGAGGAAATTTATTATCGAATTTTGTAAATATACGTTGTTTTTATCTCCCCGTCTGGCGTTTAATGACTTAATGTAGGATGCATAGTGGATTGAATTATTTCAGTTTCTCCCTTCGCTCCCATTTCGGCTAAGAATTTGCATGAAGCAGATGTTTTATGTGAATGTACAATATTGTTGTCAGAATATCATATTAAGCAAAGAATACATTGATTCATGTTCCAAACCGACTGAGACAATAATTGTAGTATTCTTATTCACGATTATAATCTGATCTGTAGTTTCGTTATTGAAAAATTTTCGATTTTCGAGTGGTCGTAGGTAGATGCTTATTAGATTATGATTCATGAATTATAGTCTAAAACATCAGGAACACTGATCGAAATAAAAATTGTTTCTAAATTGGTTCCAATGTTTGCGCAATGATCATAAATAATGAGGTTCAATTATCATGCTGTAAACTGTAGTAAAGCTCTCCAAAAGTAATTGATCAAATATCACTAGTCTTAAGAAGTAAAATAGTTTCGTGATATAGTTAGCAAACTGGTGACAGGACTCCTCACAGGACACTGTCAGCTGAATAGACATCTACACACAATGGGCATTTTCGAAGACCCAGGTTGTAGAAGATGTGGAGAGGCGGATGAAACTTCCTAACAAAATGTCCAGCACTGGCTTCTTCTAGGCTACAACACCTCGGCAGCACACATGTGCTGCTTGAAGCTATCAGAGATATTACTGTATTAAGGGGAGCACAATGGACCCAATCAAGCAGTCTGAGTGCTCAGAACTTGTCCGCACCATCTTGATTGATTGCTTAATTGATATAGTTAGCATATTTTCAAATATCAAATGGTTATCTGTAACAACCCCTAAATATTTCATTTCCTTTACGACTGTTATACCTTTTGAGAATAAGTTTCTATGTTAATTTCGTCTATATTCACCATACATAATTCATTTTTTGATCCATATATCATCATCCCTTTAGTTTCATCTATATTGAACCTAATTATATTCAGGCTGAGATATTTTTAAATTTTGTTAACGGACAGTTGAACTACCACCTCCACAAGTTGGACATTAGCGAGTTAACTTCTCGCAAGGTGGTGCAAAAGTAAAAACGAAACATCAAAGCACATTCTGTGCATATATGTAACACTGATCCCCCCAAGACGAAGAGCACTCTAGGTAGTCCTATGCGACACTGAGGAGATCCAGAAACTAGATACGAAAATGGTTCTGAATCTCTTCAGGGCATCAACCACCTACCCTGTCCCTACTGGGAGTTCATTAGGTCTCTATTTGTCCACCTCGGGCGCACAGTGAACAGTTGGTGTTAATCTCTTTAGGAATCGTTGACCAGGGGGAGAGTGGTGAACCGCTCCACCCGGAGAGCATGGGAACTGCCCTTTTTTGACCTGGTAGTCATAAAACCAATTCAAGACAAAACCATGTTGATCATGATGCTCCAATTTTTGAAGTGAGATATTTCTATCCATTGTTTCAAAGTTTGAAGTCTTAGTATGATGATACAATGTGAAATCCTCCATCAATCTGTCCAATCCAGTTCGAAACTTCAAGTTGTAAGGCCGTTTCACAAGAATGTTGATGAAATCGTGACTGGTTGCTGATAGTAACTTTGCTTGCACTAGATACTCCATTTATTGATCATGAGCAGCTCAGATTCAGCTTTAGAGAAACAGATGGAAAATGAAATGAAGTGTATAATCGATGGAACTAATGAAGACCAGCTCATGGAGTTGTGCAAGCATTACCTGTTAAAATTACAAGGGGCAAATGAAACAGCAATTGTCAACTATTTAACTAGGTATCAATAATGTGTTTGAAATTATTATTGTAGATCCAAGATACATTGTTTTTTGTTCTAGGTATTATTTCCAGGATGAAGGAAGAATTAAAATGTGAGTCAAAAGTCAACATCTACCTTGACCGAATCATATCGAAAGCTCACAAGAAGGCAGAAGCATTCAAGAACAATGTGGAGGTAATTGATGGCTTTCAGGTATGTGGATAATTTAAGGTTGAATCGTTAAGAGATCGTAACTCTCTACAGATACTGTGAATTTGAAGCAAATATGCGGGAACGAATGTAGAACATTTTACTGCAGACTAAGTATGTAGTAAAAAATACCATGTGTAGGTATTTGCACTTGATGAGAATGTAAGAGCGCATGGAAACTTACTTTGTTCAGGCGAAAATTCACCTATTAAATCACAGAACCATGAGGAAATCAACGAATTTATCAAAGTGAAGATAGGAGAGGCAAATCAGGTAGCAGACACACAACTAAACGAAAGTGGTTTTTAGCAGTGTATTGATGTTGGCCAGGAGAAATTTCAGCAGTTTACTTATAAATTGTGTAAAAGTCCTTGAGACAATGTCTATAATTTTTCATTATCGTAAAATTGAAAAAAATTAACTTATTGTAGAATGTTGTTATTTATTTGTATATACATATAATATATATAATTAAGAACTTAAATAAACCAGATAGAACTTACTTATTTTTGATTTGAATTAAATTGTATCCCTTGTATGTGATACACAAGTTGGGTATCTTCTGTGATATCATTACCCCCTATTTTCAATTCCAATTATTACATAAATGTGAATTTAAAATAATTAAATATTAAATTTGAATATTTGAACTATTTTTATTCACACCTCAGATATTTATTGTATAAAATCTATATGATTTTAATAAAAATATCGAATCCAATTGAACGAAATAGGAGTTTTCACGAAAAAATAATGATAAAAGTCTCTTGAAAAGGAAATAATTTTAACATGAATTTCATATATTGTATAGTTATCAGTATATTTTTGTTAAATTCACCATTTCGTTTAATTTTATTCTATATGTTAAATAATAGCCCTGAAAAACTTCCATTTAAACAGCGGAGGAAGCGAAATTTTAACAATAATAGTGCCATGTCCACTAAACTAAATGTCATCTGGCATTGGGGATTGGGGAATATTGTTTCAACTCATGTACATTGTTATCTATTTCAATAAATAGCAGGGATAATTCCAAAAAAGTTTTTGAGGAATAAATTGACTCTTATATGTTTTGGGCAAACCCACACCATGACTAACATTGTCCTATATTTATCCAACAATATACTGTATACTCTAAAGGTTTGATATCTCATTCAGTTTGTTGTGTCAGAAACATTCAGTTAAATCTTCAAGCACATTTTGTAATATGTCAAAATAAGCAGAAATACTTTTCCTTTCAGAGTTACTGATTCTATCACATAAGAAATCCAGCAGATCGTTTGCAGATATTGTAATAACAGATGTACAGAGTCAACGAAATTTTGAACATTCTTCCTGAAAAATGTGCATAGACATGATTGATAAAACTGACTTCATTATTTTACAGTGCTGTGGAATTCATCAGAGACCAATTCCCTTCTTCTTATTGCATTATCAAAATCTCTATGATGGACTATTTCTTGATTTTTCTTTGAATCTTCAGTTTTTTGTCAATTATTCAATAAAGAAAGGTAGCGGAAATAGTTGTATTTGGTATTTGAGGATCAAATGATTACATGCAAAAACCCTCCTTAAATGGTACAATAGATTCAATAAACAAGAGTTGTCATTATATTATATTTGTTTTCCACACCCTCCGATGGTTGCAAGAGTCAATTTTTCTTTGCTTGAAATAATTGAGTAGTTTAATGATGATTTTGATGATATTAAGGATTATCGAGGCATGATGTATCATCATAATTTTGATATTCATTACAAACATATTTTGTTGGTGATAGAAGTGTGGGACTCAGAGTTGCTTTTCTACTTGATGCACGGAACCGATAGTTGCGTTAATGTTGGGAAAGCTTATTTCACTTCCCAATTGGTGGTCCTCAAAACATATAGCAGACATCAATTCAATCTATAACAGAAACTTACTGTTCTTTTGGAACTCGGTGTTATCCAAACATAATCCGTATTGACTGCAACATAACAACAACACACAAACAAATTTCTTGATACCTTCTTTCAACTTAAAATCACTAGACACATGCATATTCCTCTCACATAAATGGAACTTTAACCCATTCTAAGTTTAACCTACGTTCGCGGTTCACGAGTTGTCAAACTTATTATTATCATGATAATTGTCGCACCAAAAAGACATTCTACGCACATGTGACTTAAACGTCGTCGCTGCGAGATGCTACGAATCTAAATTCTAACCCTACACACGTTAGTCCTAGCTAAATTTCCTCCTACTCTCGTTTTTCTAGTAATTTTTATTTATAGCCATTTAAATACTTGTAAGTATTCGTCGTTCTATTCTTGGAAAGTGTATTACTTTGTACTTCAACGCGCTATGCGTATTCGCACGGGTTTGTTTTAAATAATAGTAACAGATGCATTTTAACAGTAAATATGTAAACACAATACATATGTTGAGGTTTTTTAACACGGGATAACACGGTGTTCATGTATAAAAACATCATGGGAACAGTTGAGATGAAGATCATAAAAATTTCTCAGGAGAAAAAAACATCAAAGACAACTCTTCACAATCTAGAGACTAATAAACTCCAGAATTCAAATTTTTTATGAGAGACAATCAGAAGTTAACTAGAACTAGTCATTACTTCCAATCTCACACTCGCCACAGCGCAATGATTGAGTTCTATTCTGCATGGTGATTTATATTGTATGCCGGGAATATTAGGAAATTATATCTGAATAACGGCCAGTGTTTCTCAAACAACCCCCTCATACAATTATTTCCAATCAAATCGTGCTGTAATCCTATTACTAGTTTCTATTTAATTTAATTCAATTTGATTGTACCTTGTGCCTAAAGCTACTAAGCGACCTTGATAACAAACCCTAAAAATTACTTAAAATTAGATTTGGAATATATTGCAATAAGCGTTAGCATACAATATGTTCTCATTTTTTCCTCGATTGTCATCAGTGATTCATTTGAAAACACCCGAACTCAAGAACACATAATGCATAAAATGTTCTACTTATCAATATTCACCAATAAGCAATAATCTTCAATTTGATATTGATAAGTTAATCATTGAATGCATTGTGCAGTACAGATACAGACCTATTTATAAGTGTATTATATCAGTGTCAACGTGTATTCTATCTTTTATCATGTCAGAATGTATTTTATTGCTTTGTTTTCAGTGAATTAAACGAATTTTGTAGTCATATTTTCCTCCCCATTTAGTTTTATCTAACCCCCCCCCTAGAGGGGGGGGGGGCCACAGGTTGAGAATAGCATGAATAACCTATTTGGTATATGTATGGTTCGGCATTCACGTAGTGCGAAGTCATTTTAATTTTCGGAATTTGGAGAATTAAACTGAACTATACAAAAACCTTGTAACATTCAATTCTAAATCAATGACGATGACAAATTGTTTCATCACATTGTAGCATTCTCAGAACTAGAAGTTATCAACTAAAGCTAAATCTGAAATAATGTCATTAAATATCAGAAATCAATTTGAATGTGGTATAACTTGAGGGATTCGGAAAGACAATGGCTTGCGGGTGGGAGTTTATTTATAAAATTGTTGAGTGATGGATTATAGATACCGATTTGATCATTCAATAGCGGAAGAGTAACCATTATTAATCACGATTTGTTTGATGATATTCAACTCTTCATCAAAATTATAGTTAAATAAGAAGTTGAATATCCTTACATAAATCGCAATATTTGATGGTTACTCTCTCGGACTAATAGATCATATGTAAAAGACAATACAACTAAGCTATCAACGCAGTGTTCCCCACAATGAAACAATTATTGGATTAAGCCCAATTAGGTAAAATTCCAATAGCAGTCTATCCTAAGGATATCATCATTATAGTTATATATTATGTTACCTCTCTTTTAGTAAATTAGTACTTTGTAATATTTGTTTGAAGAAGCTACTTTATTTAAGTTTAGAATAGATTTCATCACCTACTGGCTGATTCTATTCAATTTCTGTCTTATAGACATGTTATTCTATTTATTACACCCTATTACATTGCTATAATACCATAGTATTCAAGCAACTACATCTGCAGCCTAAAACACATTCAATCCTCTGCATGGTGAAAAAATTTAATTCTTTGTTACTAAAGGTAATGTTTGTGTTTCCTTCGAATATTACCACGCGACTCTTGCGTCATTTGTGCATTTTTCGATCATCTTATAAGAACTAACACTTAATTGAAATTCGTTAATGTTTATTGGATTATAGGTCTCAATATTTCCAAATCTATTTATATTCAATTCTCTTCACCTGTCAGTATTGTAGTGGAAACAATAATGTATTCTATATTTGACATTGCAACTGCTGCTTCGAATGCAGTATCTTGATTCTACTAACAGATGTTATAGTGTTTATTTCACAGTAATGTTGTTAGTATTACACTATCGATGTTTACATCCTAGCTTACCATTGTTGCTTGGATATTATGAAAATACAATAGATTACTGGAACAAATTATACTACTGATTATTTTTGACGTTTCTAAAAACCAATAAAAACTTTCAATTTGTTCAATTTATGTACGGTTTCGGCCCATCAAAACTTTATTATAGTAGGAATGCTCTACTTAGAAAATTCCTGCTGGAATTGTTGTTGTATTTAGTTTTCATTGATTGGCAACATCACATTTGGATGTGATTCATCATTCGGAAATAATCTGCAGAATACCACACGAGAGTCCGATAAATTCGAAAATAATTCTTCAGATATTGACTCAAACTTGTAATTCGGCAATAGCCACTCGATCCTTCCAGGCTCTCATGGATATTGCCTGGCAACAAGTTTCAGAGGATCTGTTCAATTATTCCCAATTCATTCTCATTATTTCTTACATTACCTGTCTCTTCACTTACTTCTTCCCAATTCCATATTTACAACGTCAACTAACTCACTTTGATTTATTGTTCGCGTCTAATTTGTATTTGTGTAATGCCTTCTCAGCATCTCAAGAATGAAAATAATTACAATGATACCAAACCATTATGAGCAAACACCGGTACTGTACCAAACCCCAACAGAGGGATACGCAGACGTTCTATGCCAAGTGTTACGAAGCATTGGATTCGCGATTTGGTTTGCCTGTATTAAACGAAGTTTTACTCTAGTATCAATTGTTTCGGGTAGAACAGAGCTTATCTTCGTAAGAAAGATTACTGGAGCGACATTTATCTATTGAAAATGTAACAACTCTCAATTCCTCAGATTAGCTGTCTCTTCACTTCCTTTATAACGTGCCCTTGCGGCTTTTCGGTAAATTGCTTACTGCGTAAGCTTCGAATCCTCGGGCGCCAGATTTTTCCCAAAGGTTAACTCCTTTTGAGGACTTCTGCTAGGGTTCTCTCCACAAGGCTCGTCACTATGCTATCTAAAGACAGCCTTGTCCCTAGGGTAGCTACAGTGAAGTATAACCAGAGTCCAATGGGCAGAAAACAGTATCGAAATTGTAGGCTTTAATTACAATTGATACCTGGTTATAACTTAGCTCGTTAAAGATAATAATTCAATAAAACGGGGAATTTCAAATAATAAAATACATAATAAATATAACAAGTACACTTTCAGAATAATCAATTTAAATGCAATTGAACGGTATGGTTTCACAAAATTACACCCAAACGGTGAATGAAAACTCTTTCAAGAAGTCAACTCTACAATAAGTTCGGGCACTAAATTTAATTCAGCGGTACGGGATCGGTTGATGAATGATTCAGAATGATCAATTTGCGGAAAAGTACGAATCAAACAGGTCTCAGCGTAATAGCTATATTCGGTAAATATTCAGATAGCCATATTACTTGAAATGTTGTTAAAACGCACTACGATATATCAAACGGTTTAAATACGGTCGGTTCGGATTCGGAAGATATATCGTAATGCCCGAATATAAAATATTAAGCCATTTACCTTTTTGTAAAATTCACAAACACAAACGGAACACTATTACTTCACAGCTTTTAAATATCTGACTCACACTCGAATAAATTCAAAAACACTAGAGAGCTACTTTACTAGTTGAAAATCAAAACACAAGAGAGCTACTGCACTGATTGAAATTCAAAAACACAAGAGAGCGATCTTTCGGCTGTCACGGCTTTTATATGTTTTTCGAGGTTCTGGACAGGTCTGCTCCACCAAATCCTTATTTTTGTGCCAATAGTTTTTACTTATGCCCCGAACAATGGTTAAAAGTGACGCTACTTTTTAGATCTAAAATTCGCGCTCATGATATCACACCAGTTCCTCCCAGCGGAGTAAACAAGTGTTATCGGAGTTTTTAGGTTGTTCGCCCTTTTTATACATAAGGCTGCACAAAGTTTGGTGTCTTAACTGGCCAGCCCCTGTTTTTGCAACATGTTTTTATCGGAATGAAATGCAATTTTGAACGGGCGTGAATTAGATTCATCTATTTGAATAATTATACTTATTTGAAATTACGGAGATTTAGAAAAGTGGCAATCACGGAATACACATTCGGAATTCATTCATATCTATTGAAATAATGAACTGTTCAAACTGAAATTACATGTAACATCCGTATTTATTGCCTGATCTAAATTAAATAATCTTTCAAAATTTAAGCTTCGTTACACCTTCATGTAAATTCCATATATAAAACGTCAGCTAATTCACTTTGATTCATTGTTTTTGTTCAATTTTCATTTGTGTAATGCTTTATCAGCATCTCAAGAAGGGAAATAATACACAATGTTGACAGACTTGAGGGGGTTGCGGCACACCCCTGTAACTGATTTTTGTGATTTTATATTGTATTAACGCTAAACTAACAATTACTGAGGAAAAATTCGAGATAAGATTTTTTATTATAAAAATTTCCAAAATAACTGGACCATATTAACACCAAGCGCTGGTACTATACCGAACCCCAAGCGTTCTATGCCAAGTGTCACATCTACTTTGGAGTTCGTGTCGTGAACTACCCATCTGCTATAGTGCTATTCTCCTCCAATTTGCTCAAAGTCCTATAATGGGTACCGTTGAGGTGGATTTTCGATTTGCCTTATTGGGTTGCTTTTCAGATTCTATACCCTCTGGATACATGATGCATATTCAAAGCTGTACTTATCTGAAATGCTCTGCATTTCATGAATTTGTTAACTCAGATATGAATGAATAATAACAGTTTTTCTGGACAAGCCGCCGCTAGTCCTAACATAGGAACCATGCAATTTTCCGAAACAACAATCTACTTTCCTGTCTGATACTCCGACGAATATTGGAAAATAAAGATCTCATGATATTACTTATGAGAATATATCGCCACCTCAATACTACAATTAGACAACTCGAATTTACAAGTTCTGAGATAATCGAGTGTGAACATTCAAGAAGTGAATAAAAATGAAGATGAGGACATATCGTAAATTTTTTATTTCATGTATAAAATATATTGTGATGTGGAATATTCAGAATATTAAACGAAAAAAAAAACAAATTTCTAGAAGAAAAAAACAAATATTTTTCAAGTTATCCACTTGTTGCAAATACCAAAAATTAAATGTACATAGTTATCGATTTTCATCGAAATGAGAAACAGTATTTTATGTTGAAAAAAACCGACTTAAATTCTAGGAAATCTTCTAAGAACTCTCAGCTTCTTCATCTTCGCTTCCTGAGACGTTATCTTGAATATTTCCACTGTGCGGCAGACTATAGTAAAAAGGCTTATACGAGTTATTGAGTGCTGGAGGATTCATAGAAAATAATGAAATCAAATCCTGATATTTTTGTTCAGAAATAGGAATGGCATTTTGATATAATGCCTGTAGATGAGATGCAGGTTGAGAACGACGACGGCCTTTTTTATTTACATTAAGAATTCTCCATTCTCCAGCGAAAGTTTCTTTGAATTTCATAAAGAAGGGCTGAGATTTTCTGAACCGCATCCAACACATTTTTTGCCAGTTGACCGCGCTTCCAGTTTCATCTTTTTTTCTGATGCACATGTTATCTTTCCCAAATTTCTTATAGTCTTTAATATCGTTCATTTCTAACTGTTCAACCTCGTATGCTTTGTCGTTTTTCCTTCTTGCACTCCTCGCTATAGTTTCCCAATCGGCAGGCCATAAAGCTTTTCCAACTCGTTTAAACTCTCTACCAATAGCTGAATGCATAGAATCGCATTCCATCTCACTATGTCCGACAACCGAAAATTTCAAATTAATCGCTTCTAGATTATCAATTTCTTGTACTGCTGTCATGCACATACCGGCCATGAACTTATTGAGATTTTGGCCACCGCATCGATCGCTGAAGAAACTCACTTCTTTTGCAGTAATCGGTAAAGATTTCAAATATTTGTAAACACAGCTGGCGATCTCACAACTTCCTCTCTTACCTTGGGTTTCAGACCACATGAAGCAGTTTCCTTGTTTACTTACGACATTATAAATAGTGAAGTTATAAGTTGCAAGTCTACGTTTATAAAAAAGAGCATTATTTGTAGGGTCTGACGGAACCAATAGCACTTGCTGGAGGTCGAAATTAGCGCTTATGTATTCTCCGTTGGACTCTTGAGCTTTTGTCTTATCGTTTCTCTTCTCTGACCTTACCAACTCTTTTGTTTCAAGATGTCTGGTATATTCAGCGTATTGTAATTGTTTTTCTGTGTCCAATGCAATTTGAAAATTCATACAAACGCGACATTGGTCTTTTCGAGGTCGATGAAATCCCAAGTTATAATTTTCATTGAAAATTTTTCTATAAATTGCCTCGCTTGCTTTTTCTTCATTTTTGTCATCACGTAGATCGCAATATAACTTGTACATGATAGTTATATTTAAAGATGAGCAGAGGTATTGCCGTTTGGTCCCTGACCTGCAATAGTGAGATGGTACAGAGGGAAAACTTTCGATATGATTTTTAATGTTCCCAATGATGGATGGATTCGTCACTTTTTTCGTGAACTTTCCCCTTTTATCACCTTGACTAGTATTTTCCGATGTTCGGTTTGCTACATCGACTACACATTTTCTAATGCCTAACGTATTTATAAACATTGTTTTACAAACTTTAATTTTTTTGTCATTCATTGGCAAAAAATAACTTATGGACACATTACGTTTAGAAACATCACGAGTTTTCCAGAGTGTCTTCGATTTAGTTGTGTTACTGTGTATGAAGTCCCGTTGTCGTGTATAATCTGCAAGGTCCCAATATGTTCTGAATATCAAAAGTCTTTCAGAATCTTTTAGTTTCAGAGAACATTTATTTCTACAACTAGCAGGGCATGGTAGTTTCATTGTTGCTGCTGATACTTTTTTGTTCCTGGAAGACACGTATTCTTCACCACAAGCTCTCTTTTTTTTCGCTACATTTCTTATCCAGTTATGAGGTTTCAATACACGTTTTCTTGATTTAACTGTGGTTTCCGGAAATACTTCCATACCCTCTAGAATATTTTCTCTATTAGTTTCATTCAAAGGTAGTGAGTTATTATCGAGTGAGTCATTATCTGAAGAATCTCCACTTCCATCAGGAACATATTCGGAATGATCCGAAGAGTGCGCTGGATCTGGACTGATTGGAATTTCGACTAGTGACGTTGTTTCAATAAGAGGTGTCATGCTGTGGAGAACATATTCGTGAGATGATGTACTGCTGCTTTCAGTGCCATGTAAAATTCGATTTATGTCATCGGATGAACCAATTTCACCTATTTCTAATGCATTATGTGTCAATGAATTTGTGTTGGTTTCGAAGCGAATTTGTCTATCATCTGATGAACAACTTTGAACAATTTCAAATTCATTTCGTATTTCCGATGCATTTCTTTTTGCTTCAACTGAAAGAAATAAAACACAATCATTTTGTTTTCGTAGGTTTTTCCCTTTTCATTAAATTCATATTTTTCAATTTTCAATGAAGAATGTTTCACTTTTCAACATGAATACCTTAAAAGAGGTTATCTTGAACGATGAAAAGTAGCGACTACACCTAACCTAACTCCATGTGCTCCTTGTTAAAGTTTTTATAAAAATTAATCATTCAGCAATACTTACTTTGTTTACCAAGTTCAGCTAATAACTTTCCTCTACTAGACATTGTAAGTAGTTTTTGTAGGTATTGAAATTTTCTTGAGAGTCTGTAATTCACACGAACTCACTAGCAACCACCTGAATTAACATCAACACTAGTAATTTGGCATGGAGGATTAGACAACTGGAATTGAGCGTTTGGAATTACAGAGCAACAAGTAGATATCTCAAGTTATTCAGTTTTAGCATTAACACAATTCGTGAGTGGATAATGTTAGAACTAGACAAATTGAGATATCTGCTTTTAGTATTACATGCCATTGATATCTCGAAAATATCTACTTTTTACCACCTCTCCACGTGAGCACCGTTATGGAATATGAGATATCTGATTGTTGCATTCGAAAGTCCTCCCAAAATTGACTTGGTTTGGCCAGATATATAGAAATGGTCAATTTTCGAGTTATCTAGTTGTAGTATTGAGGTGGCGATATGTCAATATCAAAACCATAATTATTCACTTCTACTTTATCTGGTTTTTGGGACTATAATTAATAACGATTGGCGCAGAATTAGTTCCCAATGGCGTGTAGTATGAAGTAGATTTCCCCAACTATCATATCAATATTTAGAAATTTAATAGTAGTCTCAGGTTTCCATCTTCAGAAGATAACGAGAGAAATATTTTCTGTTGATCTACTGATGTTGGCATTAGAACTCATCTCAATATTCTTTTCGATCAAAAATGATATATTCGTTGTGACAAAATAAATGTAGAAGAATAATGATACGTTGTTCTTAAGCGTATGTGATATTTCATTATTATCATATGGCTCTTAAACCGGCGACTCATCATTTCCCAGTATGTGTTTCCATAACATGTCCAATGTGCACGTAACGAACGGCTGCTATAGCAATGATACTGAGCCTCAAAGTCCTCCATATCGTAGTGGGGAGTATGGCAAAAGGGACAACATATAGAATATCTGGAGACGGAATCACCTAACATAAATATCGCACCCTCCCTGTGAATCACCAAACTTGTGACATGCCCCAAAGGAAGATGATAAGAAACTGAGTCGTGAAAGGAAACGAGACAAAAACGCCATCCCAAGAGCCAGAAGAAAGGTTATTAAAAGGTACATCGATGGAAGAAACGGAAAGAGGAATATGTGGGCCTGTAACCAAATACTTCGAAAGCTCATCCAAAACCCGAGCATTTCCGTGTGGCATTTGACGCTGTGGGGAAATATGTACAGGGTGTCCCATTTTGGGTACTTCTGCGGGGAATCTCCTTTATTTTTAAAGATAGAGAGTTGCGGTTTTCTCGACACTGTGCTACTTTTTCGTAAAACTCAAGATGCCGTCAACAGAATTTTCATAGCCCTTTTAGTTTTTAAGATACAGGGCATTTTTGAAAATGTTGCATTTTGTGACCCCCCTCGTATCTCCGTTATCCTTCAACTTATCGAAAAGGTAAAATAACATTCTAATAGTTTTTTTTTCCGTAGAATGCAGTGGTGTAGATAACTTTTGTTACATATTTACTGTTTTTGAGTTATAAAGCAAACTTATGTTTTTTTAAATGGAACACCCTGATATTTATAGACTACGAAATTTGTATTTTTTTTACCTTTTCAAAAATATATGATAGTATAAACTTTTTTTCAGCAACATGCAAATATTTGACAATTTTCAGAAATTAAATACATATTTTAATAGTAGGCCATTGATATTGTTTATGACAAGAAACAGAAATAAACATCAAATCTCTATCGCATTTAAACTGTTTATTTTCGTTCTTTTGGAATCATTATTCAATAGATATTTATCAATTTTTCCGAATAATGGCAGTTTACGAAAATTATGAGAAATATGATATGATGGTATGTTTTATACAGAGTAATGAAAATTCTGAAGAAGCTTCGGAATTATATTTCCAAAGGTGAGTAAGCTATTATGGCTATGAAAATCTCTATTATCATTTTAGTTTTTGCTTGTTAGATATCCAGAAAGAAGGCAACCGTTTTTTGGGATATTTGCCCGTTTAAAAGCAAATTTAGTTGAGCACGGATCATTTGTTCACCCGCACCCTAAAACATACAACAAAGAGAACAGGGAAAGAAAAGAGATAGATACTTTAGGATATATAGAAGCAACACCTTCGTCCTCATGTAGAAAAATTGAGAAGGAAATTGATGTGCCAAAAACTAACGCTCAGAGGATCTTGAAGAAATATAAGTATCATCCATACTAATTTAATATACTACAACATTTGCATCCTGGCGATGCCGAGCGCCGGGCACTGTTTTGCCAGTGGTATTTGCAACAAATCGATGCTAACGATTTATTTGGCAGACTTGTTATCTGGTCAGACGAATGCTTTATTTCAAGTGCTGGCATTTTCAATCGTCACAATACCAGGAACTGGCGTAGTGAAAATCTGCATTTAATGTTTGAAAGGGCACAACAAGGACGCTTTGGAGTTGGGGTTTCATGTTTTATTTTGGGTAGACACATAGTTTATAGGATTTTTGAAGGAGGTCTTACAGCACGTAGATACCTAGAAATTCTTGAGGAAGTTATTGCAGAACTGCTCGAAAACGTTCCATTAGCCCAGTATAATGCTGTTTACCTACAGCAAGATGGTGCCCCAAGTCATAACTCTAGGCTCTTAAGGGCCTTTCTGAATAATAACTTTCCTCAAAGATGGATAGGTACCAACGGACCTGTTAGATGGCCTCCACGATCACCAGATCTCTCAATTTTAGATTTTTTTTTATGGGGCTATATACATAATGAAGTATATAAAACTCGATATGACGGCATTGTAAAACTTCGAGAGGCAATTCATTTAGCTTTTCGAAATCTGCGAATGAGAACAATGGTTCTTTTGAACGCTATTCAAAGAATCTCAAAGATGTGCCAATTTTGCATTAGAGAAAATGGTGGTCAATTTGAACATCACATTTAATTTTTTTTAATAATGTTATTTTTTTGTGTTTTTGTTATATTGTCACTTTACGCCACAAAACTGTTGTTACAAACTTACTGTTAGAAAAAAGATCTATGGGAATTTTTTTTAATAGATACCTATATACAAGGTATCCAATTATTTGTTAGTAATATGTAAGTTGCACTTGTTTATTATTGTTATCCATAGCCTACTATTAAAATATGTATTTAATTTCTGAAAATTGTCAATTATTTGCGTGTTTCTGAAAAAAAGTTTATACTATCATATATTTTTGAAAAGGTAAAAAAAGACAAATTTTATAGTCTATAAATATACAGGCTGTTCCATTTAAAAAAACATAAGTTTACTTTATAACTCAAAAACAGTAAATATGTAACAAAAGTTATCTACCCCACTGCATTCTACGGAAAAAAAACTATTAGAATGTTATTTTACCTTTTCGATAAGTTGAAGGATAACGGAGATACGAGGGGGGTCACAAAATGCAACATTTTCAGAAATGCCCTGTATCTTAAAAACTAAAAGGGCTATGAAAATTCTGTTGACGGCATCTTGAGTTTTATGAAAAAGTAGCACAGTGTCGCGAAAACCGCAACTCTCTATCTTTAAAAATAAAGGAGATACCCCGCAAAAGTACCCAAAATGGGACACCCTGTACACTGGTGAATCTTCACGATGAAGGGAATTCACCTTGCAGTCAGAACATATTCAGCAGATTTGATATCATTCTCTTTGTAATTTTGGGATGAAAGCACTGTTCCCTATCAAAATAATTCATAAAAGATAATTGTACTTCTTGATATTTCGAATAAATCATATCAACATAATTATTCTACAAAGTGAAATGTTCGATGAACGAACCAATACGGCAATACGTGGTATTAGCGAGAGTTACTGGTTATTGTTGGTATTTGAATTGCATATGTCAGTGACATGATGCTGCTATTCGACAACGAATTGTCTGCATGCATGTAACGAGTCGTCTATAGAGAAAAACACTGACCCCGTCAAATTGTGAATGAATGTTTTCAATATGTGTTTTTCCATCTCTGGAAACAATGAATAAAGCTGATGTGAAATATCTAGGGTCGCATTTCAGAGCAAAATTGGCGAAATTACTTCAGCATTTGATTGCTACCGACCGAGCACGTATAGATATCAATGACAAATGAGCTATCTGTTAAAAACTCTTGCCTTACAGGCCAACAAGTTCAGGATTTACGTTAAAGGGAAATCGTAAATTTCTAACATCGCAGCTTCTTTTTCAATAAAGTGCAAACGTTCCTTCCAAACCACCAAACTTTCTTGAAATAATTCACAAAAATGAGAAAAGCTAAGTTCAACTTTACCTCCGAGTAATAGATAACCTAGCAAATTGTCCTACAGTGGATGTTGATCATTAAAGTAGTCATTGCTATCTTTTAAACTACTTAAGGTATTTATATGTTTGTGTTCTCACATCCTTCTGTTAACATATCGCACATGCGACAACAATGTTATAAGTGGTAAAACGTTACTTCTGAGCATTATTCACTGTGGCAATAAAATTGTAGTCACTTCAAATTAAGACATATCTCATTTGCAAATGATTCTGCAATATGCTCTTTAGGAGATAAAATAAAATGGTAGATAATCTCTTTGTTGATGGAAACGTGTAGATCCATTTTGGAGATAATGACTCTTTTGTTGGATTTGTGTTAAGTCTTTCAGGAATATACCGTTTGTATTCTTCACGCAGACAAAAAAGAGAACACAATTTTGCATTCAGAACTCATATATTATAATTGATACTATTGACATCCATCTTTACTAAATCTTACGTACAATGTTACAAGGTTGTCTTGATCCAAAACTAGATAATATTCAGAACTTGTAAGCCAAGTTTTGTCTCGGGTAATAATAATAACCAACTACCTACGTACCTGTCAAAACATTCAATAAAATGAAAAGGTATGATGGAATACAACCTAAGAAGTGAAAATAATTATTTTGTTGATAACTGTCACACAGATATATTACCAAATCTTCTTTTATAGATGGTTTAAAAAGGAACAACTCATCAATACAAACTAAAGATGATATGAGTGTAAGATTTGAAAAAAAAAACTTGGAAATATGTAATTCAACATCTAAGGGGGTAAAAACAATAATAATTATTCAGTTTATGTAGTTATTACTATTAAATAGTATGTACATAAGCAATGTCTTTATTTCTTCCTCAACTATGTAAAAACTTAATCTGTTTTGTACTAGCAAATATTTTGGCTTGATAAATAAATAAATAAATATTAAAAGACCTACCGATTATTGTAGTTGAATGGTGAGAGAAATATCCCAAAAAAATGTGAAAGTGCGTACTATGCACTTTGAATAAAATAAACAGGGAAATTCAGAGTCAATTAACCACTTTGTTGTTTCCTAGTATGTTCACTGTAAAATTAGATTTTTCAAATGATGTAGCATGATACAAATTTGATATACAAAGGGATCTTGAGTTTCAATTCAATTCAGTCCTATCTCCAGTTAACGTATGTAAATTTACCAATGAAATACCAGCATAACTTTCAAATCCTACATATAAGTCCAATAACATTAACTAAACAGATATAACGAGAATTCTAGGTTAACAGGTTAGTTGGAAAATTATATTTAGATGCAATAACGTTAACTGAACACATATATAAGTTAGTAGGTGATTCTTCAGTTTGAGGATATGTTTCAATGCTGAAATAATAAGAGCATATAAATTAACTTCAAGCGGTAGTGTTGGTTGGTAATTTGTAAGTTCATTTTTCAATGCAATAACTTTGACTGAACAGAAAAGACAATATTATATGAGTTTCAAGCGGTGATTCTAGATTCGTAAGTTGTTAGTGATTTCATTTTTAGATGTAATAACATCAACCGCACACATAGATGAACACATTCCATTATCTCTAAGAGGTATTTGTAAGTTAGTAAGTTATTTCATGTGAGCTTATGTTCGAATACAACAACATTAACTGAACAAATAAGAGATCATATAATATGATTCCCAAGCGGCAATTCTAGGTTAAGAGGTTATACGTAAGTTCATTTTTGGATGCAATGAAGTTAACTGAACACATAAGACATCATTATATCAGCTCCAAGCGGCAATTCTGGGTTAGTAGGTGGTTTGTGAGTTTATTGTTAGATGCGATGACAATAACATATGAAAGAACGTAGTATATTATCTACAAGTTACCTTAACTATTCACATGAAAGAGCACATTATATATTATCCCTAAGCGATAATAATAAGTTGGTAGGTTATTTTTTGTGAGTTTACGTTTACATGCAACAATATTAACCGGACAAATAAGAGAAAATATATTATGCTCAACCGGCAAGTCTAATAGGTTAGTAGACTCAGAGTTAAAATATTAACCATTATTTCAAAATTGCATAATATTTACATGAATGTTATATACTGAATGCCAGATATAGTTTTTTTGATAATTTTGTAATCCGTGTAGCTTCTATTAACATTCTTCCTTGTACCATTTATATAACCAGCTCCGTTACTTTTTATAAAGTTGTATAACCATTATATAAATAATAGTTATATAAATAAATAAATAATTTGATACCTCAAATGTCGAATGTCTTATTTCAAATATCAAGGTAAGTAGCCACTATGGAATGTTATTCAACAGATATTCAGCTCAATTGTATATCAATAACACAGTTTTCGAAGACAAGTTTCCAATTGTATTATCTTCCCCAGAATTTATGTTTTAGATTTCTACATCATTACGAATAGCTAATCGCGCCAAGTGTCAATAGTATTATTTCAAGTTAACAGAAATCTTGCGGTTATAGAACAGTTTTCAAGCGTTATATAACCACTTGCTCATCTCCTATATACCTTAAAACCACAGTTATGTAATAGTAAGCAGCTGATTACTTAGATAATTTATAAGCTGAAAGTACTTAGCAATTGCTTGAAAATACCTAGATAAAGAATTTAATACCAAAATGTCAATAAAATGTGTTTTGGTCACTTAAAACTGATTACAAGAGGTAGTCAGGAAATCAATTGAAAAATTAAAAACAGTTCTTAAAAAGAAATTGAAATTTCCCAAAAAACAATATATTTATATTATAAACAACCTTACATTAAAATGTGTATTCTGCATTAGAAATTGAACTATACGTTAAACTTACATATAACAATACAAATAATCTCAACAATATGAGTGTATTTAATATTTGAATAGCGACACCTTCCTGCCATGCGTTAACAGGAACATTTCAGCTGTAAATATACCCTTACAGTATAATATGTAGCTTTAATTTGGAGTAATCTTTCAAAATCACAACAAGAGGACAGAAATTTATCTTTAGTAATAAAATAGATATTACCTACATATATTTTGAAATATACCAACACTAACCTTAACCCTATGACTAAGACTATTATGGACAGTGTACAAATTGGGAAAAGGTGAAAATGTTAAATAATTTTACACAACTCGAACTAGTCATACATTATCGTCATAACGTGAATGTAGGTACTTACCTCCAAACCTTTCCAGCTCTTCTACGGTTGAATCAAATGCGTCAAATGACTCCATTTTTGCATCAATTATAGGTGCCTTTTCATGTAGCAACATGCTTCCGGCATTATGCAAGACCATTGAGTATTGTATTGACCAAACCAACGCGCTGTCACTACCAGTACTACCAGCACCAAACTCCCACTAGCAAAACACAAGAATCGAACAATCACAGGCATACTTTTTATTTTATTTTCATCTATTTCTATCATTACAAAAAGTTAAGCCTACTTAGCTTCCTCATCTGAATATCATTTATCTAAGCAGCCACACGCAGGAGACCGGAAGGTGAAGATGTACGTAATTTCAATGATTTCATGGTTATAGCGCGTAAATTAAATTATCATCACAGATCAAACATGTTTGTTTATACAACCGTACAGTAAAACCAATGTTTTTCCTATATTATGGAATAGAGTTATATAAATTAAATCAATGCTCAGTTAACGGCAAAATAGCTTGGGGCATAGCTATAATGCAAATTTTGTATACTGATCATACAATATTCTCGGTATACGTTATATCGTGTTACTAGATCAATTAACCGAATACATAGTGCTTAAAAAATATGTATTCACATTATAGTCATAGTGTAGAAAACGTTGCTCATGTATGGCAATGTGAAGAGGATTTGAGTTTGAAAAGAAGTATCTTATGAGTACCTATGCAATATTATATAATCGTAAGTAGCCTCGTGCCAAGATAAAAGTTATCTAAGTCTATTTTCTCAGTATGAGTTCATTTTTGAGTGCGATAACGTTAACTGAACACATAATACAACTATTGATAAGGAAGAATCACCCTTATCCACTCAAAATAATAATAATGCTACCAAACGGAGTTTACTCTGATGATGGCTACTTGGCAGCCAAAAGGTCCTCAGTACTCTGATAGTATTTTTAGTGAATAAGGGTGATTATTTCTTATTAATAGTGTCACGATATATCCACAGTGTGAACTCTTTATAGTTTATTACATAAGACAACATTATATCAGCTTCAAGCAGTAATTCTAGGGTAGTGGATTGTTTGCATTATTTTCATTTTTGAAATTTTTGTTACAATTTTCAAACAACAATATTTCAGTTATAACCCCGTGAATATTGACCACGTAACTCGACATAATATTTCTGGTCACCAGACGTGACGTATATTTCCATCAGTTTCACTAGCACTCCTGATTTGTGGTTAGTCTTTAATGATTATTCTTGGCGATTTTTTCAATACTCAGAAGGAACCTATTACTGTTTTGACACTAATTGATTGGAAATACCCAGTAAAATGATAACGGAAACAGGTGAAACAAAATTCTTCAAAACGCAATTCCCTGTTTAGGCTCTAATTATGAAGGTATGCTCGTGCTCGCTTCATTATTACCATATTTACACTATTCAATCAATTAGTATGAGTACTGCTACAAAGCCAGACTTCTACAAATCGGTATATGCTAGAGTGATGAGTTGGAGCGGGTCAGATTCATTGTCTTGCTTCACAAGATAGATAAGGCAAAACGCTACCAAGTATTTAGAAGGTTAGACCCAGTAAGGGCCATGTGCCAAGTGCTTACATCCCTTGTAAGTGAGGCACAAATGAGCATTCATTTCCATTCGTTTTATAACATAATGAAATATAATTTCAAATAAATTCACTTCGCTTTCGCGATGAATGTAATTTGGAGAAAGTTGTCAAAGCGTTTGCGAGAAATTTCAATTCAGTTGTAAATATGGAGCATTAGTCGAATATTCAACGTTTTTTGTTGTTGATGACCCTTTATAAATGCTTAAATCACGCTCATCCTATACCCATCTTTGTCTAACCTTTATCGCACTTATTGAATCTCAATTCAGCGGTCTTTCAAACTCGATCTGTATAACAATGATGAATGAGTATTACATTTGATTCTAGATGCAAAATGTTAGTTCTCAATGCTTGTTTTTTATATATATCATTCACTAGAAGTCATCTAATCGTGTTACAAATTGAGATGTAATTACCAGTTCCAACTCATTATGTTTTCTTCTGAAGTATTAGTACAAGAAAGTTAGACCTACACATGTAGTTTTTGAAGCAGAGGCCATTAGTTATCTGCCAGCTCCCTGAAAGCAAAGTTAATTAACTTCGTTTGAAATTACTCTAATGTGAACTTCCTTAATATCATCCAAAAGAGACTAACTAAATTGAAAGAACATTTCATTACGCAAGGTACCAATTTCATTTCATCTTAATACCAAAGGTATCTCACCTCTCGCAACAAAGTTGAGTTAATTTGAAATCTTTTTTCATTTGTACAGTCTCAAACTGGAAAAATATTGCACTTTGAAATGTTTCTATCCATTCAGAGATTCTAACAAAAACATCCAACAATTAATATTTGAATGTTTTGAATGCTGTTTTAAAATAATATGTACATTAAGATCAATAATCTACTCGCATCTAAACCTAGAAGCTCATTAAGACTCTCATTTCATGGTTATTGTGCTTCTAATTTTTAACTTATTCTCATTGATTCATTTTTGTCATGTATGATGCCATTTCGATAACCATTTGCATTCATTTTTTTCTCTCTTCCTAGCCGTATTATTTTGGAGTTAGTTAGTCTAAATATGTACATTTAAATAAATAAATTGTGATCAATCATCATTAACGCAACGAGTATTTATAGTGAGAAAAATGTTGAAGGTGAAATTTTTTAAATTTCGATTTCAATTTCGAATTTGCAAACACATCACTACAAAATCTTCGAAATTATAAAAATGAAGTATTTCTGAGGCATAGATAATATCTAAAAAGTAAATTACCACACTCATCAGCACTCGCCAACAATGGATGAAGGGATGTTGAAACTCAATCCTAAACGGGGTTAAAGTGTTTTGATATTATTTTGACGTTTTTGACAACTAATATAATTATAAACAATTCATGTCACACAGCTTAATGTATCATTATCACACCAAGGGGTGTGTAGGGAGGGTAATTTTGGCGAGGTTGATTTTCAGTATCGCAAATAACAAGTTTTCATTACATACACTAGTTTCTTACAATGCTTAATTTGAAGGATATTTCGATTTCTCAAGATAAAAACTCATCCGGTATAATTAATGAATATACAAAGAATGAAAAGTTCACAACGACAGATATATTATGAACATGTCGTGACCTATAGTATCGGAGTGCTTTCATGTTCTAAGGCTCAACAATGTATTCAAGTAATTGCAGAATATACTCTCATTTAACTCATACGAGGGATAATATATAGTCTAAAGAATCAAACGATAAGTTCTACTTTGTAGTGACTGTAATGATATCACGATGCACTCGTCCGACATTCTTTAAGGAACTTTACAAGTCATGATATACACATACCTCCCAGCAGACTATCTTAAAATTATTCTCTTTACAGCGGAAACTCTAAACCCAAAACATTGCACCAGAAGTATACCTTTACATCTTGAATTCCCTGGCAAAGATCTAAAAGGTTTGCATTAGGAAATCTGCAGTTACAACAAAAAACTGTTTGTCCCTGGCTTTGCTAAAAGTATATTATATCAGCCACACATCATCTGATTTCATTTTATAGAAGTTTCATTCATTCTTATTTTCTCAAGCTGCTTACTATTTTCTGGTGATCACGACGTATTGTTTCATTCCACGTTGCGTCCAATGTCCCCTCGCTTCACATGTGTTAATGATAGTAATAATATGCAAAAATGTCACTGGTTTCACACAATTTTGTGTAACATGAAACTATATGAGTCAATGTGATCTATTGAGTGGAAAACTGCAGTCTTAACCTAAAACTTTGAATATACAGATATCTGCATTATTTGTATTTCTCGGATCTATTCTTATTTGTGAATTTTCGACATTACTCATTCCGTGACATCTATCACTGAAACTCAATCTGGAGCATATAGGTTCAAGCGAGTGAATCGAAACAATCGCCTAGAGTAACATTTGTTAGCATAATTTTTTCTAGATAGGTTTGAATCATCTCAATATCGAAAATCCAAAACTTAGGTCAAAATTTGAGATTACGTTTTGAGCAAGGTTCGCTCTTACAAAAGTTGTTAATATTTGAATAATAATAAGACTCTTTCTACCCAATAAAAACAAAAATTCTACAAATCAAAAGCAATTATGAAACTATTCTTTGGAAAGTATTACAAGCAGATCAGGCAGTACTCTTTGACGCTTGTGTAACTCATCACCATCCTCGTCTTCATCGTCCACATTATCTTCACTTTCGCCGCTTGAAAAATAGCAGTCGCTGCAGGCATATAGTCCAGTGGATGAAGATCAATAAGGTACATAGCCCACAGATTTTTTGGGAGTGCTCCTTCATTTACGAAACTTGGTGGGAAAGCTTAAGCGTGTTCCAGATGATTTGTGGCTAGTTTGAATGGTAGCTTTTGAGTAGCTGCTTTTTTATAGGCAAAAACATGCCCTCTAGAAAAAAGTTCTAATAAGGGTCGAAATTAAAAACAAATGATATTTTTGTATTTTTTTGAGTCAGAATGCATTTTTTGTTCTTGTAATCGGCCAATAATGAAATATTTGCAAGTTTTATAATTGAAAGTTGGTCGTGGTAAAAAATGAACATTTCTGGTATCATAACTTTTCTCCCACGATTATTATTTCCCAAAATATTCCAAAGGAACAACACCCGGTTTCCAAGGGGTAAAAAGGTAGGACAAGATGTTTTCAAAATTTCCGAAAAATTTTAGGGCATAGATTGACCCAAAATAAACATTTACGACAATATTTTCAAAAAGGCTTATGGTTTTTGGCTATGAATTCATCGGAAAAACTTAACAATTCAGAATTTTGGACCCGAAATGAGCCTTCCGCCCGTATTGGGACCATACGAAAATGAACAAAGTCATTAAAACTATTTTATCATGGTATATGCCGATATTTTGACTCATAATAAGACTTTTTTCATTCCCAAAATTTTTCTAAACATTAATATTTACGAAGTTATGAATATTTAAAAATTATTGTCAGTCGTTAATTTTTTTAAAACGAATAACATCTAATTATGAAATTTTCAATCATTACATTATTGGCCGATTCAGGTTGTAACCGCTCTTTTTTTCAAAGCCCCTTCACTCGAAAAGAGCGCGTTTTTCGAAAAAAATACAGGAATAAAGAGTGCATTCGGACCCAACAAAATATGAAAATATGATATTTATTTTCAATTTCGTCCCTTCTCACACCATTTTTTCTAGGGGGCTTTTTGTTCGCACTAAAAGAGCAACAACTGGAGAGCGGTAATCCAAACTACCCACAAACCATGTGGGAGATGCCCTGAACCTATCCACCAAGTTTCGTAAATAAAGGAGCACTCTCAAAAAATCCATGAGTGAAAGCCATTCATCTACTGTACTAATATCTAATACCATAATGACCTGTTCTTATCTCCAGTAGGGTCTCTCCAATCTGGTTGTTATGACATTGAATCTTCATTATGGTTTTAGTGAGGTTTATAATATTTTTCATCAATTTTTTTTAAGCGACTGTTCTAGATGTCATAAAATGTTTATCATATCTTCTACTAACCACAAACCATCTGGGAGATGCCCTGAACCTATCCACCAAGTTTCGTAAATAAAGGAGCACTCTCAAAAAATCAATGAGTAAAAGCCATTCATCTACTGTACTAATATCTAATACCATAATGACCTGTTCTTATCTCCAGTAGGGTCTCTCCAATCTGGTTGTTATGACATTGAATCTTCATTATGGTTTCAGTGAGGTTTATAATATTTTTCATCAATTTTTTTTTAAGCGACTGTTCTAGATGTCATAAAATGTTTATTATATCTTCATATTCTTATCTACTGATAATAGTGGACTTACTCTTCAAAATATTATTACCGGAAGCTCTGTCGGCCAGTAGAAGACTATGACCTACATGGAAGAGACATAAATGAAAAGGCGATTCGTTCCTGAGCCAGGAATAAAGGGCGTGGTTTATGTGAGAACTTTTAATATGTCTTCTAAGCCCATCGCAGCATAATCCTAACATTTATACATGATCTAGAATCAGGGAATCCAGATAATTAAAACCATCATTCTGCCTGGTACTCGTTCCAAATATGAAAGGTCGGTTCTTTGGAATTCATTGGGAAACAAAAAAATAGTACGACGACTTAGTGTGTACGCACAGCCTCACCAATCGGCGTTTCCGGCAGCGGTTGTACCTGCTGAAGGTCAAAACAAAAACTTTACGAACTTGGGGGTTCTCCTTGACCAGTTCGTGAAAGCTTCAGCTCTCATTTCTTGATAATTCCATCACAGGAACTCTCTCTAATTAGCATTAACATTAAAATCTTGGTGATGTTATGATAAGCTTCTTCAATAGAAAGCGATCTCATCTCGCAGCGAGATTTAAATCAGCTAGTTTGACCTTTTAGTTTTTTGACGAGCGCTCAGGAGAAAATCAGCCCTAAATCGCACCTCTAGCATCCATAATAATATGTACCGTAATATGTCTGGTGACCGAAACAGAAGACTTCAATGAAACATTTAAATGAGTTACAAAGAACGCATTACGGGAACCATGTGAACAACACTCCCAGCAGCAATGCTATACCTCCCAACTCTGGACTTCAACGTAGAGATTTATTTTTCCTGTTCTTGTTCCATTACTGCCAACAATTTGAAAAGCTATATTTTATACAAAATTGCCAGTTTCTTTGGAAACAACCTGCTGTCATTGCCTTTGATTGTCAAGGTACAAATCCCAAAGGTTACTAACTATTACAGGCGGATTTTGCACACAAAAAATTACTACACATAGCATAAGGAAAGTATTGTGGTTACTTCTCGGCACGGGGCTGTTGTCGGTTTCCGGTTTCTTTTGATATTCCGTCGTGACTATGGCAAAATAGGACTAAACTTGTTTTCAACACTAAAATAGTATATACACTTCAATAGAGAATGACTTTCTCCTTTGACGCTTCTAGGTTACAAACTACAAACTGCATTCAGTTAAAAATTACAACTTTCGTCTCCCTTGATGTATTATGTATATAGCTATTATTATTTTCCGTAATGCAGCGTTAAAAATGACTTTATCATTCGATGTGTCAATGAGTGAATAAAAAGGAGAATAATTTCCATTACCTTTATATATCGAAATATTCTATTTGGATTAATCGATGAGTTTGACGAATTTGCATGGTAACATACATCTGTGACGCATCTGTGAGAGACGAGCAATTTGATGTTAGCGAGAACGTAATGAAGGGACGACCAATTCCCAATTTTCAACACCTGAGACTATAATCATCATTGTTATCCCTTAGTCGGCATCATAATACATTCACAGATTGACAGAATTCGTCGGGTGATACAACATGCATTACTCCCCAGAACTTGTGCACGAACCAGTCATGGCTCAATTATTATTGTTGTATATTAATAATAAGTTCAATCTTCAAAATTGAGATTGCTTAAAAATTATTAGAGCATTCGCTAATAGCATACTAGTTTTCTCATAGAACAGACTGAGCAGAATCCGAGATAAATGTAACCAAGTTCCTTCAAGGTGCTTTCTATCTTACATCCACACGACCATGAGATTTGGGTCAATAGGCCATAAGTGCTTTGAGTTTGTCAAAAAAAATCATATTGGACCAAGCCGTTAATTCTACTCATATTTGACTAGTGACTTGAAATTAACCAGTACGATCTGAAGATCCGAAAGAAAAGTAAAAAATGTTGGTCTCATAATGTGAATTGTACTTCCTGCTTATAGGTAGCACCCGAAAAGACTGAAAAAAAAACAGAGGCAAGACTTCCTAACCATGTCATCATAATAATGACCAATCGCCAGTGGCAGCTCGTGAGTTATGAGGGTGAGCACAAGAAAAAAAAACACCCATTTTTGTACCTAATATTCGTTCTCCTATTTTTCATGCTGGCGAAAACGTTTTTGTTTTCAAAATCCGGAATATACTGGACGAACTTCTTTTTGTATTGATATGACCGCCAATGCATTCAATCGATCTTCAGACATTGTGCTTCTCAGGAAAGTTTTAATGCGTTTGAGGGTGGAAAAACATCGTTCACATTCTGTTGCCGTCATGGGCGTTGTACAAATAATATCCCACAGTTCGTGTGTTTCCGTTAGAACTTTTTTTAGGTTGTTGTCTGTTATGAACACTAAAAGTGACAAAATACCACCTACGTCACACATGTCATTGCGCTCATGATTTGCTGAAAGTTCACTTTTCAATTTAACACTGTCCAACATAGGATAGGATTTCACAGTTTCATCACAATGTTTCTGTGGAAATGCATGTCTATAAGTTCAAAAATTTTGAGTATCGAATAATTTTGCTGCACTTAAGGCATTCCCTAAATCAAATCGGTTGCTAATATGGCTTAAAATAGTGTCACATATTTCCTTCGCAATGATAGCTCTGTTATCTCCGGCTGTCGTTTTCTGTCTTTTCCTGGCAGGTTCTTCATTATTGTGTTCTTGATTGTCATTGTCAGTAGAATTTCTAATTCGGATAATGTGCTGTTGGAACTGTTCAATTGCCTTTCGCAGTTGAGCACTGTCAATCAATAATATTTCAACATGTGGAATTCAAATGTTTCAATTAGTCACTTTGATCCACTAATAGTAACTGAATTCATCTCATCTTCGTCAATAATTTTGTCTAAGCATTCTTTGAAAGAATCCTGGTGTTCAAATAATGTGTTCACATTTCGACTTTCGAAAATTTAGCTTGTAGGAACAGCACGTGGTAATCTACGTTTGACTATTTCATCAAGTAATTATTGTTCGTTGTGGCGTTCGAGAAAAAAAGCTTGAAAATGACTGCAAATCTGCAAAGAAAATGTTTACTTCCTTATGCACGTTCAATAATTAGATTAAATTGATGCGCGTAACAGTTAATATAATGTGCATGTAGAAATGTTCTTTTGTTAATGGCTTCGACTCTATTTGTCTCACCACTCATCACGGACGCCTCATCGTATTTTTAGCGATTAGGTTATTGTTGTCAGACCCAGAAGGGAATTTAAAATATTTAGCAACTCATTCAGCGATGTTTTTGCTAATACATCAGCATTATGTCCACCCGGCTTAAAAAAATACCAGAAGCGTTTAAACATTTGTCCATTAAACACGTATCGGATAATTACAACCATTTGCTGATGATGAGAGGTGTCTGTAGTTTCATCGGCCTCCAAAGCAATGGAATTTGCAGATTTAATTTCTTTTAATATTTCCTGCTCGTAAATTTGCAGCATAGCATCTAGCAATTCGTTATGAATAGTTTTTGAGAGTGTAGCACTAGTAATAATTCAGCTGCAAAGCTGAATAAGCCTACATAAATACCTGCATTTCCCAACGTCAATATCATTGCCTTTCGCCAATTCAAAGGCTCACTTCAGACTTCAAATCTTCGAATTGAATTCACACATTGTACACTATGAAGGCAAGACGTTTACTGGAGATACGATGCTTTGTGCCTCAAGCCGACAATATAGGCGCATATGGCGAAGATAACCGTAGTCAGGCGAATCATACTTGAAATAGTATAAATAACTTCAGAACGTTCCCCAGAACATAGTTTTAAGTGTTTTCAATTCATGCGCCTGACGTGCAGAATGAAATAATGTACTCGATTACATGTGAATTTGTGTCTGTGTTTATCTTGGTGGTTGGATGTGCACGTTGTTGGTGGTGGGCTCGTGCCCTTGTGCCCTTTAGTACCAGCCGCCACTGCCAATCGCTTCTACTTCGCACATATCTCGTAGAAGAAACAGTATTTCTGACAACTTACAAAAGCAATAACCTCTACAAGAACCTTGATTTTTTTTTTGTTGGGAGGTTGTTGAAACCCTTCATGGAAGATTAGCTTATATTGATGATACAAAAAAGAGTTAAATATTGTATTTCAAATGTAATAAGCATGAACAGTTCTCAGTATATTTTATACTTCTACCACACAATAGGTATCCAAGGATATGTGTTTTATGCATTATACAGATATGTGTCATCATATTGCAGGGCAGATATTCGAAGATAACGGGTTCAAAGGGCGTACATGCTGCAATCAAATTTCCAGAAAACGTATAGGAAAAGAAAGCAGAGAATCAGGGATTTCATAAGAAATTCAAGAATGACATAAAGCCATTACAATGAGATGAAATCTTACGGTTGACATGTCTATTTCAAAGCATTCACAAGGCATATTTGTTTCTGAGTCAGAAATAAAGAGCGTGAATCTCGGCGTGAATAATGTGAGAACTTTCATTCTATCCTTTGCACTCATTGCAGAATTATAATCTTAACACTTCTTAACAATCTTAACAGATAATGCAAACTCGCGTCCTGTCTGTTCTTCGCTCCATGTATAAAACGTTGGTTTTACAGAATTTATTGGAACGCAACAAAAAAAAATACGATGCCTTCCTGTGAACAAAAAGCGTCACCAATCGGTGATTTTAGCAGCGGTTGTACCTGACGAAGGTCAAAGATGTTGATTTTGCTACCTACCATAAGCTCATTTGCACACATCCAATGTAGGAGATGAGAATCGCAAGATACAGATACGATTAGATTTTATTCGATTGTTATGGCTTCATGTTGATCCTGTTTGTAGTTTCCTGTTTCTATTCCAATTCACTTTCTGGATACCTGATTGCCGCGTCTACGCTCTTGAATATGTAGCCTTCATATATCTTCCCTGCAATATGATTGATATCTTTCTGAATAATGCTCAAAACTGGTATCCTCGAATACCTATACTGTGGTAGAAGTATTCATGTTAACGATTTTTTTTTAAATACAATGTAACTGAACGTTGAAATTTCTAACCCCAAAAGTATTTATGTTGTAATTGGAATATCGAAATGAAATCATCAACTTGTCTGTATCCTTTACAGAATGGAGTTTCTATTGAGGTGTGTGATTGCTCTTGTAAACTGTCAACAGTCAAACAGTATTCTACGAGATCCATGCGCGGTGAGACGCGATTGGTTATCATCAAATATGATGAACTGGCGAGAAAGTGTAGCCTCCTGTATCGCAGTATTCTTGAAGATGTCAGCCATAGTACCTAAGCTACATTTTTGCTTGACTTTATGTAACAGCATTTTGTCATGTAACTTCGAATGATCAAACGTATCGCTACATACAGCTGAAGTTGGGAAACATCTCGCATCTTGAAGGGCGAGTGGGTTAGTCTTTCCATGAAAATATTTCACGATCAAACCACTCACTTGGAACATCTCATGCATGATAACATTGTGCCTTAGATAGTTTCATATTTTTACTTTCAATTCACATTTCATGCCTACTCTGAACGGAAGGCTTATTCAGTTGATATCTGCTCTCTTCCGCTGATGATCTTCAAATCGAATAGCTGTCGGGAACTATTTATAGAACCTAGATATTATACGAGCCTGTGTGATATCTATCCGTTTGATTATCGTCACATATAGCATATAAATGTTCTAGTCGAATGAATTGTCAAACTACCAACGATAACCCAACAAGGTGAATTTTGAAAAACACCTCTCATCTCCATGGCAAACTATGCGAAAATGTCAACAAATAGTGACCATTACTTGAAGACTATCCACTTACAGGACAAGATCCCGACTAAAACCGACTTTCACCTATATGTTTATCAATGAAAGGTACATTTTATTGAATATAAAATAATGCCAACGAACAAATCGCGGAATGTGAGTTTCATCATATCAGGTCAAGAGTAACCTTAGTTAAAAATAATGTAATTAATATATTTTCTTATTTAATTTCTCAAAGAATTCAGTCCCAATCGAGAGTAGAATCATAAGGAACAAGGGGAAGATCTATCTTTTTCGAAGTGAAAACTTCTCTAGGCGCGTTTTGCTATTTCAGATGGGGGTGAAACCATGAGTTCGTCACGTCACGTCCCGCTGTAGCTATATATATAAGGTACTGCTGCGTACGCAACTACTCGGATCAGGCGTCAGGCAGTCTCTCTATACGCTTACACAGCCTGCCTGTATGAGCCAGTGCTCTCGATCATGGTATACAGGACAGGTATACGTATACACTGCGTATACAGCTACAACAACACGCATATACTCTACGTTATTCATTCACTCAATCCTCCGCCCTCTTGCAGACGAAAGTTATATATTTATGCTAAAAAAAAATTTACCTTCTTTCGAAATACAACTCATACTTTCATTATTACATAGTGGAAAGTAATAATAATTAAATCATGTGTGATCGGTAATAGTAGACTGTTTTAATATAT
The DNA here is from genome assembly GCA_958510875.1 of Endomychus coccineus. Classification (NCBI taxonomy): domain Eukaryota; kingdom Metazoa; phylum Arthropoda; class Insecta; order Coleoptera; family Endomychidae; genus Endomychus; species Endomychus coccineus. The sequence continues at coordinate 47,896,104 of OY294068.1, forward strand.
GCTTGGATCTAATCTAATAATATATGTATCGTCAAAGTTACTGATAATGACGATGCAGATGAAGAAAATGCTGTTTAATGTTAATTCCATTTACATCGATCTGAATATCAATAGATAATACGTTTTTAAAATAAAATAATTTGTATTTATTATAATGGCTATCGTGCTACATTCATACTGTTTACAGGGATTGTACCGCCCATTGTACGTTTTTTGTATTGAATATAAAAATGCATATAATTGTTGATTGAAATATTGACAGTTTTGAAAACTAAAGAAAAACCGATTAAATTAATTTTCATTTAAAAATAATAAAATTGTAATTTCGGATGCTTCATAAATTCAAAGATAACATAAAATAAATTGGTTACTTCATAATGTCAGTTTTCACTTCTGTCAGCAGTGCTCGGTCACTGCCCGTATTTTTTTTAATTTCATTTCCAAATATGTATACTTACCCCAGTCTGCTGTAAGCTCACATTGGCAATTACCTATGTTATATGATACTATCGAAATCACTGATTGATATGTAAATACCAATATTACTTATTTCCTGTTGTATTTCTCAAGTTGAAACCAAAACATGACATGGAAAAATGAAATATTAGATGACCGGCTACGATGATTAATATTAGATGAACATAATGCGCACCTTACAAATGTACGGGAGCATTGTTCTGTTATTAAACGGTACAGTTAGACAGCACATACGATTTAACAAATTTGCGTATGCAGAATACATCAGTTGATAAAATGGCTTCACAATAACCACTGGTCCGTGAATTCACAAAACATTTGACATATGTTTAGCGCTAATTCCCTAGCTTGCAGTGATGTTATTTGGGTACATTAGTAAACAGGGATAACGAGAATTGTGCCCTGGACAACGCTAATTAGTTATAACTGCATTATAAAAACACGGAATTCTGTCTAGCTTAACCTCAAATTACTTTTTAAGCGGATGATTAAATACCGAAACCACTAATTGTTCAACAATTGAAATTTGCGCAACCAAGAAGTCGTTAGATAGTATTCTATCCATTTATTAATCTCCATAGCGAAGAATATGCTGACGATTATGACAGGAAACATGAGACGAAAGAAATATTGGACAAGCTATGATCAATTGATTAAGTGAAATCCCCCACTCTTATAAGCAAAATAGATTCAAATAATATTCGATAAATTTCGGAGGAGATTGCGTTCTACCTACACTTGCTGATTTTATTTTGGAATTTTACCATCCTCTTCTTACAGATTGATTAACAGGGTGTCATATGCTATTGAAATTTCTTCATTCTATACTTTGACTATACGATAGGAAAACCTATAATGTTCGAAAAGCATCTGTGAGCCAGCGGTGGAATACTGGGAGAGGAGATAGACATTTAAATTTTTTTTGAGTGGTTGGAGGAATACATGCATAAGGAAAGACCTCACTAGGAAAAGGTTTCCACAATTTCGTCATTCGATAGCTAAATTAAGTCTGATATGAAAGAGTTCGGGAGTTCTCGAGCTTGAGTATGAAGTGTTTATTTACTTATTAAATAAAATAAGACAAATTATTTCTAGTCTTAAATATAATTCTCGAACAGTTGTAGTGTTTACCGGATATTTGGAAAATGAATGAAACTGTATTTAATTATTTAAGACAAGAGAAAAATAATGTTGGATATCTAACTTCCTCTAGAGAAACTCTACGAAGCTGGAGCTGGAGGGCCGTGTTATGTGAAATTATTCACATTGTCACATGTAAAGAATTCATTTTTACTTCTTAATTGGCAAAATAAGTATCTTCTGATTTTCATGATGATTATCGTGAAATTATTTCTGGAAACAAAATTGTCAAGCAAAAATCTTGCTTTTAATAAACACCCAAGTACAGCATCCGGCTCGAGGTATCTGGAAAAAAAATTTCGGACCGATTACAGTACTTCCCTTACACTATATATTAGGTATAGTGAGTAAAGTAAAAATTGTAAAGTGGCTATTTCAGTTGTTGAGGCGACTTACCTTATTGAGGTAGAATCCAAAATGGAGATACCTTCTACGTGATAATGCTGTAGACTCACATTTGAAACTCAATCTTGACACGGTTGTAGATTCTGGACAGAGTTAGGAGGGTGACCTATTAGTCTCTGTAAGTAGTGGAAGGTTTTTCCGAGACCGTCTCATGTCATATTCAGCTATTTTTGAATAAGCGTTCATCTCCTCGTTCCTGAGCCAGAGATTTCATCACATCGTTGCTTGAGCGCTTGGAAGATATTAGGTCATCTGCGTTATGGTGTAATTATTGATCCTTTCTCAGGATTTCCATTGGCGGATCTCGGGTGATCCAGTTCAGTTGCCCTTTACTCAATGCATGTTGTCAGTGATTGCTGCTTGGCTTGGGGTATTTTTTCTTCCCAATACTAGTTTGGATGTGATCTTGTTCTTGCTTATTGCTGATATTGAAGCTCGCTATTCATAGGGATTTCAATATTTCCACCACTGATTTTGGGGTTTCGTATTTCTTTTGTCTCATGATTGATAGCACAGGCTTACAATTGAAGTTGCATTTTTCCATAGAATAGAAAAGAATGGATCTCTCTAAAAGTGACATCAAACATGTTAGTTCAATAATAAATATATTAATATCACAAAATAAACTAACTGCAAATGTTTAAAATCACGTTACAATAAATATAAAAGACAAGTACATTTGCAATTCAAATATCAGGCTTGATATGAAAACATTTCTCTTTTAGGAACGATTTCAGTTTATTTCTGAATTGCATAATTTTCTAGATTTCGGATGTTTTGTGTTATATTATTGAATATTCTGATGGCATCATTTTTCGTTATGTTCTATACGTATGTGAGAGCCATTTGAGCAGAAGGAAATTTCTTTTCTTGCGTTTTTCGTATCCATAGTTCATGATTGAGCCTTTAAAGGGAATTCATAAAGTATTTTTCAATTTTATGCAAGCGGTAAGTATTTTATGTTCAACAAAGTATGGCCTACATGACCTTTTTCGCTTCGGATTCAATATTTTTCCTGAGCATCTTTTTTGTTATAGTCAGCCATAGGTAGATCTTTCGAGTAGAAATCCCACCTAGCAATCATTTTGGTTTAAGAGCCATCAGTGAAGATATAAAATTTTCTCCTTCTCTTCTTTCAAGGCTCCCGTATCGGTTAATACTTTATAGGGTCTTTTGAAGACGTATAGTGAAGAGGCAGGTCTGGAACAATGATAGTTCATTGAACACATTCAAATAATTCATAATGAATATTTTCTCATATCGTTTTTGATTCTATTTCCTGTAAAATAAACTATGATTGTTATATTTAGATGATTTATTTAGTGAATGCTATATATTCGTTGAAATATTTCGAAATTTTATATATTGATATCTATCTGTCATGGAAGCTGAAAACTAGTCCTATTCTTCGTACCAAAATATCCGGATTTCCAAGCAAACTAGCACATTCAATTTGGTATTTTACTACCTTGAATACAAAGAAGCTGATGTTCTCTAGGAAAATTATACTGAATCTGTTCAATAATATTTGGTTAACAATACACCGTTGTGGTTATGCAAGATCTACTTCAAGGGTTGAATATTTTGAAACATTCGACGAAGGAAATGTGGAAAAAAAAATAAAGCAAATGGCGACAAATGGAAACGCCATGTGACATATGTGATGTACCATCTTTAACTAGAACGCATTAAAATGTTCTGACTTAAGCAAGCATCCTTGAAGATTTTTGTAAGCAAGAAAAAAAGTGAATTTTGCGTCTTGATTAAACATTATTTTTTGCGTGGAAAAAACTTTACGCAAGCCAAAGCATCGCTTGTTAAACATTATGAGGACTCTTCATCATCGATTGGAACTATTTACAACTGGTTTACAGGTTTTCGTTGTGGTAGTATGACCACAAAGATGTCGAACGTTCTGGTCGTCCAATTGAGGTTACAAGGCCAAATATCGTGGATCAAATCCATGGTATGATATTGAATGGTCGGCGAGATGAAGTGCACGAGATTGCTGAGGCTATGGGCATATTAACCGAACGGGTACGGAACATTCTGCATACATTTTTGAATATGAGAAAGCTATCTACCAGGTAGGTGCCGCATTCGTTCTCTGTTGACAACAATGTCTGACGACTCCGAAGGAGTGTTTGGCGAATGTTCAAGCTGAATAAGGAGGACTTTTTGCGTTGTTTCATAGCCGTGAACAAAACATTGATTCATCCTAATACACCAGAAACCAAAGAACAGTCGAAACAGTGAACTTATCCTGGCAAATTGAAGCCGAAAAGGCCTAAGTGGGTTTATCAGCCAACAAAGTCATGGCGACAGTTTCCTGGAATGTACACGGTATCGTCCATATCAATTACCTTGAAAAGGGCAAAATTATCTCCGGCGTATATTATGCAGGGCTGTAGGATCGATTCGGTGTCAATTTGGAGCGAAAGCTGTCGCATTTGGCAAAGGAAAAAGTGTCTTTTCACCAGGACAATGGCACACTGGTCCGCAGTCGCAATGACAAAATTGAGTGAACTGCGCTACGAATTGGTTCGTCATTCTTTATCTATTTCCAAACGTGAAGGAATGGCTCGGACGAAAGAGATTTGGCCTCAATGATGAGGTCATCACTCGAACAAACGCCAATTTTGAAGGGCACATCACTGGAATCGTATCATTTGGAAAGTTTTGACCAAATAAATCATTTCTTGTTCCATTTTTCATGGACTTTTCACCTTGCACTTGTATGTTTATCATATTAAGGACACCAAATAGTACCAGCATATTCAAGTGTTCTTGTCATAAGTGAATAAATAAGTATTTTCAAAGTTTCTATATTCATTGATTGTTAATTTATTATCCATTAACACTCCCATATCCTTATATACCAACAGAACAAACAACATTCCAACAATATATACCCAATCGTATAGGAAAACTCTATATGAGCTAGTTTTCTGGTGAAACTCAAAATTCTCAATTTCGAACTATTTACTTCTGAATCAATCATCATGAACCATTCTGTAATGAATTGTTTTTTTCTGTAGTGGTGTTCAATCATTCCAGTTATTTATAGATTTGTATGCTGCTATATAATCTTCGTGAAGTTGTTTTTCTAATTACTTCTACAATGTGATTGCTATAGCAATTTCTGAACAACTGCAGCCATTACTATTTCTGCAGAAGTAACATACAAAAACCAGTAAAAACTGGTGAATTTAATTATTCTGAGAACAAAGTCTAGGCAATAGAAGAAGCTTGAGACATGGTGCGTATGTCTTGGCGAGAGAACGCACTTACAAGGTTATTAAAGGCTAGTGTACTAAAAAAAAACGTTGCTGGCGTACTTTATGAGAAGAAATGAGCTCCTGGGAGCCTAAGGGCTAACTACTCGATGTTAGAATCTACAATTTTTCTTCACGAGTCTATTGATATCTCGAATATTTCCACGCTAATTGCTTTGTTGAATAAAAATTAAGTGAGATATCGGCCGAAGAGGTCAAGTGTTTTTACCAGCGAGGAGTTCACATGCACATGAGGTAAATTCACTTTTGACATTTTTACATCAGATGAATATTGTTTTATCTCTATGTAGGAATAGCTGGTGAATATAAAGGGGTGAAGTTGTATAATACTCTTTGGAGACTTTGAGGAACGTGACGGATTATTCCTTGTTAAAGCTTCTAAAACGAAGACGCATATTAGTTAGATAATATGAGAATTAATGACATTGAGAAACGTAATGCGTCACGTTATCAATAATTAAAACTTGAAAAATATATCAGAACGTCAAGTGAATTTACCCAAAATTACTAAATTTACTCACAGTTCTAGAATGCTAAAATACTCACTCTATCGTTAGGAACTAGTCAATACAACGTGTCTTGGGAACAGACGTGATAAACAATCAAATAGAGTTCTATAGTGCAGAAAATAATGTTTCCACCATCCGTCAGCGTTTTATTGTGTACAAAAGCGGAACAAAATCAAAATTTTACTACTTTAATTAAATGGCTGCGGGAGTCACTTAATACAAATGTAACGATTCACAAATCTAAGGAATTGTAGGTGAAACAATTCCGTGTTCACCCGGTAATTATCCAATATCGAATATTTCAGGTATTTTCCATCTAGAGTCCATAAATTATGAGGAGCGCCTTGAGCACATATTGCAACAAGGAGAGGAATACTTCCTCTTCCCTAGCGCCGTCGGAAAACCCATGACAAACAGTTAATTATTATGCGATAGAACTTCGTTGAAATTATACCTTAGTAGAAGTAGCAACCTTATATTCTACTTCTGAATAAACACAAATTATAGCCTTCTCAAACCTTTAGTACTGCACGCATGTAATCTACTTCCTTCAACTCCATCATCTTTATAGGAACAAAGTGCAGTATAATGTCCATATTACGTCTTATCAGTTCCTATTGAGTTGTGTGGTTCTTTATTTCATGGATTTCCCTTGTTTGAATTGAATTGATATAGTAATAATGAATGAAATGTAGTGAACGTGTGCTGTATTTGGAAGAGTTTCATATTGTATAGGAGAAAAGCTCTCCAAAAGAATCAGGTCTATTGTACTGGATGATTTCAATCCCACGTAAGAAGGATTTTCTAATTTCCTCTAGTTTTATGACTCTAGACTATCCATATTGAATTGATTTGTATACTTCTATCAGTATAGGTAGGTATATTTAGAAGCATTTTATTTTTGTATGAAAAAAAAATTTGCCACAATTCAACAACAGCACAGCTGGTATATAAACGTCACGAAGACAACAACAGTAGGTACATAAACGTCACCAAGACTAAAAACTATTTTTATGCCCGATCTGACATTTTCGAAAGGTTTTTGTTCAAAATGGTAGTTTGTAGTACATGAGGTCTTTTTGGTGGCTGCATACAAGTCTGGGGCTGGAGAATTTCTGCATTAAATGGGCTCTTTGACGCCTTTGCCAGTAATACCTAACGATCGTAGCATGGGCAGACAGGCCTATCGGAATATCGGAGACCCATTCCAAAACTTGTGTCACTCCGGCGCCGCATTCTCATGATAACTCCATTTGTTGTTATTATGAAACAAAATATTTCATTATACACTTTTTTATCAGTTCACAATTGATGACATTCAATAAAGATGTATCAAGCGAGAAGTTGTGTGAAGAGCTAGTTTAGAGAATAGTTGGGATAATTCAAACAAGACAACAACTGAGGAATATGAACATTACTATGAGGCTTTGAACTACGAAGAACAAGACGAAAGGGGTGTTCCTAAAAGCTGCAAAAAGCTTCTAAAACTTGCAAGATCTACTCATTATCTAGCTGACCAATATGTGTTGACATTATCAACAACAAAAGTAGCTGGTGAAAAGTGTTTTCCAACCCTACGTGATAATGATTTGTGAATATTTTTCAAATGTCGATAGAGAAAAGTCTTAATGATTCGAAAGCGACGAAATAATTGACATAGTCTCCGAGGAAAGAAGTTTGTTGGGAAGGGAATCATGTTTATTAAATCCGTTTTTAAGATCTTATTGTATATTACAAAACTATAAATACCTAATTTCCGAGTAATATATGTTATCACTTCCCAAAACACTCCATAGTTATGAAAAATACATGTATCCTGAACGTCCTAAAATCCAGCTCCAATTGGCTGTTACTAGTCCGCCTCTGCTGATATTATGATAGAATTAACAAACTTCAAGATTAAAATTCACCCGTTGAAACTATGAATAGCATCAGTTTGCATTTATTGAATATGGAAAACACTTTATGAAACTATTACTTGCCTGTATGTGTTTGTAAACTTTTTTCTTGTATTGAATTAATAAAAATCAATTGTTGTTATTACCTTTTTTGAAATTAGATCGCAGAGATATATTTACACGGGACCATCTTGTCTATAAACCTGAGTTTATGATGAAACTGTGAATCAACATAACTGGTTTCAGTGGAATATTACACAGAAAATGAAAAGGATGTCAAAACAAACTAGTAACAAATTGTATTGAAACGAGACAATTGTTTCGGCTTAAAGAAGACCAGAAAACCTCCGAAGAATAGGTATTCTATACAGATCGAATCAAATAGCCCGGTACATTGCCAGTTGATAAGTGCGATAAAGAATCGTTGCAGAAATGAGAATAGCATATACAACCAATCTGAAACAACATGGGCGTACCCCTTAACTCACGACGCAGAACAGTATTTTCACTGAAGATGGTCTGAACTGTTATTCGTAAATAGAAATACCATGATTATGATACCAAGTGGTACTACTGCTATTCCCATCCCCAATCTCAGAATAGTTGTTTCAAGTAAGAGATACAAAATAACAGTTGCTATTGTATATTACACGATATATTATGGTGAAGTCACGGAGCTGCCTTCATGAATCAACATCTCTGAGTAGCAATCCATCTTTAATTCTTAATAACTAATAATTCATCGTGCTCATTCTCCTTTCCCTATAGCACAACAAATGTTAATCTCTGTTTATCTTAAAAACGATACGATGCTTCTGGTTGGCTCATACTCTCACATTAATCCTCTACAGCACTCGTTCTGACTCAATATGTATACAGCTTGAGTCAGATCATCCGGAGTATTGAAGTGCGATAAAGAATCGACGCAGTATCCCCAATCTGAAACAAAATGATGGGCGTGATTTATAAGGCGCATCTACCCCTTCGCTAACGACCCAGAATAATATTTTTACTAGAGTTCCATAAGAAGGTACAAAATAGCAGTTGCTATTTCATATTAGACAAACGGAACGTTTTTTTTTTTCAAAAAATCGGACAAATTCTGGTGCAATTGGGCTAAAGTCATTACTAGGACATTTTCGCCTTGAAGTAGACATATTTTATGAGTTTTAACCAAGTTAGAAGAAAATTTAAATATAGATATTCTGGGAGACGAATTTTGAAAAAAAATTATTTTTCCGATTTTCCGTATTTTTTTTTGCAAAATCGTATTCTACGGAAAATTTCCGATCGATTAAGTACTTCCAAAAATTTTTTTAGGCTAATTTTCGAATATTTTACGATTATAAGACGAATTTCGTTTTTTACTTAAAAAAGGCCAAAAAAACTTTAATATGTTCTCCTCGGCGCAATATCGACACTTAAGACCCGATATTTCGGAAATCATCATATTTGCCAATGTAGAAAAGGTAGGAAAAACTTTCAGGGACATCCCGATGGTGATCTGTGAACGAGTGCTGTTTTCATATGGAATATGATGAATCAGCCCAAAGTAACGGCTTCCACCATCGATTTATCATCATCGATATTCAGAATTTTTAGGTATTGGGGTCGGGAGAATGACTTTTCTTATGATGGAATTCAAATTCAACATGGAAATATTCCAAACCTCATCGAACTCAACCACCAGTTGTCGATGACTTGATAGCTGCAACTAATTACCATATTATGCTATGCCTATAATGTGGAGATTCCAGTAAAAGAATGTTCCAAGATGTGCAACGGATGTGAATGTAAATTTGAATTTGTGTGAACGCAAATATATTGTGACATTATATGAATTGCTTGCTCACTTCCATAGATTTATGACAAAAAATAAACAGAGGGCCGTAACTGGGGATTGTTTTTTATTGGATTGCAGACATGCACACAATTTCCGGCTGATCTGAGAGACAAACAGTACCTATCCGAATTAGGGAGAGACCTATTCCTTTTATGTCGAATTTTTAACTTCTCCGTTTTTTGAGATTAACTTTTGTGAGTTTATCTTCTACAATATGAATATTTCACAAATAAAAAGCGCTATTCATGATGTAAAATTACGTGTTCTACAAAATATGACTACTAATAGAGAGCGCGACGTATGGAGGAAATCACTCTATTGTTTGTATATTAAATTATAGATGCATTTGGTCTAATGGACTCTTTGCTGGATTGTAATTGCTATGACATTTTTTATTTGCACGGATTTTAAATTATGAACACGCTAAAGCACTCAGCGGAATGCAGTTTCAGTTTCTTTCAATTCAAAATGGAATAAGCAAAAGGACCTTACGAAGTTATTCTCCTGCTTTTATCTATAATCATCTCAAAATATGTTGCACGAATACAATTTCACAACGGCAAATTTGGTAACATGATTCAATATAACAGGTTCACTCATATTATTCACCACAGATACAGTGTGTGTTTGGAAAAAAAGTGCCCTTCGTTGAGATTTATTCATTTATTTATTAGAACGATAGAACAATCAATATGCACAATGTAACAATTACAGATTGTTACAATATAAAGTGTACATATTTGAATAAAAGTATCAATAACCGACAGTATAACGGTGAATAGTAAGTGTATTTCGACAAATATCATCTAAGGATAAATATCAGTAGTCAATATACGCATACAAACAGTGAGCAATATTATATAGAATACCTATACCTATAACATCCCGTCATCAGACAGTGGGATGAAACACATGAATTACATTAGTTTTGAAGACTGTGAATGAATCGTGAAATATATCTAGGCTATTAGAGACCGAATTGTATTCACCACACATTCGAGCAAGCGGACCATGTACACCCAGATTCGTATTACTGTATGGCGAGACGAAGACCCGCCCGTAACAATCGAGACTAATTTTCAGGACAAGATTTTGGTAAACATGTGGTGTGGTATAATTTATCATACCAGCATCATCCAGATCCTTTGCAACTCCAGCTTTTCAAATCATCCTAGATGAATTGGGGACCGGGAAGTGTCCCTGCTAGCCAGTGGGCTCTACGTCATAACAGTGTAGTTGCCTTCTCCAAACACATACGCTGCCAATTCCAAGCAGAGTTCGACACCTCTCTGGTCTCTTCCATCTGGGCATGTAATGATTAGTTTCTACTACAGTAGGTAATGATAATAATAAAGTTATTTTCGTTTTTGATAATTTATATGTGTTTCTGGTTCCAGGTGCTATGGAATATCAAAATATAAATTGAGATGATATGTAAAAACGTGAATCGATTCAAATTGCGAATATAACAATAAAAAAATTGTTGTCGTAACAAGACGGTAGTCTAAGCCCTTACTAATATAATAAATTCAAAACAATAGATCAAAAGTAAAGTATATTATAAAATCATAGTGATAAGGTCTTTCTATTCCAGATCCATCAGTAACGTCACAAACCTATAGTCTCCTCTTGGAGCTCATCAGTGGGATGAGCAAGTTTGTAACGTTATTAAAGGATCTCTGTTGGAAGAAGTCGTAACCTGAAAAGCTCATAATATCTCACGCCATCTATGAATTGATGTCACACTAAGAAATCAAGCAATGTACCACATTTATAGATTAATCGAAAACAAAAGACCTTATCATTGTCATCTGGCAAAAGCCAACACCTTTTCCCCAGTCTACTACATGTTAAACTTCAAAATTGACGTTTGATGTAACCATCGCTATCGTTCACAGTTTGCCCAACCACATATCCTGACTTCAATGGTAAATTCATGTGGTGCACCATGTACACATAATTTGCATAGGAATCTGTTGATTATTTCGCCCTACAGTTAAGCGGCTCTCAAAGTCATTAGCTTCTATCCTTTAAACTCAAGCAAGTTATGTAAAAATTATAAAGCTTCAGCATACCTATGCAACAAGAACAAAATGACTCTGATCTGAATGTCTGGCCACTCGGACATAAAGGAAACTGACGAGACTCTCTTACCAGGGAGGTTCTAGCTTCAAAATTTATCCAGCCAGAATGAAACATTCCCATGTCTCCGAATACAGATAAAATACATCATCCTGAACTGAAAGTAGAATTCTTCAGTACGTACTGGAAAATCTTACCAGGGCGTTCATTATTAACCCTTCGACAACAAGAGCTGAAATGCTCCTAGAGCAAAGGAGGTTGAACATACGTACTCTAGTTGGTCTATACAAAGGACACTGTAAACCTACAAAAACGTCTACGAAAACTCGGCTTAGTGGAAGACACTCAATGTCGGCTATATCTCGAGGTTGATTGAACGGCGGAATGCGTTCTTTTCGAATGCATAGATGGAGGGAGAATCAGATTTGACATTTCCATTTAGACACATCTCCTACCAGACGATCAGAACAAAACCACAACCAGCAAAATCAACAGTCTTATAAATAGTCTGAGCTTGCTGGGAGAACTATAGGTAAAAGAGAGCCACAATATATCAAAATGGTCGCGGTGGAGAGTTCACGAGAAAGCTAGGAAAAATTGCGTTGACACTAAAGCTTGAGAACAAATGACAATAGAATAATAATATTCAACTTTTATAAACTATTTCACCCTGTACATATTCGAAAAATTGAAAATGTATACCCATCCGTACGTTACAATTGAAAGAAGAGCGTATCTTTCTGAGATGAATCATCAAGCCCTATTTTTATAGTTTTTCACCGTAGTGGAAGAATAGATAATGTACAAATGCTGCAGGCATGAATGTAAATTATTTTCAACATTTTCCCAGGAGGGAAAACGAAATAATGATCTGTCTGCTACAATCATACGTTCAAACCAGTTCGTTAGAATTCCTTTGAAATAGACCTTCCTATCACTATTGAAATTATTTCGAACGTCCTCATTAAAGTTTGTAGCTTTCGTTCCGAATAGAGATTGTGTTCAATTTGCCAAATTCATTGTGGTAACTTATAAGATCCAAAACTCATTTTACATATCGGGGGTTGTGACCAAAATGGGCGTGATGTTCATATTTCCACATGCTTATATAAAAATAGAAATACAATTATAATCTATGTATTGAGTAGCTGAGACACATATCAGCAAATACCTATACGGACGCAATATCACATTCATTCAATCAATTTAAGTCATCATTCAGATTTGACATTAAGTTCTGCAGTATGAAGCTTTCTCTTGTCAACTGGTCGAGGAGTCATCGAACATTTATCCAGCGAAGCTGATAGGCTTTTCATTCGATCAGTAGATTTCACATTATCAAAAATATGCTCTCATTGAATAGTCCCGAATTGTCAATTATAGTTATCAAAGGTCAACGTATATTTGTGTTTTTTTTGCTGGGGTTGGTGGAAACCTTCAAAAGACGCTGTGAAGCACGCGCTTCACAGTGTGCAGGATATCTAAACTAAACCCATCTTGCGTTATGTACACAGTAAAAAATCGAAGCGAAATTTGACACCAAAATAACACCCCGCGTGGTCCAGATTCATCCACACCAATTTAGTGTAAAATCAACACCGTATAAGCAGTGTTCAATTGACATTTAGCGGTGAATATATTCACACCAGTAATTGTTCAAATTTGAAACTCTTAAAGTGTTGATTTGACTCTGAGGAAGTGTAAAAATATAACTTTTGCGGTGTATGAAGAGCACCTTATGGTCAATTTTTTTCACCAGATATAATGCGAATTCAACGTTCACGGTGTCGATTTTTAACACCAAACAGAGTACACAACTATTTAAAATGGTAAATCTTACACTATCAATTGTTTATATTTTACACCATATGGAGTATAGAACTCATCTTATGTGGTCGATTTAACACTAATAAAAGTTCGAATTTTTGACACCAAATAGAGTGTGCAACTCATCTCTTGTGGTTATTTTAACACCAAAAATTGCTATAAATGTATACACCAAATGAAGTGGGGACATATTATAGTTGGTACCAATAATATTTTCTTCATTTATTTACTAGTTCAATCATATGTGACAAGAATAAAAAACTAAATGTAAGCTGAAAATAAGTTCATATTTTTGTACCAAAATCATCATTTCAATTGTGAAACAAATTGATATTGAATTTGACACAAGGAAATTTTTTTTAGCTCCAGTTACGTTATCAAAATAACAAATCAATTATGGTGTAATACAATAACATTTCTCGAGTAAAAAAATTATGAAAGGTTATTAGATTCAGTGAACCACAATTTTTGAGATTGGCGGGACATTTTCTATATTGGAGTAGAGAGGACTAAATATATAAAGAGACCACAAAAGTATCCAGAATCATATCATTGTCACTGTTGTGTTTCTTCAAAACCTACTTTAGGCCATTAGATTGCGATAGCAGCTAAGAACTCATGATCTGATTATTTTTGTGGACTTCAAAAATTTGATCAGTTTAAAAATAGCAAAGAATAATGTAACTTATATATAAATATCTTTTATTTTTGAATAGTTACACAAAAAAATGTTAATATAATATTTTACCTATTTAGAAGCGAAATAATAAGATATCTTATTTAAATTTCAAAATCCATTATTGAAACGTAGAAATCTTTCAAAACATACAAAAAAAAACAGCCTGTTACAAAGGTATTTGCTTCCCACTATAGGAGTTTAGAAACGCACTTTTCTATCTATTCTTTTATTTTTTAAGATTAGAATCCACAACATCTAGCATTGCTAAATGGAACCCACATATTTATACTATTGCACCACTTCCAGATGTACATATTTTTCAATAATTCAAAAAGGTTATGAAGGTCTGATTTTCGGAAAATAAATAATTTTTTATATTCATTACTTCTACGTTAAGAGATTCAGTTTACCAATGAATTAATTGAATCATTTATGTTCATTCGGTGTCAGTTCTCCGCGCATTCAATTATTTTGAATTTAAATCCTTTCTCCGCCTGCTCCAGGAGTTTTGAAAATTCGTCCTCATCAATGAGACAGCCAGTCTCACCAGTCCCTTCATATTCGGATACAGCTGTTTCTTCTGATTTGGAGAGGTTCATCGCAAATTTTTCAAGACCTGAAAATGAAGATGACAGTGCCCAATAATATGATAAATATCTCAATAAATGGTTTTGCAAGAAAATGTTTGCTTATAAAAACAAACATGAATGAAATAACTTGGACTGATTTCTCCCGACTTAGGTTATCTTTGAGAAGGCCTCGCTAGTGTGCATGTGCTGCAATACCCAAGATTACCGTCTAGTTTCGAACTTCGCTAATGCAATTTGGAGTACCTTAGTCAGACGGCTTATTAGCAACGCCGATCGGCATGTCAATGTCGATTGGCGTTGGTAACAAGGCCACTTGGGTTCGATTTTTAGTGAGATCTCATTTTATATTTCTTAAACCTCCTTTCATATAAAATGGTAGATTCAAGACAAACAGTGAATCTAAGCCGAGTTAGGTTAAGTGTTTCTATAATTGAAAGTTAGGTTATGGTACAGTGACTACAAAAAATATTGGCTACAAACAGTTCAAACTGCAATGTTTCGGCAAATAATTCTGTGCAGAGACAAAACAACCTAAAAAGTCTTGCACCATATACTTTACCATATACCACTTTCACTACAGTATATTATACTGTGCTTTGACTGTCTACTTTGTTCAATTTATAGTTGTTCTGTATTTCATGTGCACATATTGTTCATGTGCATATTATTTATGCGATTTATATTTTCTTCTAGAAAAGTAATGTATGGCGATAAACATTTAATTAATAAATGGAGGATTATTGGTTTTGAGGTCTTTGTTTCCCTGTTAAGTATTTATTTACATTTTGTCAAAACTGTCAACACCCATAACCCCATTAGATACAAGAGGCTTTAGTACTGAACAACTGTATTGTCTATGTAGAAAAGACAAATGAGTTGCCTTATTTGCTGGAACATGGTGGAACCAATAAAATCGGACAGCTGTATTTTATAGTAGTTATGTAGAATTAGGCAAAACGGTACCGTATGTAGAAGCTCGTAGCCACAGCAACACTGAAGTGGACGTCTCGTTATCCTTCATCTTCTCAATCATCCTCTCTCAATTTCGAATTTTTTATTCTATTTAGCATCATCAGCAACCACGATTTTTTGGTACCATTTGTTCTAATAGAACAGGATCCTAACTGCGCATGATCACAAACCAAATTCCCAAGTTGTAACCCAATAGCGAATTCGTGTATGTCGTGTATATAATATGAAAATATACATGGCAAGGATTTCATTATGACACAATTCAGATGTACATAGATGTGCATATACCTACCTTAGTATAGAAATTATGAATATGAAACTCTTACCTTTCAGAATGAAGTCTTTATATTCCTTATTTTTGTCCAAACACATTCACTTTTGAAGGTTATGGGATTCAACTTTGATAAAAACCGACATTATTTCACTTCACTCTATCAACTAAGAGCGAGATACTGATAAAGGCACGTAAACAACTAACCTGATCAATGTTCAATGTGTCTACTGTGAAAAAGTCAGTACACATGCAAGGAAAAATTTTTCAGCAGCAAAATGGCGGGTTTGACTATTTACGACACAAGGCCAATGCGGGAGGAACTGACTGAACTGAGCTCGT
The DNA here is from genome assembly GCA_958510875.1 of Endomychus coccineus. Classification (NCBI taxonomy): domain Eukaryota; kingdom Metazoa; phylum Arthropoda; class Insecta; order Coleoptera; family Endomychidae; genus Endomychus; species Endomychus coccineus. The sequence goes on from OY294068.1 coordinate 47,912,435, forward strand.
AAAGTAGTGAGCTGATCGGTCGATAGGTGTTGGTTTAACCATTTGCGAATTCAATACAAATCCATACAGTGTATTATCGAAGTTAAGTTTAGGTAGGTGTTGAAACGGAGTTTTTCTGTTAGAGTAATTTTGACGGGTTCAGCACTTAACACCATATAGTGAAGAATGCTTACACCACAATAGGGTGTGAAAGTTTACACCGGTCAAATTTTTTACTGTGTACCAATAGTATTTCATTGAATAGTTTAAATGAGTAGGAACAGTTAAATGCATGGAATGACATAAAAATATACTTCAGGTCATGTGAATGTTCATTTGATTGTTTATTGGTCTGTCAAGGACATCATGTGACAGTCAGTCTATCTGATGTCTTCCATGTAAACTATCATGCTGAGGGGTTATGTGTTATTTGTCATAGATAGTCTGAACTGTGATAATCATTCCTTAATCTATGGATCTTTCTGTAATGTGAATTAAACATGATTATATTAGCATTCACAAACGTCAAAATGTATCGAATCCCTTTCACCACGTTTGAGATTGGGTTTCGAAAGATCCATCCTTGGCTGGTGCATTCGTCGCAAAGTAACAAGCTGGTCAGCTTTATAGTTTCCGAGATTTCGTAATGGGTGAGTCGTCAGTCAGTGACTACGCGTGTGGTATTTGCCTTTTATATTACATATGTAGATAGGTTTATGCTTCCTAATATCATGGAAGTGAGGTTATTATTGTGTGAATAATTTTGATAGTTCACGAGATAACAGGTGTCAGTATAATATTTTATACTGTCAATAATTTCGAAATTTTATAACTGAAATATTATCACCATATTTCAGTGAATTCAACCTGACAGTGTAGTGGTGAAATAATAAATTACATACACCATTTGAATGAAATTAATATCTTTCATTACCTGTTTCTCAATCATTTCCAATATAGTTAAAGATCCTGCATACATTTACCCGAAAGCGAAAAGTTGTGCTAACAAAAGCGGCGGTACTAAGTTAACAATTGATACAGTTTATTTTTCATGGTTGCCCCTGTTATTTTCAATCATTACACTTCGTCATTGTTTTCTTCTCCTTTATCTACTCCTTTTTCTTCTTCCAGGAGAGAAAATATTGAGGGAAAAAGTATTCTTCTAATAAAATGCCACATATAGTTACTATAATGGACATTTTATTTCCACATATCATGACTGGATGCGATTGTACTTGTGTCTTTCATGAAGGAAAAATGAATGAAAATAATGGAACTATTTCGAAAATATCACATTCCCATTGATCAGCAGAGACATTTAGGAGAATTGCTCCATTACAATTATTTTAATAAGAGAAATTAGCGTGCGACCACCAGAGAACGAGATATTCACTAAAAATGATTATGCTGACCTCTGATCTTGAATAAATCGCGAAGTGTTATTTGTGATGGAACAAGAGCTTATTAATTTATTAATCGAAGGGGTGAGTATATGAAGGAGTTATGACACATTCCTGGAAAAAAATGTGTTATTGCGTAGATGAAGGATTTATGAGGTAACCTTTCTTTTGCACTCACTCCCAGCTCTCGGAAAAGTATAAACTCAAATAACTGAGATAGCAGTGTAATGATAATGAAGAAGATATGGGATGATTCCATCTTTTCAACCTCTTCATCTTCTTCTTGTGAGCATCCACTCTCTCGCTCGTCACTGCAAGTGAACAGCTCTTGAAATAAAACGTGGTGCACCGGAGGGACTTACGCTAGATAAAATGAAATAGACAAAATGTACACATTTCAGCACTTTGAGGACGTAATACGTCAAGCAAATCAAATAATAAATTAGCTAAGACCCATGTTTTTATGGTATATACAAACATTTTTTATGTCGATTTTAAGATAATGTTACACCTTTTATAGAGATAATATACCCTCTAGTAATTATGAAGAAATGGTGGATATGAAATAATTTCAAACGAAAAAGTTCCAATAATAAACTTTAGAAGGCAAATAACTTCAATCGTTAATAGATGAATCCGAGTGAAAACGAAGGCTACCAGAGTTGCTCCATTCTCAATCTTTGACTAGCTTATCTATTTTCTTAAAAAATCTCATGTGCAAACATTGTACGTAACAATTTGAATGTAGAATGAGGGTTTATGTATAATTATGGTAAGCGATCTTTCTGTTTTTTTATGGCGGCCCCTATCAATCTCCATGTAGAGCTTCTTTTCCAACGAAGAGAATTTACATTTCCACATATAAACTAGAATGTTATCAACTTTGTGATATAAGTAGTGACAAACAAATGAAAATAGACAATTAAAGTCACAGACAATATAATTACTAAAACCAATATTATTGCACATAAATTTCATCGATACTATGCTTCATTGGGAGGGAATCTAGCCAAAAAATATACAAACATGAAAAATATAGAAAGAAAAAATCCATTCACATTCCTTCCATCTTTTCCAAGAAGTAGAAAATATTGTACAAACACTAAAATATAGAAAAGCTGCTGGTAATGATGGAATAAGAGCTGAACACCTAAAACTAGTCACAGGATTAATTTCAAAACCTATAGCATGCCTACTAAGTAGAATTTTTCAGACTGGTGAATTACCAAGCAAGTGTAAAATAACTGTGATGAAACCGTTATATAAAAATGGTGATAAATTGGATAATAACACATCCATTTCACTCATTTCTAATATAACAAAGATTATAGAAAAGATCCTCAAGCAACGCGTAACGTCATTTGGGAAAAACTTCGATTTAATATCTCAACAGCAATACGGATTTGAGCAAAACACATCGATTGAAGATGCAATGTCGCAGTTAACAAATTCAATTCATAGCTCATTACACAGAGGTGAAGCATCACTACTTAATGCATTTGATACCGTTTCACATAAAGATTTGCTGCTAACATTACAAGAAATAGACTTCAGAAATGACGAATTAAAGTTGTTCGAATATTATGTAGAAAACAATGTGTTAAAATTCAAGATGCTATGGGCGAGTTTTCTACTGTAAATATGGCATAACGCAAGGTACAGGGATCGGTCCAATTTTATTCAACATATATCTTATTATGTATTTTTTACTAAAGCTACTGGTGTGATAATAATCTTCGCAGATGACACGGTTATATTTTACGAAGACTCAACATGGCATGATCCAGAGTGTAAAGCAGAGTCAGATTCATTGAATATGAAAGAATGATTTTTCTTCAGAAGTTGGAGAATAAAACTCAAATTTTACACAAAACTTTTAACATTTAATTTAAAAATGCTGACAAATTGTTTCACCACACTGTGGCATTATCAAAGCGAGGAGTTATCAACTAAAGCTAAATCTAAAAGTATGTCCTTAAATATCAGGGATCAGAATGTGGTGCAAATTGAGGGATGGGGGTGGATAATGGTGGGAGTGTGTTTACAAAATTGTTAACAAGCGGTGAATTATATGTGTCGATTTGATCATTTAATATTACATTATTATTGTTTTTTGCGTGTTTCAAAATTTCTATGGATTCTAATATATTAAGTTTATGTCCTTTTTCCTGAATATGTAGAATATCAGGATTAAGGGTGAAATTGTGGTTATGTTCTAACAGGTGATTTGCGTAATTAGAGTCTTCTTTTTTGAGCCTGTAACTTCTCAAATGTTCATTGAACCTTACGCTGAAACTGCGTCCAGTTTGTCCTATGTACAAAGCACTACAGTCATCACATCTCAGTCTGTAAACTCCAGATTTCTTTAAGTTATCTTTTTTAGATTTCGAGTTATTAATATACGAGCATAGGTTATTTGTTGTTTTAAAGGCGACGTTTTTATTCTGTTTTTTAAGGAATTGAGATATTTTTAGTGAATGTTTACCTAAATATGTTAGACATGTGAAATTTGATTTTGTGTTATTATTAATTTGCGGATAAATTAGGCTTAAGGCTTTTTTATTGAGTTTGTTTTGGAGTATTTTATTAATTATCTTGACATTATAACCGTTATTTTTGGCAATATCTACGATTCTGTTTAATTCTAAATGGAAATTATCTTTACTTAATGGGACATTAATTAATCTATGTATCATACAATTATATGCTGCTAGCTTATGTGATTGTGGATGTAAAGAAGTGTTGTGTATTGTGGTATCTGTGTGGGTGGGCTTGTGATAAATAGCGAAAGAAAAGTAATTATTTGTGTGTGAAATTGTCAGATCTAAAAAGTTTAAGGACTTGTTGTTTTCCATCTCTAATGTGAATTCTATATTTGGGTGTAAGTTGTTGATATAGGTGAGAAAAGAATTTATTTGACGGTTACTGCCTGTATAGCAAGCGATTACGTCGTCAACATAGCGATACCAATATACAAACATGTGCTGAAAATTGGAATTTAAAATCTTAGTTTCCAAGTAATTCATAAATATTTCTGCTAGCAACGGAGATAATGGCGAACCCATGGGGAGTCCGGTGTTCTGTTTGTAATATTTATCGTTAATTGTGAAATAATTTTGGTCTATGCAAAGTGAGATTAAACTTAATATTTCCTGTGTTATTGCCGGTAAAGTATTATTGCGGATTAAAAGATCTTCAATTAGAGTGATGGTCAATTGTGTGGGAATACTTGGAAAAAGGTTCTTGACATCAAAAGATACAAGTTTGATATTTTCCAAGTATTCCCACACAATTGACCATCACTCTAATTGAAGATCTTTTAATCCGCAATAATACTTTACCGGCAATAACACAGGAAATATTAAGTTTAATCTCACTTTGCATAGACCAAAATTATTTCACAATTAACGATAAATATTACAAACAGAACACCGGACTCCCCATGGGTTCGCCATTATCTCCGTTGCTAGCAGAAATATTTATGAATTACTTGGAAACTAAGATTTTAAATTCCAATTTTCAGCACATGTTTGTATATTGGTATCGCTATGTTGACGACGTAATCGCTTGCTATACAGGCAGTAACCGTCAAATAAATTCTTTTCTCACCTATATCAACAACTTACACCCAAATATAGAATTCACATTAGAGATGGAAAACAACAAGTCCTTAAACTTTTTAGATCTGACAATTTCACACACAAATAATTACTTTTCTTTCGCTATTTATCACAAGCCCACCCACACAGATACCACAATACACAACACTTCTTTACATCCACAATCACATAAGCTAGCAGCATATAATTGTATGATACATAGATTAATTAATGTCCCATTAAGTAAAGATAATTTCCATTTAGAATTAAACAGAATCGTAGATATTGCCAAAAATAACGGTTATAATGTCAAGATAATTAATAAAATACTCCAAAACAAACTCAATAAAAAAGCCTTAAGCCTAATTTATCCGCAAATTAATAATAACACAAAATCAAATTTCACATGTCTAACATATTTAGGTAAACATTCACTAAAAATATCTCAATTCCTTAAAAAACAGAATAAAAACGTCGCCTTTAAAACAACAAATAACCTATGCTCGTATATTAATAACTCGAAATCTAAAAAAGATAACTTAAAGAAATCTGGAGTTTACAGACTGAGATGTGATGACTGTAGTGCTTTGTACATAGGACAAACTGGACGCAGTTTCAGCGTAAGGTTCAATGAACATTTGAGAAGTTACAGGCTCAAAAAAGAAGACTCTAATTACGCAAATCACCTGTTAGAACATAACCACAATTTCACCCTTAATCCTGATATTCTACATATTCAGGAAAAAGGACATAAACTTAATATATTAGAATCCATAGAAATTTTGAAACACGCAAAAAACAATAATAATGTAATATTAAATGATCAAATCGACACATATAATTCACCGCTTGTTAACAATTTTGTAAACACACTCCCACCATTATCCACCCCCATCCCTCAATTTGCACCACATTCTGATCCCTGATATTTAAGGACATACTTTTAGATTTAGCTTTAGTTGATAACTCCTCGCTTTGATAATGCCACAGTGTGGTGAAACAATTTGTCAGCATTTTTAAATTAAATGTTAAAAGTTTTGTGTAAAATTTGAGTTTTATTCTCCAACTTCTGAAGTATTATGAATTTACACTACGTAAACGCCGAAACCATAGATATAAAGAATGATTTGATTAAAAGTTACTTACCATAAATTTCACTAAGAATTTTTTTATGCCATTTGTCATACATACAAATACATTACCTGACTTCGACAACTCAGGTGTTAAGCTAGAAAATGGACAAAAACTTGAAATAAAAACCAACAAACAACAAACCAATATAATGAGTTTTCCAATAGGGACGGGTAGATTTTGACAATCCACGGCAGCCATGTTATTTAGGCTGCATCTGTCAAATCTATTGTTTATTATTCAGTCACTCAAGACAAATCACCATGGCAAGTTACAGTGTCGAGCAACGTGTTCAAATGATAAAACTTTATTATTGAAATGGCATCACCGTCAACGGAGAGCGCTACCGATCTATGTTAACCAATTTCTTTTGGCCCAAATTGGATCGTATGGATGTGGACGATATATGGTTTAGGCATGACGACGCCGCGTGTCACACGAGCGATTTGAGGGCAGGGTTATCTTACGCAGAGGCGACGTGAACTGGTCACCGAGATCGTGCGATTTGACCCCGTTAAATTTTTTTTGTGGGGTTTCCTTAAGTCGCAGGTCTATGCCAATAGGCCGCAAACGACCGGTGCACTCAAAGTCAACATAACCCTTGCCATTGCTCAAATTCAACCTGATCTATGCGCCAGAATCGTCGAAAATTGGACCTCTCGAATGCGCGCCACCCCCGAAGCCGCGGCAGCCATTTAAACGATGTAATATTTCACACATAATGTCATTAATAGGCTTTCCAAATGAAATAAAAAAATCGTTGATGTCTCACACACAACTTGTTTTATTCAATTTTAATATCTACCCGGCCTTAATGGCCTTAATGGAAAATCCTTTATAAAGTATCTTGGCATCATGATTGACATGCATTCAATGGAATTTCCAAATCAGCTTCGTAGTTGAGAAACTACAAAATATATTACATAAATTCAAGCATTTAAAAGAAATCCCAAATCTAAAATAGTTAAAAATATTATATTACCCACTAGCGGAAACTCATATGCGGTATGGGCTGCTATCATGGGGAGGGGCAAATAAAATACTTATCCATTCCTTGGTAATTGTGCAAAAAAGAATTGTACGAATTATAATGGAGGAATCGCTTCAGTATCGTAGTAATAAATAATAATCCATATAAAATTTCAAAAATGTTAGACTCTGGACAACTTTTCTGATATAAAATTTTACACAGACAGCAACTGAAGAAAAAATTCTTGAATTTGAACATGCATGAACACAATACAAGAAATATAATTTGCTTTCACTCACCTTTATTTGCACATAAGTCCACTGGACAAAGAGCTTATGCATTCTTAGCACCAACATCATATAACAATTTATCGAAACATATAACAAATTCTGAGTCAATGAGAATCTTCAGAAAAAAAATTGTACAATCACATCATATCACTAGAAAGTAATGCGATTCATAATGAAATATATATAAAGAATTCGCAATCAGTTATAAGTTAGAAATATACTAAAAAATTAAGTTAATAATGATTAAGAAAATTATATTTCTATGTATATGTATATGTGTATGTTAACGACTTCATATTTAACTGCTACTTACTTTACAAACAGCTGAATATTGGTTTAAATCTTTTTTTTTTATTTTGTTTTATTTTGAGATAAATTTCCGGTTTTCAAGGAAACAATTGTTTCACATATTCAGAAATTTACCGGTCAGTGTAATTATTTTCCTTCTTTCTTAAGACCATATATTATTTTGTCTACCTTATGATTTATTGTTTCAAGTGATTCTTGCTTCAAGGTAATTCATAACCTGATATTGTACATCAAAGAACATCAATTTGATGACGTAATATTTGAAATCTTGAATACTGACTAAGATTCAATTCAAACAATATTTTGTGCTCGTGATGACGTAATATTTTGTGTATTAATTTTGTTTGAGAATAATTTATAACCTGAAATGTATATCAAAGAATTTCGAATTGATATCGAGGTATGAATAATATTATCACTTAGAATCGTTTCATCCTTGTATAGCGAGCGATACATAGGTCTTATGTTTAGCGCATCTATATTTTATCACATTTCAACCCCTCAATCATGTTCCAATATTTTTAAAATATCAAGTTTTGATCCAATTGAAAAGCTATCAATCCGTCTAATGATGGATAAACGCTCTGTGTTATACCCGTAAGATAATGGTTGGCTCTGCTAGTGTAAGCACTAAAGCACGCGATAACTTCAATAGAAACCCCATTTGCGGGGGCGTCTAGTTGTTGAATCGGCTATCGTAGAATAACCCATAATTGAAAACTGATAAATAATATAAAACACGAAGTACGCGTTAACATTAAGCACCTATAATAACGAGTACCATAAAACGGACACGTGAATAACGTCGGCTACTGGTGAACACACTCCCGCAATAGGATATTCATATATGCATGAGATTGCCTTGTTCCATAGGGTATATGAATAATCAGACCTATCGTTAATGAAGACGTAAACGTACACGATATGACTTTCCTTATGAAAAACTCATTTTCTTAGCGTGTATGTTTCATTATTCAAACCGTGCAAAATTGCAAATTGCTACTATCCTTCTAGTTTGTAAGTTATATTATGATAATGATGTACAAGCAAAAACTATTGTTCAAAATTGGCTTCCATTATGTGTAAATCAATATTTGTATGTATTTACGATCCCCGCATAGGGGCCGGATTAACAATCTACGGCCCAAGCGATTGAATTTTGTGGGGCCCCTTTGAGATATAATATAGATATTTGAAGCAAATATTCGCCACAATTTGAAGCAAATGTTTGCTATTTGAAGCAACTGTTCGTCACTATTTTGAACACAAATGATAATTATAGATATAATGTCTATACGTAAATGAGCTGTGATCAATTTATCACGTGACTTCCCTCACTTGTGTTAATAAAATAGCTTTCGGACGCTCCTTCGGCATAACAGTCACCGAGCGTATATTTTATAATTCTGGAATAGTCCAGATTCAATTTCCCAAAGGCAAAGTGAAGGGGTTTTAAAGCCTACATCACCACTGAACCTCGTACTTGTAACAGTCGGCTGGGTATTATCTCAGGTAAGCGTTAATACCTCATCGATGTGTCATATGAATTGAGAATCGTTTGTTGGAACCTGCTCGAGTACCAAAGATCTTAGCTGAGCCATGTACCCTTGAGGTTCTCTTTAGCTGCCACCACTAGGTGTATAATTTAGCCCACCTAGAAGCTGGTTTTGACTACGATGCCTCGATTCCTTCCCAGAGACGGCTTCGAATATAAAATTAGACCGAAATCTAGAAATGGGAATGATATGAATTTACAGATGTCTAATTCAGGTTCAACCCAAGTGGGAACTTGGGAGACCATTGTCAATGTCGCTAGTTCCTTTCGCCAGCGACCGAGTTCCTTCTCAGGTTCTCTTAAAAAAGTTGGAATCAGTGAAAGTCAATTAGCACAAACAGAATCGGTCACGCGTTCGACCACGCCGATGATTGATAGGTACTATTTAGAATTAAAGAAAGGTTTCTCTGTTTCTGGTAGCCTGGAGTAAGCCCAACAACCTGATACTCTGTCATATCCCCTAAGTGATCTCCGATAAGCGGAATTACAATTGATCAATCTAACTAGCCTGAATGGCTGGAAAGAAGGTATATTAACGAAACAAACATTTGTGGGCGAAGCCTGATCTGAAGGTTAACTAACCATACATTATATCGCCGAATCAGAGGTTGGAGTCAATATAACAATTGTTCTTTGACAATCAAAATACACTTACCCTGCTAGTCTAATATCACAATTCTCTCTCGAATTCCTCGTAGAAATAACGCACTCGAGATCTGTGTCGGATTAAATTATGGATGTTATGGAATTGTCACAAAAATGATTTCACGGTAACAACCGCTTTCCGCGAAACGTGAAAGACGCGCACAAGTCCAGCACTACTTTAAGAACTATTCTTCGAAGAATAGATTTTCGAAGGACTATTCTTCGAAGAATAATTTTTTCGAAGAAATATTTTTTCAAAGACTTGCTTTCCGAAGAACTGCTTCTGAAGAATTGTTTTCGAAGATCTCACCTAGAACCATCACCGTTATGACGAAGTGCAATCAAAATCGTGCATTTTTAAGTAATGAAAACAAGTTACTTCTTATTAATCTACAAAAGTCAATGAAGTAGATTACAGTTTATTCTTCATAGAACCAGTACTAAATTAGGGACAACAGTAATAAACCAGTAAGAAATCCTAGAAATCCTTCACATATTTTAATCCTGTATAATATAGATAGATGTTAAATCCACCAAAGAAATTGCACGTTATGATATAATATCCAGAATCAGTCCATGCTGATGCTGATAACTAGCTCTAATTCAACTCACTGTTTCAACAGTTTACTAATAACAAGATATTATGTTTCCAGATAAGGTACTAAAAGAAAGATCTAATTAAAACAATGCCTTTTTTTCACAGTTTCCCTATATCTTTCCTGCATCTGATATTTTATAAGATTCAATACTCGTGTCTTTTCAAATGACGATAAAGTTATTAGAACTTTGCACCGCACGTGCCAACATTTTTTATGGTTGCAATTTTAGTTGAGTATGGAAATTAAATTAAATATTCATCGTGGAACTGACATGTGACTATAAGTAATACACAAATAATTTAATTTTTACCAGTTGGATTTGTAAAAATATATTATTTGATAAAAATATCAAAAATCGCAACTTCATTCTAGACTTTTGAAAACTTGCACACGTACATAAAATTGTAGTAAAAACATCTTTTTCAAATAATTTTTTTCTAATTCGATTTAGAAATGTCATACTTGCCGCCACTTTCTGCAAGAAATGTTAAATTTGACAGCTGACGAAGATCGCTTGGCCACAACTATGGTAATTTTTACTTTAATTCGAACATAAAACTGTTCTCGACATCAAACCTTAACCAAAGCTACTTTCTCTTATTATCATATGGTGCGGAATTTAATGGTGACGCTGTATTATCAAGACTATCAAAGGCAACAAGATACACCTACATTTTCAACGTTTGGTAATGGTTAACCCTGGGAATTTCCTGTAAAATCGAAGCCTTGATGATATACAAGGTACATTTATACGAATTAAAAATAAATTGAGCCACGAACGTTCATTATCGCCACAGATCAATTTGTATCAGGTATTCTGTTCGAAATTTTGTACAGCTCGACAGTGAAAGAAATCTAACTGAAGGAACCAAGAGCACAACTTAAAATTCTACAAGCGAAGTTCATCAAGACGAACTTCGCTGCCTCCAATAAAACGGCAAATTAGAACTAATTATTAATCAATAAACATTCAAGACTGATCTATATTGGTTGCTGTATATTCGTTTGTAGAACAAAATGAACCATTTCAATAAGTGAATAGAAGTTCAACTGATACATTCAGAATTAGATTGTTCTTCAAATGCAGTTGCATTGATGGTGTTAAATTTGAATGCTTTCGAACCAATCCATTAACGCTGTGGATAATCAAATAAAATCTAAATACAGGCCTTCTATGATTGAGCACTAACGGAAGTGCTTATAGGGAGGCGAGGCATGCTATATTTTAAACTACTCCCGTTATAGTAAGAGTTGCTCATCCATCACTTTGAACTGCATGATATTCTCATGAATTAATGTAGACAGTTTGGAAGGAACATTTTTGACTTGCTTGCATCCATCTCGGTAGAAATAGATGTTACTTTAAAAGGTATCAAAGTAAATAAACTGGCGCGTATTTTGGTCAGGGATATAAGGGAATATTCCTCGCGGGAATTTGAGATAGCTTACGTTGCCAGGAAGTTTTCAAAAGAAATTAATAACATTGGGGATCGATAAACAAGGAAATAGCAAAATCGAAACAGCCGTCCGTAAAAAGTACTGATCTCATGTTTAAAGGAGCAGATCCGCAGCACCGCCTCATACCCATCCTCGTCTCACTGATGAAAAATTATAATTACATTATTTCTTGTCAAATTGACAACGCAGAAGCATGGCAATCAATAATTCCAAGACAGAACGATTGGAACTATTCCATAGTAATTAATGATTTTTGATGCTAACCGTCATAATGCATAGAGATGACTACGAAAACAAAATAGGAAATCTATTGAATGATGTAACAACTTATAATAAATTAAAATCTGACCCTACTACATCAGTTCAAAATGACATAAATAAATGGTACAAAAATATGATAATCCCTATTGATTTGAAAAATAAATTAATTTGACATAATGGCCAGACCTTATATCTATGGGCTTCCGAAACTGCATAAAAGACTTTAAGACTCATTGTAAGTAATACTGGAGCGCCTACCTACAATTAATCAAAACTTTTATCACAATCGATCAACAAAATAATGAGAAAAAAATTATTTTATGTATAAATTCACGGGGAATAGGTCCTATTAACACTTATGCTTCATATTTTCTCGTCCTTACGTACGTTTCGGTCTCACGACCATCATCAGAAGACTTATTATGTCTAAAACTGGATAACTTAAAATTAATTGTATTACACAAAGCGTCCTTATCGTACCAATCTCAATTAAAATGCCCACGTCGCCTAAAAGAACAGAAATACGAATAATCGAAATTGTAACACATCAATTATAAGTATAACATATCAAGAATCCACTGTTAAGCAGTACTCTTAATAAATGCGCATTCATGTCAACACAGTCTATGAACGACTAGAAACGAGAACCTTAGGTTCAAACATCCACTTTCAAACCAGATGTTAGATTTACGAGCTAATAGAAAAAGGTTTGTCAGTTATTGGATATATACTATTGACATTCTACCTAAAATATACTTTTAACATTATAAAGACGCATGTAGGAATTTGCAAGAGTTTTAATTAATCAAGTTAGTATAAATCTGACTTAGAGTCTGAATATCTGTCTTATGATTTAGAGATTTGGAGTCACGTTTCATGTGAATCATCTCCAGGATAGATCTTTTATAATAATTGGTTTCCTTAGTTGAAAAATTTACATTATTGTGATCGAATTGTTGGTTATAATCAAAGCAGTGTTTAGCAAGGGCGATGGAATTTCCTAAGTTTTTGTTTCTAGTACTATACTATAAATTCTTTCTTGCAAATATTGTATAGGGATTCCTAGAATCCATAGAAATATTGAAACACACAAAAAACAATATTAATGTAATATTGAATGATCAAATCGATACACATAATTCACCGCTTGTTAACAATTTTGTAAACACACTCCCACCATTATCCACCCCATCCCTCAGTTTGTACCACATTCTGATCCCTGATATTTAAGGACATTCTTTTAGATATAGCTTTAGTTGATAACTCCTTGCTTTGAAAATGCCACAGTGTGGTGAAACAATTTGTCAGCATTTTAAAATTAAATGTTAAAAGTCTTGCGTAAAATTTGAGTTTTATTCTCCAACTACCGAAATATTATGAATTTACACTACGTAAACGCCGAAACCATAGATATACTAAACAATTTAATTTGTATACTGTGTGGTTTTGTCTATCTTCAGGTATTAAAGCTTTCAGATTTGAGAAATATTTTTCCGACACAGTCAGTAGACTTATGCGTGACATTTATATCATACTTTTTCAAACATTTCTTAATTTTCTCTGAGGTCTCCGGAATGTATGGTAATGTTATAAAGTTGTCTGTATTCCCTTTTATGTTATTTATATATGAAGATCCATTATAGAATTTGTTTATTCTTTTTTTAATGATAGGATTGAAAACTGTTTTTGGGTAGCCATTCATTTCCAGTGTATTACGAACAATTTCTAAATTTCTGGGATGGTCCTCTGCGTGGGACAATTTAATCGCTCGATCTGTAAGGCTGATTATATATGATTCATACCTGGGTCAAGAATCTTTATCATTAATTTCATGTGAAGAACTTATGGCATTCTGAAGAGCTTATAAGAAATCAATCCACACCCGTAGATCATCTGCCAATTTCTTTGTACGTTGTTTCTCTATTCACAAATATGCCAGGCGTTTTGACGTTTTGACATTGAGTAGCTTCAAAAAACGTTGGGCAGAGAATAAAAACTACACACCTCTAGATCAGTTTGAATTTATGAATGCAGTAAAGTTTTGTTTGAAATGCACTTATTTTCCATACGGTGATATTTCAGAAAAATATTCGGCACAGCAGTGGGATATCCTATTTCAGCTACTATTGCTAACCTAGTTATGGAATGCCTAGAGGAATTTGTAATAAACTCATTAAAGTTTCAACCCGTATTCATAAACTGTATGTAGATGATTTGCCTAATGTGTGTTCCCAATAATGAAATTCAGTATGTGATTATTGAATTTCACATTTTCCACTGTAAACTTCAATTTACTCGTGAAATAAAAGCGAACAAAAGCTTGAACTTCCTAGACATGAAGATTGGGCATGATTCAGATGTGAAAATGAAAACTTCTCAACGATATCTTCACTTCAATTTAGTTGCAGCAACAAGTTGAAAAATGCTTGTAAACAGCATTACAGATCGCTCTGTTAAATTATCCCACCCAGAGAACCGTCCCAAAAATTTGTAACTTTTCCTTAATACAAAGGAAATGATTGGCTACCCAAAAACAATTTTCAACCTCATCATTACACAAAGAATAAAAAAAATCTATAGTGGTACGTAATATATAAATAATATAAACAGTAATACAGATAATTTTATAATATTACTACACTTTGCAGATACCTCAGAGAAAATTGAGAAATGTTAAAAAAACTATGATATAAATATTGCGCAAAAACCTACTAGCTGTGTAGGTAAATATTTTTCAAATGTAAAACCTTTGATACCTAAAGATAAACAAACCGACACAGTATACAAATTAGATTGTGATGTGACATATACAGGAATCTTTGAATAATATTCGCTAAAAAGAATGAAAGGCCATAAGTATAGAACTAGAAACAAAAACTACCGCCCGTGCTAAGCAGTGTTTTGATAATATACCCATCAATTCGATTATAAAAATGTTAATATTCCAACTAAAGGAACCAATTATTATGAAAGATCTATTCTGGAAATGATTCACATGGAACGTGACTCCAAGTCTGTATCATAGAGCAGACGTTCAATCATCAAGTCAGATTTATACTTATTTAGTTGAAACCCTCGCAAATTCCTACATGCGTCTTCATAATGTTAAATGTTTATTCTTACTAATTTTGTAAGAAATTGCTAAGCAGCGAATTCTTGATACATATTCATATACTTGAAACATTAATGTGTTACAATTTCGATTCCTCGTGTTTCGAATATAACAAAAAATCTACTCCAATTACTGCTACCAAAAGTTTTTCGAATACAGAACATTACTTAACATAGGAGTCAATAGTTCGTACAAAAATTATAAAGGCAAAGTAGAATTCAAACTACAGAAAAACCCTAAGAGATTTTGGGAACATGTTCTAAGTAAAAAAGGGTTATCTTGAAACCTAGCTCAATAAAACACGATTCCAACATGCTTACTCAACCAAATGAGATTGTAAACGCTTTTGCATCATATAAAACTCAAATTCGTCATCACAATAAATCATGTGTTGGCACAAGTAATATGACTCTAGACCATATTAATGATCAAGATATTTGGTGCAGTATTAAGAAGTCTAACGATACCAATATTGCACGATTAGACAATGTACCAAATTTCATTATCAAACTCCAATTTTTCCAGACATATGGAAATAGGCTCCGCATTACACTCATTCTCGAAAAAATAGATCCAGGAATCACATCTAACTATCGACCCGTGGCTATTCAGAAATCAACTGTTACTAATTTAGTATCATCTCACAATGTATTTCAGGGGCATTGAACGATAATTATCAAGTTGTTGTAATTTGTATGGATATCCATATAGCCTTTGACCTAATAGACTTACAAATTTTGCTTCCCAAACTGGACAAATCAGGTATGTCAAATATAACTTCATTGATCAGATCATATGTATCTAACCGTAAGTAGTGTGTAATACATCTAGAACATCGTATCGATCCCTATATCGCGTTATATGGAGTGCCCTACTAGTCCCAGCAATAGACGACGGCCTAATGTTGAATTTGCATGAATTATTACCTGAAAAAAAAAATGTGAGCGTATAGAAAATTAATTTCAAAGGTGAGTTTCTGTCTCATGCAACTCGATCCGAAATGGCGAACATAACCTGAAAAATTGGCAAAGTTGCAAAAAACAGTTTTTCTTGAAAAAGTGAAAGTTTTTAGCTCGGATCGAAAAAAATTGAATGAGGAAATTGTAGGTATCGGATAGATCTATAGATCTGCATCCATGATAATTATCGATATCTTCCATACTTTTCGAGTTATATTGAAAAAACCGTTAAGAACCGGGGTATCGATAAATCGTTAACTATTGCGTCTCCATACTTGCTATTTGCTGTACGTATAGTCCATGGCATGTTCAAAAAGCTATTTCTTTTTAAATTCAGATTATTATTAATTTTTCAAGATATCTCGATTTTTTGAAAATGAGGCGCTCTTATAAATTGGTTAGATCTTCTCAGCTGATCTTAGAGTAACGATTCCAAGCTTACTTTTCTCTTGAAGAGTTGTGCTATAGTGATATTGAAGAAATATAGCGATTTTCCGAATTTTGAGGATAGAAAAATGACTTTGAAAAATTGCTCCTTTTTTGAACATGTTTTTTCCAGATAAGTCTTACAAATTTTATTTTAGGGAAACGTCTTTGACGGAAATCGATTCCTGACAATTTTTACCTATCACCAACAGAAGTATTTCATCTACGACCTTCTGGTTGAACAGAAGGACCAGAGATAACTTTTTTAATTAAAAAAAAATCTGTAAGACGCAACAAGCATTTTACCGAAGTGTGCGTTATGAATTTTATTGTTAAATACCTACATTTTTGATAAAAAATACTAGGATATGTTTTATTGACTTATAGTATTAGAAATTGAGTGACAAAGTGAAGCGTACGAGATAAACACGAATATCGTATTTATTTTCGCCTTAGCAGCAAAATAGACTCGAAGATATTTTTTTTACATTTCTGATCTGTTTTAATTCTACGTTATTTGAATTATATTCATCATCAAAACAGTATTTCCCTCGTAATACCTCAAATGTTTTGCTAAGTGAATCATACTGACGTTATACTTGCGGATCTCTTCAACAATTATTTAATTATTTCAGTAAATAATTTTTCATGATACAAAATTAAATAAATGCAACATATCAGAAGAAGTTTGAAATTTCATTTATTTATAAAATTATTATAAAATATTCATCATTTGTGTACGTGATATTGAAGATTTCGCAAGCACAAGTCACTTTGAACGCACGAAATCAGTTTCCCCCACTCCACTGCACGCTCCGGCAGCCGCGTACGCTTCACTTTGTTACTCAATTCCTAATACTATGAATAAATAAAACATATCCTGGTATTTCCTTATTGAAAATGTAGGCACTTAACATTAACATCCATAACGTACACATCTGTAAGATCTTTATTGCATCTTACAGATTTTTTTGAAATAAAAAAATTATCTCTGGTTCAGAAAGTCGTAGATGAAACACCTTTTTCTTCGTCATTCGTGAAAAAATTTAAGGAATCGATTTCCGTCAGACATTTCCCGATAGTAAAAATTGTGAAATTAATCTGAAAAAAACATGTTTAAAAAAGGTTCAAATTTTCAAAATCATTCTCCTATCCTTAAAATTCGGAAAACAGCTATATTCCTTTGATAACTTTATAGCACAACTCTTCAAGAAGAAAATAAGCTCAGAATCGTTACTCTAGACCGATTCGCTGAGAAGATCTAGCCAATTTACGAGAGCGTATTTTTTTTAAAAAATCGATATACTCCCAAAAAGTATCAATATTTTGTAAAAAAAAAAATCGCTCCATAATCTTGCCATGGACTATATGTACAGCAAATAGCAAGTATGGAAACGTAATAGTTAACGACTTCTCGTAACCCCGATTTTTAACGGGTTTTCCAATATAACTCGAAAAGTATGGAAGATATCGATAGTTATGGTAGAACCATATCGATAGATCTATTTGATACCTACAACTTTCTCATTCAATTTTTTTCGATCCGAGCTATAGTGTTTTACTTATTCAAGAAAAACCGCTTTTTGCAACTTTGCCAATTTTTAAGATTATTCTCGCCATTTCGGATCGAGTTGCATGAAACAGAAACTCATCTTCAAATTCAATTTTCTATACGCTTATATTTTTTTGTCCAGGTATTAATTTCTACACGCACTTCTGTCTATTCCTTGAACTATACATCAATGATATTACTGATTATGTACAATATAATGTGTTAATATTTGCAGATAACTCGAAAATTTATACTAGAGCTAGATCAATCAATGACAGTCTGATGCTTCAAGGATGCTTATAGTCTGTTGTTCTTCAGAATCACGCTAGGAATCACGTTAATAACCTAAATCTAAATGCAATTTTATGACATTTACAAGAAAAGTAGAAGCTCTAGAGTTGAACTACAACATTTGCGATGAAATAGTTAACAGATGTTCACTTATGAAGGACCTCGGAGTAACATTCCAGTCAAATCTGAGTTTGGTATCGCATATAAATCAGATGCTTTCTATGGCTATATAACACTTGGATTTATTTAGAGGAATTGCATAGACTTCACAGACATGAAAAGTATTTGCTTCACATCAATAAGTTCAAGATTAGAATATGCCAGTCTAGTTTGGTACGAATTTACAAATATCATATCAACAACATAGAAAGGGTCGAGAGGAGATACTTGAAACAGTTATGTTTCAAAATTGATGAAAGTTATCCACCTATTATGCTTAAGACTTACTGCTTCCTAGGTCTAACATATGGGCATTGCAAAACCGAAAGACTAGATCCTCAATTACTTTTTCGTATAACCTTATCCATAAGGGTGTTGACCGCACACGGCTGTTAGAGGAAATTAACTTTTTGGTACAACGGCTGAATTCACGATATTTTATACATTTTATTGTGAACCAACAAGAAATAATGCCCTTAAACGGAGTCCTATACATATTATGTGTGATAATGTTCATTCTACATCTCACGTTTGGGACTTTATAGCAACAACATTTCCAAAATTATACTTTTAACATAATGAAATGGTAATTCAATAGTTTAAGGCACTCAAGTTATTTAAGTTTATTCTTATTATGCATTTTTGATTACCCCATCAAGGAAATGAATAGCTATTATTATTATTATTATTAAAGTGAAGAGAAAAAAAGTAGGAAATATGATAATATATATGAAAGGAATTTAGATTGAAAGCACTTTGATATTGACGGTTGCTTCTGTCCTTCAGATGTCACTTTGTTTCGTTTAGTCACATGTGATGCAGTTTCAACATCCTTTTCTATTAGAAACCTTTTCTCAGATATAATCTACAAAGACGAAATACCATATGTAGAGCAAATTTTTCAAATAGGTACCTAACATCTGTATCAAACCAATTCATATAGTGGCGATCACCTATTTGCCACAGGGTGTAAAAAAACTTTAGTTTGTTTCCACATTATACGAGCCCATATGTATTAAAACATGGAGATTTAATTTAATCTGATTGTAACTTCTCAAATCGTATTGGACTACAGGATGCGGTAAACCTCGGTCGTAGTTCTATAACTCCTTTGAAATAAAACTTAACTATTTTTTTCACATAAAACTGGTCAATGGTGGACGAAAACACGTATTCTATAATTATTTTCATGGATACAGGATAACTCAATAATAAATTATGCAAATATAACCTACTTTTTCATAAATTATTGAATGACCAACTTTTTTAAGTTTTTGGAGCCGTTATAATTAACGCCACGTAAACCTGAAATACGTTTTCAATTATTCAGCCGAATTCTAAGAGAAACATTTTTTTAGAATATGTGCTTTTGTCCACCATTGACCGGTTTCATTAAAAAAAATTGCTTAGTTTTGTTTCAAAGGAGTTATGGGACTACGATCAAAGTTTGCCCCACCCTGTATGTCAAAGGCAAGGAACACTCTTTATACCAAAAAATCCTAATATTTGAAATCATGAAAAGTTACGTGAAATACACCTTGTGCATATTTAATAAACCCTCTTCATGACACACCTTGTATAGCTTGTTCTTTAGAAACTTTTTTTATGTTGGAAAGTCTGTATAGCTTTGAAAATATTAAATTTGTACTTACAATTTTGCTTCAGACTGAGCAGAGTACTTTTCTCATGTCCATAGACAACTCTGGAAATGGTTTAATCCACATAGACACTTTGATACCACTTGCTATTTCAAATAGAATCTAAAATTGTCGACACACCTTTGAAGAAAACTTTTAATAATTATGACCCTCCTCGTGCCCTTAGTTTGGCAACAAATAAATGGACCCCAACGGTGTCGGCTAATTAATTCTTAGTACCTACTTCCGGATTAAGTGAATATTCTGAACATCAACAATATTATTGGGATTAACCAGTAATTTTCCTCTCCTTAAAATTATACCTGCTACATGCAAAACCAGTCAAGCAACACAAATTGAGAATTTTTGAATTTACTTTACTCGCAACAATAATAAAATGTTTTGGTTAAATTGTATGGGAAGGAATTGTTTGTAAAATTGTTACGGATATGCTAAAAATTAAAAAATAGTTAAAAATAAGAAAAATTCGGAAAAATTTCATATAATATGAAAAATATGCCAAATATGAAATTATCGTAAATGCCTCACTTTAATTATTATACTTCTCTAAATAAGTTATTATAATGTTTCTCAGTTCTACAATAATAAGTCTTATCCAATTTTGTAGTTCCTAGAACATGTTTTACAGTAAGAGGATATATTTCAGTCCTTGGATATTCAAGTTAATGAACGTATTCAGTTGAATTCCACTCAAAATATCTCAACATTTGGCTCAGCCACTTCATAGTAACTTTTGAGATCAACGTTAAGGGTTTCTGAAGCATCATTCAGAGCATTATGTAGTGCAGTCTAATTATTGGTGGCTGATAACTCCCTGCCTAAACAATGCAAGCTCCACAGTATAGCCCTATTGTTTTCGTATTAGCAATATATGCTAACCACTGTACTTGAAAGAGGAAGACTTCCAATGTCGTGTTTTATCACCCCAAGCCATCAAAGTCAACAGTTCTGAATATGAACCACGATTACTTCAAAATTTATTACTGCGTCCATTGATTTATTCTCGTTCATGTAGCGTAGAAGCTATTAAACGTAATCTTCCTTTGTCATCTTGTTTATGATGGGATTTTGTTAATATAATGATTTTCTGTACTACAAGAATTTGCAGTATGTGCAACTATCGAGAATGTCTTATATGCTAGGGTATAGACGATTGATATCTAAAGTAGAACAAATAAATGAACTACAGATTGTCCGTTGGAGATTGCCTCTACTTTATTAAACATTTCAATATTAAGCAAATCGATAGTAATTCTGGGTCGAATAAGAATTTGTATCAGTGCGCTTTAAACTATTCAATCCATGAACTCTAGTGTCTATCAACCATATTTGATTCAATCTCTATCGTTATATTCAATGAACATTCCAAAGTAATGTTCCATAACTAATTTGAACATAGATTATTGATACGTAGGGAATGGCCACGGTCGTATACACAGGTCTGGAAACTCTATGGTTGACTTGAGTCGCTTACGCGTCCCCAAACTCGTAGTCCCTCGCTCAGTCACCAGCTAGCGCTTGAATCGCGAGGGAGTAAAACCATAGATAACTCTACTAGGTAGTACGGTAGTAGAGTTATCTATGGGTAAAACGATTTCTTCCCGGAATCACATGCAGTGTTACTAATGCCCATTTGCACCGTTGAAATGGAAAGTAATAACGTAATATAATACACAATTATCGTAGTGAATTCTACTGAAAACTGTTATTTTCGTAGAGAACTATTGTGCGGAAAGTTGTAGCTGAAGAAAGATAGCAAAGATATTTAACAGATTTGTATGATCATTGTAATTAGCAGTAACACAATGACAATGCAATGACTTACATGTGGTGGTGTGTCGAAAGTGGTAGACAAAGGTTGGGATCAGGATTTGCTATTATCCATTATGAATGATAAAACCACCAAAGGATTATAAAATCCATATGATTCTAATATGGGGAAGAAATAATGACGGAAATTGTAGAGGTAGGTGCAAATCGTGACATCGCTATGAATATTAAAATGCTCATTATGATGCAACATTAAATGCAGAAGAAAAAAATTGTGTTAATTGTTATTCAGGTAGAATATCATATAAATATAAGCTATGACACACAATTTGAGATGAGTACGAGATATTAGTACTACTGTTTTGCTTCTCACTTGAAATTATAGCAGCAACATGACATGGAGAGCACAACTTGTTTCCTAAAACAAATGGTAAGGGTAAAAATGAAAAATGTTCAATAGCATGGGTGTGGCTTCCTTTCTAGGTAATTTTGTTGGTGTGGGATGTGCTTTCAAAAATATTGAACTCAATTTATTCTCTTCATTAAAAATCTATTATTCACAGGATTCAAACCTGGTAATTCTAACCATGAAATCAAAGAAATCAAAACTACTGATATGGTAAGGTATTTTGGAAAACAGAAATATATCATAGAAACATAATATTTTTTATGGCAGAATCAACCAACATTAGGCAAATGCAACTCCCAGTAGGAGAAGACCTTCAGTTTCTCGGGAATTGACATCCTCAACAATCGAAGAGAAATGTGATTCCCTTCTGGACAACAGATTGGCCATTGAAATGGAATTAAAAAAAGGTCAAAATGATGTGAAATGACAGCTTGAACAGTAAGACCTCATGAGGGAAGCCCTGCTCTTAGATTTAGAGATAAAGAAACAAACACTTGTTAATTTGAAAGCAAAACAGTAATTTTATAATTTTTAATTAGAAGTAGTAAGAATCTGTGTAATTTGTCAATGTTTTTCCTCTATAACTATATATTTTTTTTAGATTGTAAAGGATCTTTACTTGTTGGAATGGAAATCCATTATGTTACAAATGAACACTACAGTGTAGTGTTGATTTGTAATATATATATTTGTTATTTCATAGGTATTTTGGATCACTGCATTTTTTAAATTTATGACTTGTTCTCATTGCCACTAGTAAATTTTTAATAAAATTCAACCAAACTGATGTGTAGATTCTTATATTTTTATAAATTAATAAAATAATTATCAATTGAATGTGTTCTTGTATTTACTATTCTGATTTGAGGGAGGACTAGAACTGTTACTCTTGTCAAAATGTATTACTCACCTTAAAAATAACTTCCCCTTTTTCGTACACATAAAAGACCCCGTTAAAACGATTTCTTTCCGAAGTATGTACTTACTATCTAAGGCTTTTTTTGGTAGTAATTTAAAAAGGAAATGTATGAAAATAATCGATCGCATATAAACATTTTTTTAATTAAATTAGGATTACAATCAAAATACATGTATACTAATAAACTATGAAAGAGTTCACACTGTGGATATATTATAACACTATAAATAATGAATAATCACCCTTATCCACTAAAAATACTAGTAAAGTACTGAGGACCTTCCGGCTACCAAGTAGCCATCATCAGAGTAAACTAAATTATCAATCAAAATGTGCCTATTTAAATACTAGTTGGGGATAATAATGTAAACACAGGGTTACCGTCAGCTGGAGATAAATCGAAATTTGAGTAAATTGCTTTTTTGTTTATACATTTCCATCCCTTCTAAATTACCTAGAAATTTGTCTGTACTGTGTTTTAAAAGTGATAAACTTTCTTGAGAAATGGTGTGACCTGTATTTAGAATATGTTCGGCTATCGTTGATTTTTCAATATTATTTTTCTTTATGTGGGCAAAATGTTCCTTATAACGAGTTGAAACGATTTCTTCCCGGAATCGCAGGCATCCACTTTTTTCGCATTTCTGCATCTTTCGGCACTTTAAAAACAGAAGTTTTTTGTTTTGCACTTTTGTACCCCGTTTTGCATTTAGGCACAATGCACAGTTTCATTTTTTCTGAAAACGCAGGTATTCCTTCTGTTTACAAGTTAACTGACAAATGTCACAGAATACTCTTCATAGAGATCAAGATGATACTCTTACGTGACGCCCACGGTCGTACATACGACCGTGGGGACGCCTTTTATGTTCCCCCTACGTGATGACTTTTGGTACTACGCGAACTGGGACGCGTAAGCGACTCACTGCTCACATAGGAAACAACCTCGAGTTTCCAGACTTGTGTATACGACCAGGTAGATTTGCTATATCTAGGGGTTGACAATTATTTTGGTGTTGAAAAAGATCCGCTACTAGCAGCATAACTCAAGAAATGCTATTAGTATTATAGTAGGTATCAAAAGAAAGATTCATCGGCTGGGGTACTAGTCGAGGAAATGTAAGATTTTAGGTCCAAAATTTGTGCAGTAAGATGGATCGAAATGCGGTTTTTTGCATCAGATTCCTTGATGCATTCACTCCATTTTCCCCCATTTTGAATCTTTTATAAATGAGAAACTGCATTTCTGCATAGAAAAAATGCATTTTCCATGTGCAATTTTTGAAGCAAATAAAAATGTTCATTATTCGTTAATACATTGTGAAAATCAACCCAAATTTGTTGCTCGAGGTTTTTTGGGGCCGCTGAACATAAATGTGATGTCGAAAAATGCATATGATGTACCTGAGGACCAGGAAGTTCTGGTTGGGAAAGTCATCTACGAGGTTTTTTCGAAATTTGCTCAGAAATTGAATGAAAATGCTTACACGGGGGTTTTCGAGGTCGCTGAACACGATTCTGATATTGAAAGAATTCTACAAAAAACCGCATCTCGATCCATCCTTCTCACTGCACAGGTTTTTGAACCTTTGGCCTATTAATTTTCCTCGACTATACGTTTTAGCACTCGATGCTGGTGAAGACCGATGACTGGCGATGACACTGTCAGCTGACTCTGTGGAGAATATCGATATCAAACCGTGTTTTTCCAGCTATGAATAGATATCACACTTATATATTTAATCCGAATCTCCTATTTTAAGATTCAAGTGACGTCATGGACATAACGTCTGTGTTATGTCTTCACTCTGTGGCAAATATGACAGCAAGTAACAGTATAATACAAGGTTATATTTCGGAAGTCATCCTGGCATTGGTCTCAGTATAAAAGTGTGTGCCAGTATATGAGTTGTGAAGTACAATATAATTTCAATATGACATAGCGGTTTCTAAATCATTACAAGCTTTTTTATCAACTTACCTTGTTTATCTATCGATCTATATATTTGTACGTTCGAGGGAAACTTTTCAAGTAAATTTTGACCCACTCTTCGTCATCCGATCAACTTGAAATTTGGTGTTCATAATTCAGGTGACAATGTGGCATATATATGAGAGAAAGAAATAAAATGGCGGCTTCAAGATGAAGGACGATTTTAGTGATTATGGTCCGATTCTATTTAAAATTGGCATATTGGAGTCTTTGGTGTCGGAATTCATGATGTTTTAGTCAAAATTCAAGATAGCGACTGAGATGGCGAAGATTATAGTCTGACTCTTTTCAGAATTGGTATGTGGGGTTTTTGGAGTCGGAGATCACGATTTTATAGTCCAAATTCACAACTGCAAAATGCTCACTAAGATGGCGGGTGAGTTCTGTGATTATTGTCCGATTCTATTCAAAATTGGTATATGAGGGTCTATGGGCTCGGAGATCTTGATTTCATAGTCAGAACTCAAAAATTCAAGATAGCGGCAAGAATGACGGACGAGGGTTTTGATTATGGTCACATTCTATTCGATATTGATAATAGGGGATTTCGGGGATCGTTGATCACGATTTCATAGCCAAAATTCACAATTCAAGATGGCCTCTAAGATGGTGGACGAGTTTTGTGGTTATAATTCGATTCTTTTCAACATTGGTATATGTTGGATTTTGGTGTCGGAGAGCATGATTTTCTAGTCAAAATAAGAAAATTAAAAATTGCGGACGACTTTTGAGAGTAGACATTTTCAAAATGGATATATGAGAGTTTTTGGGGTCGGAGAAGATGTAATTTCACTCAAAATTTGAGGATTCAAAATGGCAGACGAGTTGCAATGTTGCAATTATGGTCCGATTTCATTCAAAATTGTGAAATATGAAGGTTTTCGAGGTTCATCAAAATCAAAAATTCAAGATAGCAGACGAGCTAGGTGATTATAAAAGTGTGTGGTGGTTTTTGGAGTCACAGATCATGATTTTTTAGTTCAAATTCGAACATTCGATTAGGCGGCTTGGGTGGGGTACGAGTTCTCTAATTATGGTCCAATTCTATTCAAAATTGGTATGTGGGGTTTCAGGGTGGGAGATTATGATTTTTCATTTCTTTTTAATACTCATTGAACTAAATGGTAGTCTTTAAAAAGAGTTTCTTACTTTCAACTTTATTTTCCGATTTACCTTCTGTTCCTATAATCATATACATTTGATCAGGCAGGAATGTTCGGAAAATAGTTTGCTAACAAAAGTGGAGGAAATCACGAGATCAATGATCACAGTTCATTTTATGTGTTATCATTACATGAGAAGAAAATATGTAATCCCGTAGAATATGGTCAGAGTCAGGGTGGAATGTTGGGAGAATGGATAAGTATTTCTTGAAAGTTTGGAGGTCAGGAAGACATCAATAGGCCAAGAGTTCAATAACTTAGCCGCATGATAAAAGAATGGTGTAACGTCTCGATCTGGTCCTAGGTCGGAAAAATTCGGCAGGTTTCGATCTTGACAATGAAGGCGTGAACACTTTGAGCTCGTCTAGTTCGTATATCCCGAATCTCTTCCGATAGAATAGCAGATGAGGTTTCTGGTGTTGTGTTTGCAGGATATCGAGATAGTCACAAAAACTTGAAGTGTATTTGCCATTTTCTCCATGATCTACTCGTAATGGTCACTCTCCATGATGATCAATTATTTAAATCTGTTGAAATTCAGATTGTCTGGTTGTTTGTGAAGTTAAAATTTCATGGTAACTGAGCTTATTGTATACTACGGAGATACATAATTATTACACTTGGGAAGAATAAAATGTAATAAATATTGTTGGAAACGAATTTGTGAAGCTCTCTGTATTTCTCGTGAAGCAGCCAGTATATATTTTTATTTTATCTCATTCTTTCCTGCAAACGTAGCGGCATAATGACATTTTGTGTCTCTACAATAATGAAAACCGTGATAAACCGAAAGACATTAGTTATAATCACGAAGCCACAAAAACCTAATTAAATTCAGTGGAGCCATCCCAACAGACGGTGGATAAGAAGAGTTAATAAAACATAAGTTTAACGATTGGGCGCCTTTTGAGCTCTCTGTCAGTATCGAATTACATATATCTTCCTCTAAAGCGGGTAATGAACTGTTTACGCTAGCTAAATATTTTACATGAGGCAATGCTGAAGTTTATTCAATGCATTACTATGAATACCAATTAGTGTGGTGTATTTGTATCAAACATTTCACTTTTATTATTACACGAAATTCTTGATTCTATTACTTTTTCTTTACTCTCCATATATTCAATTAGTTACTAACAGCAATGACTTCCGCACACGTATAAAAAACTGACTTGTATATTCAAAATCAAAAAATTTGGAATAACGATAACTTCCACAATTATTCAGGTCGAAGTAAATTATATCGTAGAGTTCATAAGCCAGTTGCACAATATTGCAAACTGAATTGTTTTATGGTTGTTGAAAATTTTCATACTCTGATCCAATACAAATACTTGTTAATCAATAGGTCTGTACAATGCCAAGATCCCAGAATTGGAAATATGAAAGGCAAATTCCGGTCTGTCTCCAATTTCTACATCTCATCCAAGCAAATACGAGGGCAAGGTGAAGAGTCCCTGAAAGATGATTTATTTGGTGAAAACTTATTTTATTCAACGTCCAACTTTTTTCAACTTCAATCCCTTCCAAATAATACGATTTCGGCAATCCTTCAAAATAGGTGTTCGTTTCAGGGATGCCTCATCGTTGGAGCCAAATCTCTTTCCGCCGAGTAATTTCTTTAAGCTCAGAAATAGATAAAAACCTAGGGGACCAAATCTGGAGAATATGGTGGATGACAAACCAATTCGTAGATGAATCCATGCAATTGTGTCTTTGCGAAAAGCGGACCTGTGCGCCGGTGGGTTGTCCTGGTGCAAGAGAACTTATTTATTTGTCAAATGCGGCATCTTTCGCTTCAAATTGGCGTCGAATCGATTCAACAGCTCTGCATAACATACGCCAGTGATGGTTTTGCCCTTTTCAAGGTAATCGATATGAACGATACCATGTGCATCCTGAAAAACTATTGTCATGACTCTGTTAGCCTATAAGCCTACTGTGTTCTTTTTCCTGCTTCGATCCGCCAGGACAAGTCTACTGTTTCTACTGTTCTCTAGTCTCTGATGTATTGCGTTGGATCCATGTTTCTTCGTCCATGGTTATGAAATGGCGCAATAAGTCCTAGAACATCGCTAAATACTCTTTCGAAGCTGTCACATGGTTGCGCTTGTTGTCAACATAGAGCAAATGCGGCAACCATCTGCCAGAGAGCCTTCTCATATTCAAAAATGTATGCAAAACTTTCCTAACATATTCGTTTGAAATTCCCATAGCCTCTGCAATCTTGGGCACTTTAACTCGCCGATTGTCCAATATCATACCATGGATTTTAACGACGATTTCTGGCGTTGTAACCTCAATTGGACGGCCAGAACATTCGGCGTCCTTTGTAGTCATACTACCACAACGAAAATCAGTAAACAACTTGTGAATCATTTCAATCGATGGTGAGGCGTCCCCATAATATTTAACAAGCGATGCTTTGGTTTGCGCAAGAAGTAATGCTTAATCAAGATGCGAAATTCACTTTTCTCTATTCTTACACATGAATCTTCAAGTCTTCAAGTCAAGTGAAAGACATAATATAAGTCTGAAAATTCCAATGTATTCTAGTTGAGGATGGTATACCACAAATGGTATTCATGATTGTGGCGTACCTATACAGGGTAAATCAAAACTATCGGACCAAACTCCGAGAGGTTATTGTGCTCAATGCTGCTCTTGTTTAAACTTCTTGTATGGCTCAGTGTGATGATTGTTGGTTGAAGAATAGTACTTGATGATTATAAGATATTTATTCACACTTATACATATATAGTCACCGCGTGAGTCACCGCGTCCAATTCACCTAGACACTCCAGCCCTAGCACACTTCCAAATGTTCTGCGCTGAACGTCAAGTTCCGCAAACAGAAGTGTGCGAGGCAGTCAGCGAGGGTGAGATCCGACAAGCTTTTGTCGGTACCAAAAACTATCCTGCTCCCGACCCTGACGCCATTAACATATAGTGGTGGAAGAAATTTCCTTCCACTCATCGCCGTCTGGCCAGAGTCTTTGACTCATGGGTCAAAGAGGAGCGGCAAATTTCAAGCTGGGCTGTCGAGGGGTACACTGTGCTACTTCCAAAGAGTGGAGACTTGTCTGATCCCAAGAACTACCGGCGGATCACTTGTCTCAACACCTGCTGCAAGTTATTTACACGTATCTTGTATGCTAGGTTGTTGAAATCGATCGGTCCGGTAGCATCAGCGAGCAGCGTGGGGCAAAGAAAGGCATGGAGGGTTGCCGGGAGAACCTGGCATTTGATTCAACATCACATGAGCTATTATTATACTTGCTCCAATGCCTTGCGGTACCAACTCCACTAGTGAGATGCATAGAACATCTGTTGCCACTCTGGAAGACCCATTTTGCCATCACATCAGGCACACGACGAGTCTTGACAGAGTTGGTAACATTCAAGAAGGGAGTTTTCCAAGGAGACTCCTTGAGTCCCCTCTTGTTCAATATCTCACTGCTGTCGCTCTCCATTGCTTTAAGACGGACTCGTGGATATTACTCTGGACCACCGAACGACCGGAGGCATCAGATCACCCATTTATTTTACGTGGATGATTTGAAACTGTATGCCTCTGGGGAGAAGAACCTCCATCAATCTCTCAATGTGGTTCAGGAATATACACGAGCCGTAGGCATGGAGTTGGGATTGGACAAATGCGCAGTGTTTCATTTGAGGAGAGGAAGATCTCCGGAAGTGTACGAGAATATACAGCTTGCCGACGGAAGCATCTTTAAATACTTCGATGCTGGAGAGACCTATCGATACCTGGGGATTGAACAGCGTCCTAATTATGACGCTTCCCAGGTAAAGGTGGCTCTCCACGGTAAATACAGAAACCTTGATCAAAAGATTTGGTCTTTCGAACTTTCGAGTGGGAACAAGGTGTCTGCAACAAATATGCTTGCCGTTCCAGTCCTGCTCCACTCTTTTGGAGTGGTGAAATGGACGGTCGATGAGCTGCATAGACTCGATAAAGACATACATAGAGGAGGTAGGGTACTCCTCAGTCTGGAGGGTCTGCATCGAAGTGTAGTTCTGAGTATAGCTTGTAAAGTTCTTAGGAGCTCGGACCCCTCCTGTGTCTTGTTAAAAGTCACGAATTGGCCGGAGTGGGGGCATTTATCGTTAAGGCAGCACAAAAAGCTGCGGAAGAACTTGGTCTCGAATTTCAGATCAGTCGAGGAGGCCTACTAGAGGACAACCTCGAGCTCCCACTTTCTCGCCTGAAAGCCCAGATAAATGCCGCGGAGTAAGATCTTACGCTCAGGCGGCATGTTGACAAGCCGATACACGGTGTTTTCTATAGAAACATCGAAACGCTCGGCTTGTCAACTAGGCTGACCTTCGGCTACCTAAGGTCAGCCGGGCTTACATCCGAGACTGAGGGATTTACCGCAGCTTGCCAAGATGGCGTAATTAACAACTTGGTCTATCGCCGCAATGTGATGGGTGTGCAGGTCCCTGATGTCAGCTGCAGGGCCTATCGAAAGGCGCCTGAGACGCTTTTCCACCTTCTGTCGGCATGTCCGGCAAAAGTGGTCTCGGCGTACACCCATCGCCATAATGCGGCCCTACGGGTGCTGTATTACCATCTAAGGCACTCGTACGGAATAGACCAAGAGCCGGTGCTGCCTTACATGCCAGGAGATATTGAGTCCGTTGTCGGAAACGAAAAATGCCAGATCTTCTGAAATTATCCGTTACCGACCGTCAGGTCCATACAAGCAAATAGGCCTGATGTTGTCCTCCTCGATAAACTGATCAAGACTATGTATGTCATCGAATTCTCCGCTCCGGCAGAGAAGAACATAGTCTTGAAAGAGGAGGAAAAATGGACAGAATATCAAGATCTCCTGTTCGAGCTCCGCACGCTATACCCAGGCCACAAGGTCGTATTAGTGGTTCTGATCATCGGTGTTTTGGGCGGAATTCGGTCTTCGCTGCGTTCAAACTTGAAGATCATTCCGGCCTGTAGGAACTCGGCGCAGATCTTGATAGACCGGATGCAAAAGGCAGTCATTCTGGGTTCAATTAGAATACTCAGGGCACACGATTTAGGAACCTGAAGCTACTTACCGACCGGTGGGGAGGAGTAGCTTCGGTTAACCGCCTTTTAGATTTTTTCTGGCGCGACTGCTGCGATGTCGTCGGAGCTCGCAGCAGCCCCGACCAGGTTTGAATGTAAAAAAAAAAAATATGTATATACATATATATAAAGTAAGTTGTGGGTTCTCTTAGGTTTTTCAGCAATTTTAAATGAATTATCTCAATGAAACAATCTTTTCATTCGACGCGTTTCGGCTTTCGCCTTCTTCAGGAATTTATTCATTGTTTACATTATGAACTGAAATTTAACAAAATATTTTTATATTAATTAGCTGTATGCACAATCTGTATTTATGACAAAGTTTTTCAGTTTGTTATGAGCATTGACTTTAGTTTCATATTTAAAATTTATGTGTATAATAACATAATAACTAACTTAGTTCGGTGATTATGTACAAAATACATATATATATATAAATACAAAATACATATATATATATATATATATATACACAGTTATGTACAAACAACACTAAAAGAACTGAGTTGCCTTATTTCTGGAGTCTAGTTTTCCTAAAATTGTAGCTCTTTAGGTAATCGTTTTGATTATAATATTGAAGATATTGTTATTGATTCGGATGCACTCGAAGTAATAATGTTGCTCGTTGAATAATATCGTTGTAATGAATGTTCCTTCTCTCCAGTAGTTCACTTCAGGCAAATTTCAGACCAAGGATTTGTAAAGGAGGGTACCTGTCTGTTGTCATTGGCTACAGGATACATATCCGTTGACCAGAAATTCCCAGGCACCACAAACAGTTCTTAGGAGTTCATATGATAGACAGAATTTTGTTTATCCACCGATAACAGTTCGTTGGCTGATTGGAATTCTAAATCATTGTGAATGTTGTTTCTCGCAATCAATATAAATAATCGTATTCATGAATAATTTCCAGATGTGATTTAAATATATTTACAGAGGCTAGAAATATGAGCTAATATACAGAACATGATACCTTAAATGATTTGTTATAATTATTATCAATATGTACAAAAATATTAATATGTTGAGCTTTAACAGTTATTCAATGCAATAAGAGAAGGCATTTAAGTATAAGAACTTCTGCCTGGAAATGTCTACCTAAGGCGATACGGTCTCTATGACGCTTTAAGACTTTTGAGAAAAAAAGTGCTCCATCGAGTGTTTGAACATTGTATTCTATTCATTTGTGTACGTAATAACACTACAGTAATTATTTTAAAGAGCGTTCTTGAACTTGAATGCGTCTGTTGGAACGACATACATGGTTTCTGCGGACTTGGCTAAAACGTAATAATCGTTCTGAACAACTTCCCTGTTCTCTGTTTCCACTGATGTTTCGTAAACCAGGAATTTCACATTATGTCCCCACAGGAAAGAATCGGAAGATCGGGTGATTTGGGAGCCACGAATATGGGACACCTCTGCGAATCCAATGTTGTTCAAACTGTTGATCCAAATACTGACTTTTCGAGAACAGTGTGCCGTCGCATCATCACGTTGCATTCACATTTGCTGTCGAACGTTCAGTGGGATATTTCCAAGGAGTTTCGGTGGAACTTTCACCAAAAAATGACTGTAGATAGGTCCCGCTTAACGATCTGTCAGCAGAAAAAGTCCAATCAAATGATCATCTACAGGCACATACGTTGAAAAACCAACGTTGCTGACGTTCTCTAGAAATTGTCACGTGTGGATTTTCTTTTGCCGAAACATAGCTATTCCTACTATTGAATGTGCGATCTCTCATGAAATTGGCCTAATGCAGCCATAAAGCAAAACGTAAAAAATTTGGTTGCTCAACAATCTGATGAAGCAGCCACTTACAAAACTGAACTCTTGGCTGATAATCAGCTGAAGTCCAACCTTGGACTTTTGGGAGATGGTATGGATGAAGATTTTAATCATGAAATACCCGCCAAAAGGAAGCTTGAGTCGTACCCATAACGTGTGCAACATCACGCTTTCTAATCGAAGGTTCATCTGCAACTCGCTGATGGACTTCTGTCTCGGAATGGACTGGTCTCCCTATTCTTTCTACACCAGTATCCTGCATGTTAGTTTGACTGGTCTCGGTAAGTAGCAATATGCTGTTTGAAGCAGGATGTTCCCTAGCGGGATAGTCTTCTTGATACAGCAGTGCAGCAGCTCTTGCGTTGCAATTTGTTGCTCCATATGTCATATGCATATCTGCCAGTTCTTGATCAGTCTACTGACAGATTACTTTGCTTACTTCACAAAATTTGCACAATTCACTGTCAAATGCACTAACATTTCAGTCGCTCTGTCGTGAAAAATGATCAAAAAAGTTTTTTTTTTGGGGAGTGGTATTTTAGAGTGGTTTCGTATGTTTTTTGGGTCGCTGATCACGAATATGAGGGTCAAATGTGTATTGGATCAATGCGCTTCAAGTTATGAGCATTCTTTATGGCCAAAAAAGGCATTTTTTGCGTATTTTTGGTTTAACATGAGAAGTATGACATATATGAAAAAAACACTTGTATGAAAATTATAGATACTATTAAAACACGTCGAATGAGCTCAATCAGAAGTTTCTAAAATATTTTGGGCTCACTGTGGACCCATTTTGATCCTTTTTTTGAAAAAAACTAACAAAAACTCCTCTGACTTTATTTTTCAACTCAATGAATTGTAAAGGGCAAGAAATTGTGCACTTTTGTATCTGTTTTTATGTACTTTTCGATTTTTTTTTTAATATCTCATGAGGGGGCGCTACAATCTGTCATTTACAAAAAATCTTAAAAGGGCGATAACCAATTGAATTTTCAATTTATTGACTCGAAACAAAAAGCATTCGCAAGATTTTGATATGTTTCCCCTTGTTTCCTAAGCTTGCACATTTTTTTCAAAATGCTGCAATTTACCGCTAGGTCAAAGTTTTTTAACCTCAAAAAAATTGATAAATTTTAAGGTTAAATGTTATGAAATAAATTGAAATTTTCACATCTAGACAACATTTCCATGACCCAACTTTTGAGCTCAACCTGATTCCGATTGGTCGAGATTCGGTTGAGGTATTGAAGTAGACGTTTTGAGATTCACCCTGAGCCCAAATTTTGGGTTTTTGGAAAAAAACTTGAATTTTCCAAAAGGAAACAAATGAAACTATTTAATGCTGAAAATGCGTATTCCCACTTATTTTTTTGACAATTTGGCTACGATTTGAATAAAAAAAATTTATTCATTTATTTTCACATGAAACAATATTTTACCTTGAAAGAAAGCGCGAAATTTGTGAATTTATTTCGCAAAATTTAAATTTTTTTGATGAATTAATACATTTTTCTTATCATGAGAATATTTTTTGAGTTAATACGTATGCTTGTTAGTGTACGAAAGTGTGTATGTGTCTTTTTTCATGTCTGTGCACGTGCGTGCGCGCACAAGCGCGGTTTCTTAAGTTTTGTAAATAAATGTTCAAAGCTTTTTCCACCATTTATTATTTTTTTATTACTTGAAAACAAACTTCTGTACAACTTCATGAAAATATATCTTATGATCTATTTCAAACTAATTAATAATTAATTATTTACACATAGACAAAGATATTTCATTCCAATAACTGTAATTTATACTAATATAACTTAAAAAGATTTTCAAAATATAATGTCTTTTATTTGTCAACAATGAGAATTTCAAACATGATATAATTAGGCCCTCATTTTCTTCGCCTTTTTACTGGCACTTTTTTGGGCTGTGACAAAGCATCTTCACTATCTGTTGTGCAATCAGATGTAGTGTTTATTATATCATCTTCGTCAGTCGCCGCGCATCTCAATGGACGGTTTATGATCATTATCAATATCATCAGAAACTATTTCGCGAATATCTGAAGAATCTTTATTACAAATTTCGTCATCAACATTATCAAAATCGTTAACATCTGTTTCGTATTGATCGAATAAAATGATGTTTTTCTCGTAACAATTCGCGCAATCTTCACCTTCGCAATATTTACACAATGCAGACCAAGGTAAACTAACTTTCCTGCAAGTGCATCTTCCGGTACATTTTTGTTTGCAATTGCAGAAAATAGTTTTCAATAATTCGTCTGGAGCAGCTTATGCGGTTATTTGAATTGACATAAGGCCATTCTCAGTAACTTTCCAACCCCATAGGGTTGGTTCAATATTCTCGTTGCCCATCCAAATCTGTACTTGGCAATATACAGGATATATATGGTATTTCGCTACATCGTCAGTTGGCGGTAGGCTTTCCAATTCTCAAGCTGATTTTTACGTACGTGTTTTAAACAAATAAGCCGTAAATGACCGAGTTCAAGGTAAAATATTGTTTCATGTGAAAATAAAGGAATAAAAGTTTTATTCAAATCATAGCCAAATTGTCAAAAAAATAAGCAGGAATACGGATTTTCAGCATTAAATAGTTTTATTTGTTTTCTTTTGGAAAATTCAAGTTTTCTTCCAAAAATCCAAAATTTGGGCTCAGGGTGAACCTCAACACGTCTACTTTAATATCTCAGCCGAATTTCGACCAATCGAGTCCGGGTTGGGCTCAAAAGTTGGGTCATGGAAATGTCTTCTAGCTGTGGAAACAATTTATTTCACAAAATTTAACTTCAAAATTTATCGATTTTTTTGAGGTTAAAAAACTTTGACCTAGCGCCAAATTGCCGCATTCGAAGAAATATGTGCAAGCTTGGGAAACTAGGTGAAAAATATCAAAATCTTTCGAATGCTTTTTGTTTTGAGTCAATAAATCGAAAATTCAATTAGTTATCGCCATTTTAAGATTTTTTGTAAATGGCCGATTGTAGCGCCACCTCATAAGATATTAAAAAAAATCGAAAAGTACATAATTCATTATGTTGAAAAATAAAGTCAGAGGAGTTTTTGTTAGTTTTTTTCAGAAAAAGGGCTAAAATGGGTCCACAGTGAGCCCAAAATATTTTAGAAACTTCTAATTAGACTCATTCGACATGTTTTAATAATACCTATAATTTTCATCCACGTATTTTCCTCATATATGTCATACTTTTCATGTTAAACTAAAAATACGCAAAAAATTACTTTTTTGGCCATAAGAAACGCTCATAACTTGAAGCGCATTGATCCAATACACATTTGACCCTCAGATTCGTGATCAGCGACCCAAAACACATAAGAAACCACTCTAAAATAACACTCCCCAAAAAAAACCGTCAAAAATTACAGAGCGACTGAACTATAAAGTACTGAAGAATTACAGATAAAAACAAGAGAATGTATTTTCTTAAATATCACGTTATTCAAAAGAACGTTGATTATAATTTCGAATCTAACATTTCATTATCAAACATGCAATGTACGTTTTGATGATGAACGTTACATTTTGAACACGACTCTCAATAAATTATGTGAATTCCAGATTTTCAAAACCTTCACATTTCATTCGAGTTTGCAAAATGAATTTTTATTTTTAATTACGTTAGCTAAGACCTGTTCATAAATGTGATAATAAACTTGAAATGTTATCAGGGAATACTTCCAAATGATAAGAGATTAGCAATATACACTTTGTTCCAAACGTTATGAATAAGTTAATTTTTTGCGTTATTAATAATTTTGGGGAGAAATGTCCGATAGATTTCTGAAATCAGCTCTCGATACTTCCAGAAAATTATCGGAGAGGGCCGTGAAGTCAGATTCGGAGAGAATATCAGAAGAGATGAGTAGTTCGAAACAGAAATCGACCAGTTCCAAGACTTTTCCTAAAAATTGCTTGTAACGTAGGAAATGAATTTATTCTTTACATTTTCAATGGAACAAGGTGTTTGTGATTTTACTGTTGAAAACATGAATGATAGACGTGTGTTATTGGAAAATGGTCAAATTAAAAAGAAGCAATCGCGTAAATGATAATATCAATACTTATCTTTCCGAACTATACAGGGTGTCCAAGGTTTTAGTCGGAGAACTTCAACAGTCGATAGAAAATTTGATTTTAAGAAAAAAATTCCTAATAACATATATGCACAGACGCTTAGTTTTTGAGATACAGGGTGTTGAAATTGATGAAAAAATATAGTTTTTTGCGAATATCTCCGGAACCGTTCATTGTACAGAGAACATCTCTTGCAAGCATTTTCTACTCATAGTAAATCATGTTCTGTGTGATAAAGTTTTTATTTAAGTCATGATTGGTGAAGATTTTGAAGGGGTAGTTGTTGTTCTTCTCCACAACTTCTATGCTACTAAAAAAAGTACGGTTTTGAGACAACCATTTGAACCGCCTATGTTTTCTACACAGAAAAGGTACTTAGTCATAAGCTCTAAAGTTGACCGTTTTCGAGAAAAATCAACTTTTATGTTAAAAACATGGTCAATTTTTTGGTTGTGTTACTTGTTCTAACGTTTGAATAAATTTTGTTTAATTAGTAAGAATTGACCATGTTTTTCAACATAAAAGTTGATTTTTCTCAAAAACGGTCAACTTTAGAGCTTATGACCAGGTACCTTTTTTGTGTAGAAAGCATTGGCGGTTCAAACGGTTTTCCCAAAACCGTACTTTTTCTAGTGGCGTAGAAGTTGGGGAGAAAAACATCAGCTACCCTTTCAAAATTTTCACCAATCATGACTAAAAAAAAACCTTTATAATACAGAACATAGCTTACTATGAGTAAAAAAATGCATGCAAAAGCTGTTTTCTGCACGATAAACGGTTCCGGAGATATTCTCAAAAAACGAACACCCTGTATCTCAAAAACTAAGTGTCTGTGCATATATGTTATTCGGAATTTTTTTCTCAAAATCAAATTTTCTATCGACTGTTGAAGTTCTCCGACTAAAACCTGGGACACCCGTATAATAATTCAATTCAATAAAAATTCAAACGCAACCAAACTCAAGAATTTTGGAGTATCACTTTCTCTTGTCTGATGTTTTCATTCAAATAAATCCAACCTCAAAGTGAAATAACTTGAAATTGAACAATTTTTCACGTTAAATCCATGGAAACTTTCCAGAACTGTATTAATAGAATAGCGTATTTTGTATTTAATTCATAGAAAACATATGATGAAATCCACAGAAAAATTGAGCTTCTTAGAAATTCAAGAAGTATCATAGCATATTAGCTATTAATTGACATAGAAAAGAAGAAGAAAATTGAATCTATTCCATTGTTCTAAATAAAAATTCAATAATCAGCCATTATATACTTCATAAAACAACATTTCCTCATAATAACTTTCTCACGGTACCGATCAAAATTTTTATTCAGTTCTTATTGAATTAAATTTTCTCCAAACACATTTTATAAATCATAGTCATTCGTTCTAGATCTATAAAATCTCTTGTCCTCGGAGCAGTATAGAATAGCGATTAAATTCAGTTGTTTGTAATTTCAGGTTAATGATCAAGAATAGAAGCACTGAACTTAATTTCCATTGTTTAGAAATGAACTGAAATTTCAATTTGTGTAATGGCTTGTAAAAATATGAGGAAATAAATTAAATTTATTGAGCCACTTCCAGTTGAAATTTTCCAGTTTCATATACTTTTCATTCCCACATGTTCGAGCTAACATTAAACGAGGGGTTCAAATTGCCGTTATTAAGTGCGGATATTTTGCTTTGTTGTTACATCGGCCATTGAAATGGTTTTAATTTATTTTGTTATTTCTAGAATTAAAGGTATTAATTTTGTTCATTCCCACACGACTGAGGAGCAAAAAATAACAGTTCTACAGGAAATAAGTCATCTGTTACTCTGACCGTGTATTAATTTTATCCTATCTTTTTCCCTCAACATTTAGCAACAGTTTTTAATATCACGGAAATTATACGCAGTATATCATATTTATGATGATAATAATTTCTTCATATAGAGGCAAGATCGTCCATTATTCTCCTCTAAATGAACAATTTTCCTCATCCAAAATACAAAGTGGCTTCGTAGTTTTATATTACACTACTATGAGAATTCGTGGATGATAAATTTTTATTGTGAATATATTATCATTTTTGGGAAACACTATTTATTCTGACATAGCTAGTCGTTCCTTAAATTGTGACTCAATTTGCAAATGGTGGGTGAACTTCTAATTCCCTCTACAATTTAATTCTAAGAAGCTTCGAAGAATCTCAACAGAAAGCTTTGGTAGAAGGATAACGTCTCTCTGAAGAAGAAACACCCAATACGCATGGCAACAAGATATGACATAGGTAATGTGTTCGTGTTTACACAATACTTCCAAGCCCACGTTGAGAACGACAAATATTGGAGGCAAGGGAACACTCACACAGTTAGTAGAGGAGCTAACTTTTGGTATTCCGATGAATAAAGAACAGCAGAAGACGCGGTATAACGTTATACGTTACTATGTCTAATAATTGCTTGAATAATCTTAACTGTTTCCGCTCGGAATTTTAGATGATTAAACTTGGAAAGAGACTATGATTGACATCTATATCTTAATAGATAATCGGTTATTTAACTAGCGCGAAAATTCGATAGAGGTGTCGCGACACGCGATGAGAAGCCAGAAAAGGTGATCTCTGATCTTGGTTAGTGGATTTCACTGGATGAGTTGTTTCCAAATCGTTTTTCCCTCCTGATGTTAATTTGCTTTATTGAAAGATTATTGTCGACAGTGAACACGTAATTTGACGTATAATAGTTTCTAAACCTAGTTGTGGATATGTATATTATCTGATCGATGATATTTTTCAATAATAAAAGAATCGACTCATCTACCACATCACTTTTGCTTGCTCGAATCTGAATCAGATAATCATTCACTATAATCTTTCGCTTGTCTATTCAGATTCTAATTTGTCAATTCAGTAGTCAGAACGGTTTATGTCGTTTTCTGAGGCTTGCTCAACCTAGTAATTATCCACGTGGTTGCATGGTATTCCGTATCTCTTTTATTCGACCTTCCTCATATGAATTTGTATTGATGTCTTTTCAGTCTGGTCTTGATGGGAAACGGAATAATTTTTGATCTGAATGAACTCAAATAAAGCCGAAATTCTCACTGACTACTCTATGAATCACCGAGTAAATCATCTGATATTGCTTGTACGGATTATTTATCTAGAATCTACGATCACAATTCCAGTGTTCTATACTCAGTAAACTTATCTAGTTATTCTTGCTAGTTTATAAATTAACTCACTCATATTTTTAAGACAACCCTTTATTTTATATACTTTGTAGTATAAATTGTCATAACTTCAATGAGTAACTTAGTATTATCCTTCAGATTTTATTATTGTATTTGACCTCTCCTCTTCAAGATATCAATCTTTTTAATAATTTTGAATGTACAATTTGGGAAGATGGCATAAGCAGTTGTAGAATTATATTGGTTATATGTCCCTCGAACTTGTGGCCAAGGCATTGCATATATTGTATGTATTATAAGGTTTTAATGATCGAGACGTCTCCATCCTTTTTCCCGTGTCATGTTGTAGAGAGAAATTTCTGGCAAAGCACTTCTTTCTAGTTCATCCAATTTTGAAGGACACTATACAAACTGTGGGGGTTTTAACGCCCCCTGCCTTCCCGTCGTTAGACTCTAGACATGTTCATAGGGCCCTCTCCTACTTAACAGCACGCCACTGCCGACAGAGACCAACGCCTCACTTGGAGAGGAGACGGTCTTTTGAACCGCCTGGGCCCCTCTCCCCCTGTCTACTCGTGTTAGTGTTATATTTTTATCACAGCTCCCGTTTGACGAGTCGCCGTCGACCTCTTATCATCGGTCCTCTACATATCGTTGCCTCGGCCGCGAATCAATATCCCAGAGGCCTGGCATATTAAGCACCGACACCGGACCTTATGTGTAGAGCCATGTGGTGCAGCATTCTACCCCCGCAGAGGCAGCTTTTGTTCACCCCCGGCGGAGTTACTTTAGGCGGACCCACTTCAGGCGGACCCAAAGTGGAGCTACTTGCTAGACTCATATAATGCCCCTTCTGGGCTATGGTCAATTCCACCTCCTCGTGTTACCTGTTTCACCAGGAACGTTTGACGAGTCACCGTTCGGCTTCGTTCAAATAGCCTACCGCATTGTCTACCAAGCCCGTGAATCCATTTCTACCAGAGAACTGGGATAGGAAGGCACAAAACTTGGTTTTAGTGATGAACTGCATGTGGTGCACAGTTCACCGGATCTTAGGCATTGACAACGTTAGTTTCTACCGGTAGGGTTACTTATCTCGAGAACCACGAAAAGGTGTTGCTTGCTGAATCTACTCACGGCCTAACGCCGGACCAAATAGTTCTCTCTCGAGAAGTTTGAAGGACAGTAACATTTTTCTCAGTTGGAATAACCAAATTTTCATAAACAATTGTTTATGTTAAGTAAATTTGTTCGCATCTACAATTTAATTCTTCAAATTAGAATCTTCGGTTCAAAAATTATATTCCTTTTTAAAATTAACAATTTCAATTCAAGTAATCAAATTATTATTCTAGTTTTTTCACTTCGTCAATCTTTGAAATAAGTCTGTTATTTATCAAACTTATTTTCTTCAAATTATAATTCCTCAGAGGATTAAAATCAAATCGTTAAGTTAAAACATGCCGTCATTTCTCTGATAGAATAATCAACATTTATCCACCCCGTAGTGCCGGAAATTTATGATTTGAGGGTTCTATCTTAACTTTTTTCTTACTGAAGCAGTTGGCGCTCAAGGTAATCCGATCAATAGAAAATCTAAGAACCAGCCCTGAGTTTATAATATCCTAATGAGCTAGTTGGGATCATTGAAGACAAAAGACACTTCAAAACCCTACAGTGGCCATTCAATACAAAACGTCACAACTGGTCCGAGTTTTTGTGATCAAATCCAAATTATCTGAACCCATAGATGAACACACCAGTAGCATTTCGGAGGAGGTCCATGTAATTGAGAGAAGGTACAGCTTAATCTGAACATAGGATACAAATAGAAGGACTTCATGTTTGATTGTCTAGCAGCTATATAAGCGCTCAGTTCAAACAGAATTAGTTCGAAGATTGGTCCTTAACTGGAAAACTGAACTGAACTCCTTAACCGAATAATCCTTCAGGATGTTCCAATGATGTCA
The DNA here is from genome assembly GCA_958510875.1 of Endomychus coccineus. Taxonomy (NCBI): domain Eukaryota; kingdom Metazoa; phylum Arthropoda; class Insecta; order Coleoptera; family Endomychidae; genus Endomychus; species Endomychus coccineus. Next base: position 47,955,191 of record OY294068.1, read on the forward strand.
GGAATAAACGTCATTCCATCAAACGGAGGTAAAACGCCTCTGATTGAATCGAAACCTTTTTGCGGTAAAGGCAAACATAATACATTCAACATCCTCAGAACAGAAGAAACATACAATATTCAGTACAAGGCACTGGAGCTATTTTCTGGTACACATGCAGAAACTTCCTAGATCAATTCAGAGGAAGGAAGTTATGGGAATTGTAAGGTTGAGCTGGATCTACCTGAGAATCATAAGGGTGCAGGCGGGATACTGCAAATTCAACGGTCTAATGAGTTGACCTGATGGCCCAGTCAATGACGGGGTATGTAGATTCTGCAAAGAAACAGAAAAAACATCTGGTAACCTACTGCGAAGCTACCCTATTCCATAGGAGCAAATATTCCGGAACATATACAACCATCGAGATATTTTTGGCATTGGAACCGGGAAAAACAAATCTCAAATTCTCAAATCTAAATGAGCAAAAACTCATCGGTGGACTGTAGGTATATCATTGCTTGAAAGGATGACATAATAATTCTTTAAGGACGCAGTATACATGACACCTCTGACTAATCTAATTCAACTAATCTTGAATTAATATAATATATCTCATCAATGAAGGATCACTACAATCTTTCCATTGATTGAGAGTGGGGAGAATAATAACGTTGGTAGGTAATGTATCTAGTTTCCATTTTTATTTTTCGTTTCGGAGAGATCACAAAATTTAATCGTTGTTCTCTAAGAATGGAACACAACAATTTCTAGGCATAATTGACTGATTATGATAACTCTACTTTCGAAAACAAAATAATTCACAACACAATAAACAGATTTATGTGAACTCACTCACTTATTACAGATATCGTACACTTCACACGCATTTAAGCTTCACAAAACTATTGTGTCTCAAATCTTGTTCCAGATGGGCAAAATATACAATGGAAATCAGCCGAAGCCAATGATGTCACCATGCTGGAAATATAATAGAATCGGCCTATCCACTTTTAGCTTAATTCCTGGCTAGTAATAGAGTCGGCTTGTGGGTGAGATATATCAGTTGAATTATAAATAATCAAATTGAAGTTTTATTGGGTCTAATAGATTGGGATGAATGTGATGCGTTTGAGGACAGAACAAAAATCATTCTTTCATAACAGGAGATGTAATGCCGTCTGAATGATATGTGGAAATACGTTAATTATTCATTGATTGGATATAATGATAGTATTGTGTTCCCGTATCTACCAATAAATAACTGAATCAACTGATAATAGAATCTTCTACACCCACTTCATTACCTCTACATGATTCTGTTGATACTAATTTAAGGAAATAGTGTAATAATTTTGTTCGCGCTATTATTCGGGAACCGAATTTGTATAGTGGCGTCAGAAAATATCTGAAAATAAGTTTTTCTCCACATGCGATCGATACGATCGTAAATATTGAAGATAAGTGTTGAGTGCGAAATGAATTCAAACTAACCGAGCTCAGATTTATCATAATCTTCCAATATCAGAGGATTTGTAGGCTCAGATTTTCATAAAGCGCAATTTTCTCCACTATTCAATATAAATAAATGAATTTACATTCATCACTCCGATTTCGTAGGTATCGCTTATATTTTCCCACATAGAACATTACCTTATTCAAGTAACATTCTGAGTGCAATTGCGAAATAAGCTACCTATTAGGTCTAAACGTATTAAATGTTATACAAGTCAGGGTAAATCCAACATGAACACAACATTTCTCAGGAATTTCATAACACATCAACACAATATGGTATAATTCCTGTTTAGACTTATATGTTGCCGGGAAGCAGACTAGACGAGCTCTGAATGGTCATCTGTTCATTTCCAAGCTAGGGACCTGCCGAACTTCTCTCCAAAAGATTTCAATTTTCTATCGAACGAAGTTGTGGAACCTTTGCCTAGTGAGGTCTGCTGGCTATAACAAAGTTCCAAAAACCAGTATAGGTTTTCTTCTCCGTGTATTCCAAATATAAAAAAAAATCGTATTTCTAGTCAATTCAAATATCAACTTGCATAGGAAGGTTTGCGACCGGAATATGTCTCTCCAGGTAGGCATGAGTTTTTGTAGATCTTTCAACTACACAGAAGGGAAACATAATATTCATGGAACATAGTGTAGGCCAGCGGTGAAATGTTTGAGAGAGGAGGTACAATCTCCAAAATTTCTAAAAAGTCCATTGCCCATCTTCTTTGAACGTTCCATAGGTGGCTCACTCGATGCTCTATGAGAAGTATAGGTTTTTCTCTCTTGTATCATCATCTGCAAAGCTGTGGACGAGACAGGTAATCACCACCAGCAGATCGTTTATACGGAGCAGAAACAAAATTGGTACCAAGAAAAATCCCTGTGGAATACCAGCGTTGATAGCTATTGTATCGGAGGATACTCCGTCAACCACCGCATGCACTGATCTATCTCATAGAAAACTCGATAGTAGAAGAAAGACTTGAGGCGTCAAACTATATGACGGAAGCTTCTGAAGAAGGCTTTGGTGCCAGAGTCGGTAAAATGTCTTGGAGATATCCAATGCTACAGCTAGAGATTCTCCATGTTTTTCAATAGATTTCTACCATACATGTGTTACGTAGGCAAACAGGTATCCTGTTGATCTCTGCTGACGAAAGCCATATTGTCCGTCTTTCACGATTTTGGAGCTCTCTGCTGATTGATTTCTCCTTCACTTTGGAGACAACAGATAATAGTTCAATATCTCTAGAATTATTAAGAAGGGTCTCCTCCTTGGAATTGGTTGGATTCAAGCTGTTTTCCAGTTGGAAGGAAACACACCACTGTTTTTATAATTAAGGGTTATCTAAATCTTCGGAATTGTTTTCTGTATGAAAAACAAAATATGATTGAAATACGAATTTAATCGCTATCGAAATGAATATACATTGATAATTTTGGAAAAATTGAAGCTCTTCTTTCACAATCTATTCCATAAATAAGCATTACTTGTTTCGGGTCTATTATTTTTATAGTGTATATCTATTATTAATATAAAACTTTGTATCAAAATCTCTTATAAAAAAAGCAATTAATGTTGAAGATATAAATGTGATCATCCCCTGAAAGTTTTGTCTGTTATATGTTTTATATTGATAATGAGGTTAAATTTATGGAAGTTAATCATTTTTTTCGAGAACAGCTACGTTTATGTTATAACATTCTTCTTTACATTTCAAGAGAAGTTTGAGAAATTACTTATGATTGAATTTGTTTTCAGTTTTCTAGTCAATAAAAATATGGATATCTCACTTCACGCCGAGTACAAAAACAGAGTGACGTCATCAAAATGATGCTTGGAGCATAGACGTAGCATACGACATTATCGTTTAGTCTTAATGGAGCATAGTTGGCATTGAATGTGACACATGATAAACATTAGAATTAAATAAATTTTTAATTATTTCTTGTGGAAAATCATATGTTGCACCTGTTCCTAAAGTGAACTCGTGTGATACGAACATGTTTTTACATGTTGATAAACTTGATAAAATAGTGTAATGACTGAATAAAGTGCAAAGCAAAGTGGCTTCCTGAGTTAATGTTTATGTTGGTTCTTTCCGTGTTTTGTGTCGTACGTACTGTTCACTGACTTTTGTTAGTCAATAACTTGTGCCTTATAAATATTATGCTTGCTCCTAGCTGCAAGAAAAATTACAACAATGAGCCAAAATGTTCTGTTTCACAAGAATGAGTCAAAAGATCGAATGTTCTGTTTTCTATAGATAATGAGTGCGAAAACTCTTCAAAAGATCCAAGTGTAACGGAGATTGGCATAGCTATATCGAGAAGTTCACCACCTACAATAAAGAAGTAAGGAAGGCTAAGAGAAACAGCTTCAGAGAATTCTGTGGAGATATCGACTCTACACATGCTGCAGCGAGACAGCATAAAGTCATGGCAAAAAGCAGAGTCAATACCGTGATGGAACTGAAAAAACCAGATTGTAGCTACACAGAAGGCGAGAAGGAAAAAGCTCAGCTCTTACTAGGCACTCATTTTCTTGGAAGCGAACCCGAAATAGGGGAAACACCAGAGCAGTATACCAAACGTACAACGGAACCCATAATGATGGCCACTAGTAGAATACGTTAGGGGATGAACACCTTTCAACCATTCAGATCCACAGGAGTTGATGGAATCTTCCACGCCCTTCTTCAGCGAGGGCAATGGCAACATAGTAAATATCAATCGTAGTAGTTTGCTACTAGAATACATACCCGAGGTATGGAGAAGGGTCAAGGTCACCTTTATTTCTGAAGTGTGTAAGAGGGACACAAGAAACCCCAAATCCTTGCGACCAATCAGTCTCGGATCGTTCGTCCTAAAACTTGTGGGAAAAGTGAATGATATCAGAACAGAAATCACGAAACGGGTAACTCAGCGTGCTTACCAAATGGGAAAATCTACGGGGTCAGCATTGGTGCAATCGACAGATGAAATCCAGGATGGTCTGCGGATTGAAAAATCTATAAATTGAGCCTTTGCAGATATAGAAGAGGTTTTGACAATACAACACATGAGGCAGTCAAAAGCGCACTAGAAGACAGAGGAGTAGATAGTACGAATCCCAGGTTGTTATCGCAACTGCTCTCTACCAGAACAGCACTGAGAAAAATAGGGCAAGAAACTATTTCCATCAGCCGTACGTGGCCCCGCAACCGTTCGTTGAAAAGCTCGTGGAAAATGGAATCTAACGAACTAATTATTTATTTATTTATTACGTTTTTATTATGAAAAATATTAATCTCTTTTCAAAGTCACTATTGAAAATCTTATAACATTAATGCTGTGTACGAACAATTCTACGGAAGAAATGAGCAAAATGTCCTCCAAACTCTACTTAGCATGCTCCCAGGCGATGGTAAAATCACTCGACGGAGTTCCGAATAGCTTCAGCGCGTATTCTATTTGACTCCATTTTGATTTTGTTTTTCAAATCTCCAATATTCCCGGCCAATTTTGGTAAGCCCTGTCTTTCAAATAGCTCTAGAGAATTAGAGAAAGTAATCTAATAGCGGTAAGTCAGAAGATCTTGGTGGCCATTCAATTGCACCACGCCATCCAATCCAACGACCTGTTATTGTCGTCTATACAGGTTCGGAAATTATTTATCTTGGGTATGGTGGCTTCATGAGAGCGTAAAGAATAGCTTGCTATATGATAGAGAGAGCATTACAATTTCAGGCCGGTCAGCTCAGAACGTAGGACGTTAGTATCATACCAGCACCAGTCGGGCGAATGAGCGAGTAGCAGTTAACGCCTCGGGTGGGGTAAGGGGAGGGGCGCATAGCAGTGCGTCTCTCTTGTTTATGTGGTATTATCATATCATTGCGTTCCTTGTTGCATGTGTAGATTTAGTGTAGATTTATGTCTATACCCCAGAAGAATTATTTCCGATACTGTATATTGTCTGACATCAACACCAAAATGTGGAGGAGTGCCGTCTTGTTGAAATCAAACTGTTTCATTGGGTAAATCTGGATGTACTACATTTGGAAAAATTACAGCTAGTGCAGGCATCAAATCGAATCGTAAATAGCCTAGATAACGTTCAGCTGTAAGGTTTCCTCCAAAGAAGAATGGCCCTGAGATTCTGTTGTTGATGATACCTATCCATACATGTACTGTTTCTGGGTACTGCGTATGAGCAGCTTGACATTTCCAATGTGGATTTTCCCGACTCCAGGAACAATAATTGTGCCTGGTAACCACGCCATTTAAATACAGAGTAGCTTCATCCGGAAAGATTATGTTCCGTACAAACTAATTATTCTCGTCACACTGTCTCATCATTTCCTCACAAGAAACAACCTGTCACAATCATCTTCCAGAATCTCTTGGATGAAATGTACTTTATACGGGTGATATTTTTCTGTCCCATTTTTCATCATGATCCAAGACACGTGGCTGACCTCTTTTGAGGTGTACCATGTTGCTCAAATTTATGGAATATCTTGCTGATAGTAGCCTGTGAAATCATATTTTCCGGATATTTTGCATTAAATAACACTTCACTTTGACTTCGCATTCTACTTCTACATCCCAGCAATATCGAGACTTCGATACGCTGCCGTTCTGACAATGGTACCATTTTTATTCAGAGAACTTGTGAAAGCACCCAAATTAATAAAATGAACGTTTACTTCCAATTTCACAACAAAATAATACAGTTCCAATACGGAACTAATCGAAAACCTACTTTTTTCATCCAGACTTCTCACAAAAATTACGTGACTATTTTATGACTGGTTCAAGTTTGTTTTATTTCAAGCATTTATTCCGTTTAATTGTTTGTAGATGATGTTGTAAGATTTGCAGTTATTTTTTTTTATAGAAGTTACAACACACCTAGAAGAATAAAAAATGGTACGGTAGATTCCATTTTTCACTAGCTTTTCGACGAACCTACACATGACATGTTTTCATTCGAAAGAAAAAGTTGAGGTGACTTGCAGCTAAAGGGTTGAAGGAAAATATTTTTCCGCAAATCGTTAGGAAATTTTGGCATTCCAGACAAAATTTATCAAAGAAAAGTCAAGATTTCCTATTCACTTCTTTACTGTAGGGAAATAATATTTGCTTACTGTGAGGAAACGATATTTCCTTAAAGTTGTTGGTGTTCTACATAAATGAATGAAGACACATTGTTTATGAGGAATTAGTATATTTTTCGAAAACATCAATACATTGCATTATTTTACAGTTAGTACAATTATTGAACATTGGAGGAACATTATTAGAGCTATGAGAAACATTTTGGACACCATGAGGTGGTAGGGTTATTTTGTTGAATATTCTGTACTGTAAATTCAATTTGCCAACTCAACCTTATCATTAAGAGATTCTTCGATATATCCGTCAACAACATTTGATGACTTGCATCAGTCATGCCTCTTTGAACTAGTTATGTCGGCACCAGAGTCAACCAATATTGTTGCAGAAGACCGACGAAAGCAGTGACCAGTATATTGTCGGATTTACCAAGTTCAAATAAGTAGCAACTATTTTAGGCATTTTTCTAAATTGACGAATTGCTAAGACTTGTCTACTATCCTTTCCGCTTTGATACTTGGAGAAAAATCGTTAACTGCTCATATTTTCTGGTCTTAACGAAACATACTTTCGATAAACATTCAAGTACATCTGATTAATTACAAATGATCTTGGTTTTGTAGGTCTTCGAATCAGGTATACTAATTGAAAGCTTAGATTCTAGGTCTCCTACATCGTGTAGAGTCATTCGGACTCACTCATCCATTCTACAGGCCCCAGAAATACCAAATATTAAAGCCACCTAAAAAATAAATAAATGTATGATTTGAATAGAAATTAAAACCTTGTACATCACCTTAATCATGAAATTTTCTTTATCTGAAGCTTCCTGGGTGAATTTTTCAATTTCTTCCATCGTTAAAATCTTAGACTTCTTTGCCCTATAAACTTGAGCTTGCCGTTTCAATAAAGTACGAAGTTTTGAATATGTAGATATATTTACATTGTTTTTAATTGCAAGGCTTGACTTCAACATTGAATAATTGGTTCATAATGTTGTAGATTTCATCTTTATACAAAGGTCTAGGAAGTATGCCATTACAACATTTTCTGAGAAAGAACTCGTGTTCTTACTCTTGCGATAGTCCATAAAACGTTTATATGCATATTCGTACTTTTCTCTTGATTTCTTTGGCAATAATTCTATTGAAGCAGTATTCACTGCCTCAACCAGCTCTTGAGGAGTCCCAAAAATGGAAAATTCATCATCACTTATCATTTTACTTTCGAAACGACCAGCAATTAAATTTATATATGTCAAGTTTGAAAATGCAACCTTAATACGTTTCCATAGTAACCCAAGTAATTTTATTACGAATTTAAAAGCACCATTTATTTGTGAATAAAATTATTCGCGATTTTTTCAATATTAATTAATAACTATCGAAGTTTCAACGATTTGCGGAAAAATAGTATGTTTACCTCGTAGGAAAAGCCACATTCCTGGACACTGTGTTGCTAAATCTCGACTTGCGCCTCGACTTTGCAATCATCACAGTCGTCCAGGAATGTTAGGCTTTTCCTACTTGGTAAACAATGTACTATTATTTTACCAAAAAATGTGTAATATTTGAAGTCAATTTATGTGTTTAGAGGTATTTTTTTAAGTCGCCTATTAAAAGGTATTAGTTTCATTTCATGCACACATTTACTCAACCCGGTATAAATAAATATTGAATTAAGTTGATGGAAGTGAATTTGAAAACTCCCCTCCAGAAGCAACGAATATATGAAATTTTCCAGGAACGTATTGGTGGAGGATGATTCGAAAATCAAGTTATTAAGAAATTTTCCAATTGGTCAGATAAATGAAAGTTTAGTTCGGCTTCGAACATTTTAACAATAGCGACATATATCGGTATTGCAGCATTGTTCTGTAACGTACGGGTGACCAGCTGCAAGATAGCTTGTAGCTGGTGACGTCACAATCGAGCGTTCACGCCTTTTACTATAGAGGGAATTGGCTAGACTTGTTTGGATGCTTTGGAAATATCCAACGGAGATTCTCCATATCTTCAACAGATGTCTGCCTATTTGCCTATATGAGTTACATATGCAAGAAGGTCTAGTGTTGATTTCTGGTGATGAAATTCATATTGGAAGACCTCGATGTTGATTAGCTTCTAATGAATTACTTTCGAGATCAAAAATAGGAACGCAATGGGTCTATAATCATCTGGAAAGGGCTTCTCTCCTCTGTTCGGTATTGGTTGGACTCTAAATGTCCAGTTGGAAGGGTACACCAAATTTGTATGAAAGAGTAAGCAACCCGCATAGAACTGGTGTTAGTTCTGAGGCATATTCTTCGAGAGCAATAGGCGGAATTTTGTAGTCACTATACTGATAGTGAGTTTATATAATCATGAACATTCGTCATCATTCTGTCAGGAACTATTGTACAAAAAGTAGGAACATAATTTGAAGGATTCGATCATCACATCAAATGCTACAAAAATTCATGAGCATTATCATTTCCGGCTCAATCAGATGGTTCATATTTATTCCAAAATTTTGGTATATGTATCAAAATACAACTGGAAAGTAATAAATTGCAAAATTCAATACATATATATCTGTGTAAGAGATTTCTGTAGAGTCGAAATCGCCGAATGGTAGAAATATGAATAAGTTAACAAAATATTATCGTGTTATGATAAAGGATCGAAATTTAACATTCGTATGAGATTTATTTCTTCTAATCGGATACGGTAATTTCGAAAACAATTATCCCCAGGCCATAAAGTATGAGCAATAAATCCTGAATTCTAGAACCCAATGCGAGTGAGGCAAAAGTTGAATCGGATATTTTCTAATGAGATTCTAATTCCGCGAAAATGTTCTCAAAATGATCATGGCCCAGACTAACAATGGACCTATATGCCATTATTAACCTGTCGCTGGACGGCTCGCTTAATCCTACACATTTATATTCTAATTTATTTATGTCTCTGCTGAACAATGAGGTTGGCCTGAGAAAAGTCTAACCATCACAATACCGTGCTTTATACGCCTACAGGATTGGTTCGGAGCGTACTTTATTTTCCACACGTATTCCCTCATTTTCTCAGCCCATTAATTGTTGGAATGGAACAGAAAAACTTCCCGTGACGCTCAGAAAAGTTGGGAATAAAGCTCGCATTAGCACATAAATTTTAAAACCAAGCTTTTCGTTTGTAATTTAACCACTTTAAGTCGTTTTTTATGTTTTATGTACGCTATATTTTGTAATTTTGCCTTTAATACATGGATGTGTGGTTTTCAAGATACTTTTGTTACTCTTTGTATGAATGTTTTGTTGTGCGATTTCTTTTTAATTAAGAATGTTCAAGGGGATTATAAATTCAATTCATGCACCTTGTCGGAAGGAATTTTTACAGAAGATAAATTAAAATTTTATGATTTTAATTAAAATGGACTTCATATTCTTTCTCTTTGTGGGAAGTTCATATCGGAGTTCTTTGGAGAGTTAATTCCTCCAGAATAATTATATTTCTGGATGAGATGAACATGCCAGATGATCATTAGAACTGAGCATTCATTATTCAATACCCTTATCTCGAGGGATTGGAAATATGAAAAAACAACCTACATTAATTTATTAGCAATTCACAACCAAAAGATGTTATATCTGTAATACTAATAGTGCGTATTTATATTTCTTTCAAAGTGGTTGGCTTTAGCTATTTCATATTTGCATGTGACAGGTATTTCCTAGATTTGACAATTTAATATGAAGAATACGATGCACAAGCATCACAAGTTTGCCCCTTCAGAACCAAACTGGCTATTTGAAATATAACACTCCGAAGGAAATGTTTCAAAATATTTTCGTTGGATCTGCACTTTATTCTCATCTCCATTGCTATGAGGGCATAAACTTTCCGCTGCATTCATTTAGGGAAGAGTATTGCCCCTTGAGACATTTTTTATATTTGCTGCCATAACTTCGGATGAAATTATATCATATCAGTTAGTTTTGAATCAGGCAACACTGCAATAGTCTCTTGATATATTTACATGTAAACAAACCGTATGATGATGTACTCAAGGGCAGTCATTCTGTACCATTTTTCTCCACTACGTTCAGTAGCCTTTTGATATTGTGCAATACAATCATTAACATCATGAGATAATAAAATCAGGAGCTTCAATCTCGTTTTCTGAACATAATGATAATTTCTCCATTGCTCCTTAGTATCAATTTTTTAAATGTTTGTATATTATCAGTAGATTTTCTTCTAATGCATCATTGTTCTGAATACGTTCCTCTTCACAGCTTGTTGTTTTTTCTCAAGGAGCTTTTTTCGTTTAGTTTTTTTCACTTCTCTCACTGTATATAACATAAGGGAAGTAAATCTTCAATATGTCAAGGGACAACTAAATAAACATCTATTTAAAATTAAATTCAAACAATTTATTTTAAGTTCAGATACGGATTTATATCATAAAATAATTGAACATAAAAATATCTACGATCTTTCTGAAAAAAACTATTTATTTCTAAAACAATAATTCATTTTCATGAAACTGTATTATTATATAGATCATCACTGTTCACAGACAAATATAATTCTATACTTTTGTGAGTAATCGTAGTTTATTTTATTAGGTATATTTTACATACTGCATTTTGTATTTCATTTTAATTCTCCTTTAATAAATAATAAACTATATTATTATTGAATTATATCATTAACTGTAATTATTTCTAGCTTTTGTGGATCCATCTAGACTATTTTTGAGATTATCCCTTTGTGTACATATAGACATACCCATGTGTGTGTCTGCGTTGTGTTATCAACAGAATATTCAAAATTATTTCCATCATATTACATACTTCAAATCCATCCAATTTCTAGTGACGATTGCACGGCTATCATTGAATACTTTTTACGCCTTTCTATATGACATTCGCTTTTTCGGATCGTCTGAATTAACTGCATCAAGAGAATCTGGATCTAAAGGATTCCTATTCGACTACGAGGCACTTTAGTTTTGACATGTAGAGCCTTGAAATGAAATCATAAACCTCAGAATTAGGTACGTCATGTATCCGAGACCGGTATCAAGGAACAAGAGCTAGTTGTGGCTCCAGGTACATCAGTGGCTACCTGCGATGCGAACAAAAATGACCTACTTTGATAAATACAAGGTATTACTCACCAAAAAGCAGCGAATCCAAAGGTAACACGCTTATCAATTCACATGACAATCTTCAAAAATACACTGACACTCAACCCTTCTCGAATAATCTTACTTTGTGCCCATAAAAACTAAAAGTATCCATGTATTTCCTAAAGCACTTCGTCATGTCAACACGACTAAAGGCCGATGAAAGCGGGCCAACAAAAACCTTATCTAGATGCCATCAAGCCCGAAATATACAAAGTGCTTCAACTTCAATGTACACAATGGCTTCTGTACATTATTATAGTCTTGGAAGAAGAGTGTTTTTTATTCAAATATCCATTGAACATACTTGGTTTGTTTCTTCCAGCTTGGAGACAGTTAGAATCCAACCAATCCCAAAATGAGGGAAGAAGGCCTTTCCTAATGCTTATAGACCCATTACAGTACTATATGTGATCTCTAAAGAATCGGGAATATGGCTCCCGTCAGCAGAATTGAACAGGAAACCTGCTCATCGACGTTTGAAAAATATGGGGATTTCTAACTATATCATTGGATATCTTTAAAGCATTTGACAGCGTTGGGCAGTAAGGCTTTCTTAGCAAACTCTTAAAATATGATTTGCCGCCCCTACTCATATATTTCACTTCTTGTTGTACTTGACGGACTGTCCTTCGATACAATACTCAATCTTCCTCCGATACAATAGTTATTAACACTGGTGCTAAATACGGATCTGTCTTGGTACCAAGTTTGCTTCAGCTTCATATCAACGAACTGATGGAAGGTCCCGCCCACAGGAGATGTCACACTATTGCTTCCTCATTTGGAGCCACCAATATTATGAATTGAGAGGGGAAAGAGGAATGAGGTGAGACAGTTTTCATCTTCGCTAAGGTTGTTTAGCGTGGTAATGCAATCCCACATAAGCTTAGATGATATTTTCATTATACTTGGGGCAACAAGGGCTGTTTTGCTGTTTGTGCATATGCTGATATGGTTTTGCTTTCATTTCACAAACGCTGTTTGTGCACCAGTGAGTTATAGTCAGTTTTTTCACTTGGTGAATATAACGGCATGTTTGTCCGTAGGTATAATAATACATTTGCCTGGACGTTTGCGGTATATCACTGCTTCCGTCTGTCAAGGGTTTCTGGCTCCATCAGTGTACCAGATTTCAACATTGGTTGGTCATTGGAGGGAGGGGGCTTAGCCCCCAAGTGCACTCAGTCCACTTAGCTGAGCCCATTGTGCGCCCCGCGGTCAGACGTCTTTTTTAATCTAACATATTTGTGGCTCACCAGAATTCCATGACAATGCCAACGCTGGCTTCCATAAGTTCTTCTGGTCTGGTTCCAATTATCTCCCTGATGTCCCTTCTGTTTCTTCGAGAGCCTATGCCCAGGTTCTTCAATGAAGAGCCTGTCCTGCCTCATGCATGCCTAGAAGGGCGACACCCCCATGCAATTTGATGAAGCTCTCTGGCCAGGGAGCCGGCCATTTCATTTCCTTCAACTCTTCGCTGTATCAAACAACCCGGATGAGTTGAACTTTATTTCTCCTGGCTGGTTCAGCAAGTGTATCTTTGCATTATTTGACAAGCCTTGATGTGATTCTGGGTGACTTGAGAGCTCCCAGAGCCGACCAGTTGCCTCTGCAAATATAGATGCGCCTATTTACATAGTTCCTCCGCAGGTTTTTAATGACACAAGTCAATATTGCCTAGACCTCCGCCTAAAACCCTACGCAGTAAGCGCCTGGAGTCACTGAGATAGTGACCTTTGGTCTCCTCAGGTACACTCTCGCCCCAGAAGCCGGACCTACCTTGGACCCGTCTGTGAACCATACAAGCCCACCTGGTAACAGTTTCGTTACTGCAATATCCTCTTTCCGGGATGAGGATTGAGAAGTGTGAGACATTACTATTGTTTTGCCAATCTCCTTTGGAGGGTATTCATACTCATACTGGAGCATCTGTAAGATTGAATGAAGAGAGAGCAGCAATACACCAGAAGGTCGATGAAATTAATGAAGTTCTGGCAGGAATTTTGGAATGGGAATCTAATAATGTAGTATAATTGCAATCAAAACTCGAACTGTTATTTTATCCAGGAATTCAGATCACACAATCCCTAATTTGATAATGTCAGGTACAGCTTTCCTATGAAGACCTCCATATCGATGATTCAAGTAAATTCACACTCTGTTTTCTGAATTTTCCAAACTTTCATGATGAATACATTTTTAATGCAAGAATATTGAACCCCGAATATAGATACAGAAAGAAATTCTAAAAGTTAATCGAGACGAATTGCCTAACCAGAACCGTCAGATGAGAATAAGAAGTTGATCAGAAATAATTCGTGTATCTACTACTGATATCTGGAACACATACTTACGAGTGTGAGCCTATACCGTATACCGAAACAATTATAGGTTATTCTATAGCCAACATTTATCGTACCTATCGGGAAAATGTGGCAAACACGCTTCTTCCTGTTCCTCGCACGAGCCACAGAGGTGAAAGTTATTCCCTCAAATTCCCAACATTTGATCGGAATAACGATTTTTTATCAAAGAAAGGCAAACAAATCGTAGTGTTCAGTGTATTTCACATTATCATTTTTTAAAGCTATAGCGGAAACTCAATATTTCGAAGCAATCAAGCGAGAACTTTTCTCAAGTATAAATAAAACATAGCCACTTGTAACCTCTCGAATTCAACAGTTATTCCTCGTGTTTTCACAGTTCTATCTGGCTATAGGGGTCATATATATATATATATGAACAAGAGGATAAAGCAAAGAATAATAGTGCTACGGGGGAGCAAACAATGGAGCAAACCGTATTGCAAAACTTAATTTATTTTCTTTCCAATATAGCGCTGGTTTACGTTTGTTATCTATTTAATAGTTCAATCAATCGAGATGACTCTTATTGAAAATATTTATTTTCTTCACAAACAAATCTGGTACCTATATATCACATGAAGTGTCCTGCTTATTTCCATGTAATGATAGAAAGACTTCTGTATTTCTCTCGTAAAATATCTAACATTCACATTAAGATTCTACAACTGAAAAAGAAACCTGTCGTCTGTTATAATGGAAAATATCTACTTTATCTACCTGATGAAGATTATATGGCACTCTAATCCCCCAAGTAAATACTCAATTCACTATCATCTCGCGTTTTATTGGTCTCGTCTTACTGTCGCGAGACGGACAAGACTATCCCCACTACGAGACGGGACGATACTTTTTCCGCGAGAATATGCAAGATCATGACGAGAAATATGCGAGACCGAGATTTCCCCAGTGAAGCACATTACAATAGTAAATTCGAAAGCTCAAGAGTCCGTTTCCGTTTTGTGAAACTAGAATCTGCTTATCAAAAGCAATCAGCTCAATGAAGTCAATGTATCTAAACTTTCGAATTTTGTTGTAAAATTACGCGTATATACCAGTCTACTCATAAAGGACACTACGCAATTACACTATTCATTTAATAAATTATAAATCAGTTTTTGTGCTACCAAAGAAATATTTTCACAGTGTTTACCTACATTCTGCAGGTAACCCTCATCCTTGTGTGAAAGTAACAATACTCTCAATTTACAGCAGGTGTCCACTTTCTTCTTTAAATCGTTTGTTTATTCCTAAAGAAAACGGAAGATACTCGCTACCACTTGACTGTTCCTCTCCCTCAGATTTCATACTTCAATTAATTTAAATTACTATAAATGCAGATAGTATTATACCGTTGACAATAACCATACATTTTATACGCTTGCGTGCTATGTCCCGGTCAACGATCAATGCATTTATAATTGATTTATATCTTCTACTTCGTGGTTTTCGCCGCAATAGGAGATGAGCGGGTTTATCACCATTGCTTGAAGATGATTGGCGGCACAGAATTCGGATAATGAAGGGGTTTTCAGTATCCATGCCCGCCATGTGAGACTCTCGCTAGTATATAGCTAATTTTGAAATGTGAGGATCATTAACAGGCCATTTTATGAGACCGAGTCTCACGAATCGAGACGAAAAACTACTCCGCGGGATATGAACGACGAGATTATCAATAAAGGCACGTCTCGATTTGCGAGACATGACGTGATTCCTCATCTCGTGAAATATTAATATGAGCAAAGTCAACTAATCGGTTCTTCGAAGATAAGTTCTATTTTGCCAACAGACCAATTCGCTTCTGCTTAAATGCCAAACCCACAGATATTTCGGCGAATGATCATTCCGTCTTCATATGTTGGTTCTAAATTCCTTGGAGCCACATTATCGCATGTCAGTATCTATTGAAGATGATTGGCGGCACGGGAATCGGGTGAGGAAGCGGTTTTCAGTGTCCATGCCTCATGCGAGAGTCTCGCAAAACTTTTGCTGGGATCTCGCTAATTTCAAAATGTCGTTTCACCAGACCGAGAAATGCCGAGTCGCGCGAAACGAGACAAGAAATTACTTCACGAGAAGTAATGAAGAACTGATCGGTTTCCCAAAATATGTTCTATTTTGGCAATTGCCAACAGATCAATTCCCTCCTGCTCGATTGCCAAACCTATCGGTATTTCAGCAAATGATCATTCCGTTTCAATATTTTTATCCGAAACTCCAAGCGACAACGTTGTCGCAGGTTAATTTGTTAAATTTTAAATATTTTCGGGAATACTGAGTCAGTATATTGAAATTCAACATTTCAGCAGAGTAGGTACGGATTGCACAGTTCGCGAAATGTGTATATCATATTGAACAAATTCCGAAAGAGAACATATTTTCCCCAACCGATTACTTAGCTATGTTTATATCGCGAACTAAGTATTCTTTTCTGCGAATTGGCATATTTGGAAAGTGAGTCTTACTACAATAATAAATTGCATAGAAATTTACACACAAACATTTTTGAACCAATAAAATGTTTAGTATATCTAGAGTCACTATGGCAAGCCAGGTATTTCTAGGAATTTCTTTTCTGCATGGGTACCCTGGAGCGAATCATACCGGAAATTTTCTTGTTATAATCATAAAATAATTTTGTACCAATTGCAGTAACTCAAATTAACTTGATATATAAGAATAAACTATATTAAGTCTTGAAGTGATATTTCTATGCAATGACATTGAGAGAAATAGCTGCTGTGTAAACTAAATCTGTACATGTAGGAAAAGTTTATAAAATATACTTGGCTCCCAGATGGTTTCCGCGACACAATAGCCCGACTTAATGCCGACGGTTCGCCAATCATTATATGTGGCGGTATTTATTGTGAGAAAACAACTTCACGCTACATAGTTATTTGCTTTTATACCGGCCGTTAACTCTGTTCTGGCAGCTGCCCCTACCGTTGAGTGATCATGTGTGAAGTGAAATTTCGAGACTGGGTTTCCAAATGTTGGTTATAGGAGTTTGGGGCTAGGGCTAGGATTTTAGTATTTTCGAAGAGGATTTGATGACTAGTGTCAATCTTATGTTCCGCAAGTGCATATCTACTGGTATCACGAAGCCTTCTATATCGCTCATGTTCTTTCATACGGATAGCTACTGTACGACCTGTTTCACCAATGTAGACTTTACCGCAAGCACTTGGACTGCTATAAGCCCCTTCTAAAAGAAAAAAGGGGAAGGGAATCTTTGATATGTTTGTAAAACTGAACTTACAAAGCTCTCGAAGATCCCCTTCAATGACACATTTCGATATTAACATCAATAACTCTATTATTTTTCACTACTTGTGACTTTTTATATTTGCAATGATCCAATAACTGCATATTTTCTCACTCGGGATTTTCGATATCGTTTTGAATTCATATCCAATGAACTCATAAATTGAATAATTTTGTAGGTTTTGCATTAACTTTCCATTTTCAACATACAAAATCAATGACTGGAGAAACTGGCCAAAGATTGTCAAATTGAGGATCTGATAATCTAGAAGATTTGATTGCAAACCAAGGCTCAAACTTGTATTTTCTCGATGAAGGCGGATCCCATAATCCCTAGTATGATGATGTCAGGTACAACTATTCCCATTAGGTTCTCCATATCCATGTTCGATAATACCACCAACAGCACCCTCACATGGGACCATCATGCGACGTTCATTGCGAAAACACAAAAACTTGATTTTCTATTCCATACCAAGAACTACTCCACATCTCAGCAGATCCTCATAATCTACAAAGCACAGATGCAACCTGTCCAGGAGTAGTGATGCATACATTGACAGTTACAGTGTCGGTGATAGACCACTCCATAACATAGATAATACTGTCGATTCAAATTAACTTCCTTGGAGTTAGCTTTTGACTTCTATCCACGTCTTACGTTGTTTCTACTCATTCGAAATAACCATTTGTCTTGAAAATGTCATCGCGGCGGCGGATCAGACGCCTTAACTTTTCTACGGGAATTTATGAATGATATTCCAAATACTAATATTCAATAATATAAAGCAAGTCTAGCAAATGGAAAAATTTCCTCTAATATATACCAACAAATCTTTATTTAATATTTTCCGTTTCTTAAAATTTTCCTGCTAGAAGAATCCACTTTTTTCCGATGCTCAATTTTTCCGGAAATTTTGAATTTTTGCGACATAAAGTTGTTTTTATACAGTTTGAGCGTTGAATTATGTTCGATCTTCCATGCTCTAAGTGTACCTATCTATTGTTTCCATATGAGAATGCGCGAAGTTGATGTTTTCACTTGGGAAAAATAAATACCTTATAAAGGAATACATCCCATCTCGTAATACCTTTACTTTTATTTGTTTTTGTTATTGCTGGTTCTAGGAGTTTTAAATGGCATGGAATGAGCTGACATCCCCTGACAGATTCGTGACAACTGGCATACTAAAATAGGGAACGAACCCTTTTCGACAGCCGCACACTCGAATAATGTTTTGACTGTCGTTTTACCACATAAGCATGTTTTCCTCTTCATTGTTATTGCACGAGGGAACTATTTAGATTCTCTAAATTCGGTCCTCTTTATTTTCGATTATGGTATGCATGCAATGTTCCTTTTGTTTTTATTCCTCTACTTTAAAAACAACTCCAATGAAATTTCTCAACTTTTATATTACTCCATTTACAAAGGAAATCATTTTAAGAACTTGAGAATATAAAAGTGTATGCATTATTCAACGAATTCCTAGCAATTTATGTATTCACGTCGGCTACTATTAGATTACTAAATTTATTAAATTTATATTAATCTATTCTGTCTCCGTCTCGGCTAAGATACTGTTCAAATATTAGTAATATAAAGTTTTGAATCAAACGTTTCATTTGAAAATTTACATTTCTTAGCACCTCTACGAAATTTCCGCTTTTTCCACCGTGGTATATCATATCCGTTCATGGACAATTTCTGAGCCAATGTGTATATGAGGTAATTATTGAGTACCTACGTTTTCAGTTTTAAAACTAATCTGGGTTGTAATGTGACCCCAATTATTTCATACGCTATTTATTACATTTGTTAAATATAATATTCCCCGATAATTATAGTTAGAATGGTCAAAAGCATGTGATTAGGAATTAGAGATCAGTGTTGCCAGATTGTTATGAAATTTTCGGATATTAAGAAATATCTGCATTACAGACATTTCTGCTTTATTTACTTACTCAGCTATTGTTGAATGTTACAGGACACTGTTACCATATTGTTTTGAAGGTAAGGTTATTGAGGAGCATTGTGAGTCTAGAAACCTCGTCTTTGTGAGTAGTTGTCTTCGGAAAATGTAGATTACGTCCCATTTCCATATACGTGCGTCAATTCAGTCCTAGTGATAAAATCATACAACGTAAATTGTGTCGCATGATTACAATATTTGCATTCTCTATCAACAAAGGTAGGTTAGTGGGCTAGTTTAGATTAGGTTAGGTTGGGTTAGGTTATATTACAAACAAAGGGGGTACAATAAACAATCATTATTGGTTATTATAAGGGTGTTGAGAGATGAGCGTGATTACAATATTTGCGTTCTATATCAAGAAAATCAGGTTAGTAGGTTAGGTTAGGTTAGATTATGTTAGGTTAGGTTAGGTTCTTGGAAAACAGGAGCCTCTTCTCTTGTGCGAAGCCTGAAAACCGCAAACAGGCGCGTCCCCAGGTGGCGGATAGGGGAATGCTCATGGCCCTGTTGCCAGCAGGGTCGAGGGCGGGAGTAGATAAACTCCCGCGGACCAACAGGCACCCAGACCCTGGATAGAATATGGGTCTCCCAGTCACATGTTCCTGAGAAGAAGGTGACGGATAGATTGCGGCTGATACGGAGAACGATATGTTCCGGAAGAGTAAGTTATCCTATCATAGATAACTTGCTGAAACACACAGGAAAGATCGACAAACAGATTAAGTACTGAAACACCGGTACCTTAATATTACGACAAAATATTTTGGTACAAAACGAGACATAACAGGAAACATCCATAGCGTGATTGAGTACTGGAAACCCAGAAACCAGAACAACATGGTTAAAACGAAACAGACAGGAAATATCAATGAACCGATATAGCACTGAGACTGAGGGTACCTTAATATTGTGGAAAACAATATTTCGGTACAGATACACACAGGAAAGATCCATAACGTGTTCGAGTACTGGAACCCAGAAACCGTAACATCGGTAAAAAACGGAACATATAGGAATTTATCCACAGAGGATAAATCACTAAGACAAAATACCGTAAAATTGGGTATCAACCATATTACGGTATAAACATCAACGTATACTACGAATGTAGATATTTACGTTTAATCAACGTAAATATCACCATTAAACATCAAAAGAAACTCAGTTCGATATAACTTCGACAAAAAAAGAGAAAGACGCAGTCCATATCCTGAAGCAATGTGATAAACAGTCCCGGGATATGGATGAAGATATGAGAGGTTTTAGCAGGTATCCTCCAATGAACTTGAGTGAGTCCTGCACTACCTGTAGTGATAGATAAAAGCTGACGGTGTGCATCAAGCATTTCCTCTCAACAGAAAAAAAAAAGGTTAGGTTAGGTTACGAACAAAGAGGTTCAGTTAACAAACATTACTGGTTCTTGTGCAAATACTTGCATAGCCTAGGCATGTAGCATGTAGTAGGTGCTTCTTGCTAATTATCTGACCTGACTACCAGGTGCATACCTGACACTCAGTTTATGTAAGCCTTAAAAACACCTGGAACTGAATTTACCTACATGGAAAAGCAATTAATAGATTCCGCACTCAACTTACGTCAACCTGTTGTCTTACGAGATGGGGGGGGGGGGGGTAAGTTAACTGATTCTTTTTTCCCGGAGTTGCAAGAGAATAGTGACGGCATTAAAAACATTTTATTTTCTCATATAAATATCTTTGTTCGATAGATTACAAAGCAATCAAAAGAAATAGTCGAAATTATAGATTGGGCTCTTCAAATTGGAGAAAAAAAACATCGCTACATTGGTTTTTTTGAACGAGGTAGCCTTAAATAAACGTTCATCCTCTGACCTACTTAGAGATAAATCATTATCTCTTTTCATGTAAGAAGTATACCAAAGTAGACTTGTCATCTCAACCTCAATCCAGTTAGCCGGAACCTGAAGCTTATTAGAAACGGCATATTCATATTCAAATTTTTTTAATTACTTCGGCATTAACCCGTGATACATTTCAGCCGCTTGTTTTAGATAGTCAGCTGGAAGAATCTCTAGCTCACTTTGAAGTAACTCACTGGTTTCATTTCACAGCTGGGTAATTTTGCTTTTTTGACATACCTAGCGAGATCAAAAATGTTTTGAGGGATTATGAAATCTTTGACGAAACTATTTACACTTCTTCCTTCATTTATCATCACTCGGACTGCCCATAGCGAAGTGTTAGATGTTGTACCGTTTTCCTCAGTTTTTTTCATGTAATTTCACATGTTGTTGCCTGAAGAAGGCAAGTGAACCCATCCAACATTTCAACATATTCAATTCCGCACGTGCAAGACATCAACTAGCTAGATAAAACAATTCAATATGGGTCAAGTCTCAACGGTTGAAATTTCATGACAAAGTCGGCGGTTTTGAATTTGTCATTCTCATAGTAGACCAATGCTGAAGCCTTTGAAAATGGTAAAAAGTGAAAGAAAATATTAGTAGGATGAAACCCATTGGAAAAGAAAGGGAATATAACACAAATGAAAGGAAAAATGATTTACGGGCGATCTGAGGTCGGGAAGTCGAAAGGGGTGAGTTTTTAAGGGTAAAAACGACTTATCTCGATTTCCGGCAGAACTACAAGTCGTATGAAAAAAAGTCAGATAGCAAAGTTGTAGGTAATAAAAGATCTACAATTTTTGTCCCTTCACTTTTTTCACTTAACCTCAAAATTCATGTGAAAAATTCAAATAACCAAGTTTTTGGTTTTTTATTTTTATCTTTCACAAAAAAAAAATTCCCTCACAAAATTTGGTGGAAGCTTACCTTCTTATGTCCCAAACACACTGTAATTTTTTTGATTTAAAATATTAATTTTCTCACCTTATTTTGACTTAATATCGAAAAAGCACCCTAATTTTCAATCAAAAATTCTCACCTCGAAATATCTGCTTTTTGGAAAAAGTCGGTGAATTTTTTGTTCGTTGAAATCTCTACTTTTTGATAGTGTAAAAAAATATACATTACCATAGAAATTTTCTCAAAAAATGTAAAGAAACGAAAAAATCTCGAATCCGAAAATCATTATGTACAATTTTGAGCTATTTGTTAAAATTTATACTTTCATTACTCGAAAAACGTGAGATTCCATGTAACATTGATAAACAAAAAATTACAAATCGAAATATATGTAAATATAAATATATATTATATATTATTTGTGAGTGCGAATGGACCAACGCATTCTGACGGCATTTTGCATGTCGTCGACGGTGGATTTTTACTGCACAAAGTTATTTGGCAGAAAATTGAAACGGTGGAAGAGATCATGAATGAATATTTGCGCTATGTAGAAAAACATTACGCTGCAAGCAGCTATATCGTTTTTGATGGGTACCCCGAAATTGAAAAATCAGTTACTATGACAACAGTACCAGCAGCTAATTCAACTAAAAGAGAAGAACGTAGTCGTAGAAAAACCTCAGACAATATTCCAGAGTTGAATTATCGAAACCATACAAAAATACCATATTTGTAAGAAAAATTTTTATCCAACGAGAAAAACAAGGACAAAATAATAAAATTTTGATGAAAAGATTACAGTCACAAGGATTCTCCTGTAATCAAGCAAAAGAAGATGCTGATGTTGACATAATTAGGACCTCGATAGAAATTGCCAGAGATACAAATAAAACTTTCATTGTTGTGGGTCAAGATATTGATCTTTTGGTACTTTTGAATCAATTAAATTATTTTCTTAAGCCAGGTTCTGCAAATGTAAAAGATCTATTTTTCACGTCTAATAGCTTCAAATATGAATCCTTTATAAACATCGTTGCATTTCTGCATTGTTTTTCTGGTTGCGATACAACATCTGGATTTGCCGGAAAAGAAAAGAAAAGTATCGTGAATTCATTATTAGACGATTAAAATTTGTCAAATTTGGCCAATATTTTTTTTAAAAGAGATGCGAACAAAGTAGATATCGAAAAAAATGGATTACAATTAATCAAATCTATTTATAAATGTAAAAATGATAATATAACATTGAATCAATCAAGATTTCGAAAATATCAATTGGCAAAAATTAAATCATCTCTCATATTGGCAAATCTCCCACCCACAGAAGGTGCAGCAGAACAACATTGTTACAGGGCATATTATCAGCTTCAAACTTGGCTGGGTAACAAACTGACAGCAACAGATTGAGGCTGGAAGCAACATCAGCTTGGCATTATGCCCAAATTTACAGAAAAGGAATTAATTCCGGAAATATTGCTCAAAAGTATTTGCTGCAGCTGTGAAACTGGATGTAACAGTTTAAAATGTGGCTGCCGAAAACATTGTTTAAAATGCACAAATTTATAATCAAATTGTCATGGTTCTGAAGAATGCTCCAATGTGGGAGAAAAAAGCTACGAGGAAGCTTATGATCCAGATGAAATTGTGAATGAAGAACCAATGCAGACTGGAAATAATTTTCCTGCCTTTAATTATATTTAGAACAACCATTTTCGCATGTTTTTTGCAATCTTTATGTTTTATGAATTTATAATTTTTTCGTTTATCAATGTAACATGGAATGTTACGTTTTTCGAGTAATTTAAGTATAAATATTAATAAATACCTCAAAATTGTACATAATGATTTTCGGATTCGATTTTTTTCGTTTCTTTTTTTGAGAACATTTACCATAGTAATGTATATTTTTCTTGACACCATCAGGAAGTAGAGATTTCAACGAACAAAAAGCATACCGACTTTTTTGAAAAAGCAGATATTCTGACGTGAGAATTTTCGATTGCAAATTAGGGTGCTTTTTCGATCTAAAGTCAAAATGAGGTGAAAAAATAGAAATTCGAAATCAAAAAAAATACAGTGTGTTTGGGACATGAAAAGGTGAGCTTTCAGCAAATTTCGTGACACACAAATTTTTTTTGTGAAAGATAAAAATAAAAAACCAAAAACTCGGTTATTTGGAATTTTCACATAAATTTTGAGGTTATGTGAAAAAAGTGTGGGTAAGAAAGTTGTAGATCTTTCTATTACCTACAACTTTGCCTGTCAACTTTTTTCCATAGAACTCGTGATTTTGCCGAAAATCGAGATAAACCGTTTTTTACCCTTAAAAACTCACCCCTTTCGACTTCCCGACCTCAGATCACCCGTAAATTATTTTTCATTTCATTTAAGCTATATTCTCTTCCTTTTCCAATGGGTTTCATCCTACTATTATTTTATTTGGTTTCAAAAATGATCGACCCTGGTCTATAGGCACAACACGCGAGTGTCTGTTATGATCAAACACATAATGGCCGGCTACGTCATTGTAAATTTCAATATTGTAAATTGGCGCTCCATCTACTGTGTTCAGAAACAATTGAACTGAATTATTCATCTAAACCCTTTAGTCAACTAACTCTGATGTCTTTTGCGTTTTCGAGACCTATGTTTGATACCAGAGGCGACCTAGAAGTAAATGATAAGTTCAAAAATTCCCAAACATATAGATGTTCTATTTAAAATTAGGAATGTCTATATATTACAGATGAAATGGAACACCATGTATGTACGGAAGTACCTTCTCGATATGCACCTGGTGATTCAGTACAATTCCGTATTTGAAAATATTTCCTAAATTGTATAATAAGCGCTTTATGGAAGAAATTGCCGTAGGTGAAACATCCTGTATATTACAATCAAACATTCAACCTGCAGAAATGTCGATAAGCCTATATTGAGCTTACAATGGGAGGGTGAGAAAGTTAGTAATAAGTTAATTTGAATAACAAAATACTTGTTATTACAACAAATCTGCATGAGTGAATGAAAAAATGAGGGTTATATTCTAATTAAGTTTATTCGGTAGCTCTAAACACTCGGAAAGTAATCATTGGAATTTACTTTCGTAAAATTGTATCTGTCTATATAGATGGAATCTAATTTATTGCATCCTATAGACAGAGGGAAACTCCCGAAGGCGATATGTTTTGAGCGAAAGGTGCACGAGAACAATTTGATAAAATCCAATTTACTTTCGTACTTATCAACTGATGTTAAGCGGTATTGGCCACAAATACACAAATCTTCCGAGATGAGCGGCTGTTATGAATTTAATGCGATAACATTCGTCACAGATGGATCGGGCGGATTTTACTCAACACTGGTGAAAATTATTAGAGAAGCTGTTCGGAAGATTGAAGGGGATATGCATCAAGTTAAAGAAGGCGGACTGCTGCAGATAGCTCACGAAGTGTAATTTTGCGCTTATGGGCCAGTTATCGTAAAACCAGAAACGTTTCTGAAATTCAAGACTGCTGGCAGGTACTTTTAAAAAGACCGACGGAAAGATGTTCGGTCTAGTTGAAACAAAAAGTTGTATCAAGTTCGTGTATGGTTCACATGTGTTTCTACTGGATACAGTTTGCAATATAATACGTTCGTGATGAATATGTTCTTTATTGTAGCTAATAATAGTATCAGGATTGGCAAGAGTATTCCACTTATAATAAATGCGCAATCAATACTTGATTCAATAACATCAGATTCAGTTACAATGTTACATTAACATTCTTATGTATTACAGCATGGTCCAAAGTTTCCTGTACAAGGAGATTTTGGATGTTTCATGGCTATGACTGTGGCGTCGTTTGCGCCGTTCTTATCGGTCGTATTTATTTGAAATTTTGTAGATCGCTCCAAAGTGGGGAAAATAGGAACTGTATCATTTTTAGGCACGAAAGCCCCGTTTTGACAGATCCATCTCCATCATTACAAATGGAATTATGATATTTCATTGAACAAAAATAAATGGGAATTGTGCGACGTGAAAACTGTATTCCAACTACAGCTGACTGTTTGTTGAAGTGCTTCTTTATATCTATTCAACAATCAAAGTATTAAAAAATGCAATCTGTTGAAAAAATGAAATAGTTACGTTATTAGCTATCTTGTCAGATATTCATTTTTTCTGCTCTTCATTGGAACCTTTCACACCTACCTCACTGGCTCAGTGCGCAGTTCAAGTGAATTGATTATTCTTTGGCAAATTCAAATTTGATGGATAATTTGAGATTTTTTCTATAGTGATTCTTCATTATCGACAATCCGTGATATTGACTCAGCAATGAACGATTTTCTTATGTGACAAAATTCAAATTGTCAATGTTTCTGTCAAATCTAAAAGTTGGATACGGTTGATATATTTATTTGATGTTCACATTTCCATACTTCAAGAATACGAATGTTGTAAAATTGGAACTGTATCACTTTTTATTTGGTTCAATTGAGCCTTTGTCCTTAAAAACTGCCAGCTATCGAGAAAAATAAATCAATCACGAAAACAAACGTTCAACTAACCTACTAACCTGGTTTTCCCAAAAATGTATAAAAATTAAAATCTAGCCTGCGATAACATTGCCCCTTGAGATAGAATTGCCAACGCATGTTCAACATTGGATTCAGTATATCAACTGTTAATTCGCTCGCCGCTCGTAACGTGGTTTCAACGACACAGGTTCATTCTCACATGCACTCTCGATGAAATACATCTTCATCTCAACGTCTCGTCCAGATCATAGCCTACTATAATCAGAAGGTATTACCTTGACCACGTGACGTCAGTGCCACATGACCAGCTTGGGCCTACAGAATCGCGGTGCCGCGTACGAAATCGGAGAGAAATTTCAACATATTTCAGGAAGTTGAGTATTCGTTATATCAGTTAACCGGTGAATCCATTCGTGCGCATTACAGAAAATACAAATAGGATTGAATTGATTTGCGCTGCAAACAATGAACAAAGTATATTTCGAGAGATTGAGTGAAGTGTTACTGTGACAAATTGATAGAGCGTGCTGTTTTTAGATGCCGAGTGTTCCAGATATTTTGATTGTGTCATATGTATAGTAGTTTGTGTTGTTAATAGTTTTTTTTTATCGATCATTTGGAAGCCTTTATCAGTTTCCTTGAAGATACAATGTGAAAAAATTCATTATTTACAATGTAATATTTTACATTGAAATGTCAGCTCAGTGTATGAACCCAATTGTCAAAGCAATTTTGCCAGGAATTCTGCTAGCTTATTTGCTATGGCTTATTATTTGTGAAAAAGATAATCATGCGGTGATAATTTGAATTAGCTTTCTGGAATAAAACTAGTATTACTTATTGCAATGTTACTTTGTGTGGTTCTATTATCAATCGTGAAAGTAGTTCCTTTGCAAAGGCAATTGAGACTATCTATTGGAACTTATTTTCTTCTGAATGCTCCAAGTTTTTAACGCTGAATTTTGCCCTGTATCGATATTCCTAGTCAATCTTTGACCAAATCAAACTGTGATACAGGTATGAGCACCCAAATTATGATTAGACCAGGTTTTTATTAACTTTTAATCCATTGTTGATACAAGCTTTTCTCAGGTATCGCAAGTATGTCTTCCAATTCTAGGACTCGACAAAAATGACACCTACAAATTTAATTCCTCAAACATATGATAGTAGGCATTTGGCTACTTCCTTCGTCCATCTCATGCCAGACTTCTTTTCCACTGAAGGTGAGTGTGGTCCCCTCTAACAACTTAAAAGGGGGACACCCGGCTAGTAGGGAGAACTCAGAGCAGAAACGATGAAATCCCCCTTTGCACGGTGTGCTCAACAATCTTGCAAACACTTTTTAGCACTCCTGGTGTTAGGGACCCTTCAAGAGCAAAACTTGTCTAACTGACTCTAGCTGGGTTGGAAAAATTAGTAACGGGGTCTCCTCGAAGGAGGAACGGAGCTTGGTCAAGTCACTCACCTGCCGCCAGGCCTGAGTCCTTTCACCAGGAAAACCTCGTGGAGGTGCTTGCACAGTCACTACGAAAAACATGTAGTGACTGTCTCTAGTAGCTTAAAGCTTCAGCCTGCATGCTGATTTCCAACAACACCTAACTAACAAAAGAATCGACCTAACTTCGGTTTTTGAGGAGACGGCGGGTGCCGAGGGGCCGCGTCCTTCTTCGGACGCCACAAGACATATATGTTAAAACTTGAAATTAAGTTAAAACAGGATTTGGGACATTGACTAGTTATGACCAGAGGTAACACACAAATTGGTCTACACTTTAAAATGAAACTTAATGAATATAATAAATATTTAAAAAGGGTCAGAGGTTGAAAAGGTTTGAAAATATAAACGACACCGACACAAAATGACTGTATCAACGGGCTGTTCGACCCGAAGCTTCCCACTTCCAAGGCTCCATGCGTCCATGAACGTGTGATACAGTTCGATGAAACTACGAACGACTCTTAACGAGATAGTTAATAGCGTTTTGTAATCTTTGACGTCTAAAATGGTAAGCGCTCTTATCGTCTCCTCGGGCATCGCTCCCTTTGTTCCAACCCCAACTGGTAGGATTTGATCAGCGCCCACTGCAGGTGAGATAATAGTCGACTATATTTTTCTTATCGAGTCGCCCCCGAGGCAATGTCTTGGCTTCCAGTTTCTAGCTGATACACTGATAGGCCATTTTAGTCTAGCGGAGGCGACCAGACGTTGAGATGTCAGTGATATTAAATTTGTAAGTGTCATTTTTGACGAGTCTTATTGGTCCTATTTTTTCCGTCGAAATATCCCTTCATTGATAGGAAATAGTCACTCTCATTCACTAGAAACACTACTGAGGTACTGAGGACTTTTCGGCTAGCGAGTAGCCATCATCAGAGTAAATTGCCTGTTTAAATACTAGTTGGGGATAATAATGTAAACAAAGGGTTACTCTGCGCTGGAGATGAATCGAAATTTAGCAGATCACTTTTTCGTTTATACATTTCCATCCCTTAATTACCTAGAAATTTGTTTGTGCTGTGTTTTAAAAGTGATAATCGCTCTTGAGAAATGGTGTGACACATATTCGAAATATGTTCGACTACCGCTGATTTTGCACCATTATTTTTTTTTATATGTGCAGAATGTGGAAATGTTTAAACGAAAAAGCAATTTACTAAAGTTTTGATTCATCTCCAGCTGAGTCTGACCCTTTGTTTACATAATTATCCTCAACTAGTATTCAAACAGACATATTTTGATTTATAATTCAGTTCACTCTGATGATGGCTACTTGGTAGCCGAAAGGTTCTCAGTACTTAAGTAGCATTTTTAGTGGATATGAGTGATTATTTCTTATTGATAGTGTTATAATATAACCACAGTGTGAACTCTATTATAGTTTATTAGTGACGATGGCTTCCCGGTCATGTGATTTCAACTAATTTATTAAATTAAAAACCAAAATTATCTGTTTAAAAGTAGATTTACGTTACCATAAAGATTGTTTATCAAATAACGTATCCCCAAAATTCATTAAAATAGCAAGAACGCGAAAATAGATAAAATCATTGTCTACAAAACAAAGATTGTTGCAGCAAATATCATAAACTAGATCATTTACAACTTTTGGATTAAAATTTACAATTAAAATTAGCTTTCGAAAAAATATCATACGAATTCGAGTCCTTTCATTTGAAATTATTAAACACAGTTTCGACAAGAACCAGTAAAAAAGTTAAATCAATTAACCATAAGTTTCAACAACTGTTACCAAAAACTCCTAGTGAAGGAACTAAGAATATAAACACTATTCACAATAAAACCGATATCAATTTCAATGGAACGGGAATGAGTTTGTTGAATAAAGGTTCAGATTTTGCAATTGATTTTAAAAAATTACCTACGGAGGATATAATTAATAATATCGAAAATACGATTTGGTCTCTAAACTTTCAAGATAAAGCTGTTATTTCCGATAATTTAAAATACAAACCCAGACTTCCAAATCCTAACTGTATTGCTTACCTAAGATTCATAAACCGGGTAATTTCATGAGACCAATCATTTCAGACATTAATTGTCCTATGTACAACATAGCAAAATGGTTAGTGAAGGAATTGATAAACTTCCAAGCCGCACCAAGTGAGTCTGTGAAAAATTCTTTGGAACCTATTGCAAAATGGGAAGATTTCAAACTTGAACCAGATGATGCTCTCCTTCCATTTGATGTTGTTCCATTATTCACAAATACTTCAATCCCTGAGTCGATAAACATTTTGAATAAATGGCTTTCAAATATTAATATTCCCGATAGAAACTGCACAGAATACGTGATCCTTTACATCTTTATGTATGGAGCCAAATTATTCCACTTTTAACAAAAATTACTATAAACAAGCAAGCCGATGTGCAATGGGCAATCCACTCTCTCCTTTTTTGGCCAATATTTTTCTAGGCGAATTAGGAACCTCCTTAAAATCAAAATTGAATCAGTTTCCGAAAGTTTGGTATAGATATGTTGATGACATTTTCGCGATTACAAGTAAAGATTTTGATTTATATGACTTTTTGAACACGCTTAATAGCCAATTTGATTCACTGAGTTACACTGTCAGATAATCATCTTCCTTTCCTCGATATTAACATTATAGAAAATGGTGATTACTTGGTACAGAACAAATAATCAATTTTGATTTTAAGGAGGTTCCTAATTTGCCTAGAAAAATATTGGCCAAAAAAGGAGAGAGTGGATTGCCCATTGCACATCGGCTTGCTTGTTTATAGTAATTTTTGTTAAAAGTGGAATAATTTGGCTCCATACATAAAGATGTAAAGGATCACGTATTCCGTGCAGTTTCTATCGGGAATATTAATATTTGAAAGCCATTTATTCAAAATGTTTATCGACTCAGGGATTGAAGTAATTGTGAATAACCCCTGCGGATTCAGCTACACCATTTAGATATAAAATAGATCCGTTCAATAGTCTAGTTCATAGATTACTGAACATCCCTTTGAGCCATCATAATTGTAACAAAGAAATTGAGAAACTCCAGCAAATTGCGTTGGACAATGGTCAGCAGAAATCTTTGATCAATAGTTTACTTTCTAAACAGAAAAGAAAATTGGAACGTAGCCGACTGACCAAATTAGAGCCATTACCTTCAAATACTTCGATTAAATTTAAAAGTTTCACTTATCATTCTTTAGTAGTTCATAGACTTTGGTATGGTTTGTTTTCTAAATTAGCAATACAACCAATTGTGAGTAGTGTTCAAAATGCTATGTGAGTCAAAATGAAAGGAGCATTTTAACTCGTTATAAGGAACATTTTGCACATATACAGAAAAATAATGGTGAAAAATCAGCGGTAGCCAAACATATTTCGAATACAGGCCACATCGTTTGTCGAGAAAGTTTATCACTTTTAAAACACAGTACAGACAAATTTCTGGGTGATTTAGAAGGGATGGAAATGTATGAACGAAAAAGCAATTAATTTCGATTTATCTCCAGCTGAGGGTAACCTTTTGTTTACATGATTATCCCCAACTAGTAATTGAACAAGCACATTTCGATTTATAATTTAGCTTACTCTGATGATGGACACTTGGTAGCCGTAAGGTCCTCAGTACGGTAGTATTTTTAGTAGATAATGGTGATTATCTCTTATCAATAGTGTTATAATATATCCACAGTGTGAACTCTATTATTGTCTATTAGTGACATATCTCTTGTTCAGATTTTTTCGATGTTAAAAATATTGTCTACTTTCAATCGAGTTGCAATATTATGTACTTTCATATCTACCACAGACTTTCAAAATCATCAGATTTAACGATAAATACATTTCCTCCAAATCTTGTACTTGGGAATAACAAACATATTATAGTAGTCTGTTATCTCCAAGTAGAAGTACTGGAAGCGATGTATCTATGATTGAATCTAATAATTTTGAAACTTTGTGTTGTAATGAAATACAAAACAGACATAAAATAATACAATTTTGCAACTAGACTTGAACATTTCTAACATCGCAAAAATCTAGCTCGAGTGATATGGGGACAAAAAAATTCCTTTAATGAGAGCTGCCACGCCCCAAACAATACTACTTTCACTACTTATTGCTATTCGGAAATTTTCTAATTCATACAACCAATATGAATGGCGCAATCGTTTACACGTGCATATACGCACGTATGCCTATTATGCAGTCGAATGAAATATAAAAATCATTACGTTTTGATATTACTATATTATGAATTAAGGCTGGTATCTTGCTGAAAGTTTCAGAAGAATAAAATCTTCACAATTTTGAGAGATAAAAAAAGAAGTTAATGATAGCAAATAAGTAAGATTTCCTCCGATATCAATTTTGAAAATGATTGTGATCTTGCTCCGTTATTTGAGCAAGATTACACTTACTTTGATGAAAATGAAGACTTTGACAATAGCTACCAGATTCTTCAATTCAAATATTCCTACATAGAAATTTACAATAACATAACCAGAGGTATAATTCATTGCGCCTTTTGGAAATGTGTATTCCAGAGGAATTTCCTCTGGATAATTGAGTATTTACTGAAATTTGCGTTGCTTTACGAGGATGTCTTCGTTCCCTGAATAATATAAAGTGGGTATATCTGCTATTAGTCCTACCCTAGGGCGACCCTTGTAATCATCTAATTGGTATTGTGATGCACTTAATTTATACCACAGGCACTTTGTGTGAAACTATTTAACGTTTGGAACCTCTGTTTCAACTGGCATTTGATTATACTTTATGAGCATGTTTATCAATTTGTTTGTTTTGCATATAGATTTAAAATATACTGGTTACAAAATATTCAATTTGCAGTTACATGTAATTTATTTGTATTGAGCTGGTTGTATCGAACGCTCTATTAATTAGCTTGCTCTGTACATATATTTGTTAATGTAAATTGCTGAGTTATTACCAAATTGGAAGCAATTTGTGCCACATAGTATCAATATCAGTCTCGTTGCAGTTGTTCTAATGGAGAATGCTCATCATGCTCTATTTCATAGAATTATTGAAAGTATGTTTATTTCAACGACAGTCGACATTATTTTTCCAATTCAAAAATACATTGCTAAGCGATTGAACCAATTAACAATTATTCTATTTATAGCTTTAATGACTGAAATTAAATGAGATGAAATAAAACACAACTCGATAAGGGTGAAGTCATTTAGTGAATTTAAACCAACTGCAAATTGTCACGGTGATGGGAATATGTCCAATTTACATAAGTCAGTGGTAACTGCAATCGTTTCTTCGTATTTCCAACTCATTCATGTAGAGTAAATGTGTTTTTTGAATGATCGTATTGCATGATATTCCGGAAGTTGATGATACACATAAATGGTTAACACTTTCCTCAAATGAAAATGTTTGTATCAAAGGAAACTTCGGAGAAAATTAATGTATCCCAAACACGAAACTGGTTCATGAAGGATGAATTTACCAAGAATATTTGTTTCAAATTCTTAATGAAGGCTTGTAGGAAAGGTAGCATATGAGGATTACAGACAAATTTCCTTCATTGAATCTACAATGCAGTCATAAAACCTAGGGTCACATTTGACCAGGGACAAGGGCTGATACCTTTCAGTGTCCCTTGGGTAGACTGCAGCGCCTCGTCTGGAGTAGGTGTCATGAGTGGTATGGGGTCGACACAAACAAGACTTCAGGAAGCTCCGGTTGAAATACCATCCTTTAACTCATTTATCATGGTTGAAGCCACGTGAACGGTATATAGGTTGAGAGGCCTAGGTTTGAACCGGAGTGCATTACTCTCTTTATCTGAAAGGAGGAAACTTCTGAATGACTCGCTCTAGAATTGAGGCAAAACATCATGATTCCAGATGTCTCATTCCTCCCCAATGTCCTCCCTGAATGGAATGGTTTGGACAAGGAAACTCTCAACTTCATTGATGCCATCAAGTGGGTTAATAATAATAGTTCGCAGACGAGTGCAAAATGTGATCGGCTTTGGGTGCGGCTATGTACCTAAAAATGCCACAATATCGTTCACCCTTGGCACACACTGTATGGCTCATCAGGAGGAATTCTACGGAGTTTTCACATTTCCATCAAAAATCTGCGTCTAGGAAACTACATCTTATAGGCAACGTGGAGCACCCTGTAAGGAAATGTCGAGCAGTGGGAGAAAGTGCCTCACATTCTGTTGGAATGCCCAGCTCTGGCATGCCTCAGGTATCTCCACTAGAGTGAATCGGAACTGCCAACCGGAAGAATTTGAAGAAACCAGCGTCAGCAATATTCAAGGTACCTGGCTGGCTCAAAAACTACTAGATCATGGAACGCATAATGTGACCATCTGGTAGCCAACATACTACAAGGGTTCACACCACCGCCCAGTATTGATTATGATGAAGATGGTGATGGTGCTGACGAAAGCTCATCATATACGCAGATATGTGTAATGATGTCCTCAAATAAAGATCTCGTCACCTCATAATCAATGATTTCCGTCAGTAAACTAACTAACTGGCGAGATAACAAGTTTTTTCCTAACCCAGAACACGTTTATGAACAAAGAATACATAATGCACGTTGTGTCAAATATTAAAGATTCACTCAAACATGATTGGTAAGGTACTCAAATAAATATTATTCGATAATATTCATAGTAAACTGACAAACTTCACTTCTTCTTCCAGTTATTCTAACCGGAAAATCGTTCATGAAAAATAAATTCACCTGAAAGTGTTGTTGTATTACAGATTTC
Organism: Endomychus coccineus; assembly: GCA_958510875.1. NCBI lineage: Eukaryota > Metazoa > Arthropoda > Insecta > Coleoptera > Endomychidae > Endomychus > Endomychus coccineus. The sequence goes on from OY294068.1 coordinate 47,990,131, forward strand.
GTAAATGTACCAATGGGTAGGCATTCTCCATTCCAATACTTGCGTATGAGATGTAAAATTGCGCGATTACCTTCTTAAATAGGATAATAACGTAATGTGATATGATAATAACATGTTTAATAAAGATTCTTGACCCAGTATGAATTATATATAAAAATTCTCGGGAAATAGGTCACATTAACACTCTGTTTTATATTCGTCTTTACGTACGTTTCGGTCTCACGACCATCATCAGAAGACTCACTATGTCAAAAAATAATAATAAATATAGAATAATACTGACGATACAATTTCGATTGATCGTGGTTCTGTTCGTTTCGACGGCGTGGGCTCTTTTGATTGAAATTAAATTTGTGCGATATGGACGCTTGTGCTATAATTAGTTTTAATATACCCTTGTTTTGACATAGTGAGTCTTCTGATGATGGTCGTGAGACCGAAACGTACGTAAAGACGAATATAAAACGAAGTGTTAATGTGACCTATTTCCCGAGAATTTTTATATATAATAACATGTTTCCAATGTTTCAATAAAAATACGAAACAATAAGTTGAATAATAATAAATGTAATCAAAATATCAATCACTCTCAGGTCTCTCCTATATAAAATTTATTTGGTAAGAACATTTTGCCCCATGGACCTAGTTCTATTCCAATCTCTCATGACGACGTTTGAATAAGAGACTCGCCTCCAGAGCCATGAGAGACATATTATGTATAATCACACAAATTGGCATAACATTTTTGAGACTTATTTTATATGAACTAACTCTCTCAAAATACAGGTGAATAGTGAATAAAATTTTAACACGTTCAAAGTGTTCCGAATTCCATTAGATCTTAGCATTAGATTACCCAACTAAACAAGATTCGTCTATCGTTTTCATACACTTCTTGAGAATGTTTTTATTTGTACATTACTATCTGCTTTACAGATTCACAGAACATTTGGTACCTGATTGTTCGCAATTTCAAGCAGCTTAGTTTAAGTTACACTACGTTTGGTTTCCGAAGGAAATAAAAGAATTGTTCTGAATTCGATTCGGAGGTGTACAGAAAGCACTTTAAACTATTTTAATGGCAACATTAATGATAGTCAGACGTGCACACGGTAACACCTGAGGACAAAATCCTGCAATGTCGTATTGAACATACAATATTGTGGTGAAACCTGTGATTACGTTATGCATCTTTGTTTTGTTGGATGAAGGAAATAGCCGCTGTTCAGTGAACAAGGTACAAAGACTTGTGTAACATGACTCTTTCTTGATGAAACTCTATAAGACTTTACTTAAGGAATTTATATCATTCCTATTTTTTAATTTATTCATTTATTGACATTGGACAGGTGATTTAGAGAACCATGACGCGTTGAAATTTGATCCAAATCATTGATTAGTCACAACAAACGTGAAAAACATCATTGACTTACTCTTTTATTTCAGAAGACACTTAAGATTTGACAGACTGGAATTTAAGTTGAAGGGTAAACGCTAATATTAATCGGAAAAACTCGTACTGAACAACAGCAATGAAAGTTAATAATAAAAATAACAATTACCTTACTAATAATGAAACAATGATTGTGACAATTGATAAAGAAAGAATATTATAATTAACTTTATAACTAATAAAAATAAAAAATATAAAATCAAAATCTAAACTCAAATAAAACAAACCTAGATTATTTTAATTAACTAAAATACAGATATAAAACTGAAAATGTTAAGTTAATTCCCTGACCAGGATGAACTCAGGGGTTCGAAATTAAATGAACTGATTTGTACGTATTATTGAACTTGAACGAAAACTAGGAACAACAAGGAGAAACTATTTAATTAATTGAAATTGACTAAGTGTCACGTGATTTCTAAGGAGGAAAATTCAAGTTAGAAGATATAACTGGAAGTTTTGGCATTGCCCCTGGTATTTGTAGTGTGTCCTTCCTCTCAAGAACCAATCTACAATTAGAAGAAGAATCTCCGCATCGTTTAACCAATGAGCATTAGTAAGCAGATAGTTAACCTCTCTTGTGGCCCTCATTCAAAATGTTTTCAGTGGGGATTCCTGGACTTATCTGTACTTTTCTAAATATTACTAACTGATTCCCTCCTTTACTAATCGTTTCAACTATGAACAAGACTATATTCCATTACAATTTTGATGATGAGATACTACCTTACGTCCCGATTTAAGTGTGGTATGTTGTGTTACTTATGAAAGATAGACATTTGAAACATCCATATTAATATCAACAGTGGGTCTGGAACCCGCTACCTGAGCATCTCCAGATGGTTAACATTTAATAACATTTATCATGGTTTAGCATTCGTTTTCCGTTCTATATCAGTTATTCATCTTAACAGGTTTATAATTTCCTTTTTAGAACAAGAAACTTGTGTGAAATTATTGAACATCTTAATCATGATAGCTCCTCCTTGAAGCGGGTTTCAATTATCTTATATTTATTTTAGAGAGTCCTTCACTTTCCTCAAGCTACATTTGTAACTGATACTAAACAGGAAACATCTGGCAACAACTTTAAGATCTTGTTACTTTGCTTTTAGATATTTTGATTTTACATGAAATTTTAATTTTCTAAAAATGGTTTTGTTTTGAATATTGGGAATAACCTGTAATAAACCCTTATTACATTTGCTGTCTCAGCATAAGTGGAACCATGAAAACAACCCCAACAGCAGACATGAAAATACTATTGGACCTACCCTCAATTGACATCACGCTCATGGAGGAAGCAAGAATAGGACTTCCGAGACTACACAACAATAGTGGGAGATCGAGCCACAATAGAATTGGAGAAATTGTAGCAGGTAACACTCGTGAAATGAGACCAATAGACCACGTTACTCCCAAATACTTCATCAACACTAACCACGAGCTAGTTATACAGAAACGGGGGGAGTGGACAGCCGCCAACAAAGCGATGAATCTGGCGGAAGGATCTGGTATACAGACAGGTCCAAAACCGAAGGAGGAACTGGTGCTCGAATATACAGTGAGGGAAGAAACTCTCAACTGAGTATCTCACTTGGAGTACACACTCCTGTTCTCCAAGCGGAGATGAACGGAATTCGGCTGCACTGAGGGTACTTTTGAATCCAAAGTTGAATCGAGACTAGTTTGGTAATCCCATGAATAACTCAGTGCTCTGACAGAACATATTGACATTGTAATGGATCCCAGGACACAGTGGCGTCGCAATCCTAGAAAAGGCAGAAAACTAGCCAGACTGGTTTCATGAGCCTCCTATATTGGCCCGAATCTGTACTCGAAGTGGTCAAAATGGCTACCCGACGATGCATACGGGACTGGGTCGAACAACGAAAAAGAAAACCCTGGTGTGAAGCTCCTCGCATGTACCACGGATTTCTTCAGAGAACCATTGAAATCAGAACTGAATAACTTCCCAACACGAGGAACCGGTCCGAACAGTAACAGGTCTCCTCACTGCTCACAGCCCAGTAAGAGAACACCTGCAAAAAGGAGCTGTGTAATGAAAACCTTCACAACAGACAACAGACATTGATGCAGGAGAACTGGAACAGTGAAACACACATCGTCGGAATGCGAAGCACAATATTACAAGACACAAGCGATATCCGAGCAGCCTATAGTTGATCCTCCGAATAGTACAAAAACCAGCCGGTGAAGAACTTGTACGACCTAGTACAGGGAACTAGAGTTACTAAGTGGGTCTGAAACATCTGACTGGAATAAACAAAAGCCCTAGGGACTGAGTTGTGGCTGGTGTGAAGGACCGCCACCCAAGACAAAAAAAGTATTTTGAAGAAATATAGACCGTCAAAAATAAAATAAATGAAAATTATGTTCACTGCTTATTGTTCAAATACGTCCATAAATCATCAAGAGTTTGTATACATTGTTCTGCATTCAAGGAACATAGCATTAGATTATAAACTTAAACTTTTTCTATGCTTTAATTTATGGTTACCTATTATAGTTTGATTCGCATATTCACAGAACATATTTAATTATTCTCAATTCCAAAAATCCCATTCCAAGTTACAACTCAGGAATTAACTAATCCGTATGTCACCAACTTCCCTCACTCTCCATTTATTAGCACAATTTGCCGCACACATCATATTATGTGGTTTAATAAATTCTAATCTACCTAAATGAAAATTTTTCCTCTTCAAAAAATTAGTGATATATATTTACTATAAAAAGATACGCACATTTGGCGTACTTGAAGGTAAAGTAAAATCAAGCTTTCATCAGAAAAGCTTGAATGAAAGCCAATATAACCAATAGGCCGGATTAGCCTTAGTATTGATTGTTGTTCTGAGAGGGTGAAATCACACATTGGTTATAAAATATGTATGTTTGATCAGTCTGGAGTTGGATCGGAATAGTCACTACATTGTACTACTTATGTAACTCCACTATGACTTGAAGTAGACTTATCTACTGTCTCCGCTACTAATCTATATCTAACTGAATATTAACTGAATGGATCTACAAACAATCTCCTTTTCGAAAATTCTCATCGCCCTCTCTACTGGGAAGGTTGTCCAGAAATCTTTAGTTTGAGCTCAATATTTCCGGAAGAGTCGTTGGTTCCGATTTTCAAATCTATGATTATACCTTCCAAAATATCGTTATCTTTCAGTTTCTGCAAGAGAACCTATGGCAAAAATCATTATAGATAGATATATAGATAGATAGATACATAGATAGTACTTTATTGCTGTAAATTCATACAATAAATGAACATGAGCATAGTCAATACTTAATACTAAGACATTAATAATAAAATAATATAATGATAGAAATAATACTAAGATACCGAGTAATTAAAATTAGTATATTTAATTAAAATTAAAAACACATCTTGAAATTAGAATCAGTAGTACCCACATATTAAAGTTAAAAAAGTTCATCAAGTGAATAAAAACATTTCTTTAGTACATAAGACTTTAGCTGACATTTAAATCCATTATAGTCAACAATTGAAGTCAAAAAAAGATGCGTGTGGCACTCGGGGACTGCCGCGGTAAAGCTATTGCATAGCATTTTTTCTCAACTTATGCAATTATAATTATTTATTTTTTTAAATTTATGCAGTATTTTTTTTTCTTCGATATTTTGATTCAAGTTTTTTCTTTGATATTAATTCAAGTTACTTTAATCAAAACGTCCTAAATGAAAAGCGAATGATATGGCCCAATTACAGTACTCAGTCGCAGAAATCTGCAAGCCTACAAGTGAGACACTTGGATCACGGTGAGGATTTCAATGCAGACAAGGTAAACCGAGGTAAACTATTCGAAATAGCAGGGCCGTACGGAAAATATTTTTTTGAAACTACACTCATCGAAATTAATCTGTGAATGTGGGAGCTGACCTTGAAACTTGTTTACATGGTAAACAGACAATTCTTAGAACGAATAAAATAACGTTTCAAATGATGATTTAATCTTTACGACAAAAATTACAAGCAATGGTTTTTGTGGCTGCTGAACAAAGTCACATATAGTGAAGAATAAAATGGAGAATGCTTATTTCTTTCTTTGTAATCTCATTGTGGTAGTGGAATTAGAATAAGTCTTCTTCCAAGTTACCATACATCATACCGTTTGCAGCTGTGGACTTGTTCCCAATACCGTTAGCACGGTAAATTCTCAGAAAACATTCGCATGCTTACTCCTAAAAGATGAAAAATAACGTGATGTTGTCATTGTAAACTACTTTTTCCGAATATGTTTTCCCTTCTCTTGAATAAATAATGAATTTGAAGTAGGCGGAAAAAATAACTTGGGAAAAAGAAAACTACCCACTACGGCATATTGTAAAATGATGAGATATTTATATTCATATTAGCGAGAGTTGTCACAGCGTGTATTTCTGCTCTATGCGGCAAGATAAAAGAGACAAACAAGATCGATCACGGCGCTTTACGTAAATAACTGTTCCAAAAAGCCACACCGACAACTCCTCACTGCATTGAAGGAATTAAATTGTACAAGTGTGACGATACGATAAAACCATAAACGATAAAAGTTGGTCATTGTGAAATTATGAAGTATCCAACAGATAACTTGGAACATGCGATCTGGAGAAGCCACTAAGTATATGACCTTCCTTTTTTTTAGTTGAAATAATCTTTCTATTTTGAGTACTAACTATTCAAAATCTCTAACAATACTTCTCAACCTCAACTTGGATGCGAATCAGAAATATTTAACTTTAGAATGGAAACAGCAAAGCAAACAACAATTAAATATTATTTCAAGGAATGGTAGATTTATAGTACAGTCATTTTATGAATTTTTTTGAGATTTGATACTTTTTTTCCGACTTAAGGTTTGAAAATACAGAAAGTTAGGAAATTTTCCGTAGATTACGAAAAAAATAGTGGCTGAAAACCTCCAATGAAGGAAAATGTGTTAATTTATATATATACGATTTTCCGTGTTTTTCCGGGAAAGAACACTTATATCTTCGAAAATAAGCACTTTAGGAGGAAAAGTTTCAGACAAAAGTTGTTCAGCATTAAATTTTACATAGTAATTAACTATTCTGAGTTCAATTTCCATCCAATTTTCCGAGGATTGGATGGGAAAACAAAATATTTTCGACTAAGAACTATATGAGGAAAAATTGCATTTGGGTGGTAAAAATGGTATGATAATTTCATATTTGGGCATATATCGTTACTGTAAATGATTATAATCAAGAATTGTCCAATATTTGCCCTAATTTTCCGGGTTAGGAAATTTTTTTTTTCAATCTTATTGTATATGTCGATTTTTAGGTTTTATAGAGCTCTGAAAACGATTTTTCAGTTCATTTTGTCCTGAAAAATCATTGAAAACGTACATTCGGAAAATGGAAATTTTTTATTATTTTTTTTTGATTATGGCGTGGGACAGATCAATTCTTATGTTTTTTTAGGGTTCGGAAAACGTTTTTTTAGTTAATTTTGTAACGAAATTCAATTGTTGTTCGTTAGTATGTAGAGCAATAAGAAAAAAACAAATTATATAAAATTATTTTAAAAAAATTAAAAAAATTCTTGATCTCCCGCGCGTTTAAAATTCTCGATCGAGCACCACTGCGTCAAATCTTTCGATGCGCTGGACTATGTATGTAGCACCACTGCAATGAATTTGTGCGCAAGCGTTCAATCATATGATGTCCAAAATAACGCCACATGTGCTCTGTTATTGTATACGTTAAACGTTATTATAAAATATTCACAGCTGAGCTGTTGTGTATTACGTATAAATAATTATTCTATTGATATATTTGATAAAAAAATCGTTTAAGTGAAAAACAATTTGATTCAAACAACCTCGTTTTTAATATTAAATTGTTTAAATTAAAATTTTCGGATATATATTTTCAATGATTTTTCACGATAAAACAAAGTAAAAAAACATTTTCAGAACCCTAAAAAATATAAGAATTGATCTGTCACACGCCATGATAAAAAAAAAAAAAAGTTTCCCATTTTCCGAATGTACGTTTTCAATGACTTTTCACGACAAAATGAGCTGAAAAATCGTTATCAGAGCTCTATAAAACCTAAAAATCGACATATCATACACTAAGATTGAAAAAATAAATAAAAATTTTCCTAACATAGAAAATTAGGGCAAATATTGAAAAATTCTCAATTATAATCATTTGCAGTAACGATGTATACCCCAATATAAAATTATCGTACCATATTCACCAGCCAAATGCCATTTTTTCTCATATATAGTTCTTATTCGAAAATATTTTGTTTTCCCATCCAATGCTTGGAAAATTCGATGAAAATCAAATTCAGAATAGTCAATTTGTATGTAAAATTTAAAGCTGAACAACTTTTCTTCGAAACTTTTCCTTCTAAAATGCTTATTTTCGAAGATATAAGTGTTCATTCCCGGAAAAACACGGAAAATCGTATATATATATATATATATGAATTAAGACATTTTCCTTCATTGGAGGTTTTCAGACACTATTTTTTTCGTGATCTACGGAAAATTTCCTATCTTTCTGTATTTTCAAATCACAAGTCGGGAAAAAAAGTACGACCAATCCATAAAATGACTGTACTATTATAGTAGATTACACGTTTACGTATTCTCAAATGGTTATGTATTATGTTTGTATCGGTATTACTCTTAAAACTATGCATATCATTATTTATAAGTGCAAATTTATAATACGTTTCTGATAATATTTCTATTTTACGATAACCATGTAATATCTTTTATTTCAATATCAAATAGGGACGTACATTTATTAGGTTTGAAGAGTACTGATCATTTGAAATAGATTTATGTACAGGTAATGACTAGAGTATATACAACAGCAGTCTTTCAATAATATACAATACTATATAAGCATAAATTAAAAAACGTTCACCCTTATCCACTATAAATACTGTTAAAACACTGAGAACCTTTCAGTTCACAAGTAACCATCATGGGAGCAAAATAAATCAGGAAACAAAATGTGCTATTTTTGATTAGTAGGATATATGAGGAATCACCCTCAACTTTAATTTTATACGTTTACTACACGAGAGAGATAATGTTCGAAGAACATTGTGTTAGCCTGTAGTGGAATGTAGTCAGAGGAGATACATCCGAATTCATTGAATTGCTTTTTAGATTATACTATTGTTCAATATATAATCAATACTTATACATACCAATTTAATAAGCTCCATAAATTGATTTCTAAATTTGCAATACTACATTTGCAATACTACTAGATTAAGTGCAAGCTAAAAAACCGTTTAGGCAATACCTCTGATAATATAGCCGAACATATTTTACATACAGTCACACAAATTATCTAGATAATTTAGAAAGAACGGAAATCTATGAGAAAAAACCAATCTAATGAATTCAGATTTATCTCCTGCTTATATACAATATTAATTATAAATAGGCACATTTTGTTTTCTGATTTACTATAGGTACTCTGATGATGGCTACTTAGTACCTGGAAGGTTCTCAGTTCCTTAACAGTATTTTCAGTGAATATGGGTGATTGCTTCTTATTCACAGTAATATATATGTAGCCGGAATGATTGTATAATATTCACAGCACCTACCTGGTACAAAAAGTCGATGCGAGCTTAGTAATGCTCAAGAAATCTGGATAAGAGCCATGCAAAATCATGAACAAACCAAGAGATTTCGCTTGGTCTGTGAGGAGGAAAGATATGAAGAAGAAGAAACCAAGTGAGCCTCCAGAGAAGGCTAGCAGGAAGTAGGGGAACCTAAAACGGAAGCAAAATGGACCACCATTAGGCGCACTTCGAGCAGCAAACATAGCAGCTGCAACACCGAACGAAAGCCCGTCTGTGGACCAGCATGTAGTGACGAGGCTATGGTCGAGACCATCGAAACCGAGACCATCACACCCCGACGTAATAATAGTGAAGGCGAAGGAGAAAGATCTCTCTCGCGCCGACATGCTGCGACGTCTGAAGAGCGATTCATCTCAACTGAGTCAGTAACTTGCTCCTGGAGCTGAGAAAAACTGCTATAGTCAACGAGATGTTAGACATCATCGCACTGAAGTTAGACTAGTTAGCAACTATAGAGACCCGAAGATATGAAGCAACACTCGAATTACGGGTCTCGACGAGCTGACAATGAAGGGAGATGTTAATCAAACAAGTACATAGTTACTCAGCTCAATCAATTCAATCACATCATGGTTCCGTGTGAAGTACAAATAGTCGAGTACTACTAAACCAGGAATGCTGAGGTATATGAGAACCACCCTCCGAAAGCTCCGGCGAAAATAGAGTGGAAGAAGAGTTAGTTATTGTACATGATCGAAAGATAAGGATCCAGATATGAGGTATATGAAAGTGGAATCATAATTTTTTGGGAAGAGAAGTCATTCATGAAGCACCCAGCTGATATGAAAGATAGGTCCAAACCGCTGTAACCCAAAAGGATTTTAGACATTCATGAAGACCGTATAGTTTAATCTAGTAACTCTAAATATGAACATAACATGGTTAATTGACCAGAACCCAGCCGATATACTTCATACGATAGCAAGCGGTAACTTGTTTTGGATGTAGAATTTGTCCGGTAATCATAGTTCCTAGTTTATTTCAGGTGGATGATTATGTATTGCTCTTGTTTCTGGTATTAACTAATAGAAATATAGCTTTTATATGGAGGCTGAGACAAACGATTTAAACAAAAAGAATGCTCGTAACTTTTCATGGCAAATGCACTTACGTTGGTACCAGGTACTTAATAACTTGTGATCGTAAATGGTAAGTGATACGAAATGTATTTGGCATAATTACTACTGTTTTATAATGAAAAATTATCAGTTCTTAATATTCATGGGGAGATACTTGCTCCAAGTCAGTTATATGTGCTTCTATCTCTTGTTTGAATCCCTACATCTGTAGCAGATTAAGTACAGGGTCCCGTAGATTCCAGTTCGTCTAGTGGCAATGAGATGGCGTCTAAAATGAAGATTTCTAAATTTCACCATCAAGCATTATTGATTTCCGCATCGTTTTGATTCTATTCATATTATTCATTCGTCATTCTGATATCAGGAAACTATTTTATACATTGCATGATAGCACATACAGATGTATGTGCACCAAATTACGAGTGACATCTCTTGAATACTTTTTAGAACTAATTTATATATTTGATGAAGAAATCTTTCTCGATCCAGAACTCTGAAACTGAAAAGTTTAGAGTTTTATGTAGGTAGATGAAGATTCACAGAGGTCGCCAATAGTATCAAGAATAAAATGTTACAGGAAAATATACTAAATACTCAAATAAACAAAGTGTGTATTGAGAAATCATACTAGAAAATGAAGATGTAAAGTAATAAAACAATCGCAGATTGTTATGGTTACAGAACCAATAGTACCTATTTGAATCCCACGATTTATTGAGATGATTAAATTTATCCTGAAATGACAGAAATATTGAGGTTTTCCATTTAGTGCCAGGACATGGGAACTTGTCATGACTCGGAAATAAAACATACTTCATTTATTGTCAGTTGCCATCAGAACCATACATTCAATATCAAGTACCGTAAAACGGGGATACTTCGGACAGTACGGGTAGCTTCGGACAACAGGTACCGTCCGCACGTGTTTGTCAGTTGCAATGTAGGCATGCTCGAAACCTCGTTAATATTTACACAGACGATAGCTTGTTAGTTGTGTTCCACGGTGCGACATAGAATATTGCCACTTTCTGTAAGTATTTACGATTTGTTTTGAGGTTATTGTGGGTAACTAATTTAGAGTTTTTTTTTGTAATCGAAAAAGTAACTAGTGTAGACCTTTTGCGTTTTCAGTGTCATGTATTTAAGCAGTATTAAATTGAAGCCCCATGTTTACTTAACCGGAGTACTAAATTTGATGTAAGTATGTAGCATACTTTTTTTTTTACAGGGTGATTTGACAAAAGTTCTAATAATCGTGGGTAACTTCGGACATGGGGCGTACGTATAGGAGAGTGTTAGGGGCGAGAAATTATATGAATTATGATTCAAAAACCTTAGAACAAGCCGTTAGAGATGTGAAATTAAAGAAAAAGACAGTTCGTCAAGCTTCTGAGTTTTACTCAATACCAAAATCAACAATACAGGACCGGGTTAAGGGAATTCATCCAAAAAAACACGGAGGTCAAACCATGTTATCTGACACTGAAGAAAACAAAATAGTTCATGCAATACTCGTGTGTGCAGAGTGGGGATTTCCACTCACGGAATACGATATTCGGATATTGGTTCAGAGCTATTTAACAAGGAAGGGGGTACAACTGAAAAAATGGAAAAATAATTTTCCAGGGAGAGACTGGTCAAAATACTTTCTTTCACGACATAAAGCACTTACTGTTAGACTAACGCAAAATATTAAGAGAAGTAGGGCGGAAGTGACTGCTACCACTATTGAAGAATATTTTTCCGAACTGAAAAAGTCAGTAGAAGGCATCCCCGCTGAAAACATAGTCAATTACGATGAAACCAACTTCAGTGACGATCCTGGAAAACCAAAAGTTGTATGTAAACGTGGAGCTAAGCATTGCGATCGAATAATTGACTCATCTAAAACAAGCGTAAGTGTCATGATGTCAGCATCTGCGTCTGGAACACTTTTACCCCCTTTTGTCGTATACAAAGCAAAACATAGATATCAGGAGTGGGAGGAAGATGGACCTCCAGGTTGTGGCTATACTGTTAGTAAGAGTGGGTGGTTTGAAAGTACGACTTTCGTGGAATGGTTTCGCAAAATATTACTGCCATATTTTCGCCTAAAACAAGGCCCTAAGGTATTAATAGGTGACAACCTTTCTAGCCATATAACTGTGGATGTAATTGAGGACTGTGAACGAAATAATATAAAGTTCATATTGCTTCCCCCCAACTCTACACACGTTTGCCAACCCTTAGACGTTTCCTATTTTGCACCTTTGAAGAAATGTTGGAGGGCCGTACTGAATGATTGGAAGATGCGAAGAAAGGGGCCATTTCAGAAGAGTGACTTTCCTCGTTTATTAAAACAAACGCTAGATAAAATAGAGGCTTCCTCGGCGAACAATATTATGGCTGGATTCCGAGCATCTGGAATATATCCGTTTAATCCGGATGCTGTTTTGAAAAAGCTTCCAGATTGGTGTAGAAAAAAGACACAAACACAAGCAAACCAAGAAGAACAAGCTATAACAAACCAGATATCCGAAACTCTTTTAGATTTTTTGCAAACATCTAGATCACCAGAAGTTCGCCAAAAACCCAGAAGAAAGCGTGTAAATGTCAAAGCTGGTCAGGCAGTTTCAACCGCTGATTTATCACAGGAAAAGAATGACGTTGGTGGGGAAAAAGAAAATGTAAAGCAAAACACAAGGAAAAACACCATCGAAAATGAATCTTCCGATTCTGACGTTCCGCTGGCTTCAGTAAATTGTCCGTTATCCAATACTGATCTCATTACATCCCAAGAATCATCTGATTCAGAGGACTTTAACTTAACATGCCCTTTGGACAAAAAGAAACAAAAGACTGAGAACTGTGATAACATATCTCCTAAAGTTAATATGTTCGTCATTGTAAAAGTTCCTCTAGCTTACAGCTCCAAATACAAATATTATGTTGGAAAAATTATAGAGGAAAATACCGATAAAGATGATACAAGCTTTGTTATTAGGTTTCTTAGAAAACGTGTCTCCTATGGAGAAACATTTTTTTATTTTCCTTCAATAAATGACGAAACTGTGGCACTGGTTTCGGAAATAGTAAAAGTCCTGAACTGTATTCCCTTAAGACGAGACCGATACATATTTTCAAATTTGCCTGATGATATTTGTTTAGAATAGATTTTATTGTAACTGAAATAACTGTGCGTTTTTAGAATATGTATTTTTGTTATTTTTTATATTTTACTTTCTGTTATATGTTGAGAATTAAATATTTATTTTTTTTATATTAAATGAGTTTTCTTTAAACCCTTCGTCTTTTGTAACACCCTGTATATATATTTTTCAAATAAAACTGTCCGATGTCACCTTGCGAGCATCTAACATCAGTTTTACAGCGATTTTAAGCGATGTCCGAATTCGCCCCAAAATGCGGGGTGACTTCGGACAGTCAATATTAGACAAAAAAAAATAGTTGTGATTTTTTTTTGCAAAAATCATCATAAATACATATAGTTCAACCCTAGAGAATACTGTGTACAAAATTTTAGCGCAAAAAAGCACATACTTAAAAAGTTATTGCCAAAAAGCCTCCAAATTCGTCCGAAGTAACCCCGCTTTACGGTACCACCTTCGAAAATGTTTGGCGAACCTAAATGTACCCGCACCATTTGCCGGAAAGCAGCTTACCAAATTCAAAATGCCACGCATCGATAATAGAATAAAACAGTTTTGAGACATCCAGGTTCAAAGATGGTAGTTATGTCACTGCCGGAGAGGCTGATCAGTGACTACACGTTTGCCTCGTCCCACTGACGAGCTGTTGAGAACAGCGAAACAGCTGTCCGGGAATAATAGATGGGTTGTCGGTATACATCCTGGAGAACCAAAACTTTGTCTATTGACTTCTAACACGGGATGTGTTTGTAATTCACCATGCATTATTTTGGGACCGTCACCTGGCAGTAGTATTTCCAACTATTTCCCCGTCGAGTCTTTGGATCGCGGGAACTGTATTATCAATGCGTGGCATTGGTATTACATTCTCAGTGGGACATCTGCTTTCCGGTAGATGGTGTTGGAACACCTAGGTGGGCCGAACTTTTTCGAAGGTCGTGTATATATCACTGCGGAAGACGGTCTTCACGCCTGCCTCGTTCCACTGACGAGCCCATAAGAACAGCGAAACAGCTGCCTGGGACTGATGAACGTGTTGTCAATGTTCAACCTGGAGAACCAAAACTATCTATATTATGAAGAATGAACGCAGATGATAATGTCAACATTATTCCAGGCATGGAAATGCAGATAGGACAAATTCTAAATGAGCTAGCTTCTTATTTGATCTGTTAGCACCTAATCATCAAGCTTTGACAAAATAAATCAGCAGCTCTGACTGTATAGATGTTCTTGTTACCTATGTTTTGGAATTTGGGGAATGACCTTCCGGTGACGCAGCCGACGCTTTCTCATACGGGTATTAGCTGTTCCTGCTAGCGGATGTAGCGCGCGGACAATAGCTAGTATTGAATAAAGTATGGTTAGACCACAGAGTGAAACATGAAATAAACAATGCCGTCACATCTATCTTAAAATGGGAATTCCTGACACTTCTGCAGGTTGATCATTTTCATATCATATATATATTTATAACCAGAAAAACACTGTTCCCAATAGGGTTTCATAAATATTATACATCAATTTGATAAACTGTACATGAATGCCAAAAATATCACTTGAAACTGGACTACCGCGCCCAAAAATAATACAGTTCCTGTTTACACCACTTTGAAGCGAGTTGCGAATATTCAAATCAGCACGATCAATAGAAACGTCGCAATTATCCTCATAGAAGATTACGCACATATACACACATACGCACGCATACAAAGGCATAATCTCAAAAATAACCTGGATTTTATAATTCATCATAAATTAGGCCAATAGCAATTACACATCTTACATAGTAACCATGTATAGATTAATAAACGAATGTACCCTTGACCACGAGGTTTAATCACTTCGGTTTTCCGGATGGTCCAACAAAGCAAAAATAATGAATAATAATTTGAATAGAATTTCGATTTAATAACTGTAATAACAACAAAAGCTTGTATTTATTATTAAAATTTAGAAATAAACGAATCAATAGAATGTTTAACGCCTGCAAAAACGATGAAAACGAATAAATGCATTTGGAAGCAATTTTTGATATTCAGTGAAGAGCGAAAACATGAAGTTTTTCAGCAGACTTCGAACGTACACAGCTAATGCCAAGGAGTTGTGTTCGAAATATTTCCACAAATCTTCTCCAGAAAAAGTACTTTGAAGATTTTAATCGAAAAATAGTCCCATCCAAAGACATAGATTTTGAGGTTGCCGGATAGGCACTTGCGGCCAAAAGAAGGGAGCTTCAAGCAATTCCAGAGAAAAAAAATCCAGTTGTGCAGCTCTGACAACTGAAGAGATCAACAAGATTGTTGAAAACTATGACGAGAACTCATGAAATTGTTCTACCAGATTGCTGCCGTCGATCTCGCGTGGTGTGGCGACAAACAACCTTCTGCCTAATATAATTCTTTAAGAACGAAGTCGACATGTTTGGTGAACTTACTCGTATTGAATACAACACCATATTCTCCTAAGCTATACAGTGCGGAGAAGAACATACCACTGCATCCAAATGGTTAACATCGAGCAAAGAATGTCAAGACAAGTATCCAGTGCGTCTACTACAGAAGATATTAAGCAAAAGAACACCAAATATCAAATTGAATGGATTGTTCTTAACTCCAAATCCGGATTGGAAGAAGAAGTTATTTGGTACAAAAATTGTCCAATAGGTATTAACCAACTCAGTAAGTGGACACATCTAGGCGCGCAAAATATTGGGATTGACGTCAAGAAGGTGAAAATAACCAATAGCTCAAATCGTTCCTCCGCTGTTAGCAATTTAAGAAAATAACTCACAAGAAGTTATTCAAATTACTGGTCATTCTTCAATTGCCTCTCAAACCATACCTAAAGTTAAGCAACGAACATAATCTAAACATCGTCTCATCGATAGATAACAATGTTTCCAATATTACTTTCAATAATTGTACGTTCAATATTAATACAAAATAAATGATGAATATGATAATTTATTATAGTTCTATTCATTATATAACATCACGAATATCACTCAAGTAAACGAAAATATTCAATTATACTAACGTACTCACTCGACGTATATCAATAAAACTGGCAAAATACGTCTCATGACTTGGAAGTACAATTGATTATTTTCTATGCTCTTGTGATATTGAATAGTATATTACTTTACTAGTGTGGGAAGTGACCCATTTCACATGAGTGGGAGAATGTTGTCGCAGGAGGCGCTAGCCGAGTGCGACAATCGCACGAGTGTGAAATGGCACTTTCCACACAAGTAATGTACACTATTTTTCCGACGACCACAGATTAATGCATAATTGCAAAAAAATTAATAAATTTGCACTTTATTTTGAGAATTTGAGAATTTTACAAAGAAAAGTAATAATGGAACAATTAAAACAAAAATTAAAAGTAATATTATTATTATTACAATTAGTAAATTGTAATGGACTTTGCAATGAGGAGTTATACAGATTTCTCTCTGTTATTTGTACACTATGTACAGTAGTAGACTCGATGTCAGTTTCTCGAAGAGGCGGAGTGACGACTTTCGAAGTACTGCTGATGGCACCCATAATTTTATTGGCAATATTTAACCTGTTAGTAACAGAATCGTCAATATATTCTTCTGCGACTTTGGACGATTCCCAACCCTCATGTCTTTTCAGAGAATAATATAGTAGCAGAAGAACGGTGAAATGAGTGCCCTTTGTATTTTTCAGGATCCTTTAGATTAAAAAATTTAGCCACTACTCTAGGTATATTTCCAATTTTGGTAATGCCCACTACTTGCTTTGTGTATTTTTGATCTCTCTATAATTAAGAAAAAAGCGTGTTTCGGTAGTTGGCGGTCTTAGATTGGCATATTTTTTATATATGCTATAAAAATTTTCAGTAAAAGCGAACTTGCGACAGCATTTATTTTTTGTATTATTAATTTGAATGACAGCCGCAGTCCCCAAATCTTCAATGTTATTTATACATAACTGGATGAGTTCTTGCTTGCGACATGCACCAGATATACCCATAACCAACACAACCTAAAAAAAAAAACATAATTAAATAAATTAGAAAATTCCACCGCCCTTGCTAAGCACTGCTTTGATTATAACCATCAATTTGATTACAAAATTGTTAATATCTTAACTAAGGAAACCAATTATTATAAGAAATCTATCCTGGAGATGATTCACATAAAACGGGACCCCAAATCTGTGAATTATAGGGTAGACACACAAAATCTAAGTCATATTTATACTAATTTGATTAAATAATCTCTTGCAAATTCATACATATGTCTTTATAATTGTTGAAAATGTTTTTAGGAAGAATGCGTAATAGTAATTTTCCAGTACAGGTCTGAAACCTTTTTTAAGTACCTACTCATAAATCCTACACATCTGGTTTCGAAAGTAGATACTCGACAAATAACTTCGTTCTTCTCAGTTGTTGTGAGAATACCAATATGCACTCATATATTTTAATAATATTACTGAATAGCGGATTCTTACTACAAAAACATTTTTTATACTTTAATACTGATACAATTTCGATTATTCCTAGTTCTGTTCGTTTCGACGGCGTGAACTCTTTTGATTGAAGTTAAATTATGCGATTTGGACGCTTGTGCTATAATTAGTTTTAATAAACCCATTTTTAGACATAGTGAGTCTTCTGATTATGGTCGTGAGACCGAAACGTACGTAAAGACGAATATTTAAAACAAAGTGTTAATGTGACCTATTTCCCGAGAATTTTTATATATTATTAGATAAATTTATAGACTTTGTTTAAATACCGATGACTTACCTTTGTAGTAAATGAACCTCATCGGAAGCTTTATTTATAAATTCACAAATTTCTTGTTGCGTCAAAATTTTAGCTTTTTTCGGTTTATATCCGTCACTTTTCCTTCTTTAAAATGCCTTAAGTTTACTATATTTGGAGATATCTACATTGTGGTGAATGGATAAAGTGGTACGCAACATAGAATAATTAGTCCATAATGGTGAGCATTGGTTTCTATTGGAAAGTTCACCCATGTATGCAAGCAAAACGTTTTCAGAAAAGGAGTTTCTTATTTCCTTATTTCTTCGCGATGGAAGAAATTGATCGTAAGCGTATTCGTACCTTCTTTTGGACTTTTCAGGCAGTAAATTTATTGACGTTAATTTTGGGGCCTATTCAATTTCAGGTGGAGTACATTGATCATCACTATTAATCTCTGCATCCACGTTTTATCGAATCTTAGATACTATTTTCACGGTTTTGTATATGATAAGAATGATGCATATGCAAAACTAACACTTCTAAAGTTCATCTGACGTTTTCGCAATATTAATTTCAAAGCACACTTCAATTCCATTATGCGATACATATAGCTATAGATACACATATCACTCTAGTGTGATATTTAACTTTTCATCTCTATTGTGATATTTGTCATTTTCGAAGTAACTAAATAGTGTGCTATTTGTCATTTTCGCATGTGTTTGTCGGAAAACTGATTATTCAGAATTGCTCAAAACAGATATTTCCTCAAAATCCTGGAAGCATTTTTTGCAGACCAATTACAATACTTATCTCATTCTACGTATAAATAGGTTAGTAACTTTCTTACTCCTGGACTATAATGTGTCAGTTAATCTCTTCTCCGACCAAATAGGTGACATGTAGTTACCTTTATAATAAAACGAAATGATACTCATAAACACTTCCACGATTAATACTTACCATGTAAATGTTATATTGAGACTGTTCTTACTTATATGGTCATAATGAAAACAAATAAATAAACATGCCGATTATTCGAGATTTATGTTTGACCGCCTCCTGGAGTTTGTAGTTTTTGCAACAAAATTAATTTCAATCGTGTAATAATATTTACTTACTCATAACTTCTGAATAAATACAGAAAGGCTACGCTCTGTGCATAATTAAATTAGAGATAATATACAACGATACACATGATAAATATAAGCAGATGTAAAAATAAACACCACTTTGAACAAGATAAATATAATAAATCAAACTGAAATAAACCAACATTGGTAAATAGAATACCATAAAATATTTGTGATCATGGACATTAATCGGACTTCATGCAGATATCAAATATACAGTTATGTATATACAAATAACTATAATGGAATCTGCCATTATGTGTTCCTGTGCAGACGATTTTACATATTTCCTTTGGATTTCAATTATTATACTTTTTCAACTCAGCTCTTCAAGGGGAATATCAGAATGCTATAAAATACAAGGTGTTCTTATAAAAAAGATTAAACTTCGTACCCTTCAGTCGCAAGTCAGCGTTTTTTATGTTTTATCGAATCATAATACAATACAAGGCAATACAAGGCCTGGGCACTGACAAAAACGTATGTGTGAAGTCATCAGCAAAAGGCTTGGAGTAACGACGTAGCTTATGATAGCACCGTTTGGTCTTAATTGCGCATGGGTGGTATTGCGTTTGACAGGTGATGAATATTAGGATTTAACAGATATTTACGTTTCTTATGGAAAATTATATGTTGTACTTTTTCCTAATGTGTCCTCATGCGTTGAGAAATGGCTTCCTGAGTGTATGTTCTCTAACTGAACAGATTACACTGCAGACGACTTGCGAAGAAAGGTATAGATATTTTGCGAATATTATGATTTTATATTCACTTTCACATAGAATTAGTCCATCATGTTTATAAGTCTTTCATATTTTTCCGCATCTAACAACTATAAAGACTTCATATTTCATACTTAAGCAATCCCGTAGTTGAAGAAAGACAAATGCTCCTTAGATACGCCCAATATCGATTTAAATTTTTGAATAGAAATGAAAATAACATGATCAGATTCAAATTAAGCCGTTTTTGTATTATAAAGCTGGAAATAATTCTAGTATCGCTTCCAATAACACGTTACTTGCAACAACAGCATTTGCGTTCATGATTGTTAGTGTCAATTCAAAATTCAAAGAAGTCATCCACGTTTGTTCTACATCGAAAATGAATCACGAATTATTGTTTTTAATATATAAAGTCATTTATCTTGAAATTGGAAACAAAATATTCTTCACTGTAAATGACAACAATGCATTTAACCACAAAACAATAAATAATTTTCCTAATCGTAACAAATTGACTATCTTGTATCCTCATCCATTTGATGATCGAAGACCATTATTTTATCTATTCGATTCGGTTCACATTCTCAAATATATAAGGAATAATTGGAAAAATTCAAAACGCAATCAAGCTGTGCAATATTCCAACTTTGGCGAGGACATTTCCTCATTGTATGCTTGCAAAAAATGCATGGACTAACAACATAATGAATAGTTTTGAATATTCTTTCAATTTTAGAGCACGCTATCCTACAAATACGGAACTTCAAAATGTTGAAATAGCCCTTAATATATTCAGTCAATATGTTATAGAGGCTCTACTTCAATTTGATTCAAATATGGAGCATTTCAAGCTGGTTACTTTTAAAAGCAAATTGCACCTAACTATTTTGATAAACAACTGAAGTCATTAGAGTACGAATATGGCGTCTGACTGTTGAAACTTTGAAGGTCAGAGCGCAAAATAACTAGCGTGGAATTGGAATCCTCGGAATTTTCTCTGTAAACTATTTACAATAGGAGTTTTATTATGACGTCATGGCGTTCTTTTATTAGCAAATTGAAAATTAAATTTCAGTTTCTAGCATGCTCTGTTTTACATATTCCTATGCCGAAGAACTCAATCTCACGCCACGGAACTTTGCGTAGCTCCACTTTTTCTAGAAACCATGGTATTCTGAACCAATGAAAATTCAGTTTTACTGTGTGCCTCTTTAATAATTATACTCTTTTTGATTATTATCTGTTCAAATTGACTTTAGATTATTATTACTCATTTCTTGATCTTTATTTTAACATATGATATGTTTTCCTATCTATATAAATTACGTTCTAAATTTGTCTAATTATTTTCTTGACAATTCTAAATATTTGATTTTGAGTTGATATTACTTTATTCTTCTTCACTTCGATTTGAAATTTACCTCACTTACTTTATTTTGAGTCCTCTAACTGTCTATGATTCTCAAATTCCTTTCCCAACTGGACTTTATATTATTTATCTAAATTATTTTTCAATCACGACTCCGTCATATTTCCGTTTTTACTTTTATCCTTTTAATTCTTACTGAATTGTTGATAAAATCTGAAGCTTACTTAATACTACTTAACATGACACTGTAATGTGTACTGATTAGTGTCCTAGCCATTCAGCAATGGTCATTTTCACTAAATTTATTCTTATGTCA
Source organism: Endomychus coccineus (assembly GCA_958510875.1). NCBI lineage: Eukaryota > Metazoa > Arthropoda > Insecta > Coleoptera > Endomychidae > Endomychus > Endomychus coccineus. The sequence continues at coordinate 48,011,791 of OY294068.1, forward strand.
TTAAGCTCCATTTTCCTTTGCACTGATATCTAGAGTTTACATCGTTATATACAATTATCGTGTCATTCTGGAGACTTACATCTGGATAAATCCATCTAGCTTAAAAGTTTCACCAGCTGTGTTATTTAAAAGATAACAAGAATTTTCTCTCATAAATTTTCCTGACATTGCCATATCACAACGAAATATTACCCATAAGTGACTATTTCAGGTTAGTTGATTATTTGCCTGATTATTCTTGTAGTCTATAAACAAAATAGTTGTCTTATCATATGCGGGAAAGCTTGGTAATTTTGTCTCCCTAGAAGCTTGTGAGGGGTATCTTCTTCTCAAGTCCAAATACTTCATCTCAGGGAACTCTCCAATGTTCGCATTGCAAACATCATATTTAGCTGATCAACGTTTGAGATAAGACATATCCTGAAGCAATACAGAGAAGCGACAATATTCCGTGCAATATTCAACAGTCCAAACAAAAATTACGGAGTTTGGCGAATATATCCGTTTTGAGCATTTCTAAATCAATCTAGATTATTTTTGACATGATATGTGTACTTGTATGCGTGCTTGTGTGACCCACTGTGGAGATTGTGGCGTTTCTTATGGTCATATGAGTTTGAAATTTTGTAAATCTTTTCAAGGTGGTATTTAACCTGCAGAATTGTCCGAAACTCTCAATTTAAGGTTGAAGTGGAGTCATCGAATTGTAAAGATGCCGTCTGTCTTCTGTGTGCACTCTGTGGTGTAATGGTGTAAATAAGTACACTGTCAAAAAAAATGACGGCTGGTTAAAATAGTGTCTAACAATAACAATGATACACTATTAATTCTTACTGTTCTTTTGAGAAATGCTGCATCAACGAAAAATAGATGTGAATTGTGCGACATTGAAACTTTTCTTCAAACACTGCCGACCGTTTTTGTAGTTATAACTTTACAAATAGTGATTATTCATGTCATGGTCTGAAACATATCACAAATAGATAAAATCTAATGCTGTGCTCCCAGGTGGTGATCAAAAAAAACAATACTGCGAAGGAAGTTGCTCATGATACAGCAGCTTGCTTTGCACATTTATCAAATAATTATATCTCAGCTTAAATCAATAATTGTATCGTTTGTACCCTTCAAATGATATGTAAGAAACTGAACATCGCTTCACAATTTAGTTATCAAAGTACAATTTTATTGAAAATAGCAATGAAAATTCGTTTTGCTTCATCAAATTAGAAGTAAAAATTATTCTCTTACATGTAAATGACTTCACATAATACAGCTCTTCAGTTCCCGCTTGAGAATATTTCTCGAGAAAGCTGAATATCCAATGTTCTTTTCCCTTATTTCGAATATTAACATATAGTTACTTTTTTCTTCTGAAGATTCGGTAAAACCTACAACCATTTGAGAATTAATCAATCAATTAATTTTATATTTCAAATAATAAGTGAAGAACACAAATTTGATTGTAACATAATTCATTATATAACGATGCTTCAAATCTACAATAGCATATGACACCCTGTTGACTATTCTCTGAGTAGAGAATGATGATACTCCAATAAAATCAGCAACGACAATCTGTATGTTTCCACTAGCATGATATTGGGGAGATAGAAGCAGTTGTTGGAGTAAAGGTGAACGCAACCTCCTTTGAAATCTATCATACCAACCCATACCTGATTGTTAATTTGATAACCAGCTACGTCCAAAAAAAATGCAACTACATACATTTCCAACGATATACAGTTCCATTGAAGTATGGTAATCAGCCCAAAAAATTGTGAAATCACAATCTAATTTTAGCATTCACGCTGTAAAGAATTTTGATAGTGCATAAGATAGCAGTTATCAGTATAAAATAAGATTATATTATTAGTGTGAATAATACGAAAGTCGATCTGGCATCAGGTTTCAGTCTAAAATATAGAACAGTAGAGTACATCATGTGAGCAATTTGAATAAAATTTCAATGCAACATAGAGTATATCTCAACGTCCTTCAATAGCGGTCTCTAAATCATTACCGATACTTTTTTTTCACCGACAATCATACATTTGACCCGCAAAAGCGCCCGAAACCTATTTTGCCTACAAAAGTGAGGGAAGTCACGTGATCAATTGATCACAGTTCATTTCAGCTGTATGTCCCACTGATATTAAAAATATGTAGATTGATGCCTACATCGTCTATTGGTGTATCATAGACTGAAAACAGTTATGGGATCTGGTACTTCTCTTTTCATCGACCGATATTAGCTTAAGGCTCGTTATTGTCTGGGTGAGAGAATCATACGAATTTGAATGATTCCATGTCTATATAGATGCATTTTAAAACTAGAACAGATTTCTGTTTCCACATATATATGATAAATAAAATATTGTAACGAATTGGCAAGCTTAGAATGGGCAATTTATATACTGTACAATTGGTAAAATTGATTGAGTTGCTGCTGAAATTCCTCTATCGAAAATATCTTATGTTTTCTTGTCATTTCTTGAATAAACAACATTCTGCTGAATTTTGAATGCATTCAACTACAGAGGAACGTAATTGAATATGAAAAGAAGGTTGTATGTGTAAACAACATTTAATAGAACATCGGCTATGTCAGTATTAGAACATCAGCACGCTACTCTTGCGGACAACGAGTGGGTTGAAACCTGATTCGGCTTTTTAGACGATCTCTTTTATATTTCATTTCCAGCTGTTTGCGAGATATGCCAACGCCAACTACTTATGTATTGCATCTGGTTTTCACTAATGCTCTTGTATTCGCATTATCAACCTACATCCTTTGTACATGCTGTCAACTGACTCTGACACACTCACTACAGGAAGAACATTTTCAGATTATTAAAAAGATGTAAACGCTGCTATTACTACGAAATTGTCCTCTTCCTGAAATTTTTCCATTTTCCCTGGTAACATTTTATCTCATCCAGTAAGTGTTCATATTAGTATCAATGTTGAATAGTAAAACAGAGTGAAGCACAAATTTACACTGCAAAGTGTTATTCTTATTTCACTATTCAATTCGAATGAATTTACACCTAACAGTAACCCCGAATTTATAAGGCTATTATCAAATAAAGATCTAAATCCAAAAATTTAATTAGGTATGAGAATATTGAATCATTCTCAAATGATTATAGGATTATTTTCAGCAATACTTTATTAGCTTTTAATAGAATCAATAATGTTTCACCAGATATCAACTTATGGCTGATTAATTCGCACTTTACGTGCTAATGGTGCTTTTATCTGATTTATTCGTATTCGAGGTCTTTATTATAATCCTCTAGGTCAAACAGTGACTAGGCGGCTGTATGTCCAACACCTCAGATTAAGTATTTAATCTCCTCAGATGAAATATTTCTTCTGAGTTCATCACCAACCCCGCCGTTTCTTTGAAACGCGTAAAAACTTTCAGTCAATGGGTTGCATTCTGGATAGTTCTAACAGTTCTTCTGGTGGATGGCATTTGCATCTCCTGGTGTTCTAGCCTTTTCAAATGGGGTTTTATTACCTATGACAGAGATGGCCGAATAGTGACTTCATCGCCCTATTCGTTCTACTAATGAACTTGTGGTCAATGTTCGACCTAGAACAACTTAGACTATGTCTATTGACTAGTAACACGGAGATGTGTTTGTTATCCATTCAACGCAATGAGAATAAAAAGTTCAACTGATATAGACTATTTTGATGTAGATAAAGAGCAATTATATGTACTATCAAAAATGAATAATCACCCGTTAATATTTAGTAAGCTCAAATAGATTGGGATAAATATCTATAAAAGAATATACATATGTAACAATTATTTTGAAATTTGAAAATATCTGGATTCTAGATTGATATTGGAGGATGATCAATGTGACTAGTTCTCATTTAGACCATTGCTCACCTTCTATGGGGTATAACCATCCCGGTTGTTTCTACATGTTTATCCAAACTAGAGCATAGCACTACGAGTTCTCTCAACATGAATCATCTGATGTTGGCGAGGACTATAGGTAAGTCTCTTGCGATCAATTCGTCAGACGTATGACGCTTTCTTTAATACCTAGATCAGTGCTATTATCGCTGGTGTGATTCAAGGCTACCAGATTAGTGCACCGTATATTATATTGAGTTTTATGCCGTGTAGAGCCTCTTTGGATATATATCGTTCTGAGTGCTTTTGGACAGTACTTTTTTCATTCCTCGATGCGTGATTATATCCCTGAATAATACTGCGGTCGAGCCTTATACTCAGGAATTTAGCCTGCGACTATAGTTTTAGGGTGGTATTGAGAAGTTGATATCGAAGAAAGCTCGCCTATCTTCCTTTTTCCTGTAACAGGGACAAGCAAATATTTTTGACGAATTAACATTAATAGGACTACTCTTTCACCTACGTTCGATTATTTTCAGTTCTCTGTTCACTGGAATACACTACTGGAGGAGAGCTCATATGGTTCGAAACAATCCCCTCGTTGTTGGAACTGAAAAATTTTCACATTTCTGAAGTCATTCCATGCGTAATTCAATCACCAGAAAATTTTTGCCGCCTTGTATGTTGATGACGGGCTTGTCGTGATTGAAAACTTAGCTTCATATTTTGGAGTAACTGCAAGTGATGCCAAAGATTTTCTAGCGATGTAAATAAAACGAAAAAGAAGCCAAAAGCAACAATGTTATATAGAGACAATTTAGGAATAATTTAAAATGTCAGATTGTAAATTGAATGCAATACCAGCAGATCCAAATGTCATTCTTCTTGTAGCTCATACCTCATCAAAATGAGGAGAAATATAAAGTTTACCCTCTGAAGAAAAGGGGTAGGCTGTTCAATGTTCCTGACAGTACGTCCAGATAGGTATATCATATTCTGTAGGAGAAGAAATCTCGAAAATTCAGGGGAACAACACTGGAAAGCTGTCAAACGCATTTTCAGGAATCTGAAGGGATTTGAAAATTATGTAATTCTTTACAGTGGGATTTCTGGATGGCTGAAAGCATATTATCCAGATGCGGAAGATTTGGATACCAGAAATTCTAGAACTGGCTACGTTACATTATTATCGGGTAGTTCAATTGCAAGATTCATGACATATATCGCAGTATCCGATACAACACATGAGGTTATATGGCTGATAAGATTTATTAAAGAAATTGGTGATGATGTATTAGAACCAACCGAACTTTTTCTTGATAATAAAAGGAGCATAGACTTGTGACCAATGAAGATCATTACAAACGTATCAAAGACATATGTCGAATATCACTATATTAGACAGCAAGTTAAAGAGAAGAAGATCGCTTCTATCTGTGTTGAATCAGAGTACCAGTTGGTTGATGTTTTCATCAAACTTTTGCCCCAGAGACATTTTTGAGAAATCGTTAATGCATAACTCTTTTGAAGTGAAGAAAGATTGTTGTAGATTGCTATGTTCACTTAGTTTTGATGTAAATGAGAGTTGTTTTCAATGAAATTGAAAGATTTAATTTAATAATTGATCCATAATCTGGGTTCGATTTCATTATAAATAACAACCAATTTAATATTCTATCCAAATTATTTAGAATTAGTAATGAAGAAACAGTAATTTTAATTTATCGTTGGAAGTTGAGTAAGCAACCAATTGTAACCGAAATATTCATTTAACATTCTTAAGTCGTCAAATGAATTGCAACAACTTGATATTTTGTCGCCATACTTTCCTTCATTATCGAAATCTCCGATTTCTTCTGATAATGTTCGTATAGATTGGAGCAATAATATAGACCATTCATGAAAAAATTGAGATACCTCAACACTAGTAGGTCTTGTTACTATCATAATAATGACACAAACATAAGCTAAGTAGGTACATCATTTTCAGTATCTCTAATTTTCCGATTTCTGGAGGTTGAATTTGGCTGGGGGCTGACGTCGAGCTGCTCCATGGTAGGTCAAATTTCCAAAAGGTCACGTCCCAGTTGCGAGACGAAGGTAGGAACGAATTGCGCGACCAGAAATTAGGAAAATGAGGATTGGTGAGGTACCAGTTTATATTATGGATGGAATAAAATTTAGTTTAGATTATACCCCACAGCATGAGTAGTTTTGAGATGTGCAGTTGAAAAGGCAGAAAGTTGCTAGTTGTGCAATATAATAAGTTCTGACTTGATCATCGGCGTATATTATGCAGAGCTGTTGGATCGATTCGACTCCGATTTGGAGCGGAAGCGGCCGTATTTGGCAAAGAAAAAAGTGCACTTCCACCCGGACAACGCACCGGCGCACAGATTCACGCCTATTTTGGAGGATTGTCAAAACCATATTATTTGGAATGGAAATAGAATACGTTTTGTACAAATAAATCATTTCTTATTCATTTTTCAGGGACTTCACCTTGCTCTCGTATAGCCGCCTGGGGTCGATGTAACATTATAATGAATCATAATTTACAACTATTGGTCACATGATTCACCAGTGGCGTGCAAACAGGGATTGCAAAGTTTGCATTTGCAACCCCAATGTTCCTAAAAATCATTCATCAGTCAACAAAATTTTGAAAACATCATAAAACGCAGAATATTCTTCACAGTCACCCTGGTCTACAACATTTTGAGAACATTTTTTTTTTCATTTTAATAACCATCATAAAACGACCGAAATTTCAATTTTTATATTTTTTTCTTGTGCAAGCAAGAACAAAACACATTGCAGACAATATTGAGTTAACTCAATCCAAAATGGATATTGAAGAAATATCAAAATTACAAGTTTCAAAATAAAATTACATATCTTAGTTAACTTATTGGAACAAAGTTATTATCTACCATCAAGTTCGAAGATTCAAACTACAAATGAATTATGCACGTGAAATAAGTCAAGTTACTCGTAATTTTAAATTTAATTATATGTGTTATTGAATAAATTTTTCAATATAATATTTTAACTGAAATTAGAAAATGTTTCAAATAGGCTACCTACATATACTTATCTAATTTCCGAATGTAAGCTGCAAAAAGATGTTCCAATAGGTTATCAATAGATACATAAGGACATATCGTTATAATTGAAGTATATCCTATTTATAACACATATTTCACATATTTATGTTCAACTATATACAGTCACGTTAACTAAGAAATTTTTATCATTATATATTTTGATTCGAAACTTTGACTGATTTTAAATAAGCCGCGCGATCCTATTCATGTGAAATTCATATCCTAAATATATGACCAACCTTGATATAAGAAATTTCAACGTCTCAGTCGGTAACGAATTCTACACAATAATAAATTCTGATCTACCGAGAGAATGTTGAATTCAGAAGATTACTGATTGGGTGGCAACACGACAGTGATAAAAGAACAAATTTTTAATTATTTCCTTTCAAAAGAGTAATTCTTCAAAGTCGTAATATCAAAATGTCTGAAAAAAGACAATGATTCCAATTCGATTTTCCTGAATGGTCGAATAAAAAACAAAAAAAAGTTGAGAATCAAGAAGCTGAGCCTTGTGAAGAAGAAAAATTATGCGAACATAATTCCTCCAATTTTGGCATGGAAGTGGAACAATCAATAAGTAAGATGTTTTTTTTTTAATTTGATATGAGATATGTATATAGATATCAACATTTTGCAAATTACATATAAAAAAATGTAATTTCAACATATACATTATGTTTAGTTTTTTTTGCTTATATAATATATAATATATTATATGAAATTATATTTTTTGCAACCCCAATACGATGTGCCTTCGCACCCCACTGTGATTCACTACGATATACACAGTTAACAGAAACTTCTTCAATCTAACTTAATTCACCATATTTCTCTGATGATATGCATACATATCGAAACATAAATATTTGCATCTTGGAGCAAATCTTATCGTATGGAATGTTTATTGAGAAAATTCATTTAATGTTTAATTTTGTCAATAACTATTTGAGCACTACAAAATTAAATTTGCTTATATGAGTAGGTGCAGAGGAATATCTTCAGCAAAGATTACCATAAAGAACATTTCTTCCTATATGTGCAATATTTATAACGTGGAGATAGTTGAAAATATTGATAACAGTAAGATAGCTAGTAGCTTTGCTTCGAGTGGAGAGTGAAATAATCAATCATTTCAGCGTACTTCAGAGCAATTTCACTAGAGATCCTCGTGTAGGGAGTAGGTAAGTAGTCATTGTATATTCTGCGATAGTGTGAGGCTTGCATCTCAGCGATCCTTTGGCGCAGTATTGGAGAAACCTCTAAACTAATTCATGTTGATATAGGTGTAACTCCATACCTTTACTCCGGCAATAATTAGGGTCTGTGTGGTCGGGGACTTTATCTCGTTACAAGGGAGGCCTAATTAACAACGGGAGCTAATGAAATAAGCCTTGATTGCGACACCGATCAAACTGTATAATAAACCGACATCTACCTGTTCTCAATATTGTTACCCTACACTCTATTTCTGCACAAACGAACCTGTCAGTAGCTTTGTTCGCGACAATTGTGTTTCTCATATTGTATTTCAATCTATAAACATAATATCCTTGAATCAATTCATGACGAACAATCTTTCATATTATATTATTTATCATCACTATTGGGGATTGTGTAATTCAAGTCGATACTACTATATTATAAGCTCCTCCGAAAATAGAAAAAAATATTTTTGTTCGTCCGTTGCCGTCTTCCTCTTTGATGTTCGTTGGAATAATAAAGCCTATTCGCTTTTCCATTCATAATATCGAAGAAGTAGGTAGTATATGAAGAGAAGCTTTAAAATTGAGATAGCTCTTGATTGAATGATGGAACGGAATATAATCCACAATGGCAAGGATGTATTTATCGACATGAAGACACATAGTGGGAAATTCTGTGGCGTTCGCTCGATACGATGATCAAATAGGGGTCATCACTAAAAGCATATAGACCGCACGAAGATGCGAAATTCTTTTTGCATCGTGTTCAGGATGGCTTACACATGGTTAGTTGGAAAAAAAAAGCACGGTACGCTTATAACTATAACAAAACAATGAAAACCCATTTTCAATCAACAAATAGAATGTCTTTCATAACAAATGGAATATCTTGGGCTCTTTTGATCCAAAATTACTGGAATATGATGTGAGGTTTTTTTTTTATTTCGTTTAACCCGAATCTGAAATCGAAAAATGTTAAATCCGGCCGTTTGCTGAAAAACCAGGTAAATTTTACCAAATCTTACCAACAAACCAAAATTTTTCTCGGACTTGAGTGGTAACGAAATAATGAGATGCCGTGAAGTGTCACGGTACAATTTTCACTAGAAGAAGGAAAATTCTGAAAACTTTTTTGGAAAATTTGTTTCGTTTCTCTTTCATATTCTTATCTCGGTCCCCGTCCAACGTGTCTAATTCCATATTTTAGTGGTCGATAAGTTTTATTTTGTGATCATAAAATCAAAACCGACGATAGTCTTCCGGAAAACTCCGAAAAATGAAAAATTTTACATTTCCACAAGACAAGCTTTAATTATTTTGTTTTTAGACAAATTTTAGTCAGTGTTATTGGAATAATAAGGTACCGTGATGGTTATCAGTACAGATTTTACTGAAAGAAGAAAAATTGTGCAAAATTGGTGGGAAATTGGATCGTATCCCCTCATATTCCTGTTTCGGTCCTCGTACAACTTGTCAAATTATATTTTTTTGAAGTCGCCGAGTATTATTTTATTGTTAAAAAGCAAAAGCAACTTAAGTTTCTGGAAAATTCCCAAAAATTGAAAACTCCCTTCTCTAATTGTTATTTTGTTTTTCGAAAAATGTATGGCAATTATTATGATAAAGAATTTCAAGTATCAAGTATGATATTTAAAGTACCTCTTCCAAAGCAGGTAAAAAAAAAGCAGATATTTTTGAAGCATCAATGACTTGTACCGTAGAGTACCGAGAACACCGCAGCTGTATTTGAGTATGGTGGGGAAGAAACTGGCATGGTAGCAATAGTATCTGAGATGCGGCTCTAAGATTACGTCCTCTTTTCTATTTCAATTCATAAATCATGTGAAACATCGATTTGTATTAAGAGTTAGTAACCGAAATTAAAATTATGTAAATTAAATTAACGTATATGTGCATAAGGAAAAAGAAAGTCAGCTGAGTAACTTAAAAACCTAATTCACAACAGAATGATTTTTTCTCAATAAAAGCTGATTTTAATAATATGAAAGAAGAGAGTATTCATATAACCGAGTAATGTCACCATTATTATATAGAATTGTCTGAAAAAAAAAATTAATGATAAAGTTTAATCAATTTTTCATTTTCCGCAGTTTCCCGGAGAACTATTTTTGTTTTTGATTTCATAACCATAAAATAATTATCAACGACCACAAACTATAATTAGTCATGCTGGACGAGAACTGAGACAGGACTATGAAGGAAAACAAAGCAATTTTCCATCGAACTTTCCTCTTTTTACCATCACGGTACCTTATTATTCCAATAACACTGACTAAAATTTCCGAAAAACAAAATAATCAGAGTTTATCGTGTAGGAATGGTACATTTTAATTTTCCAGAGTTTATCGAAAAACAATCATCGGTTTTGATTTTATGATCATGAAACAATACTCTGCGATCACGAAAACATATAACTAGACACGTTAGATGAAGACCGAGATGGGAATATGAAGGATAAACGACGCAATTTTGCACCAATTCCCCAGAATTTTCTTTCTTTTAGTGGAAATTGTACCGAGACACATCACTGCATTTTATTATTTCACTATCACGACGTGTCCGAGAAAAAAATTTTGCTGCTAAGATTTGTTGAAATTTTTCCAGCAAACGGGTCGGATTTTTCATTTCCCGACTCCAGATCCTGATCCTGATACCAAATTTTAGAAGCTGTGAATCAAAAGAGCCCCAGATATTTCCTTTGCTAATTGAAGATGGTTTTTCATTGCTTATTCATAGTAATAATCATCATATTTGGTTCTGATTAACGATATGTAAACCATCCTGAACACGATGCAAATAAGAATTTCGCATTTTAGTGTGATCTATAAAATTTTAGATGATTTTCACACTTTTGACTGAACTAACGTCACAGTCAGAGTCTATGTTGCCGCTTAATAGAGCACAATGCTGCAATACCGACAGTGAAAGAAAGCTTTCATTCATTCTCTATGATATAAGAGGTCTTACTGTCTGAAAGGGGTGCGAGAAGTAAACTAAGTCCTCAGTTGCACCCCATCTGCTTCCATTAATGTAGAAAATTTGTTTTATAATGTTTCTAATATTGTAATTTGAATTCAATGAAACAATATGGAAGTAATTTATATATAATTGAAGCATAAAGTTATGATGACATGTAATCTTTGTGAAATCTCTAAACAATCATAACGTTATCTGAATTTTCCTAGAGATAAATTTTAAATTGTGTCAGAATGAATTTGGGACGAGCTATTCTCGTTGTAACTCCACATTTTACATTTACGAACGTATCTCGTGCCTGCATCGTTTTGTATGTATTATTTTTAATATGAATATCATGCAGAATTCTGCGTTACTGGATTTGTTCCGTTTCAATTAGATTCAGATATAGAGACTTATTTAATATGTATTCTTGCATTAATGACAAAACGGAAATAAATATAGAAGTTCGAGTAGAAATAGATCGAGATTTTATCAATCCAATTTTTGATAAATTGTGTCATGCTTTTATATTCATGAATTTATACATTATACAGCGCATTTCTAGTACAATAATATTCATCAAAGCAGAAGCTTAAGTGAATATTCTTTGCTTCCTGATGGATTCTGCGTCACAATAGCACGACTTGATGCCGACGTTTCGCCAACCATTACAGGTGACATCTTCAGGGCAGGTTTGAGGCTTGAACTGAAACATTCAAGTCGTGCAATAGTGACGCGAGATCCATCCGAAAGTCAAGAATTTTCAAGATTAGCTATACGCGGAGGTCTACTATTCTGAAGCTGAAGTATAAGCAATATTGGTTTACAGAAGTGTATTTTCATTTATAAAGTTATTGTATGTATATGTATTACAGCGTTATATGATAGTGTATGATATATTAGATTAAGAGGAGGATCATATTGTAAAATAGGAATGCTATCATCTTATTAGGTGTATTGTTAAAATATTCGATAAACATTATATTGTATTCATTCCAATGTTAAAGCAATGCTTCTATTGTTTTATTTTCCACGCTAAGCCCGGACAATAAGGACGAGGTATTGTTGAAGAGT